>JAWHQI010000105.1:5626234-6829351 GCA_033032865.1 Dactylorhiza incarnata
GCCTCATTTAAGGCAAGTAGAGATCCCTCTCTCTTGCAAGCACTGACTTTAATTGTCATGTCTGTTTTTATGTTTATATGAATGTTTGTTTCGTCGAATAAATTTAGACCTCGAATTCCTAAATAGACTTATTAATAGATTGAGGTATCACGTGTTTGGAATGTCACAAATTGTGAATGTGAATGATGGTTACTTGAATATTCATTTAGATGAATTGTGTCTCATTTGTTGGAAGACGAGTTAGTGAACGAAAGTGATTTATATTGGATTTCCACTTAATTGAATTGCATCTCATTTGATGGATAAATGGAAGACTAGTAGATCTTTTCGAGCAGAAACATTAATTGTTATAATGATAAATGTTATGATCCTGCTAGCAACTAGATGAATTGTGCTTGATATAAAATACTCGGCTCGTACACATGTTTACTTAGAAGATATTCATGTCCTTGAATGACGTAATCTAAGGGAATACTTGATATCCTGGAAAATGGTGTATAATAATCTTATTACTCGTGAATACTTGAATCCGCAAGTTTCTAAACTCTCTATCGAGTTCTCTGAGTCATCGAATCTTGTTTCTTACGCCTGTCTGGTTCTAAGACTCGAGTAAATAATTTTCTATAACTTGATTCCTCCCGTTTCACGTTTGTAAAATTTGCTCTTGTATATCTGAATCAGTATCTTGATTACATGTCTTGATATGCTAGAATCCATGAAATTCTGCGCTAACTCATTAATAACGTAAGTTAACAGTGAAAGGTAGAGTTTAATTGATGAAACTCCTTGACTTGGGTTCCCCCTTGAATCCCTAATGGGAACAAAGGACCGGTCATAGCGAGCTTAAATTTATGAATCACTTAGGTCCTGCGTGTCATAAGCAAATCTTGGAAGCTAGGGTTTAGATGGTGCATCGTTTTGATTGCATGATCACGGTAAGCAAGAAATACTCTTATTCTAGTAAGCCTTACACTTGAACTTGAGTGTGAACCATGTGCACCCACTGCAAACACCTACGCATTTCAACGATTACAGCTTATGTCGTTGCAAGAATGTTTATGCTATGCTTCAGAGCAATCTAATAATTATAAATATTTCTGCTTGTCTCACTTGCTTGTCTGTCTTGTTAGCTCTGCTTCATGAAAAGCGGTACACAAATATTCTGTTTCTCCTACTCGTATTTTATTTTGCTTTGCTCTTGTGTATTTCAATGTTCTGAGGCTTTTCCTTCTTGTTTTGGAATTTGTCTTAGCGTTCGTGCCTACGCCGCCTGCTTCCTGTGCCGATCTACGTCAATCTTCAGGTTTTGTGTTTGTATTTCATTTCTTTTACTGTCGGATAATTCTGTTATGTAATAATTACGATCAGCCATTTTCTCCTGTTTCATGGACAACTACTAGGATAAATATTATATGTACTAGAATTTGACATATTTGCATGTTCATTCATCTGCGATGATCACTGCATAAAAATCTGTTCCCAAAACTTGTATCATAAGTTTTTCTACAAAAATGCAAGTGCACCTGTTTCAAACTATCATATTTTAAAGCTTTCGCAATAAATCAACTTGTTTTACCCAAAAGTAACATCTTTTAAAATTATTTGTAGTATTTCTGTTTCCGCCTTAGCAGACATGGATTTCTTTTCGCCTATGCCTGTGGCATCACGGCCCGCCCCGAAGCGCACTCTGACTCTTGTCGAGACGGGTCGTGACAGTTGGTATCAGAGCTAAGTTTGTTTCTAAAGATAATGTATTTTACAGTTATCAAATATTTAACATCTTATTTTATAAATATTTATGCATGCATCATTTCTTCACGCACCTTGTCATTATGTGTTGTTCGCGGCTAAAACACGCACACACTCACTCATAAGCATGAGTAGTATGCACACGAATGTTAAGGGAGTATGGGCAAACTTAACATTTTTGTGCATATGAATTCCACTAGGATATACACCGTCTGCGAATATTAAATGGTTATGAGCAGTTTAATATTTTCAAGTGTGTTGGCATTAGAGTCTTAATATGCATGACATGTTAAGTGATATGGGCGCTTAAAATGGCATGTGTATCCATTCATTTGCATTCATATCATAAATCATTGCACAAGTGTGAAGCCAAGAACAACAATAATGATTCCACACGCATGAATTTACTATTTGCTTGACATCGCACACCATCACATGGTTGCACTTGCATGATCATTACCTAGAGTTGTCCAATGAAAATGCTATAATTATTACATAATTTATGTACCTGACAGTAGAAAATGTGTGAGAATCTCTAGTTCCAAATCTCTGATATTCGTATTCAGTCTTCCTGTTCTGCTCGACTATTGATCTCATCTTATTCTCCAGTATCCCCTTCTAGTTAGCTCTTAAGCGTAAACATCGCAAGTAAGTTACCCCCCTTCGTGCAAAGATTCTTCGCTCCCGAATTCTTCAGTCTTATCTCTTAATTCCGAACTAAGTGAAGCAATTCTTGTGTTCCCTGAATCCAATCCTTCGTGTCTGTCCATACCCGCTAAGATCGTAGAGTACCAAGTACGCAAGCTTCGAAAGAAAAATCACCCCGATGATAACTGTGTTTTGAATGCATGAAAAGTCTGAATAATTCTCTCGAGAACTTGAATCTGATATGCGAAGCAAGTATCCGCAAATTTTTCTCTTAATCTTGGTAAGTCTCCGCGCTTGTCTTCCTTTCGGTTTCAGCATATTCATAGTTAGCTTCCATGCCATGATTTGAAAATCTTGTTTGGAATAAATGACATCTGAATCTTCGCCATGAGAAGTCCTATTCCGCGAATTCTCAGAAAGTTTCGGGACGAAACTTCTTAAGTAGGGGGAGAATGTAACAACCTATGTTAAATAATAAAGCAAAAAAATTAGGTTTCCTAATTTTGCTTTGCTAACCGCAGCCCCCAGCCCCCTTAAAATCCTTCGGTTAGGGCTTTCCGCAAACCTAATCCCGCTCCCGTCTCGCTATTACCTGAAAGCCGCAACTCCCGATTTCCGTTCCCGCTCTGTCTCCCGCGCGCAGAGCCATCGCCGCCTCCTGCTCCCGAATCCGCCTCCAGCCGGCGCCGCCCCCTTCTCTTCCGACTCCTCTAGTCGACGACAACCCTTTCCCCTCCTTCAGCCTTCCTCCCGCGCCTCCTCCTGCAGTGGTCGGCGATGCTCCCTCCTGCAAGCCCGACAGCACCTGTCATGGCTGGCTCCTTCTCCTCATGTCTCAATGCCGACAACTCCCTCCTCTTCAAGTGTCGGCAGCCCCTCCTCTCCCTCTTCCCCTTCCAAGGTTGGCAGCATCCTCCTCAGGGCCCGGCAGCAGTTTCTGCTCCCCTCCGGCAGCCCTCTTCCTCTCCGATTGGGTCGGTGTTTGCGAGATGTCTCCTTATTGGGCTCGATTTTGGCCTCCTTGGGTAAGGAATTCCTCTTGTTCCCCCCTATTCAGATTTTTCTATGACTTATTTACTAGGTTTTGTCTCCAAATCTTGTACAACTTGTGTTTCAGATTTGTGCCCCTCTTGCGATCGTCAAACCGTGGATTATTTGTGATTTCCGGCACCGCTCCTCGTTTCCATTGGTGATTTCCGGCACCGCTCCTCGTTTCCATTGGTGGCACCTCACAAATCCCCTCTCCGAATTAGGGTTTCACCTAGCCAAGTGCCGCCAAGTCTCCGCCTCCGGGTGGTGATCTCTTCTCCCCTCACTTTTGAGGGAGGTAAATCTGCTAAAACCCTCTTTGTTTAAATTCCGCGTCGTAGAATGCTTGTGTTAGCGTAGTGAATTTTGCTATCGCTTTCATTGTTCTTAAGCAGGTTCGAAATATGATTTCTGATTTTTCTGCTTGCGTCGCTTCGTCGCCGCCGTCAGATTCAGCCTCATTTAAGGCAAGTAGAGATCCCTCTCTCATGCAAGCATTGAATTTAATTGTCATGTCTGTTTTTATGTTTATATGAATGCACCCTTGAATGCTTGTTTCGTCGAATAAATTTAGACCTCGAATCCCTAAATAGACTTATTAATAGATTGAGGTATCACGTGTTTGGAATGTCACAAGTTGTGAATGTGAATGAGGGTTACTTGAATATTCATTTAGATGAATTGTGTCTCATTTGTTGGAAGACGAGTTAGTGAACGAAAGTGATTTAAATTGGATTTCCACTTAATTGAATTGCATCTCATTTGATGTATAAATGGAAGACTAGTAGATAATTTTCTATAACTTGATTCCTCCCGTTTCACGTTTGTAAAATTTGCTCTTGTATATCTGAATCAGTATCTTGATTACATGTCTTGATATGCTAGAATCCATGAAATCCTGCGCCAAGTCATTAATAACGTAAGTTAACATTGAAAGGTAGAGTTTAATTGATGGAACTCCTTGGCTTGGGTTCCCCCTTGAATCCCTAATGGGAACAAAGGACCGGTCATAGCGAGCTTAAATTTCTGAATCACTTAGGTCCTGCGTGTCATAAGCAAATCTTGGAAACTAGGGTTTAGATGGTGCATCGTCTTGATTGCATGGTCACGGTAAGCAAGAAATACTCTTATTCTAGTAAGCCTTACACTTGAACTTGAGTGTGAACCATGTGCACCCACTGCAAACACCTACGCATTTCAACGATTACAGCTTATATCGTTGCAAGAATGTTTATGCTATGCTTCAGAGCAATCTAATAATTTTAGATATTTCTGCTTGTCTCACTTGCTTGTCTGTCTTGTTAGCTCTGTTTCATGAGAAGCGGTACACAAATATTCTGTTTCTCCTACTCGTATTTTATTTTGCATTGCTCTTGTGTATTTCAATGTTCTGAGGCTTTTCCTTCTTGTCTGGGAATTTGCCTTAGCGTTCATGTTTGCGCCGCCTGCTTCCTAAGCCGATCTGCGTCAAACTTCAGGTTTTGTGTTTGTGTTTCATTTCTTTTACTGTCGGATAGTTCTGTTATGTAATAATTACGATCAGCCATTTTCTCCTGTTTCATGGACAACTACTAGGATAAATATTATATGTACTAGAATTTGACATATTTGCATGTTCATTCATCTGCGATGATCACTGCATAAAAATTTGTTCCCAAAACTTGTATCATAAGTTTTTCTGCAAAAATGCAAGTGCATCTGTTTCAAACTATCATATTTTAAAGCTTTCGCAATAAATCAACCTGTTTTACCCAAAAGTAACATCTTTTAAAATTATTTGTAGTATTTCTGTTTCCACCTTAGCAGGCATGGATTTCTTTTCGCCCATGCATGTGGCATCACGGCCCGCCCCGAAGCGCACTCTGACTCTTGTCGAGACGGGTCGTGACAAGGTGTGTGGCATCATGAGTCATATGAAAAGAGGCTCCAGAGTCGAGCAACCAGCGGAGGAAGAGATACATGAAGGGGCGGAAGCTGTCGGCTGAGAGGTAGAAGCATCAGAAGCATCTGGTGAAAGAACTGAGACAGTAGAGCGAGGCAGGGATCCCTGAGAGAGCTGCTGAGCAATCTGCTGTGCAAGCTCAGAAATAGAGAGACTGTGTCAAAGCAGAGAAAGGAGCACCGGGAGCACGCTGCTGACCAGACTGCTGAGCTCTCTGAAGTTTGCGGCACTCAGATTTGACATGACCAAGGCACTGACAGTAGTGACAGCGGACAGATGGGCGACAGGGAGCACCGGACTGAGCCGAAGAGGGCGCCGGAGGACGAGGAACAGGGCGCACCGGAGCACTATAACCTGACGAGGGAAGCAGAGGAGCACCGACAAGAGAGGACTGCGGTGGAAGCTGGGGAGCAGACAGAACAGCATGATGCATCCCACCAGGAGAAGTAGCGGAATCCAAGGAGTGAAGACGAGTCTCCTCAGCGATCACCAAAGCCAAAGTATCGTTGAGCGACGGAAGGGGATGCCGGTGCAGAAGCTGAGCGCGAATGGACTCAAACTCGGGGCGTAGGCGCATAAGAAACTCAAACAAGCGTTGACAGTCGCGATCCCGAGCGATAGCAACACAATGAGGGCATGTTGCACAGGGAGAAGGAGCCATCTCGTCGCACTGACGCCAGAGATCAAGGAGCTCAGCAAAGAAGGTCTGAATAGACCGATCACGCTGGTAGCAAACGCCAAGGGTCTGGAACAGAGAGTAGCGCAGGGCCTGACTGGACGGCTGATAGAGACGGCGCAAGTGATCCCACATCGCCTTGGTCGTAGGGAGCTCGTAGACGGCCATCCGAATGGGAAGCTCGCAAGACTGACAGATCACGGCAATCGCGCGAGAGTCGTCGGAGTGCCACCGCGCTAAGTCGGAGCCCTTGGTGGAGGCTGTCGTGCTGACAGTGGAAGTGTCAGTAGCAGGAGCAGCAACCGTCGGTGCAGAAGCAGGCTCAGAACCGTCAATGTGACCCCACAAATCTAGGCCATGGAGAATGACGCCGACGGTGGCAGGCCAAGCCTTGTAATTCCGCCCATCGAGGGTGACATCAGCCTTTTGAAGGAAACCGGAGGAGTGAGAGGAGGCCATCGAGGCTGCGGGGCAGCCGAAGAAGGATCAGCAAGGGATCGGGAGCGGGACTGGACGGGCTCGATCGGGAGCGGGACTGGACGGGATCAGCAAGGGCTCGATCAGCAAGGGATCGGGAGCGACAGCCGAAGAAGGCGAACTGGACGGGCTCGATCGTGAGTGGCAGATGGAGAAGACGATCTGGAGGGGCTCGATCGGGATCTGGAGAAGACGAGCGGGGTACGAGCGGGATCTGGCGAGACGATCCGGACGGGCGTGAAGCAGCGACGCTCTGGAGAAGACGTTCTGGCGAGCGGGATCTGGAGAAGACGATCGATCGAAAGCGGAAAGCAAGAGGCGGAAGCGGGGATCGAGAAGACTAGAGCGTGAAAACCTAGCCCTCTGATACCATGATAGGAAAAGAGATATTAAACGAGTCTGAAGTTGCTAATGCGCAGCTAGGATCTTGAACGTGAGGGGGTATGGACGGAGGGGCCCGAGGAAGTCGGTCTGTGTTTCCTTGTTACCGCCGGTGGAGATATTCTGAGTCTTGAAGTTGGAAGCTCCTTCACCTTGGCCGGTATTGGTGAATAGGCGCATAAAATATTGCATTTCCCCACAGAATTCTTTGAATTCTTAATAAAAATTCTGCCATGAGACTTCATCCATGATGTGCACACCCGGCGTAAGTCCTTGAAGAACGGCAGCGGTAGAGAGGTGAATCTCGCAACACTGTAACAACGCTCCTCCGTTCATGAAGAAGTCTGGCTAGTTCGCAAGAGGAGCGGCCTATTTTCGGGCGGTCTTCTTGATCCAAAAAATGATACCTTCTTGAACAACGGGCTGCTCTGCTTCAGTTCTTGAAGAACTCATGTTTCAACACCAATGCAATCTCACCAGCTCTTATCTAGAAGTTGTCTGGATGAATTTGAATTTCAATAGAGAACTCAAATGAAGATTCTGGATGCAAATCTGAGGAGGTAAGGAATGGCAGCCATTCAAATCGCTGGAAGAAACTCGAATGAGGATTTTTTTTCGCTAGTTAGTTGTCTCTTTCTCCCCAAAAAGATGTAGAGAGAAATGGCAAGAACGCGAAGGAGAGATCTCTCGGTGGCAGCCAGTTGACCTAAAGATCAGTGGAAAGAACGGTGAATCGGGAGCGGGACTCTCAACGAGCTCGGGTTGTCCAGAAGAGAGACCAAGATAGGAATAGTGCATGTGATTCCTCCAATCATTTTCTCAACGAAAAACAAAAACAGGATGGCCACCTCATGCTCCAAGAATGGTTCGTCGTTGGCATAAGAACGCCTCCACGTATAGAGCTCCGATCATTTTCTCTAAGACTGCTAGCACAAGAACGCCTTCGTTGGCGATGTTGGTGACAAATTGGACGACGCCCACACGTTTATGCAGCTCTTGACTTTTGTGGTTCCATATTCTGGTGCGCAAGAACTCTTAGGACCTTCAAGAACGGTGAGTCAGGAGCAAGAATCTCAACGAGAACACCATTGTAACGATCCAAAGTCGTTGTGAGGTCACCGGAGGGATCGTCGGCGCTAAAAGTATAGATAAGATAAGTGATGGCGGAGTTTCGACGGGGAATGGCCTTGAAGCCGGTAGGAGAGAGACGAATTACATCAAGGAGAGAGACGACAAAGACTAGAAGAGAGAGAGAGAGCTAACTTTATTATGCAAGGAGCGAGATGATCGGAGGGGTTGCGCGAGGAGCGAAGAGGTTTGCCTGCCTAGAGCTCCAACATGAATAAAAAAGAAGAGACATTGAAAAAAGCTGGACGGAGATGCGGAACCTGCAAATGCACGATATTCTATCCCGCTCGCCTTACCTGGCCGAAAATGCGAAACTTGACCGAAGCCTAAGAATAACACAGAAAACTGAAATGAAGAGGGGAGGAAGAGGGAGAGAGGGAGAGAAAGGTAGAGAGAGAGAAAGAGATGGAAAGAATGATGTAATTCTATTGCTGTAATTGGAATAGAATGAACACAATACGAGAAATCTCTCACACAAATCACAGCAATGAAGTATTATTCAAATCACGAACAGAGGAACAAGCGTAAAGATCAATCTCAAGAGTGGAATACTCCTGAAGAGACAATCACATATAGACGAGAGGCTCACCAGCGTTCTCGATCTATGAAAGCACTTAAATCACTCATCAACATCAAAAACAAGCTAGCTTCGACTCCCCCTTTCTACAGTTTTAAAAGAACGAAAAGACAAAGCTGCCCTTCTAAACAAATACAATTTCAAACAGCTTATCCCGCCTTCTATCCCAGCAGAGCCGTGCACGCAAAGTCGTTTATTAAGATTGTAACAATGCCCTCCCCATCTTCCACTTCCTTGTCCTCAAGGAACCAAATGAGGGCACCTCTGAAGCAGCACAACCAAGTTCTCCCAAGTCGCCTCTGCCTCCGTCCCATTTACCCATTGAACCAAAAACTTTGTTGTGACCTTGCCATTCTTTTGTAGAATGCGCCTATCCAACACCCTTAATGGCTCCACTAACACGTTACCTTCTGGAGTGACAGAATCAGGCAGTGGAAGTGTCTGATCAGGAGCCTCACCCTTATGCTCTCTCAGTTGAGAAATGTGGAAAGTATGATGAACTTTGGCATCCGGAGGCAAATTCAGCTTATATGTCACTTCCCCAATCTTTTCCATCACTTAGAAAGGACCATAAAACTTCGGAGACAGTTTATGGAAGCCGTGAGCCCGCAAACTCACTTGTTTATATGGCTTAATCCCTACAAATGCCCACGATCCCATCTCTAAGGATCGTTCTCGACACTTTTTAATAGCCAAAACCTTCATCTGATTCTGAGCTTGGTGTAAATTAAACTTTAAAATTGAAATGACTTCCTCACGAGCCATCAACGATCCACACCCACCAGGTGGGTAGAGCCTTCGATATAAGGGGAGTGCAGTGTAGGTTCATGTCCATAAACTACCTCATACTGTGACATTTTAATAGCACTGTGGAATGAGGTGTTATACCACCATTCAGCTAGGGCGAACCAATTCACCCATTATCTTGGCCTTTCGAAACACATGCACCAAAGGTACCCTTCAACACAGCGATTCAGCACCTCCGTTTGGCCATCAGATTGGGGGTGATACGCAGTCGACATGTTTAGTTGCACTTGTAGAATATGAAATAGCTCCTGCCAGAACAAGCTCACGAACACGGCATCCCTATCACTCATAATAGCTTTAGGCAAAACCATGAAGTCTAACAAAGGAATTGAGGAAAACTTTTGCCACCTTCTCCGCTGTATACGGGTGTGTAAGTGCCATAAAATGGGCTTGCTTACTTAATCTATCCATAACAACCAAAATGGTGGTCTTCTCATAGCTTCGCGGCAAGCCATCAATGAAATCCATGGGAATTTCCTCCCACGCTCTTTCTGTAATAGGCAGTGGCTGGAGCAATCCCATAGGTTTCTGGTGGTCAGATTTTCAGCGCTGGCACACTTCACATTTCTGGATATAATCATAAATCTCTGGTTTCATTTTTCCGCCAGCAAAACATCCTCTTCATCTTCTGATAGGTAGCAGTCACCCCCGAATGACCACCAACAACGTCGTCATGGTATAACTTGAGCAAATTATATTTTACCCCACTGTCTTGACCCACCGCCAGCTTCCCTTTGCACTTCAACAAACACCGAGACTAAACAAACTTGGGTTTATTCTCAGAATTCTCCTCCTTTGCAGCAATTGTGTTCTGGAGATGAGAATCATGCCGCCATGATTCCTTTATTTGTTGAAGCATATCAGAAGAGACCGTCACCATGACTTTTAACTCAGCATTCAAAAAACTCTGGGAAAGACCATCAGCACGGCTATTGTCCACTCCCTTCTTGTACTGAATTTGGAAGTCGTATCTAAAGAGTTTTGCAGGTGTTTCTGTTGAGCGTGTGTCGCCATTTTCTACTCCAACAAAAAACGAAGGCTTTGGTGATCCGTCATAATGATGAACGGGCATCCAAGCAGATAATGTCGCCAATGTTGTACTGTCATGACTAATGCCAACAACTCCTCATATACAGATAATGCGGCATTCTTTGGCCCTAATGCCTTACTAAAATAGTGTTAGGATTAAAGAAGAAGAACGAGACAAGATTGCATTAATCAAGAACACGGATACAAATCCGGAGTGAACTCCGGCCAAGATCAAGGAGGCTGGGTCCTCCTATGATCCCTCTCTCAAATGAGAGCCCAAAACCTAAATGATCAAAAGATGTCATCTACTCCCAAACCACCTCCTTATATAGGGAGGGGGGCTCACATGCCAAAAATCCTAAAGCAATAAGAAATACACTAATAATACGCGCGTACGCGTAACAATCCATCCCGCCAGAAAATCGACCTTGACCCCAAGGTCGAAGTACCGCCCGCCATCTAGTAGTAATGTGCCCGCTGGTGGGCTTCCGCAGAGGTGCCCGGATCTCCGACTGGCGGTACATCCGTGAGCAGAAGAGTGTCCAAGGCAGCCGCGCCGATCTCGTCCAAATCATCCCCGATGAGGGCTCGAAACTCCTTGGCAGGACAATTATGATTAGGCGAGTAGGGTTGCTTGCAGCGGTAGCACAGACCCTTGCTCCGCAAGTCGTTGTACTCTTGGTTGGAAAGACGGAGAGTGGGGATATGACGGTTGTTGCGTGGGCCCATAATGGGTGGCCGAGGAGGAGGAGGTGGCAGTGGTGGAGGTTTGGACGGGGGAGGAAAATATGGTTGGTAGGGCGGGTTGGACAGAGTCGATGGGAAGGGAGGGTCCCTGGATGTCGCCATGAATTCGGCTTCCACCAGTGGAGAGAGGTTCATGGCTTGGTGGACAGTTGACGGTTGTAGGGTGCGGAGGCGGGCTCGGATGTGGGGTTGTAAGCCGTGCATGAAGTAGGCCAAGTAATGGTCGGGTGGGAGACCAGGAACATGGGTGACCAACTCGATGAATGCATCAACGTACGAATCAATGGGGCTTGTCTGACGGAGTCCGCAAAGGCGTTCGATCATGGAGCTGGGGTAGCGGGGATCAAACCGCTGAATGAGGGCCTCTGTGAGAGTTGTCCAGGTGAGGCCGGGAGAGGATTGGCGGAGCCATCGGACCCAGTGGAGGGCGGAGCCCTCCATGCCGATCAAAGTCGTGCCGACCTTCTGTGGCTTCGAGATCTGCTGTATCTCGAAGAACTGTTCGGCCCGAGCAATCCATCTCATAGGATCGGTGTCGTTGAAAGAGGGGACATCCAAGGAACGAGGGCCTGGTGAGCACACCCCGGGTAAGGGGGCTGTTGCATGGAAGAGTTCCGGGGGAGTCCCGAGGAGGGGCGGAGGATCCGCCACCGACGTTGCGGAGGTGGTAGGGCGGCCGGCCAGGAGGGAGTCGAGCTTAGCATCCATGCGTAACATGAGGGCCTGCAGCGACGCGATGGAACTGTCGTGGTCATCCAAGCGACGAAGAATGGCGGGATCGGTGGGTGGGTGAGAAGGCGTGGGATCTGGGTTGCCCATTAGACGGTTGGAACGGCGTGGCATGCACGCAAGAAACAAGGGGGGCTGGGTCGGCAGCAGGGCTGCTGTGCGGCGAAGGGCGGTCGTATCTGGACGGGAAAAGGAGGTCGGCGACGGGCTGCTGTGCGGCGAACCCGAAAGGAGGGGCTGGATCGGCTGTTGTGCGGCGGAGGGTTGCTGGCGGCGACGGGCAGTCGGATCTGGATCGGCAGCAGGGCTGCTGTAGCGGAAGAGGACGCGGAAGCGGACGCAGGATTTGTGGAGGATCGGCTGCTGTAGCGGAAGAGGACGCGGGATTTGTCGACGCGGGACAGGAGCGGCATCAGGGCTGCTGTAGCGGAAGAGGACGCGGGATCTGGATCGGCGAGGTCGTCGCGGATGCGAGATGTTGAGCGCGGAACAGTAGCGGTACGGGATCGGGATCGGAGAAGAGGCGCCGGATCAGGTTCGGGCGGCGGAAACCGCGGCCGGAAGACGGCAGGTCGGACCACTTGTTAGGATTAAAGAAGAAGAACGAGACAAGATTGCATTAATCAAGAACACGGATACAAATCCGGAGTGAACTCCGACCAAGATCAAGGAGGCTGGGTCCTCCTATGATCCCTCTCTCAAATGAGAGCCCAAAACCTAAATGATCAAAAGATGTCATCTACTCCCAAACCACCTCCCTATATAGGGAGGGGGGCTCACATGCCAAAAATCCTAAAGCAATAATAAATACACTAATAATACGCGCGTACACGTAACAAATAGGCTACAGGTCTTCCTTCTTGCATAAGCACAACACCAACTCCCTTATCAGATGCATCGGTCTCAAGTATAAATGACTTAGTGAAATCCGAAAGACACAACATTGGCGGTTCTGTCACAGATTTTTTAACTTTTCAAACGCTACTGCCGCATCAGGGGTCCGTTTGAATACCTTCAGTTTGAGAAAATTTGTCAAAGGTGTAGCTAAACACCCATAATTCTGTATCTTCTGTAATACCTAGTTAATCCTAAAAATCCCCTCAATTTCTTGATGGAGGTAGGAGCTCGCCACTGCAGCATGGACTGAATTTTTCTCGGGTCTGTCGATACTCCATTCAGGGAAATCAAATGAAACAAATAATGGACTTGGGGTTGGCCAAAGGAACATTTACTCTTCTTCACAAACAGTTGTTGTGCTCTCAATACTCAAAAGGTGAAAAGTGTTCAAGATGTTCCTCCGAGGTTCTGCTGAACACCAAGATGTCATCAAAAAATACCAGTAAATATCTCCTGAGCTGCTGCTGAAAGAGATGATTCATGAGGCTTTGGAACGTGGAGAGCGCATTAGTGAGGCCAAAAGGCATCACTAAGAACTCATAGTGTCCATGATGAGTTCTAAATGCAGTTTTGTGTACATCATCCTCCGCCATTAGGACCTGGTGATATCCCGCCAACAAATACAGTTTGGAGAAGAAAGCGGCCCTATGCAAGTATGCAACTCATCAATCAGTTCCTCAATGATTGGGATAAGAAATTTATCCTTGATAGTATAGGAATTCAGCTTCCTGTAGTCCATACATAGGCGTTAATATCCATTTGACTTCTTCATCAGCACTACCGGCGAGCCATAAGGACTATTACTATGCTGAATGATGCCAGCAGCCAGCATTTCGTGTATAAGCCTTTCAATCTCATTTTTTTGGAGCGGTGGATAATGGTAAGGACGCAAGTTAACTTCCACCCCACCGTCCTTAAGAGGAATACGATGTTCATATGCCCCCAAGCTGGTGGTAAGCCATGTGATTCACAAAATAAATCTTGGAATTCCTTAAGTAACGATTGAAGTTGTCGTTCTGCAGTCGTGGAGAGCAGATTCAGCTCTCCAAATGTCGGCCCGATAGACGCAGCAATATCTTGTTGCTCCAATTCAGAGACCTCTTGAACTTGACAGATGGACATCATTTGAAGATGAGCCAATTTAGAGAGCACCTTATACATACGACTTCGTTATAGCCAAGCTTCATTCACATTCTGAGAATTGAGAACCACTTAAGTAAATTTTCTTACCCTGGCTGACCAACTCCATTTTTAAATTCTTAAAACCTCACCCCCAACGTGACCAACCACTGGATGCCCAAAACCACCTCACAGCCCCCCAAAGGAATCACTAACATTTCTGATGCGAAGAAAATTCCCTGCATTTTCCATCAAAATTCCTGGACCTTATGTGCACTTGCTATACTCTTACCATCCGCAATAGAAACATTGAAGATTGGTATCGACACTAGAGAGCAACCCAACCTCGTGGCAGTTTGCACATCCAAGAAATTGTGAGTGCTGCCTGAATCGGTAAGCACTCCAATTGACTTGCCTTGATTAGGAAGTCGTTACCCGCATAGTGTGGAAATTTGTAATGCCGGACAGAGCATGGACCGAAACCTGAGGTGCAATGGCGTCGTCACCTGCTTCGTCCAACAATGGCAGTTCATCTTCTAGATGTACCTCATCATCATCATTCGGCAACTCAAGAGAGTAAGATTGCCGACATTCCAGACATTTGTGTCCTAGTGTATACTTTCTATCACACCAAAAACACAACCCATGATTCCACTTCTTATCCATCTTTGTGGAAGTAAGACGTCGTCCCTAACGTGAAGTTGAAGCAGATGACTGGTTCGAAACACCAGAGTGAATTCGCGGTGCAAGTTTAAGAGGCGGGGCACCATCACCGACGAGCGATCTATGCGACCACCAACTAAAAAAGGGTCGGGTAGAGCTCGCTTACTACCTAATCCGTCCAGATGTTCTTGGAGACGAGCTAGAGAGAAGACTTCGAGAAGAAACTTTAGATGGAACATGCGTACAACATATCCAATGTCATCACGAAGACCAGCCAAACATAAGCTCACCGCATGATCCTCAATGAACTCCACGTGATGTAACCACAAATCAAATTCATCCAAATAAGATTGGACAGAAACCTGTTGACGCAAGTTCTTGAGTTCTTCCATCGAATCTGAACCTAGTAAAGAGCCAAAACGATGATGAAGGGCCTGACAGTAGTCTTCCCAAGTTGGCCATTCCAGGAAAATTCTGGCCTTCATGTAAGCATAGTGCCAGTAGAGAGCCTTCCCTTCAAGATGGACGGAAGCCACATTCACCTTAAAAACCCCAGGAGTGCTGTCAATATCGAAATACTGATCTGCTTTGTAAACCCACTCCAACAAATCCTCCCCAAAAAACGAGGAAACTCCAGGCGAATCAGACGAGTATTAGCATGAGAATTTTAGAAGGAATGGCGTGGATCACCTCTGCTCTCACCTGGGAAGGACGATCCAACAGCATCAACGACTTGATCCACTTTTAAAGAAGTGAATAAGGCACGCATCTCATCCATCGACTTACAATGTTGATCATTCAATGTTTGAAGGTAACGGATCATTGCATCGTTATTCTGTCGCAAAACTTTTTCAAGAGATCTGGCCTGCTGATCCTCCATTGTTTGGATCGAACGAGCCAAAACCTCCTATTGTTGTCGCGACGCCTCCAAATCCTTGTTAATATTAATGTATTTATTATTAATGTATTTATTATTATTATTATTGTTTTATATTCTGTTTTAGTCTCACACCGCATGTGGTGTTTTCGTGTTGTCCTCGTGCATTATATGTAAGACCCCAAGGGTCCTTTTCTCTTCTGGTTCAACTGATATATATATATATATACAACATATCATTATTTCTCAGTTCTAACATAGTAACAGAGCTAGGTTACGTTTAATTTTTTTGCGCTCGCTTCCTGCTCACGCCCAACCTGCTCCCGCGATCTGCTCCCGCAACCCACTCGCCCGCAACCTGCTCCCGCTCGCCCGACCTGCTCCCGCTCGCCCGACCTGCTCCCGTGACCTGCTCCCGCTCGCGCGACCTGCTCCCGCACGCGCGACCTGCGCCCACTAGTCGTGCCCCCACTCGCGAGCTCGCTCGCGAACTGCCCCCACTCACCGAGCCCGCTCGCGATCTGCCCCCACTCACGAGCCCACTCCCCTCGCAATCTGCCCCCACTCGCCGAGCCCGCTCGCGATCTGCCCCCACTCACGAGCCCACTCGCAATTTGTTCCCCTCTCGCCGAGCCGGCTCGCGCTCTGCCGAGTTCGCACTGCCCCTCCTCTCCCTGCCGAGCTCGCACTGCCCCCCCCTCTCTTTGTCGAGCTCGCGCTGCCCTCCCCCCTCTCTGTCGAGCTCGCGCTGCCCCCTCTCTCCGCCAAGCTCGCGCTGCCCGCCTCCTAAGCCCTCTCGCGATCTGCCCCTGCTCGCCTCCGGAGCTCGCGTTGCGCTTCCGTGACCTGCTGCCACCAGTCCGCCCAGCTCCATGGCTGCCTCGTTGATCTCGCCACCTTTGAAGGTCACATCCTTCCAACTCACCACCGCCAGCGACCGGTCGGATTGGGCTCTTACTGTCGAAGTTGCCCTCTCCACCCGTGATCTTTGGGATCACATCATCGGTGCCCCTCCTACCACTGCAAAATCTACTATTCCTGCAAGCTCTGACAGCACCACCGCTGCCACCACCACTCCAAACGACGGCACCCTCTAGAGGCGTCGCAATCAAGCCATTCGGGCTTACATTCTGGAGTTCATTGCCCGTCCGCTTCTTACCTTCATCGGTCGTCTAACCTCAGCACGCGCCATGTGGGAGTATCTTCGGGATCGTTTTGTTCCCCGCGGTGGGGCTCAACGTCATCGTCTCATTTGCGACTCTCAGTCTGCTCGACAGGAAGGGCTATCCATTCAGGACTTTTTCACCATGATGAGCACTCTCTGGTAAGAATTGGACTCCATGATCCCCCTCCCATGCGGTTGTCCTCGTTCCTTAGAGTTCCAGTGTCACCTCTGTGAGGGTCATCTCCATCAGTTCATCGCTGCCCTGCTTGTTATCCGACCACGCGACGGCCTTGTTACCTGCAACTACTATAAGAAGGCGGGGCACATGAAGTTCGAATGTCCTACTCGTCCCCCACGTCCTGATGAGCACAGACAGCGTGACAACCGTCGTGACGGTCGTTGTCGGGGACGTGGTCGTGGCCCCGGATCACCTACCACGCCTCCTCATCCTACAGTTGTTGCTGCAGATCGACTTCAACGACTAGAGGAGTTACTCCTTCAGTCTCCTCTGCTTCAGCCCGCCACTCCCGCCAGCTCTTCTGCCGCCACTGGACTGTCAGCCGCTTATGGTACTACTGTTGTTCGGGTTTCACCAACTGCGCCTTGGTATTTTGACTCTGGGCCTCCTGCCATCTTACCTCCGACTCCAGCACCCTCACCAACTGTACCTCCACCCCCACTCACCTTCGGGTCACCACTGCTAATGGTCTGTCCCAAATTTGCAGTCTGGATCGATCACCCTGGCATCTGGCCCTCCCGGTCACCTTACCCTCTCAAATATTCACCATGCCCCTCACCTACACATGAATCTTATTTCTGTCAGCTCTCTTTGTGATCTTGGCCTGACTGTTTTATTATCTTCCTTTGCTTGTGTTGTGCAGGGTTCACGGACGGCTCAGAGGATTGGACAGGGCCGTAGGACTGGTGGCCTGTATCAGATGGAGTATCTTCACATTCCACCTTCCTCATCTTCGTCAGCTTCTGCTCTCTCTGTTACCTCTGATGTCGACTTGTGGCACAGACGTTTAGGTCATTTGTCTAATAACCGACTCCGAAGTGTTATCCGTCCAGGAGCTTTGGGTCGGGTCTCTTCTTCCCCCCCCCCCCCCCCCCCCCCCCCCCCCTCTGTTTGTACGGATGTCGTTTGGCAAAACACCTTGCTCTACCATTTTCCACCAGTGTTTCTCAAACAACAGACCCTTTTAACTTAGTTCACTCTGATGTTTGGGGTCTGGCCCCGATTGCTTCTCATTCTGGCTATTTGTATTATGTGAGTTTTATTGATGATTTCTCCGGTTGTTCTTGGGTTTATCTTCTTCGACAACGGTCTGAAATACCAATTGTTTATCGCACGTTCACCACAATGCTTCACACTCAGTTCGGGCGTCGGATTAAGATCTTTCGCTCTGATTGTGTTCAGGAGTTTCTCTCCTCCACCATGGGCGACCTCACTCACTCTCATGGCACCATCCATCAGCAGTCTTGCCCACACACCCACGAACAAAATGGGGTCGCTGAACGAAAACACCGTCGCATCATTGAAACTGCTCGTGCTCTTCTCATCTCTGCCTCTGCTCCTCACTCCTTCTGGGCCGCAGTTGTTCTCACCACTGTTCACTTTATCAACATCACTCCCTCCTCAGCCCTCTCTGGAGTCACACCTTATGAACGATTGTACTCACGCCCACCAACCTACGCCTCTCTCCACACATTTGGGTGCACCTGCTTTGTTCTCCTTCATGTTACTGAACGCACCAAACTCTCTGCTCGCTCAGCTCGTTGTGTTCACTTAGGCCTCAGTGCTTACCACAAAGGATATCGTTGTTACGACCCGGTGACTCGCCGCATCCGCATCTCTCGCCATGTCTCCTTCCTTGAACAAGAGATGTTCTTCTCCTCCACGCCAAATCCAACAACATTTCCCGCCCAAACCTCCTCTGCTCCACCACTCTGCCTTCCGCTTCTTCCCCCTATACCCACTCGTCCCAGGACCCAAATTGCCCCTCCTATCCCGGCACCAGCTAGTCCTTCAACCGAGGATCCTCCGTCCACTTCAGCTCTTCCTCCACCCACGGAACCCCCTTCCACTACAGCTCCCTCTTCCGCTCAAGCTCCTTCTGATACGGTCTTGTCTGACGGTCCTCCTTCCGCCTCTCCGCACGTGGATCCTGCTCCTCCTCGGCATAACCCTGCTCGCCCTCGACGCCCACTTGCTCGCTACGATCACAGTCCTAACAGGTATAAATCATCTGCTCTCACCACAGCTATGTCCTATTCCCTTGCCTTTCAGGCCTTCCTCACCGCTCTCCACTCCCACCGGGAGCCCCAGTCATACCGAGAGGCAGTTGCACATCCTGAATGGCAGCAAGCCATGACCGCTGAACTTCAGGCTTTCCACCGAACTCATACCTGGGACCTCGTCCCCTGCCCCCCTGACGTAACTCCTATCAGCTGCAAATGGATATTCAAGATCAAGACTCGCCCGGACGGGTCTATTGACCGCCACAAAGCCCGCTTAGTTGCCCGTGGTTTCTTGCAGGAGCATGGGATCGACTACGATGAGACTTTTGCACTGGTTGCTCGTATGACAACCGTGCGCACCTTACTTGCGGTTGCTGCTGCCCGCAATTGGCCTCTCCATTAGATGGACGTCACTAATGATTTTCTTCATGGTGATCTTACAGAGGTGGTATACATGGCTCCTCCCCCGGGTCTCTTCACTCCCTCCGGCCACATCTGTCATCTTCGTCGGGCTCTCTATGGTCTCAAACAGGCCCCACGTGTCTGGTTTGAGCGTTTTCATACTGTTGTTCTCAAGGCCGACATCATTGAACGATAGACTGATCATGCATTGTTTACTCGCACTTCTGGTCAGGGATGTGCATAATTCTTCTATATATGGATGATATGATTATCACTGGCGAGGACCATGCAACCATTGCCTCTCTTCAACAGCACCTCCACAGTCAGTTCGAGATGAAGGACATGGGCCCCCTTCGCTACTTCCTTGGGTTGGAGATTTCCCGGTCCAAACGAGGCATCCTTGTATCTCAACAGAAGTATATCTCTGACATTCTCTCTGCTGCCGCTCTCACTAACACTCGCACAGTTGATACTCCCATCGAGCTCAATCTAAAACTTCTCCCAACTGACGGTGAACCACTCCCGGATGTCTCCCGCTATCGGCGCCTTGTCGGGATGCTGGTCTATCTTACTATGACTAGGCCTGACATTGCCTATGATGTTAGTTTTGTCAATCAGTTTGTCCAAGCTCCTCGCTCGGCTCATTACGTCGCTGTCCTCCGGATTCTCCGTTATCTCCGCACCTCCGTCACTCGCTCACTGTTTCTCTCCGCCACTTCTCCACTCACTATCCGAGCATTTTTCGATATTGACTGGGCGGGGATGCTGCAACTCGTCGTTCTACTACTGGCTTTTGTATCTTCCTGGGTGACTCTCTTATCTCCTAGCGTAGCAAGAAACAAGACTCCATTGCGCGCTCCAGCACTGAGGCCGAGTATCGTGCCATGGCTTCCACCACTGCTGAGATCGTTTGGCTTCGTCATCTACTCTGTGATCTTGGTGTGTCGAGATCCGGACCCACTCCCTTATTCTGTGATAATCTAAGTGTTATACAAATTGCCTCTAATCCAGTATTTCATGAACGGACGAAGCACATCGAGATTGATTGTCACTTCACTGGCCAGGAGTTCCTCGCCAACACTCTCTCTCTACCGTTCATTGCATCTGAAGAACAAATTGCAGACTTCCTCACCAAGCCTCTCGCATCTGCAAGATTCTGATATTTCATTAGCAAACTCTCGGTTCATGATCCACCGTGAGTTTAAGGGAATGTGTTAATATTAATGTATTTATTATTATTGTTTTATATTCTGTTTTAGTCTCACACCGCCTGTGGTGTTTTCGTGCTCTCCTCTTGCACTATATGTAAGACCCCAAGGGTCTTTTTTTTCTCTTCTGGTTCAACTGATATATATATATATATACAACAGATCATTATTTCTCAGTTCTAACAATCCTCATGCACCTCCTTAGATCTGGTCACATCAGCCATCGACATGGTAAGAACCCAAGAGATTTGATCCCTCTGATACCAATGATGTGATTCTATCATTGTAATTGGAATAGAATGAACACAATACAAGAAATCTCTCACACAAATCTCACACAAATCACAGCAATGAAGTATTATTCCAATCACGAACAGAGAAACAAAAGTAAAGATCAATCTCAAGGAGTGGAACACTCCTGAAGAGACAATCACACATAGAAGAGAGGCTCACCATCACTCTCGATCTATGAAAGCACTAAAATCAATCATCAACATCAAAAACAAGCTAGCTGCGACTCCCCCTTTCTCCCCCTATTTATACAGTTTTTAAAAAAAAAAAGGACAAAACTGCCCTTCTAAACAAATACAATTTCAAACAACTTTTCCTGCCTTCTATCCCAGCAGAGTCGCGCGCGCAAAGTCGTTTATTAAGATCGTAACAGAGAAAGGGAGAGAGAGGGACCTGCAGAGGTTGCAGCGAGCTTCGGTCGTGCAGCGAGCGGCGGCCGTGCAGCGAGCGGCGGCCGTGCAGCGAGCGGCGGTCGTGCAGCGAGCGGAGGTCGTGCAGCGAGCGGAGGTCGTGTTGCGAGGACGTCTCTGCGAGGTGCGAGGTCGTACAGCGAGCGGAGAGAGATGCGAGAGTTAATGGCTGCGCTCCTCTCGGTTTGCCCTAATGGGCCATAAGAGCGGGAGTTCAAATGGAGGAGGATGATTTCCAAATTGGGACGGGGTTTAACGGCAGATCTACTTAACACGTCTCCAAATTTTTGGCACTTTGCATTCTCTAATTATGGCTCATCCGCATATTGCACCTCAGAATTTGGATTTCGGCATTTTAGACTTCAAAATGTATTAAGCGAGCACATTGCACCATCTATTTTGAATATTCTGAGTTTTTGTTTAAAAAAATAATTTAATCAAAAAAATTAGGGTAATTTTGGTATTATAAAAAAAACCTCTAAATCTAGGCTAACTAGTCTCTCGTTTTTTTATCCTTACGCGGGAACTCCAGGCCGCCGAGCGATTTCTCCTTCCCTATGTGTGTTCTTCCAGCGATTCTCCAGAGACTCCCCCGTTCTTCGTGGCGATCTCTCCCACGACTCTTCTGATCGACTGACGGCAGCTCTTGCGTGCTTCCGGGCCTTCTTCTTGACACTTCTCCTGCGCACGCGATGATCTCATGTGTTTAATAATTCAGTTGCATCGAGTCCATTGGTACAGTCGCCATTGAAATTACAGGAGTCTAGACACCGGCCATTAACAGGAACTGTAATGGAACTACACAGCTCATGATAAGCTGGGCAACTCAGACTTTTGACACTTTGCACCCTTGAATTGTGCCATTTTGGCACATTACACCTCAATATTTATTTTTTGCACTTTACACCCTCTAAAACAATTAGTGGAGCACTTTGCACCCCCATTCAATAACAATACAAATTTTTGATTCAAAAATACAATTCTTTTATTCAGGCGAGGGTATTTTAGACATTAGACCGAACCAATTATTTCGGCGAAGGTATTCTTTTATTTTGCATTAGGCGGTGCTCTTCATTTGCATCCGGCTAATAGGTCTACAGCTGCGGAAGAAAATACAGAGATACCAAAGATCTCATTATATCGATCAGTTCTAATATCCTTGATGCGATCCCGTAGATTTCCTACGCAAATATCCATCGTTCGCAAAATTCCTGCAATTTAAAGAGTTCGCAAATTTTCTGTTGAAGCCTGGAAAATCCCGACTCCAAAAATTCAGATCAATGCATCCAAAGGTTACTTTTTCAGCGATCCGACTAGATAGTTTGAGGGGCAACGACGAAGAGGTCGAAAGAGCAACAACAGGACCCCAGGTGCTATGGCAGGGAGGTTCCACCACGTACCCAGAAGCTCAGAAGAGGCTTCCCCTCCACAACCAAAGATGGACGAACAGGGTACGAGGAAGGAACCAACTTAGCGAGTATCAAGAGTGACGGTCAAGGATGACGGGTCCAAGTATTCGAAAATAGGGTTCTGAAAGCTCGACCAAAGGTGCAGTTCCTGGTACCCATGAGGTCCTATTTATAGAAAAACTAAAGGAGAGGGGTGTCTTATTTATAGCCCAGACCAACCCGGAGACTATGCGACATTGAGGGGATCTCGCTTGGCTTCGGCGTGCATTGCCTATGGTTGCCCACCTGGCGAGTATGAGGGGTTGCTTGCACATGCTTGCCCATACATATCTAGGCCTTCTACTGTTCCTGGTGGCTGAGTTTTCTTTGATCTCTGACTTATGGCTTCTGCTTTGACCTTTGACATTGACATGTGCCTACATGGCTTGAATCGGGTCCTACCCTCGAAGAGTACAGGTTGTACACAATCCCCACTCTTTGCGAGCAACGAAGGAGCTCGGAAAGAAACATTCAACTTTTATTCGGCGAGCTGCTCCTGGCGAGCATCAGACCTACTCGGCATCAACCTGGCTGGCTCCGAGACTCTATATATAGAGGGGGGGCTCTTTTATTGGATTGCTTGTCTGAACTCGTACGAGATGTCGCTCACTGCCGAGGAAGAATTTTGGGCGAACATGGCCGAACTAGAGGGTTGGTTGGAGTCATCTACTCGGAAGCGTCCTCACGAGGGCGACGATGTCGAAGAGTTCATCGCCCCTAAGAAAAAGAAAAAGCCTGCAAAGAAGAAGAAGCCGCAACCCGCTCCAGCGGAGAATGTCGTCGATCTCTCCGTCGATCAGCATGAGACTCCTACGAGCACCCAGAGAATACTCGACGAGCTGGGCCTTGGTGGCGATGTCGAACAACCAGCTCTCGAGCCTTATTTTCTTTCTGTGTCACAGGTTCCCCTGCAGCGGATCTTTCAGGGTCCCAGACCCAGTCGCACCCAGAACTCTCCTCCTCGCGAGGTCGGGACTTCATTCTCGCTTTGCTAGATTGTCGCCATTCCAGCATTCCTTGCGATGATTGACTTTTTTTCTCTATTTGCAGACCCATCAACTACTAGAGCTCCTGGCGAGCATTTGGATGATCCTCCTCTGAGATCGGCTTCTATAGTCACGCTAGAATCCCAGCCGGGATCGCGAGTGGGCCTGTCTATGCGGATCAACTACGACATCGGGAGACCTCGGTGGGGAAGCAAGTTCCCTTTACGAGCGACAACTGAGCTCCTCCAGAGAAGAACTCGCAGTCTGGGACGAGCAAGGCGCATGTGCCTTCTGCGGGCCATCAAGTGGGCATTCCGGCGAGCAATCCACCTCCACCGCTTCTGGACGCTTCATGATCAGCTCCTGCGAGCACCTCGCAGCTGCCTGCGGGCGGCCTTCCACTGTCGCCTCCTTTGTCATCAGCATTTACCCCTTTGATCACATATGGGATCATCGCGGCGTGGGGGGACGGTGAGCTTCTCGATTTTCTTCGCCCCAAGAGGGGGAGGGAAACCATAGGATGGTCGCGACAAAGGATACGTCGATGACAACCTCATGCGACCTGGTATGTCGCCACTGCGCCCAGCTCCAGCGGGCAGGGATCATCCTGGGGGCTCCTCGTCAAGTCGGTGAGATGTCACCCACCACATCCCTTCTCCTCGATGGGGTCATTCTCCTCGTCGGGGTCGATCTCGCAGCCCTCGTCGCAAGGCGAGGATTGAAGCTCCTCAGACTGGTAATTCGTCGCTTCTTCGTAAATCTTATCTCTTTTTGTTTGGAATTCTCACTGATTATACGATCATCTTCTCTGTTGGCAGCTCACTGCTTCTGCTCCAGAGGGAGCGCTGATCGACATCATCGAGCTCCCGCTCCGCGAGTATCAGGAGAAGAACGCTCACGCATACATGGAGTTGGAGGCTAAGTTTGATCAGCAAGCCATCTGCGAGCCTCATCGCCGCATCTCCGCGCTGGAGGTGTGAGTAGAGAAGCTTGAAGAATTCGAGGCACGGCTGGTCGGCGCTGAGTCTCGGTTCTACTTGATCTACGAGCTAGGGCAGCGTGTGGCGATGATAGAACATCGCCAGCAGCTCCATCATGAGGAGATGGTCGGCATGCGGGCGAGCATGGGCTCGGCGGGGAGGCTAGCGAGGATCGAGGATCAGCTCCGCAAGGGCGATGATGCAAAGTCGGTGGCCTCTGAGCACTTCAAACGCGCTTGCAGCATGGGCTAGGTCGGGCGACATCCTCAGTCGTTGGACCAGCACGCGCATCCTCTAAGGCCTCGGTAGATTTTTTGTTTTTTTTCTTCGTTGAGTGATCGCCTCAGGCGACTATGTAAACAAAACATTTCCATTACATTTGTAATATTATTTGACGAGTATTTGATCTCGTCTTTTATTTGTTGTCTTGCTTTCTGTGATGATGTGTCTGTTGTGTCTTCTTTAAATTATTTGCGAGCATTGATGATGGATCGTCTCGTGGACTCGACGAGCTTCTATGTTCTTTCATGTTGGTCCTCGCGCGCGAAGGGTCGGCGACTATTGGCGCACAACGCTGCCACAACGACTTTTTAGGAAGCTCATCATACCCTTCTTTCTAGTCGCGACGGGTTAGCCAATACCCCCTCTCTTGCCTTTGTCTATAAATATGGGTGTATGTATTTATTACACTATCAACGACTTGTTATTTCTTCTTGCGAGTATCCCCAGTTTCCTTCTTCCTCGCCTTTTGATACCCGCTCTCTCTTCTTGCCTTTTTCTTCTCGCATTTTTTCTTGCAATGACAGACGAAGCTACTGCTCAGCGGGCTGGCCATGCGAAGAATTTCACCGCGTCGACGTTCAAGAAGTCAATCTCAACGCAGAAGGATCTGGATGACTTCAAGGAGAAGTTCATGCCTAAAGGATACTCGGCCAAGCTTCCTTGTCAAAGTGAGCGACTAAATACCTTCCTGGAGGGCGAGATCATCTTCCCGATCCGCCACTTCTAGGTTGGCCTGCGACTTCCCCTGTGGCCAGAGTTTCGCTGGATTCTCCGCTACTATGGGATAGTCCCCGCCCAGATAAACCCGAACGGCATGACGATGATCGTCAGGTTCCTCTGCTTCCTGCGATAAGAGAAGATCGTCTTCGATCTCTCCGTCTTTAGGAGAATATTCTCCTTCATGGCGACCGATGAGGGAGTCATCTTCCTGCGCAGCCACATCTGCATGCTGGTCGGCACAGTGAACAAGAACCATCGTTAGGGAGAGTTGATAGTCTTAGTGGGCGGCGACTTCAAGGACATTCCTCTCTGATCCCATCAGCCGCCTGATACCTCCTTCGTCACTCCCTTCTTGGTTATCAACAATGAATGATACATATGAATATAAGCTTGTCCTTTAATGGGATTCAACTTGTCCTTTAATGGGATACATATAAATTACATTGAGGCCACTCACCTTATCCTTTAATGGGATTCAACATATGAATATAAGCTTTCAAGAAAGTAGTTTTCTTATACCATTGATCTACACAGTCTCCAACCTTCTCCCTTTTAAAGAAGATACACATTATATCATGTACGCATGGTATTCCACTTAGGTCCCACTTCCTGCAACTACAACTTTGAGATGTTAAATATATTAACTATCCATATATCACATGCCCACCCCTTCACCTCAAATTTCTCTTTTGCATTACACTCTAAAATATAGTCTTGAACCCCTCTTTTGTTATTTTTTAGAATTTTTTGGATTGTCGAACATATTTCTCCATTAGATTTAAATATTTTATCTCTGTGAATATATATCACTCTCATCATAATAATTCTTATAATCTCAAGTATCATGATTATGGGTTCGTCCCTACCTTTAATATTACATTATTAAAGCATTCACATAAATTATTAAGTAGCATATCACATTTTGGCCATGTGCTAAGATGTGATCTTGCCCAATTTTTGGGATCTCTGACCCTTACCCAATCATAAGCCACAATGTTGAATTCTTTCAACTTCTTCATCTCCCAGTTAGAATCAACTACTCTTGTAGAAGATGCAGCATTCCACAATAAAGATTTGTGTAATTTCTTGAAGTTTAGGGTTTATGTTTGTATATTTAACTTTGAGATGTTAAATATATCAACTATCCATATATAATATGCCCACCTCTTCACCTCAAATATTTTCTTTTCCATTCCACTCTAAAATATAGTCTTGAACCCCTCTTTTGTTATTTTCCAGAATTTTTTGATTTGTCGAACATATTTCTCCATTAGATTTAAATATTTTATCTCTGCGAGTATGTATCCTTCTCATCATAATAATTATTATAATCTTAAGCATCATGATTATGGATTTGTCCCTAACCTTTAATATTATATTATTAAAGCATTCACATAAATTATTAAGTAGCATATCATATTTTGGCCATGTGATAAAATATGATCTTGCCCCATTTTTGGGACCTCTGACCCTTACCCAATCATAATACACAGTGTTGAATTCTATCAACTTCTTCATCTCCCAGTTAAAATCAGTTACTCTTGTAGAAGATGCAGTATTCCACAATAAAGATTTGTGTAATTGCTTGAAGTTTAGGGTTTAGGTTTATATATTTAACTTTGAGATGTTAAATATATCAACTATCTATATATCACATGTCCACACCTTCACCTCAAATTTCTCTTTTCCATTACACTCTAAAATATAGTCTTGAACCCCTCTTTTGTTATTTTCTAGAATTTTTTAAATTGTCGAACATATTTCTCAAAGATTTAAATATTTTATCTCTTTGAGTTTGCATCATTCTCATCATAATAATTCTTATAATCTCAAGCATCATGATTATGGGTTTGTCCCTAACCTTTAATATTACATTATTAAAGCATTCACATAAATTATTAAGTAGCATATCACATTTTGGTCATGTGCTAAAATGTGATCTTGCCCAATTTTTGGGCTCTCTAACCCTTACCCAATCATAAGCCGCAATGTTGAATTCTTTCAACTTCTTCATCTCCTAATTAAAATCAACTACTCTTATAGAAGATGCAACATTACACAATAAAGATTTGTGTAATTGCTTGAAGTTTAGGGTTTATGTTTGTATATTTAACTTTGAGATGTTAAATATATCAACTATCCATATATCACATACCCACCTCTTCACCTCAATTTCTCTTTTCCATTCCACTCTAAAATATAGTCTTGAACCCATCTTTTGTTATTTTCTATAATTTTTGAATTGTCGAACATATTTCACCATTAGTTTTAAATATTTATCTTTGTGAGTATGTATCCTTTTCATCATAATAATTCTTATAATCGTAAGCATCATGATTATGGGTTTGTTCCTAACCTCTAATATTATATTATTAAAGCATCCATATAAAATATTAAGTAGCATATCATATTTTGGTCATGTGCTAAATTGTGATCTTGCCCAATTTTTGGGACCTCTGACCCTTACCCAATCATAAGCCGCACTGTTGAATTCTTTCAACTTCTTCACCTCCCAGTTAAAATTAACTACTCTTGTAGAAGATGCAGCATTCCACGATAAAGATTTGTGTAATTGCTTGAAGTTTAGGGTTTAAGTTTGTATATTTAACTTTGAGATGTTAAATATATCAACTATCCACTCTAAATTTATTTTTCCACCCCTAAGTTTGTACATGCCCACCCCTTCACCTCAAATTTATTTTTTCCATTCCACTCTAAAATATAGTCTTGAACCCCTATTTTGTTATTTTCTAGAATTTTTTGAATTGTCGAACATTTTTCTCCATTATATTTAAATATTTTATCTCTTTGAGTATGTATCATTCTCATTATAATAATTCTTATAATCTGTAATATCATGATGATTATGTAATAATTCTTATAATCTGTATGAGTATGAACCCCTATTTTGTTATTTTCTGTAATTACTTGAAGTTTAGATTTAGATTTGTATATTTAACTTTGAGATGTTAAATATATCAACTATCAATATATCACATGCCCACCCCTTCACCTCAAATTTCTCTTTTCCATTCCACTCTAAAATATAGTCTTGAACCCCTCTTTTGTTATTTTCTAGAATTTTTTGAATTGTCGAACATATTTCTCCATTAGATTTAAATTTGATCTCTTTGAGTATGTATCATTCTCATCATAATAATTCTTATTGTTGAAGCCAGGAAAATCCCGACCTCAAGATTCGGACCGATGCAGCCGGAGGCTACTCGCCCAACAGTCCAACGAGACGACTAAGCCGGCGACTACTGAAGAGATAGAAGAGCAACACACAAGACCCCAGGTGCTGCGGCAGGGAGGTCCCACCACGTACCCAGAAGCTCCGAAGAGACTTCCCCTCCAAGACCAAAGAATGGCCGAGCAAGGTACGAGGAAGGCACCGACTTGGCTAGTACCGGGAGTAGCGACCAAGTGCGACAGATGCTAGAATGCAAGAGCAGGGTTTCGAAAGCTCAAGTCCAGGTGCCAATCCAAGTACCCCTGGGGTCCTATTTATAGGAAAACCAAGGGGTAGGGGGGTTTTTATAGCCCAGCCCCTGCCCGGCGACTAGCGACATTGAGGCGATCTCCCCGGGCAAATGGGCGAGTATAACCTATGGTCGCCCACCTTTTGGCGAGTATCCGGGCTACTCGCACGAGTGCACCCCTACTCGCCTAGGCTGTCTTCTGCTCTTACGCTTGTCCGCCGTTTTGACCTCTTTGACTTTGACTTCTGCCTACGTGGCCTTGGGGGGGTCCACCCTCGGAGAATGAGGGTTGTACACAATCCCCGCTCTTTGCGAGTAACGTAGTTGCTCGGAAAGAATCATCCAACCCTTATTCGACGAGCTGTCTTCTGGGCGAGTATCAGTGCGTAGTCGGCATCCCGCTGTTTTGACTTCCCAGCCCTATATATAGAGGGGGAGGGGTCTCTGACGCCAAGGTTTCTTTGGTTCTCGTTTCAAGATGTCGATGAGTATTGCCGAGGAAGCTGCTGCGGACTTGGACGAGCTTGTCAGTTTGCTGCCGCCGTTGCGGAAGCCCGCTCGCGATGTTGAGCTCGAAGACTTCCTCGCTTCCCGGAAGAGGAAGCGCCTGGAGAAGAAGAAGGAGAAGAAGAGCAAGAAGAAGCAGAAGAATGCCGTCGCCCCTAAGAATGTCGCTGATTCTCAGGTCGGCACTACCCAGCAGGTGCTCGTCGAATTGGGTCTCGGCCAGTCAGGTGGCTCGCCTGCTCCTGATCCTCCTTCGCCGAATACTGTTCCAGAGGCGAGCACTGCGAGGATCTCGGCTCAAGATCCGGTTGAAGTTACTCCTGCGCAAAGTGAGAGTTACCTACTCGCCACTTTTATTAGTCGCCCAAATGTCGGCCGGTCTCTGACGTTTTCCGTATTATTTCGCAGATGCGCTTCTCGCCGATGCTCGGCAGGAGCCTCTGAGCGTCCTTCCCCTACGATCCTCGCCTATGGTCCTGAACACGGCTGGGGGAGGAACTCGCCAGGGCGGATCGGTGCGAATCCTTCATAGCTCTGCGGTAGACAAGAGGCCGATGAGCGAGCAGAGGACTCTTTCAGCGAGCAATCCTCTTCCGCCGCCACCGCCTTTGCAGCGACCTGAGGTGGCGAGTAGCTCGCAACTACCTGCGGACCAACTTCCTCCACCTCCTCCGTTTCCTCCTCCGGCCGACATGCAAGATGATCGCCGCCTCCTGTCTTCTTCGGCTCCTACCGCTCATCCGGCTGGATCCTCGCGTCGAGGTGGGATGGCGGGATCTTCTGGTTTCTTCGCTCCCAGAGGGGGAGGGCGACCAGTGGATGGTCGCGGTCGGGGTGATACGCCTTCCAGTAGGGAGCACATCGGCGGGTCGCATTCGAACCGGCGAGATGGCACTCGTCGCAGTCCGTCCCCGCATCGGGGAAGGAGCTCTCCTCGCCGACCATCTCGGAGTCCTCGCCGCGATTCGCGGAGTGAGGCCTATCGGCCTGGTAAGTGGAGTCGCTGCTTTTTCGAGCATCTTCTAAGAAGAGTCTTCTCGCTACTCGTCACTAAGATTTTGCTTCCATGTCTTTTCCTGCAGCTCGCGCCCCTACCCCTATCGGGGCTCTGGTCGACGCCGTCGGGCTTCCTTCTCGCGAGTATCAGGAGAGGGCTACTCGCGCCATCCTGGATTTGGAGGCGAAGTTGGAGCGGCTGGCGATCAGCGAGTCTCATCGGCGTCTGACCGCGGTTGAAGCGCGAATAGAGCTCTTGGCGGCTGCTGACTCCCAGCGTCGTCTGACCGAGCTGGAGGTCCGGGCATTACGGCTGGAAGAGTTAGAAACTCGCCTGGCTAGTGTAGAATCTCGCCTTCAGTCTGTCGGCGAGCTGGAGCGCCGGGTGGGCAGGATGGATCATCGCCAGCAGCTGCATCATGACGAGCTAGTGGGGATGCGCGCGAGCATGGGCTCTGTAGGTCTCCTGGCGAGGATGGAGGAACAGCTGCGACAAGGCGAGGATGCGATGTCCGTGGCCTTCGAGCATTTCAAGAGAGCTCGTGGTTTGGGCTGGGTTGGGCGACAACCACAACTTCCCGATGCTCAACCGAACCCCTAGGATCCTGCCCTCTTTTTTTCTTTATAGTCGCTTGTAGCCTTTTGGCAAATGCTTGTAATTCTGAACTATTTGATTTCTTCAAGTAATTTGTTATTTGGCGAGTATGAATATCGCCTTTGTTGTCTTTCCTGCTTGCTGTGATGTCTTGATTTTCTTTTTTGTCTTTTGTTTCCGCGAGTATTTGTTAAATGTCGCGTTGATGTGGCGAGTAGCCTAAAAATTTGATGCAGGTGCTCGCTCGTTCGACATCAGTGTTTTGACGTGCACCCTAGGTTTTGGCGACTTTTCCTCGATGCGCGCCATCTCCTACTCGCGCTCGCGGTGGCGTACGCGGGAAGCCAAGCTTTGTCGAGTACTATAAATAGGGGGGGTAGATACGTATTTATTACGCTCTTGACGATCTTCCTTTTCTTCTAGCGACTATCTCTCGATTGCTCCTCTCCTCGCCCTTCGCTACTCGCTTCTTCGATCCTTCCACTCTTGGATGGCTGACGATGCAGCTATTCGCCGTGCAAGTCACGCGAAGAACTTCGAGGCAAATTCCTTCAAGAAGCCGATTACTCGGTCGAGCGACTTGAAGGAGTTCTCCGCCAAGTACTTATCGCCGGGATATGTCGTCAGGCTCCCTTATGAGGATGAACGCCTGAATTCTTTCTTGGCGACCGAGTTGGTCTTTCCCATCCGCCACTTTGAAGTCGGCCTGCGACTACCCTTGTGGTCGGAGGTTTGCCAGATCCTCCGCTACCACGGGATAGTCCCGGCGCAGATCAATCCAAACGGAGTGGCGATGATTGTGGGGTTCCTCTGCTACTTGCGCGATCAGGGGATCGCCTTTGATCTCTCCGTCTTCCGGCGAGTATTCCACTTTGGCGCCACTGGCGAAGGCGTTGTCTTTTTGTGCAGCCATGTCTGCACCCTAGTCGGTACGGCGAACAAGAACCATCGCTGGACGGAGCGCATAGTCGTCATTAAGGGCGACTTTGGCGTCGTGCCGACTTCCTCTTTCCAGCCGACCGAGAGTGCGTTCTTCCCTCCTTACCTGGAGGAAAGTCGGGAGAAGCTACTCGACAGCTTCCGAGGTCGCCGGCTGGATGTCGTTTTCTGGAGGAGGCGAGTAGATGAGCTCGCGGAGGTGTTCCCTGGTGAAGGTAGTCGCCTAAACGAGCATTAGGTCATACTCGCCAATTCGTCTTCACCCGGTGTCTAACGTTTTTCTCTTTATCTTTTGTTGTAGCTACTCGCTCTTTGCCGAGCGAGCTTCTTCCCTTGGCGTCGAAGGCGGGGACCCCTGCCTTGGTTGATTTGTCGCCCGACGGCGATGATCAGGAGGTCGCCGGCGATGATGCTGGGCCTTCGAAGAAGAGGAAAGCCAAGGCAAAATCCGTCGAGCCTGGGAGAAAGAAGGAGGTCGCCAGGAGGGATCTGAAAGCGAGGGCCGATCCATCGGAGGCGGGCTAGCCTAGCGGCCATCCTCTCTTCGGCGAAGGTGGGGGCAGCGAGGATGCTTATGGTCGCCCTTTGGTGTCCTGGGCTGAGCGAGCCCATGAAGTGACCTTGAGCACCAACCTCCCCGCCTGGTCGGAGGATTGGGAGGATGCGGGCGAGGCGTTCGACGTTTCGTTCGCCCTCTATGGTCGCGCGGACGCCGAATCCTTGCAAGAGGTCTCGACCGAATATCTCGCCCATCAGAGCTCGCGAGCCAACCTGCGGGCTGTCGCGCTTGGGCATGCGACGGCGAGGAAACTGCTCGAATATGAGCAGATGATCAAGGTGCAGGGCCCGAAGATGATCGCCATGGCGAACAGAATTAAGGAGTTCGAGGTACTCACCGATGCGACTTTACTCGCGTTTTTGGGATACTCGCTACCTTGCAAATGTATTTAAACTAACCTTCTTCTTTTCGCTCGCTGCAGGCCGCCGAGCTGGAGTCGGCAAAGAGGCTGTCCCAGGTCGAGAAGGAGCTGGAGGATACTCGGGAAACCTTGGAGGCCGCCCAAGTGCGAATCGCTGAGTTGGAAACTCGGCCTGCCGAGCAACAGCCTTCGTCGGCGGGCCCCTCCAGGGTGGGCAAGCAGATCCGGATAGTCGGCGATGATATGGCGCATATCCGTCGGGAGATCGCTCGAGCAACCGGGAAGGTGGTCCTGAGCAGCTTGAAGGCTGATGGCTTCTTGAAGCCGGAGGCAATGCATCTGACGGTCATGGACATCATCCCGGCATTACTCGCCGAAGAGTCCACTTCCCCTATGCGAGATCTCCCATCCTCATCCACCGATTCTGACGATGACGATTCTGAGGACGAGGTTGATGATGCGGAAGATCTCGATCCCGACGCCGATGATGGCGGCGAGGATGCATAGTCGCCTGTCTTCTTTTTGCAAATCTGTACAATCATTTTTGTGTATGTATTTACGTCAGTAAATGAATATAATCATTTTGCTCGCCTTTTTCTTTGATGCTCGCATCCCTTTCTTTTTTGAATGTCGCTTAGGCTCCTAGGCTCGGGGCGAGGTTGAGTGCTCGCTCGGCTCTTAGGGTCACGGCGAGATTGAGTGCTCCTTCATGCCCGCATCTGTATACTCGCACACCCATGCTCGCACATGTATACTCGCATAGATGCTCGCACCGCCCAGATGCTCGCACCTGCATACTCGCCTAGGTGCTCGCGCATACATACTCGCCTTCTTCAATGGAGGCTACTTGGAGGGCACCGTGAGACACATGCTCTCAAGGTCTTGCCTGGCACCTGGTGAAGAGTTCATCAGACTCTTTTAATAATAATGGACTTTTAAGGGAAAAAGAGATAGGGAAGGGCAGTTGGGGAGGCCTGGAGGGACACATCTTCCCGAGGCCTCCATCCTACTTGGATGCCGGAACGTCGACGAAGAGTGACGTTAAGTAGGGAATGACGGTCGGGGAGATCCAAGGGGATACACCCTCCCGAGGTCTCCATCCTTTGGCCGGTCGAATCGATCGCTCCCCTTCTCAAGTTGGAGTATCGGCTTCCAGACTTTACCCTAGTAATCTCTACAGCCGGACGAGAAATGCAGTCGGTGGGAACCGCGGCCAACATGCAAGGGGGGAGCTGATCTCGACCGTCATTGCAGAGGCTTGGTCTTAAGGGAACGCACATCCGAGGCACTGTCCCATCATCCGTTCTGAGTTTTTACAAGGGTCAAGTCGGAGGCTCGTCTTCCAACCTGCGGCGGCGAATGTTGATGTAGGACGACGTCAAGCAGGGAGTGGCAGTCGGGGAGATCCAAGGGGACACACCATCCTGAGGCCTCCATCCTACTTGGATGCTGGATGTGGATCGGACCTGCTTCCTGTTGCTCATTGAGTTTAGCAGGGAGTTAAGCACACTTTAGGCACAATAACTCATATGATCTAACACAATAATTTAGAAAATGCAATGCTTTGCTGCGAGCTTTTTAGCTCTCGAGGGTACATGACGCCTTTTTTCAAGGGTTCCCTGAGCTAGTGAAATCGATCATCCCTTCGCCGAATCGGAAGGTCGGCGTCCAGACTTCTTCCTGGTAATCTCTACAGTCGGACGAGAAATGCAGTCGGTGGGAACCGCGTCCAACATGCAAGGGGGGAGCTGATCTCGGCCGTCATTGCAGAGGCTTGGTCTTAAGGGAACGCACACCCGAGGCACTGTCCCATCATCCGTTCTGAGTTTTTACGAGGGTTAAGTCGGAGGCTCATTTTCCAACCTAGCGTGGAGATTGACTTCACCTGACTTCTTTATTATGAAAACTTTGTTGATGCGAAAGAAGCTGCCTCGTCCCATGTTTTCAGGGAGATGCAGATTTTATTCAAAGAAATGAATTTACAAGGATGGGGTATACACATTCCCCCTCAGGGATAAAACCTTTTCAGGTCATCACCGCTCCAGGTGCTCCCTAGCAGCTCGCCCTCTTGGTTTTGTAAGCGGTATCCTCCTGTTAGGAGTGCTTCCTGGATGATGAAAGGTCCTTCCCAGTTCGGGTTGAGCTTCCCGACGGCCGCAGACCTTCCTGCTGCGTCCACCTTTTTCAGGACCAGATCACCTGCTTGGAATTGTTTGAGGCGAACATTTTTGTCAAAATGTTTTGCCATCCGGCGCTTGATCTCTTCTTGCCTGGCTGAAGCTAAATCTCGGAGTTCCTCGATGTAGTCGAGAGACAGTTTTTGAACCTCTTCATTCTCTAGTCGCCATTCTTCGCTTCCGCCCTCCGCAGCTATCACCCTTGGGCTTCTGACTTCGAACTCTACTGGAATGAGAGCTTCTGACCCGTGAGAGAGTTTGAACGGCGTTTCCCCTGTGGCTGAGCTAGGAGTGGTCCTTAGAGCCCACAGGACCGAGGGGAGCTGGTCCGCCCAGTTACCTCTTAGGTTCTCCACCTTCTTCTTCAGTAGGTTGATGATCAGTTTGTTGGCGGCCTCCACTTGGCCATTGCTCTTTGGGTGATGTACGGAGGCGAACCGAAGGTCGGTTCCTAGCTGCCTACAAAAGTCTTCCAGTTCTAAGCTGGCGAACTGGGGACCATTGTCTGTGATGATGGCGAGAGGGATCCCGAATCTGCAGACGATCTCTCCCCAGATGAAGTTCTTCACGACTTGAGAGGTGGTCTTGGCCAGGGCTTTGGCCTCAATCCACTTGGAGAAGTAGTCGATCATGACAAGAACGAACTTTCGTTGTCCACTGGCTTGGGGGAAAGGGCCGATCAAGTCCATCCCCCAGATGGCGAACGACCATGGGGAGATGATCGATCGGAGCTGCTGGGCCGGCTGCAACTGAAGGGGGGCGAAGAGCTGGCACTTCTGGCACTTCTTCGAGAAGATCTCAGCATCCTTTCGGATAGTAGGCCAGAAGTAACCATGCCTCAAGACCCTCTGCTCCAAAGTGCGAGTCCCAGAATGACTTCCACACTCTCCCGAGTGGATCTCTTCCAACACTCGGGGTACTTGATCTTCGGAAACACATCTGGCCAGGGGGCCCGAGATGGTCTTGCGGTACAGCTCCCCATCTTGCAGGAGGTAGTATGCCGCTTTGTACCGAAATTTTCTCTGATCCCCTCCGTTCGCCGGAAGCTGGCCGCTGGTCAGGAAGGTTACAAAGGGATCCATCCACGAGGGGCGTTGCTCGATCTCCATTATCTCTCCCTCTTCAATGGATGGGTGGAATAGCTCAGTGATAGTTCCTCCAGCCCTCGGCCCGTACTTGGCGAGGCGATCTGCTGCCGAGTTCTCCTCTCTTGGCACATGTTCGACGAAGAAAGACTGGAAGCCTCCAATCAGTCCTTTTACTTTTACCAGGTACTTCTGCAGGATGGTGTCGCGCACCTCGAACTCGCCTCGAATCTGCGACGCGACCACCATTGAGTCCGTGAAAGCCCGGACATCACGGATCCCCAGCTCCTTGGCAAGGCGCAAGCCTGCCACTATGGCCTCATACTCTGCCTGGTTGTTTGTGACGGGGAAGAGGATCTCGACGGCTTGCTCGATTCTTGTTCCCTGCGGGCTGACGAGCACGATGCCCACCCCTACAGAGCTTTTGCCCGAAGCTCCATCAACAAACAACTTCCAAGGAATGGGGTTGAGCACCTCTTCTCCTGGCTCTGCTTCCACCGAGAAGTCAGCCAAGAAGTCTGCTACTGCCTGGGCCTTGATCGCTACTCGGGGAGAGAAGGAAATGTCGAACTCGCTGAGTTCTACCGACCATTTCGCCAACCTCCCTGAATGCTCCACTCCCTCTAGGACATTGCGGAGAGGATGATCAGTTACCACTCGGATGGAGTGAGCCTGAAAATAAGGCCGGAGCTTTCGTGCCGACACCACCAAGGCGAAGGCAAGCTTTTCCAGGATTGGATACTTCAGCTCCGCCTTTTTCAGCACCCGGCTGACATAGTAGACGGGTAACTGCTTCCTTCCTTCCTCCCGGACCAAAACGGAGCTCACCGCCTCTGCTCCTACTCCCAGGTAGACGAGCAGGTCTTCGCCTTCTTTCGGGCTCTGGAGGAGAGGTGTCTGAGTCAACTGCTCCTTCAGCTTCCCGAACGCCATCTCACATCCTTCGGACCACTCGAAGCTTTCCGCTTTGCGGAGTGTCTTGAAGAATGGAGAGCATTTCTCTCCGGCCTTAGAGAGGAAGCGGCTAAGACCCGCCAGCCTTCCTGTCAACCTTTGGACTTCCTTCATCGTCTTCGGGGATGGCATCTCCAGGATCGCCTTAACCTTGTCGGGGTTAGGTTCTACTCCCTCCGAGGTAAGGAGATGTCCCAGGAACTTTCCCCTGCCTGCTCCGAAGACGCACTTCGTCGGATTGAGCCTCATCTTGAATCTTCTTAGCGTCGCGAAGGTCTCTACCAGATCGGCTATGTGTTCCTGGACACTCTTGCTTTTGATCAAGAGATCGTCCACATACACTTCCAGGTTCCTCCCCTTTTGCTCTTTGAAAACATGGTCCATCATCCGTTGATAGGTAGCTCCTGCATTCTTCAAACCGAAGAGCATCATCTTGAAGCTGTAGCAGCCATCGTCGGTGATGAAGGAGACATCGCGGCAATCGGGGGGATGCATTCGGATCTGGTGATATCCTGAAAACGCATCAAGGAAACTCATCACAGAAAAACCGACGGCTGAATCAACCAGCGCGTCGATTCGAGGCAAGGGATAACAATCCTTCGGGCAGCTTTTATTCATCAAGGAAAAATCCACACACATTCTCCAGCTACCCCCCGACTTTGTCACCATTACAACATTGGAGACCCAGCCTGGATACTGGATCTCTGACACAAAACCTGCATCGAGCAGTTTTTTAACCTCCTCCCTAATTGGCTTGGCGAGGATGGTGGCGGTTCTCCTTTTCTTCTGGCGGACGGGCTGGACAGTGGGATCCAGGTTGAGGCGATGACACGCAACCTCAGGGTCGACTCCTGGCATCTCGGCTGCGCTCCAAGCAAAGATGTCGACGTTCTTTTGCAGACACGCCGCCATCTCGATCTTCTCTTCGGTCTTCAGCGACCCGCCAATCTTCAGCAGCCCCGGCACTCCCGCTGCAGAGAGTACCTCGATCTCCTCGACCTCTTCAGCCACTTCCAGCCTGGCCGGGCTCTCCAGCACTCTTCCGAACTCTTCCGCGTCAGCCATCCAGCTGATGGTACTGACGGCGCTAAGATAGCACTCCCTAGCGGCTCTTGGATCGCTCCTGATCCTCACCTGGACGTCTCCCTTACAGTACTTCAAGCACTGATGGTAGGAGGATGGGACGGCTTTGAAGGCGTTGAGAAGTGGCCTCCCAAAGATAGCCCTGTAGCAGCTCGGGGCGTCGACGATAACAAATCGACAGCTGATGGAGGTGCCACCGAGTGTTACCAGGAGATCTGCTCCTCCTTCCACCTCCTTCTTCTCTCCGGAGAAGCCGAAGAGGGGACCATCTGATGCTCGAACTCTGGCAGCTTCGACTCCCAGTCCGTCAAACGTCCCCTTGAAGATGACGTTTACAGAGCTGCCGTTGTCGATCAGAATTCGATCAACGGTGAAGTCCTCCACCGCGGCTTGAATCACGAGGGCATCATGGAAGGGATTCGCGTTCCCTAGCATGTCCTCCTCGGAAAAGGTAATCTCCTCCATCGGGGGCGGTGCTTGTGAGGTCGAGGCGACACTCCTGCGGTAGATCTGATGGAGGCTTCCCTTGCGGGAAGCTTCCAGCCCTGCTCCTCCATGGATTACTCCAACTCGACCTCCCTGGCCCAGGTCTCCCCGACCTCCCTGGTCGACCCGATCCTCGTTCCTCCGACGAACGACTGCAGCCTGCCCTGCCTGTGGCTCGGCAGGGGCCTCCATCCTCCTCTGCTCTCCTCCAGCTTCTCCTGCTGCCAACCTCCTCCGGGCTTCCCAAAAGTCTGGGCAGGCAGCCATGGCATGTCCCCCCACCTGGTGGAAGTCGCAGTAGAGAGGAACCTCTTCTGCTTGACGCCTCCCAGGCTTCGGCTTCTTCCTTCCTTGACGGCGGCCTCGCCCGGCTACCGTCATTGCTTCATCTCTCCTCCTCTCCTGACGCCTCTCTGGTTGGCGAAAGGGCCTTCTTTCTGGGGATCTCCCCCTTTGGTCCTGACGCTGGTGTCGTCCAACCGGCCTCCATGGTGGCCGGTTGACGGGGACCTGGTAGCGTCTTCCCTTCTCCTGACGCTCAGGGGACTCGACGGGCCTTCTCTCCACGATCCTCCCGGTTTCCTTCCTCCTGAGCTCCTCCTTCTTCTTCTCCTCTTGCCGCTCCGGCCACTTCCTTTCCTCCCTTCGGGGCTCCTCCCTCTTCCTTTTTCCAGGGATCTCATCCCTCTCTCCACGGTCGCCTCTGGTCACCCGAGCCAACCTTGCCAAGAAGTCGGGGTTGGAGGCTTCTCCCCGGACAAACTTATTGGCCCTCTGAATGAGGTTGTCGTAGGAGTAGGGTGGGTTCTCACTGAGCTCCAACTTGAAGAGGCCTTGACTGATGCCGAATGTCAGGGCCAACAACAGGATGTTGTTATCCACCTCCTGGATTTGCAGAACCTCCTCCTGGAAGCGCTCGATGTAAGGTCCCAATGCCTCATCTGGCCCTTGCACGAGGTAGAACAGGGTCGTGACCTCCTTCTTTAGCTTCCGTGCCGTGTCGAACCGGGTCGTCAGCCCACGACACAGGTCTTCGAAGCAATAGATTGAGCCTGCGGGCAACTGGTGGAACCAGTCCCAGGCCTTTGCGCGGAAGGTAATGGCAAACAACCTGCACTTGAAGGCGTCCGACATGGTTCGGATAGAGACAATATCCTCGAACCATTGGATGTGCCTAACGTGGTCCTCCTTCCCTGAATAGTAGTTCAAGGCAGGGTCCCTGAATCCTTCTGGCACTGGCGCGGCGAGAATCTCCTCGCAGAAGGGGCTCCTCCCTCCTGCCCGGCGACGATCCTCAACCTGGCGAGTATCACCTCCATACTCGCCGTATGGGCGAGTATCCTGGTACCTCGCCTGCTCGCCCGGCTCGCGGAAGCGAATACCTTGCGAGTTTGGCTGGTAGAATTGCGACCTCCTTGGTCGCTCGGTTTCATCCTCCATGTGCTCCTTTCCTGCTCGCCGAGGGGGACTCCCTCCCTCGGACGGAACTGGACGATGCGGCGAGGTCGCCGTGACCTCGGCGCGCGGCTGAAGCGCTGTTTGCAAGATCCCCTCCATGCGCTGCGCGAAGGCTCCCTCCATACGCTGTGCGAAGGCTTCGAGAACCGCTAGTGTCACGAACTCGCCACTCGCGGCCGAGTTGCCGACTACCTCCTCATGGTCGCCACCTACGACCATCTCGGCTTCCTGCTGAACTTTCCTTCTCCGACTACGATCTACGCTCACCGCACCAAAGTGTTGAAGCCAGGAAAATCCCGACCTCAAGATTCGGACCGATGCAGCCGGAGGCTACTCGCCCAACAGTCCAACGAGACGACTAAGCCGGCGACTACTGAAGAGATAGAAGAGCAACACACAAGACCCCAGGTGCTGCGGCAGGGAGGTCCCACCACGTACCCAGAAGCTCCGAAGAGACTTCCCCTCCAAGACCAAAGAATGGCCGAGCAAGGTACGAGGAAGGCACCGACTTGGCTAGTACCGGGAGTAGCGACCAAGTGCGACAGATGCTAGAATGCAAGAGCAGGGTTTCGAAAGCTCAAGTCCAGGTGCCAATCTAAGTACCCCTGGGGTCCTATTTATAGGAAAACCAAGGGGTAGGGGGGGTTTTTATAGCCCAGCCCCTGCCCGGCGACTAGCGACATTGAGGCGATCTCCCCGGGCAAATGGGCGAGTATAACCTATGGTCGCCCACCTTTTGGCGAGTATCCGGGCTACTCGCACGAGTGCACCCCTACTCGCCTAGGCTGTCTTCTGCTCTTACGCTTGTCCGCCGTTTTGACCTCTTTGACTTTGACTTCTGCCTACGTGGCCTTGGGGGGGTCCACCCTCGGAGAATGAGGGTTGTACACTTATAATCTGAAGCATCATGATTATGGGTTTGTCCCTGACCTTTACTATTACATTATTAAAGCATTCACATAAATTATTAAATAGCATATCACGTTTTGGCCATGTGCTAAAATGTGATATTGCCCAATTTTGGGGATCTTTGACCCTTACCCAATCATAAGCCGCAATGTTGAATTCTTTGAACTTCTTCATCTCCCAGCTAAAATCAACTACTCTTGTATAAGATGCAACATTCCACAAAAAGCCTTTGTGTAATTGCTTCAAGTTACTATACATGTGCCTTAAACAAAACCTGTGTTCTGCGTTAGGTAATAATTCTTTAACTGCCCGTATTAGTGTAGCACCTCCCCTGTAACAACTATATAGTATGAGTCCGATCAGAATCCCACAACATAGAGTCACCACAGATTCAGTATTACAAAATGATATAAGAAGCAACTAAAGCAATAAATAATGAAAACACAGCGGAAACACTAAGCTAACATCCAGAGGTTGTACACGTCTAATAAGGAGAGATCTTGCCTTATGACATTACAAAACAAGTGCCCAAATCAACATACATCATATCGAAATGAATGTAGCAAAGTCCTAAGCTACCCCGGCATGCAAGCTGGAACAACAGTTAATGAAAGCCATAAATAGAGAGAAGAAACACTTCATGAGGCTTATGCCTTTTTGGCATACGAGCTAACTCCAGCTTGCGATTCTTGCCCTGAAACCAACACAAAAGAAGCGGTACACGAGGGTAAGCTAGGGCTAACCATAAGTACGTAACAACATCTCTCCTCCCGGCCGCCCTAATGGACCCCGGGAACTACATCACTCTGCAAATCAGCACTTCGTATGCAATATGAACAAAAGCATATAAACAAGCACATCAAGTTAAAATCTATGTCACAAGCATCAAACATTCTCTATGTTGAGCAAGAAGTAAAGGGGCTTAACAATGCAACATACATGCAACCTGGGTTTCACCCAAAGCTCCTTATCGCATGTATGAGACTAGCACATCATCAATACACAAGCATATCACAATATCACTGGGGTACTCACACCCCTAATGACGCACCAACTGAATCTAAGAACCCTAGCTGAGACTCCACCCACACATGGATACTCACACCATTGGGTTGTCTATTAACATAGTCGTTCTCATCAGTTTCACCAATTTCACAACAACTGATTCTAAGAACTCTCGCATGGTCCCCACCCAGATATGGATACTCACACGATCGGGCTTGTCACAAAGCATGACCATTCTTGTCAATTTTACATAAGGGTCTTATCTCTCCAGGACGCCCTCCACATGTTAATTAATCTCCATATCACGGGGCTAGTCACGTCGTTGATGAGAAGGAGGTCTTCGTTAGGGAGGATTTGAATGTCGTTGATGGTATGGGCGCCGACGAGCATCTCCTCCATGATCTAGTTGGCGGTGGGGTCGATGATCGTGAGTCGGTCACAAATTAGTACTTGAGCAGGGAAGGGGGTGGTTCGCTTCGATAGGTCAGAATGCTAACTGTGAAGATTGATAGGGAGGAGGGCGGGCATGCCAGAGGTGGGGTAGTTGCGGGGGCCACCAAGGAGGATGGGGAACTCTGGGAGGATGCAACCGGTGTAAGTATGCAGGAGCTTGATGTTGGATCGGCAGGCGTCCTTAGGGGGTGAATAAGGGTGTTTATCAAATTTTGATTTAACTCAAATCTTTGATCAAAATATTTTTTTTAAATATTTTTAGAGAATAAAAAGTTAAATCATCAAAGTAATAATACAAATTGCATGATTTTACTAATATTTTGATTACAAAAAGATGATTTCCATGACATAAAAAACCCTTTTATTTTATATACAGACCCTTCTTCTTAAGGACTGGTTGACACTAACCTGTCTTTGAAAGACCCCCCCCCCCCCCCAGAAATTAGGCACGACAAGGAGATCTTATCACACACCACCGTCAATCCACAACAAATAAGAGAATAACTAAAGAGTAGAGATATGAATGTCTCAACCCTCTCTCGTCATTCTCTTCTAACGCTACGAATCGATGATGGTGCTAAGCGTATAACAATCACATCACAATCAGGGTACGATATAAGCAGTGTCGGAAGATGTATTTTGCGGAAGATTAACATCCATGTAGTAGATCACAAAAATATATAAGTAATAAGATAAGACTGAAAGTAATCACAACAACGACACGATGACCTCACAGTCCAAGTACAATAATCTATAAAAAGTCTGGGGGCTCACAAGTAAACATGCCAAGTCGAATAAAAACTAATATATATAATGATATACAACTATAGACCTACTGAGCTAACTATAAGACTGATGATGTTGCTAAGGGTAGCAACAATCATTAACATGTCTTCTATCTCCACATCAAGTCCACGATGAGTCCACGTCATAGCACTTAGAGCACATAGGGTTTCAATTGCGTCACCATCGACGGAGACTCCGCCTAAACTATTTCAACGAGTCAGTGTCAGTCAAACTAGACTGAGTGGATTTTCCGCTTCCCCTAAGACCTAATGCTCAAAGGAAGGGAAATACACGCTGTAAAAAGTGATAGACAATATGTATGTAATAATAACAGATGGTGATACTAATAAGCATAACAAGAAAACGAAAGTACAACTAGTAGGCTATCAATATATATGCATTTTAATTAAGCACTATTTATAACCCGCTGTTTCGAACCTAGCGATGTCCATACTCACGCACCCAACGATGTTAACTACTAACAATAAGAAAGAGTTATTATCTAAAATAAGTAATGCTAGTAGTAATAAAAACACTCAACTATACACTACACATCATCATCATCATTATCACAAGTGCACGTAACTACTATGTGGACATAGATTTAAGTAACAATGCACAGTGTCGAGACGTAAGCACCCGATCGAAATTAAGTACAAACTAATGCTTGAGACACTTATTCGCGAGGTAGCTAAGCCCACATGCACCACCGTCGTGGCCAAACGGTGGTAGTGGCATGTCCTGACCACTTCTAGGGTATTTAAGCATAATCAACTATAAACTTTACGTACGACTGTCCGAGCCCGCACTCATTCTTAGCCCATACTGGCGGCATAAACAAAGGAATCGAAGCATAGCACAGGTCGAACTCCATGTGGCTAACACCTACACAAACCACAAACCAAACTAGGGTGCACAATGTCATTCGACCATGACGTTATCCTTGAGTCGTTGTCCTAACCCTCCAGAGTCCAGAGTGTGCCATAGGAAGGGTCAGTCGACCTGCCACATACATTCACACACATTATCATTTCATACAGACAGAGCTACCTACAATTTAGTGTACCAACTAGGGGAGGCGAACAACTTGCTACTCTACCCAATCAAAACACTAAACAATCCTCACCTCTGCCAAATCCATAAAACCACTAAATGGTTATGTATAATATATGATTAAAGTGCGATAAACACATCATGTTAGAGATCTTAATCACTTCCCAGACCTAGAGTAGGATTTGGGTTAGTCACCTCATATGGTTGACGAGCACGACTATGATTTATCTGACATCATGTAGTTGATTAACTATCATGAAATAGATAGTGCTAATGGTGTCGGTTTAGTATTTGTACCCTAAGTCGACTAAGCATTCCACAAACTGGGAATCTTCACCGTCGAAGGTCTCCGTCGCAAGCTTCATGTTTAACTCCAATGCGCGATCATTGTTGGCTTCGTCACACGGTCCACTGCCGATTTAGCGCGTGATTTAATATCAGTTATCGATGCACGGTCATTGTTATTGGGATTGCACACAACCATATAATTTATCGTCGCGCGATCACCGTTATTTTGACCACGCACACCAATATAATTTATCGTCACACAATTGTCGTTATTTTGATCGCGCGCACCAATATAATTTATCGTCGTGCGATTGTCATTATTTGATCATGCGCATTTATCATCACGCGATCGTCATTATTTCGATCATGCCCACCAATATAATTTATCGAATGTGTCACACCTCGAGACTCATGGAGTGGGGTCGAAAGGACCCACTCAAAATGATCCACAACCACTCTGAGCACGACTATGCTCGGGTGTCCGTGGGTCGCCGAAAAAATGAGGCTTTGCGGGAAAACGTTTATATTAGGAAACGTTAAGATCTAGGCTCAGTAGAAGTCGAGAAAGCACTCACCGGGTGTCCATGCATGCTACCCAATAGCCGCGTATGCGATATTTGTCCTCAACTCCCGACCATTATCGAATCTCGCAGTGCTCGGGTGCATTTTGGTTCACATTTGCCTCAACAACATAAAGACCAACCTTATAATATTATCCACTGAAGATGCATCAATTGGAGCAAGACACTATTCTCCCTAGATAGGCCTTAAGACGCCACCTAGACGTATTCCCTAGATTTTGTCGCCAATACACACAGTGAATTTCTCCATAATTAAGCCGCACACGGACCTAGTCGCCTACACAGGCGAATTCCACTACCAATATACAAAAATAGTCACCAAAGGAAAATAGAAAATACAAGATGAGAAATAAAATTTTGGATAAAAACTCCGTATGAAGAAACTCTGAAGGCGATGATGAAGGCACACGAGAGATCGGAGTTGTCGTTGTGTTCGTCCTTCGTGTAGAATAATCATTGATTGAATCAGCCTTCAAGTTCTCCTTTGGATCTTCAAGTTTGTGGTAAGGAGTGCTCTAGTTGTCTGGGATGAGGGCTCACACTAATTGATTTAGATTTGTAGCTTTCATGTTCTTTAAATGAAATAGCGGAGTGGCCGAATTGATAGAACTGTGAGCTAGCGCCGACGGTAAGTGCTACCGCCACGCGATACCCATAAAGGTAAGAGATCTGTGCGCTGGCCGTCCAGGAATGGTATGCATGTTTCTTATTTTAGGCAACAGTTACCGCACTGCGATACACTACTAGAATAATGATTTTTAGCCACATTTTTTTGCCATGGTTCAAAAACCATGGCTAAAACTCTAGTATTACCCACGGTTGCAAAAATCATTGCTAATATTTTGCTTTTAGCCAGGGCAGCAAAAAAATGTGGCTAATACTTAAGTATTAGCCACCAGCAAACAAAAACCATGACTAATACTTATTATTAGCCACGACACAATCCATAGTTCTATTTTTCGCGAAATACGCCCGCTATTTTTCTATTTTCCCTCTTCTGTCACCAGCGAGCGCTTCCTCTATCGTCTTCTCCTCCAGCGATTAGGGCACGAGCCGCACGACCTGCTGAGATGAGGACAAGCGGAACAGCGGGCAACGGTTCTTCCATTGATCGATCCCACCGATTCAGAAGAGGACATAAATGTCTAGTCCATGTCGTCAATAGCCGAAGGCAGCGCCGAAAATGATTGGATGATGTCGCTCTCAAGCGGGAACTGATGGATGATATTTTTGAGAAGCCCTACATCCTCCATGGTGTCGCCAACCAGAGGAAGAAGGGTGAGGATATGACTCTTCTCAAGACCGAGTGTCAGCGCGCGCCCGAAAACGGCAAGACTACTTCTTCATTTTCGCGGTATCTACTAATTATCTCTCCGCTCCCATTTCCTCTCTCAATCTCTTTAGGTTCAGTGGTTGGTTTTGTATGTTAGAGGGGTTTAGGTTTTATTAATTTTCTAGATAGATACCGGCTAATAATCCCTTCTAATTTTCTCATTTATTTCACGCAATCTTTAGCCACGACTTTTTCCCGTGGCTAGACCGTGACAAAAGCTCTTGAGCCACGGTTTTGCACTTTTAGCCAGGACAATTTGCCCTGACCAAAACTCTATTTTCTGTAGTGATAGGGTTATCATGTTGTGTTAACCCAATATAGGCTCCAACCGTCTGATCGATCTCTCGCTCCATTTGGCTCTTCAATCAGCAGATGATCGCCAGACTTGCCTGTCAGTTATCGCCGCGCGTTAGTGTTACCGTCGCGCGTTAGTGTTACCGCCGCACGTTAGCTTCTTTACATTTTGGCTTCGCTACTCCCGCCAATGATTTCATTTGCAAGTGTACTGCCAGCTGTCCCATTGTCACGATTGCTAATGCTAGCGCTAGGTGCTGCTGCCGCGCAACAGGACTAACTTCAGAGCATCGTTTCCATTTTTGCATAGCATTTCATGTAAGCATCCAATGTGATATTGTACATGTATTTACTGCACACTATAAACACAAAACAACCTTAATCAAATAGATAATGAGATTTTTATTCTCAAACGAATAGATGCGGAACGCATGTTCCAACACATGAAACGGTTGTAAGCGAAGACGAAGAGGTTGCCGTCGGTGGAAAGGTGGATGAGGTCCGCAGCTCGCCGAGCACTACGAAGCTACCATTCTCTAGGTCGGTGGCTGCAGGAGTTTTAAGTTTTAATCTTATGCAATTAGCCGAAAATAGTTGGGAGAGACTGATTTCATCTACTTAAGAAGGCAGGACTAAAATCATGAAAAATAGAATGAGAAATGATTTCAAAAAATATGGAGAGTTTGGGGACTGAAATACATATTCAAATTTCTCACCATTATATCCAACAATTATTTTTCATCATAATTTCCAAATAGTTTCCTTAATTTTGGTTACCGTTTCAAATAAATTCTTTAATTCTTATTTGTTACAAATATGTTTTTTAATTTCATACTTTATTTCAAATATATTTCTAAACAAACTTCAGATAAATTGTATAACGGCTTCAAATCAGACACTGGTTGGTGAGACATTATTGTGGTGTCGGCGAATCGTTCATGCGATAATAAAATAATTATTTTGTAATTATTTAATAAAATTAATTTTAATTATTTTCATACAATAATACTTTCACCAATAAAATTTATACTCTCATAGTTAAAGGGTGATTTTTTTCGAAGTTATCTTTGCAGCTTTGCTATACATTAGATAATACTTTTATGTAAGAAATTCAGAGTAAATACAGGTTCTTTAATTTATTTACTCCTTTTTAGGTTTTAGTTTAATTATTTAAACTCGCTATTTAATATAAAGTAAAAATTTTTTGGTTATCAATAGTATATGTTAGGTAATAAAAATATATGCATATAGTTTTTTTTTTTCATAACTGATTTGTCAACGCCAAAGTAGTGATTCATCGTCACAATAATGCTTCGTTAGTATCTCTAGTTTATAAATTTATTTAAAATGAAATATAAAGTTTGAAAACATATTTAAAGTAAATAAAAATTAAAATACTAATTTAAAATTAAGATAAAAATTAAGAGACCTATTGCCAAAAACATCGGAGAGCTCTCCCATGAAACTCCTACAAAAATTTAAAAATAAATAGGTGGAAGATTTACTCAATGTTCACATCAAATCAATGATTTGAAATTTGTGGCTCTTATAAAATAACTCAATCAACTCTGTTAATGCGTTTGACAATGAGACATTTTAATTTTCTTGGAAAGCTGGCATAGATTTCAAGAAAATCATGTCAAATTTTAGTTTAAATTAAATTTTTATTATTTTTTTTACTTTGTAGCTAATTAAGATTTTATTTTATGCATTCAATGAACCAAAGTTTTCAATAAAACTTGCATTTTTATTTGGAACGAGCAGTCTAGTATTAGGGATATCCGTGCCCCACGCGAGAGCACTTGCGTCGCTCGTCTTAGTTGCCGTCGGTGCACATATGAGAAGGCGAGCGATGCGAGTACTGTCGCGTGGGGAGCGGAGGACCCGTGTCAGACTACTTGTATCACATTAAAATTGTTTATAAAATTTATTAAAATAATTTACAATAAGTTGCGCACCGATCGCCGACCCGGGCTTGGCAATCCGTGATCGCCGATTGCCGACTCGGAGTTGGGATTGTCGATCGCCGATCGCCGATCACCAACCTGGATGTCGATTGCCGATCGCCAATTGCTGAGCGAGAATAGTTGCGTGCAGGAACCTGGTGCTAGGTAGGGGGCTCTCTCTGATCTTCGACCGCGAGGGGCAATCGCCCATTGTCGATGTCGACTAGGAAGGGCAGTCGGCCAACTGGAAAGAAGCACGTGTCTATACAACCAACGCCACGGGAAGGGTAAAAATATAATTTCATATCTTGACAACTCCTTTATTTATTAGTATAATTATCAATGGATAGTGTGATACAACTATAAATTTTAATTTAAACCAAGTTTTTTTTTAAAACTTCTTGAATTAAATATTAAAATGAGTATGTTTGATCTTATTTTTAGGTTGGTGTTATTTGTACATCATAAATGACTATTTATAACACACGAATATTTTTACACCACAAAATTATATTTATACCCCAGCCGACTATTTATACCAAATTTTATAAAATTTTAAAACAAACATAGAGTGATCATTTGAAAGAAAAATAACAACACCATTCTCAAAATATATTGTGACATAAAGATAATTCACAAAATAAGTATTTCTTTCTTCAATATTTGGTCATCATCACTAAGCTTCCGCTCTAAATATGTTGTACCTGCAAAAAAAAAGTTGCTTAGATTTAAAGTTTTAATAAATTGATTAAGAAAATGTCAACAATTTCAATTGACAAATTCAAACAACTAAATGAACTATAGAGGAACACCAGAATGAGCTAAAAAAATTTAGATTTTGAGACTCTAGGGTTTTCATAAGATAAGGGGAAAAAATATAGGAACACCAAAGATGCCTAATTATACCTTAAGATCTCTGAAATAATATCCAAAGGAAGGAGAAACAACACTCTATTTGGCCAAGGGGGTCGATTCCGGCGAGCGGCTACTAGATACGAAGAATCCGACGAAATAGGGGGTGAGCAAGGTGAGGTCAGGCTCCCAAAAACCCACAAAAGGGTTGATTTGAGAATGTATGTGGTGAGCGTCGGGCGGCGGACGAAGGAAGCATCAGGAAGGGGGGAGGGAATGAAAGGGTGTCAGGCGAGAAAGGGTTAGGTGCAGGGGGGGGGGGGTACAAATATTAGGTTTTGGGTATTAAAAATAGGGAATTGTTATACGCAGATCATAAGTGGCTATCCACAGACTAACCTTTTCTAGTTTACAAATTGTTATCCGCAGGCCAATTTTAGACACTAGCATTCAACATCTTTGCTCTCCCGAGCAGGGCCCGACAACGAAGGACCATCTTTGACAACCTTCTGAGCACTTCATTATGTACACGGATTGTGATTCGTAAACAAAATGCACGGATAGAGACCGAGTTGAGGAAGAAACACGATTTCTTCACCGTTCATGCGATTTCGGTTTGTTTGGGAAGATTTAGATAGCTAGGGTTTGATTGAGAAGATTTATATAGCTAGGGTTACTCTCTCCCAAAGAAACTGAAATCACATGAACGGTGAAGAAATCGTCTTCTTCCTCAACTCGGTCTCTATCCACACATTTATTTTACGAATCACGATCCGTGCACACATTGAAGTGCTCAGAAGGTCGTCAGAGATGTTCCTTCGTTGTCAAACCCTGCTCAAGCGAACAAAGATATCAAATGCTTAATTATAAAATTGGTCTGCGGATAACAATTTGTAAGCTAGAAAAAGTTGGCCTGCGAATAGTCATTTATGGTCTGCGGATAGCCATTTATGGTCTACGGATAACAATTGCCTAAAAAAAAAAGAGGTTTTAATATGAATTAGGGTATGTAAATAGGGAGGTGTACAAATATGAAATAACACCACGCTATTTTTAAGAATTTAAAATCCTTCCCTTCACATCTCTATAAAAAACCAGAGACACTGCTGAGAGAGCCCGTCTGTGAAGAAGGCCGGGATAAAAATCGCTCTTTTCCTCTTCTTCTTCCTCTTTATCTTGTTGTTCCTATTTGCAGTCATTCTTGTCGTCCCCTGCCTAGGCGGAGATCCAAGAGAAATGATTCAAGCCTGCTAATGATCATATATTCAATCGAGAGAATGGGTTTGTACTGCATTTTTCTGCTTTCCTTTTTGTGTTCGTTAAATTAATTCTGGGTGATTTTGAGTTTGATTTGTAGCATTTTCTCAAGCAAAATTACAGTTTCTCCCCCTTCAAATAGTTCTACGTGATTTACCTTTAAGGGCTGTAAATGTTTATTCATTGATTCGTTAAAATTAAGATTAATTAACTTCGGTGGAATAATATCGTTGTTTGCTGTACCAATTGCTCTAGCAATATGTTTAATTATTCTTCTCCCTTTTAACAAAAATTATATTTTACCTTTCTGTTTTACTTTAGGCTTGTGGAACTCTTTGGTTGTATAATGGAGATGGAGTTCTTGCTTTTGTAGTGATGCTGTAGTGTTTTATTGAGGTGCTCTTGTGTTGGACAATAAATTTGTTTCAAAAGTATTAGCAGAATGCGTTCAAATTGCTAAATATACCTGATTTATTTTTCACCCAGAGTGTTGTCTGAATAAAATTTTATTTTCAATTCATTTGGAGAAAACGTGGAAGCAAAATCCAAACAACAATTCAGCGAAGAAAATACCACCAGGATGAAATAAGAGCACACACACTAATGAGAGAAGCAAGATAAATCTTTCACGAATCCACCTATGTCCAAAGGGTGAGCTAGAGTTTCATTGTTGGAGAAATTAAGGAACTGAAATTAGAATTTTACGGCCATGTTTTTTTGGAATTGGAACTCCAAGTCCAATTAGAAAGCACCAATTCCATATAACCAAATGGTCCCTAAGGTTTCGTTCGTTTGAACGGAATTGGAATTGTGACTTGGTCAACTCCGATTTCGCTAGGAAGGAATTGAGATTACCATAAATGAATTCCACAAAATTAAGTATGATTTTTAATTCCTTACTTTGTTTTGTCACAGAACAACGGGATTAGATTTGATCCCTCTATTTTCAGTTCCAATTCCAATGGCTCATTGTTCAAACGAACGAAGCCTTAGATATTGTTAATTATATGTTTCGAATCCTAACTCAAAGGCGACGTTAACACTGATCTTGACTGGGGTATTTTGTAAATATGCAAAGTGTTATATAAACTCCTTGTTGTTCTTGAGTTTGGATGATTCTGAAAACTAAAATCTGGTCACTTCCTGTAACTACCTGATCAGTTCTTGACAAGGTTGTAGATGTCGGATGTCGGGTTGAGTTTGAAATGTCGTATGTCGGATTGCGGGGGATATATCGGAGATATTTTACAATGTCGGATTTTAAATTTTAAATAAATTTAATCGCACACAAACACATTTTTTTGTAAATAAGTAAAAATGTACACATAATATATATTTATAAACTATGCAATAAACATAAAATAGTATGATTATAATGAACTAATGAAGTGTTGAATACAATAAACACAATTTTGCATATTAATAAAAAACTTTTGTCACTATGGATGCCACGTTTCATGAATCCGGATCTTACTATGGGAACTCACTTTAGGGGGAGTCTGTTACCATGGAAGTGAGATCTCCCTCTATTTCTCTTCCTATTTCCCTTTCATATCAGTCTTCTAGTTCCATTGGTCAGGTAGTTCTGCCTCCGCCTTTGCCTCCTTAGCCTCCTCCTCTTATGCAAGTCTATACTCGGAGACACATGGACACAAACACTCAGGCTTCACCCATATTACCAGATCCACCGCCAGACCCATCTTCTGATACTCAAGGTAATCGTGCATCCACTCAACATCCTCTATCTCATTTTGTGACTTATGACTCTTTGTCTTCTTCGCATAGAGCATTTGTCACCTCTCTATCTTCCATATCCATCCCCTTTTCTTGGCAAGAAGCTCTAGGGCACCAAAAGTGGAAGGAAGCTATGCTTGGAGAAATGATGGCTCTTTGAAAATAATCGCACATGGGATCTGGTTCATCTTCCTCAAGGGAAGACTGTTGTTGGGTGTAAGTGGGTCTTCTCAGTGAAGCAAAACTCTCAGAGACTTGTTGAACGTTACAAAGCTAGATTGGTGGCCAGAAGTTATACTCAGACTGCTGGGATTGACTATCAGGAAGCCTTTGCTCCTGTAACAAAGATGAATTCCATTAGAATTCTGCTCTTATGTGCAACATGTAAAAGGTGAAATCTCAGCTAGTTAGATGTGAAGAATGTCTTCCTCCATGAGGATGTAGAAGAGGAGGTATGCATGTCTATACCTCCAGGTCTTGCCGCTAAAGGATCTGAGGGAAAGGTCTGCAGGCTGAAGAAAGCTCTATATGGCCTAAAACAATCTCCTAAAGTCTGGTTTAGAAGGTTCCATAGAGCCATGATGACATTTGGTTACACTCAGAGTAATGCAGATCACACCTTGTTTATAAAGTACATGCAAGGAAAGGTGATTGATCTTATTGTCTATGTGGACGACATTGTTATAACTAGAGATGACATGGAGGAGATTCAAAGTCTGAAGACAAGATTGGCAAGAGAATCTGAGATAAAAGATCTTGAGAATCTTAAGTACTTCCTTGGCATTGAAGTCGCCAAATCCAAGCACATGATCTTTATCTCTCAAAGAAAGTACATCATTGACTTGCTCGAGACATCAGTGATGAATGGGTGCAGACCCGCTGACACTCCAATTGAAGTCAATCATAAATTGGGGAGAGATGATGAAGTTATTGTTGGCATCACTGGTTTTCAATGGCTGATAGGGAGGCTTATCTATTTATCTCATACCCGCCCAAATATCTCTTATGTTGTTGGGATTATCAGTCAATACATGCATTCTCTTAGGTCTCGCCACTTGGATGCCATCCACCGAATCTTACAATATCTCAAATCATTTCCAGGGCAAGGTATCTTGTTCACCCTAAGTAAAGAGTTAGCCATTGAAGTTTTCACAGATGCTGACTGGGCGAGATCTTTTGATGACCGAAGATCCACTTCTTGATAGTGCTTCCTGGTTGGAGGTAATCTGATAACCCGGAGAAGCAAAAAGCAATATGTGGTTGTCAGGTCTAGTGCTGAAGCGGAATTCAGAGCTATGACTCATGAGATATGCGTAGGAATGTGGATTCGGTCCATTATGCACAAACTTGAGATTCAAAGTAGGGATCCCATCTGACTTTATTGTGACAACAAGGCGGCTATCAGCATTGCGCACAATCCAGTTCAGCATGACCACACTAAGCATGTGGAAGTTGACATACATTTTATCAAGAAAAACATAGTAAGGGTAGTCGTGAGCACTCCATTTGTCCCCTTTAATCAACAACTGGCTAATGTTTTACTAAGGAATTGAGTCTGAGGGCCTTTGGAAAAATTATGGGCAAGTTGGGCATGACAAACATCACAAGCCCAACATGATGGGAAGTGTTGGAATTAGTGAATTATTTTGATATTTTCCTTGTATTTCTCCCTTGTACTTTACTCACTCCTATATATATATTAAGGGGTGTAGCCTAAATGAAAACAACTGGATTTCTGATTTCCAACAACAAAATTTATATTTTCCAAAATATTCCTACCTATGATAGAGGGATGGTGGGGCAAGACATTTTTATTTAGATTTGAGAACTTTGGAAAATATTTTTAATGTAAAATTGGATAATAAGATTGGTCTAAATTGGGTGCAGTTAGTGGGGGATGCAATTTTAGAAATTAAAGTGATAATAGAGGAAGTGTATAAGTGACTAAAGTACCCCCCATTAAGGAAGTCATTTACATCTTCAACTATGTCATTCTTAATAGTTTCCCAACAATATTGAAAAAAATCACCCCCAAGCCCATCCGGACTCGGTTCACTATCTTTAGTGAGAGACAAGATGATGTCATGTACCTCAAATTTCGTTGAAGGCACTGTGAAAGCAAGGCAATAGTTTGGGTTGACGGGTTTAGGAATTGACTTGAGAGGCTCGAGATCTTGACGGGTAGAGTAGACATTAAGCAATCTTGTGATATGACTAACAACTTCAGCACAAACACCTTCCCCTGTCTTAATAATATTGCCTTCCATATCCTTTATTGAAAGTTCTGAGTAACATTTTTTTAACTTTTAAACAAAGCATGGAAATATGCCGTGTTTTTGTCCCCTTCCTTTATTATTTTGTCCTTTGATTTTTGTTTCCAATAAACCTTCTCTTGAAGAAGAATGGATTCTAGCTTTTCTTGATGAGCAGTAAGCGCATACGCCAACTAATTCAAATTATTATCGAAGTCCTCCTTCACTTTAGCCAATTCGACTCAGCCTATTTTACCTTATTGAAAGCATTACCAAATATTTTTTTGTTCCACTCTTTTAAAACTGATTTGATGTTCCTCATCCTGTGCTCCAGAGTAATTAGAGCATTGCATCCAACTTTTTTTTTATACCATCTGTCTTTGATAAACTGTGAAAAGATCCCATCAAGATGCCACATGTTCTGAATTTTGAAAGAAGAAGACCCTCGACTAGCATACTTCAGGCATTGAATGAGAAGAGGGTCGTGATCCGAGTATGGATACCCATGCTCGTAGAGATGTACAACTCGTAGGCATTTTCTCTGATCCGTCTTATGCCTGTGTATGGACCCATTCACTTGACGCTCAAATTTTTAGTAAGCCCTCGAGGGAGCCTCTCAGCGCGGATTCTCACCATCACCTGCTTGCCTTCATGAAATACCTGCTCTTGCCTGTGAACATCTGCATACGATTTATACCGACTCATGTAACTCGTGCAATTGACGTGTAAAAGACTCAGTTGACTCACTGGGATGGGACTCTAGGGGAACAGGGATAAGGTCGATAAGCTTTCTGGGCTCGTAGCCTAGTACTACATGAAATGGACAACCCAGTAGACATACTGACTGAACTATTATAAGCAAACTCCATAACAGGGAGGATCTATTGAAATGGACTCAACCCAGTAGACCTATTAACTAAACAATTATAAGCGAACTCCATAATGAGGACCAACCAAATCCCAATTAGATGCATGCTCACCCATTAGACACCTCAGCAGGTTCCGTAGACTCCTATTAACCAACTCAGTCTGCCATCAGTCTGAAGGTGGTAAGCCGATGAAATTTTCAGGGTCGTGCCAGTTTTGTGACACGGCGTCTTCCAAAAATAACTAATGAAACTCACATTTTTGTCCGACACTATGGACTTCGATAGACTGTGTAACCTAAAGACGCCTCTCATGAACAATGACAGAATATGAGACGTGTCTGCAATCTTGCTGCACACAACAAAATGAGCCATTTTTGAGAATCAATCGACGACAACAAAATAGAGTCGTGCTTCTTCAGAGTGCGAGGTAGATGAGCACGAAATCCATGCCAATATCTACCTAAGGCTGGCATGGAATAGGCAGTTGCGTGTATATGCTAGTGTTTTGTTTAGTCCTCTTGGCCGCCTGACATGTATGGCAATGTCGGATGACGTGAGCCACATCCTTCTTCAAGCTCGGCCAATAAAAGCGGTCCTTCACAAGAACTATCGACATATCTCTACCGATATTCCCGACGGAGCCACCAACATGCATCTCCCAAATTAGATAATCACGGTAGGATGTCCTAGGGATGCATAGACGACAACCTCGATATAAATAACCCTCAATAACCTGAAACCCCTCAGTAGGCTCTGGGGGATCTCTAACTTATATCTCACTAAAATCAGGACAATTCAGATCTACTCGTGCACTCAACATTAGCAGCAATGTGACTCGACGGCTCAGAGCGTCTGCAGGCTTGTACTCAACACCCGCATGGTGTTTAAGAACATAGTAAAAATCCTGCAGGTACTCGATCCACTTGGTGTGCCGATGCCCCAACTTCCTCTGTGAATCTAAGTAGCGCAACACCTAGTCGTCGAAGTATAGGACAAACACTCTAGGTAGGAGATAACTACGTTATCAAGGCGTGCGCCTAGGCGCGCCTGAGGCGCCGGGCGCACCAGGCGTGCCTGAGGCGCCGGGCGCACCAGGCGCACCGGCCAGCGCCTATGCAAGGCAAAGGCGGGCGACGTGCCTCAGGAGCGCCTCAGGCGCGCCTAGGCGCGCGCCTTACCAACTCCCAGGCGCACCAAAGGCGCGCATGGGCTTTTCAAGCTGTTTTCTTCAACCTGTTTTTTTTGGAGGGGGAAAACTTGATCTCAAACGCACCCGAGGCACACCTAGGCGCACTTGGGCATCCAATTCACCGATTTTCAGTGAATTGAGTGTCAAATTCACTGAAAATCAGCGAATTCACTGATTTTCAGTGAATTGGGCACCCAATTCACTGAAAATCAACGAATTGGATGCCCAATTCGCTGATTTTCAGGGAATTGGGCACCCAATTCACTGAAAATCAACGAATTGGATGCCCAATTCGCTGATTTTCAGGGAATTGGGCACCCAATTCATTGAAAATCAATGAATTGGATGCCAAATAAACTGATTTTCAATGAATTGGGTGCCCAATTTGCTGATTATCATGGAATTGGGCACCCAATTCATTTTTGCGCCTCACGTGCCTCAGACGCGCGCCTGTGCCTAGGCTCCAGGACCCCTTTGCTCTTCGGTGCGTCTTGTGCCTTTGATAACTTAGGGATATAGTGCCTCTAATAGCGTCGATATTGGACAATAACGTCAAACTACGGATCGTAATTGGATTACTTTTGTCTAGCCTCGTTCAGTGTCATTAAAGTAAGAAACTGGATAGCCCTCTGCTTAATACTCCACTGATGCCGACGCCAAATGCGTCTCAAGAAACCTCGAATGCCTTGCTGAAGTCAGGGAGCCTCAACACAGGCGCGGTAGGCAACTTCTCCTTAATCTCTTCAAAGGCCCTCGTGGCTTCCTTGGTCCACAAAAAATCTCCTTTACGAAGGAAGCTCGTATAGGGGGTCATGATCGTACTAAATCCCCAGAAGATTCTCCCGTAGATGGTGATGAGTCTATGGACAATACATGCCTCATGAATGGTGGTGGGGACATGCCACTCACGAATGGATCGGACTTTGTCTGGATCGACGGACACTTCAGACGCAGATAAGATGGATCCTAGAAAGTGCACAGAATCTGATAAGCCCGAACACTTCTTGAGGTTCACATATAGCTTCTCTTTGCGGATACTATAAAAAAATAGTCGCAAATGAGCGAGGTGATCAGAATGGGTAATGCTATAAATTAGGATGCCGTCAAAATATACGACTAAAAACCTGCTCATATAAGGCTTCAAAATCTGGGTCATAACTCTCATAAAAGTACTCGGGGCATTGAAGAGCCGAAATGGCATGACTAGCCACTCATACACGCCATTCTTGGTCTTAAATATCGTCTTCCATTCGCCCCTTCTCGAACTCAGATTTGATGATATTCGCTACAGAGATCGATCTTCGTGAAGATTTGGGCACCTGCCATCGTGTCAAGAAGCTCATCGTGTTGGTGAATGTGAAAATGATACTTGACCGTGATCTTGTCGATGGCCAGACTATCAATGCATATGCGCCAGCTGTCGTAATTCTTCGAGGTAAGAAGGGCGGGGACGACGCATGGGCTCTGGCGGATAAACTGCTTTCTCACCAACTTATCAATCCGTTGTTTGAGCTCAACATGATCATCCGTAATCATACGATTATAAGGTAAATTCGAGAGCAAGGATCCCAGGATGAGATCGATGACGTGCTGGATATCCCTCATGGGTAGCAGCTTATCGGGTAACTCATCAGGTAAGATATCAGAGAACTCATCTGAAATGCGGCACACGTCAATGTGAAGCTCAGGGGTGTCTGTAGGGTCCCCAGGTGCCAAAGCGGTGACCACAAAATAGACAATGCCACAATCATCGCTCCCTCTCAAGAACTCACAATGCCTCAGGATATGTAAAGGCCTCAAAGCAGTCATGCTTGTCGAAGGATCAACCCGACCCTTGGATTTCTCCTTGGGTTGGGTGGGAGTCAAAGTGATCTTACGACCCTTGTCGTAAAATACGTACGTGTTCCACCTGCTGAAACATGTGACGTCCCGACCATAGAGCCAGGGTCATCCCAGGAGTACATGGGCTACATCCATGGGTATCACATCACACCAAACCCGATCGTCGAATGAAGTGATGCTGATACAGACCAAACAACACTGAGTAACCTGGATCGTGGTCTTGTTGACCCAAATGACTCTATATGGATGTGGACGAGGCTCAACTTTAACTTGCATGCGCTCAAGTCCCTTTTGAGCCACTATATTCACGTAACTACCACTACATATCGTAAGCTTGCATGGCCCTCCTGCGCCGGGGAAAAAGTTTAGACGATAGTGGTGCGGCGCAATCCTCATCAGCACGCGGAGTATGTAAATGGCGTCTAATCACACCCATTTCAAGTGATCTCTCGACTTTGCTATCCCAACCATCCTCTACAGTAATACACAAACGTATGCCCTGCTATGTGGCGTGCCACATATGGTGTGTGGTCCTCATCAAATATCCTCTCGATTGAATTGAGAAAAGATTCTGCCATAGTTGGCCGACACCAAAGGTCTACGGGGGATACCAAGCGAAGAAGGCAGAGCAATTTTACCAGTAAGGGCTGAGTAGGTCAAGCCGCCTCCCACGATGGGAGCAGAGACACCAACTATTATAGCATACCTAGCTTTGAACAGCAAAGCCCCAAACTCATTGCGCTGCTCGGTGCTTGCTCTTGACCCCTTGGCGGGCACTGTTGCACTGGGCAAGGAGGTGGTTGAATGTTTGCGGATTAAAGAATTGATCTGAATATTTAGTTTAACACAAGATGTTGGATTGATTATTATATTTTGATACTAAGAGTGTTAACCGAAATAGAAATAGATTTAAACGCAGAAATAGGAAAAATAGAGAAGAAAGAGTAGAAGAACATCCAGACGACACAGAGATTTTATAGAGGTTCCCCAACAACTGGGTACGTCCTCTCGTCCACAATACGTGGGAACGATGAGTATTTTCCACATGGAGACTCCAACCCAATGTCAGCCTTTTCCACCTGGAGGCGACGCAACCCAATAGATCTTGGTTCAGGTGATCAAACCACTACATGACGATGGATCTTGGTTCAGGTGATCCAACCACTGCACCACGATGGATCTTGGTTCGGGTGATCCAACCACTGCAATCTCTTTTGAAGGGAGAGATCAGAAACCCTTTACAAGTGAATGCTTTAGATCAAACAGATTTATCACACATAAAAATTGATGATTCCCGTATCCTAGAAGAGAGGGGATCAGTTACATAGAGAGAGAGAGAGAGATACATGGAGTGAGGGATAGAGAGATGTCACAGGGATTCCCATAAACTGTGCTCCATTTGATCGATTAAAAGGTCTTCAATCAACATTCTTTTATCAGACATGATCAACGATCGTTGAGCGAACACATGGCCAGTGATCATATATCATTTAATGCTGTCCGACACAATAGCTTTACGTGAGTTGTGTCGTTGATCAACCAATTGGCGATCAACGATTCACGAGATCACTATTCTGGTGGATTGCCAGAGTGACGATCGTAAATCGTTGATTGGGAGGGAGTATTTTAATTTTCTTTTTCTTTTCCTTTTCCTTTAAAAACAAAGATTATTAGATGCCAGTTGAGATATGATACCAATTGGAAATTATTTGATACCAATTGAGAATCCTGTGAAGAAGGAAAAGAACTCCCCCTAAGTTGATGCTTCTTTTTCTGCTGCATCTTATGTGCATAATCTGAAGATCAGATTTTTTTACTCCTAAGTATTGTTGGATCTTCTCTTGTCCAAGTCCCAAGTATACAGCTTGGCGAACTTGAACTATGTCAACTACGTGCTACTTGCATTCAGAAAGGGTAGGGTCCCAAAATGGATTTGGGACCATTAACAGCGTAGTTAACACAAACTCTTGACCTCTTTGGGTAGGGATTACCTTGAGAGTAGGTGTTTGTGTGGTTAAACCAACAATCAACCATGAAATGACCGACCTTATCACAACAAAAGCAGAGAAAGATGTAGGATATCTACGTTTTCTTTTAGGGTGGCAAAAAGAAGAGAAAGATGTGGGATATCTCACACAGGTTGAGCAACCTGTTGCCTACCGGTCGAAAAGCAATTCGTCGACCGTTGGAAAGAGGGGGCGGGTGATCAACGATTACTGAGCGATGCAACAAGCTTATTTCGACAATCGTTGACCAGGGAAAATAGAAGTGTTTAGCGAACGGCGATCTGCGATCGTTGACCGGTAGAAAGAGGTCGGTCTTCGATCGTTGACCGTTGTCTCTGGTAGGATTCTTTCTACAACCTTGATTTTTTCCTTTCTCCTTCTGAGAAAGTTTCCTTAATTTTGTCAATGGAGGAGGACAATTAAGAGAAACACGGTGGGTAAGAGAATGAGAAGAGTGAGGAGCGTGCTTCTCCTTTTTCTTCATGAGTTTAAAAGATTTCTTCTTTTCTTGAGAGGATTTTGAGCAGTAGGCGTTGCTCCTTTCATTCTCAATTCCTCCATATACAAAGATGGGATAATCTTTTCTCAGTGGATGAGTCCTCAAGTTGCATCCAGGGGGTGGGGGCCAGCACCTAATCCCCATTTCTAAAATCTTACCTGAAGATTTTCAGTCATAACTTTTCGTTTGCCATTCCTGCCATTGATGCAATCAAGCTCTTCGCGAGCCTTTGAATTTTTTGTTATTAGTCTCTTGTTTTCCTCAAGAGATTTCCCAGGAGTCACAATCAATGGCTTTTGTTAAAGCTTGAGATGCAAGCTTCTCTTGCAATTCAGAATTGCACTGGGAGAGATGCTGATTTTCTATAAGGAGAGACTTAATTCTCCTTTCATACGTAAGGAGATTCTCAAAGATATTCTTAAAGTTAGGATCAGTAAATCAAATGATCCAAAATCCATCACCTCAGAGGAGTTTGAGGTTTCTGCTTCCTGCTGAGAACTGCAACATTGTCCTTTTTCAGAAATACTGCATTCATCATCTTTTACTTGAGGTGTGCTGCATTCCATAGATCAACAATGACTTTCCTTTTCATTTGGAGAAGTGCAGCACTCTTCCTCCAGAGATGCCAAGCAATGGACATCGGGCTCTTCCTCACTTTCAAAGAGAATACCCTTGGAAGATGTTTCACTCCAACTTCTTACAGCTTCTATTTTCCGAGGAATGAAAGGTCCTGACAAGATAGAGTTAAGAATAGTTGTATCAAACTATCAATAGAGTTTATGTATTTCTCAACCTTAGATTTCCTTGAAGCAAGCATATCAAAACTACTCATGAGAGATCCGAAGGTTGAGGTAAGATCTCTTAGTAGAGACATTTTGTGATTTAGGAGAATAAAATATTCAGATCTCAGAATCTTGATTTACCAAGGTTTTAACCCCTAGAGGTGAACCTATCTCTGATACAAATTGAAAGTTTGCGGAATAAAGAATATATCTAAATATTTAGTTTAACACAAGATGTTGGATTGATTATTATATTTTGATATTAAGAGTGTTAGCAGAAATAGAAATAGATTTAAACGCAAAAAATAAAAACAGAGAAGAAAGAGCGGAGACGACACATAGATTTTATAGAGGTTCCCCAACAACTGGGTACATCCTCTCTTCCACAATACGTGGGAACGTCAAGTCTTTTCCACCCGAAAACTCCAACCCAATGTTGTCCTTTTCCACATGGAGGTGGCGGAACCCAATGGATCTTGGTTCGGGTGATCCAACCACTACACCATGATAGATCTTGGTTTGGGTGATCCAACCACTACACCACGATAGATCTTGGTTCGGGTGATCCAACCACTGTAATCCCACTTTTACAAGTGAATGTTTTAGATCAAACAGATTTATTACACAAAATAATTCGTGATTCCTATATCCCAGAAGAGAGAGGATCAGTTACATAGAGAGAGATACAAGTAGAGAGGAATTGAAAGAAGAAGTTATCTGTCTTCTGTATTGCGTCGCTCTCTTTTCTTCTTCAATTTGGGTGTATATATATTCTCCTCCTTTCTTCTTCAAGCTTGACTTCTTTCTATAACAAGTTTCGAAATGATTGATGCCTTGAAACTTATTATTTTTGAACCCGCAATGACTTTGTGCTTCAACGGTCATCTGCGACCCTGATCGCTAATCGCTGAGCCACCGTTCCAACTTCAGTCGCTGAACATTGTGTTGAGGTTCAGTCTTCAGTTGCTGACTGCTGCGTCTCTGATCGTTGATCGCTGAGCGCAGATCCAATCTTTAGCCACTCTACATCCTTGATTGCTAAGCGCTGAGCGGCTGGGAGAAAGACGTTGGATCACTGAGCGCTGGTCTTCTGTTCAGCGAGCTCCGGTCAACGATCAACGACAACTTTCTCACCTTTCCTCTTGGCTCTGCCTTCCTTGTCTTCATCTAGTCCTTGCCCGAACTTCTTCTTTCTTCAATTGGTTGTCTTTACCCGTGCTTTCTTCCATCAAATTAAAGGAAATTTCCAACAGTGGTTTGCTTCCTTTTTGAAATTTCCCCACGTGATGTGACTCTTTCTAAGTGCTCCTTTAGCTTTTCCTCATGAGCCAGGGGGCAGAAGAAAACTATTTTGTCTGATCCCCTTCAGGGATCGAGGCGGAGGCCAAGCGATCTGCAAGCTCTTTCTCGCGCACTAAGGCAGCCGCTATTTGCCTCTCAACATCCTCCTTGTGGGAGAGCAGGATGGCCTTGTGATGCCACCACTCTTCTTGATTTGACGCATGGTCGATTTCATCGTACTTGTCATGAACACCAGTTGTTTCTCCACGAGGGTAGAGGACCTTTAGGAAATAGATGAACTGGAGGGGTACCTGTAAGGAATCATATCAGAGTTTAGTAAAATTCCAACCGTGAATATGAAACACCAACCTTTCATTATTCTGGAGGACTGAGAACTCCCCCAACACCTGTTCCGGGCGTGACGACCGTCTTAAAGGGCAGCATAAATTACCATATAAGAGGTAGCTTCCGCTACCGTCAATGATGTCCCCAATGCCACCCTCTCCCCCTGAGTCGCCATAGGAGTGTCGACCGTTCCTCCCAGAAGGGTACCTATACTCTCTAAGTGGCCCCCAGGTCGCATTTGGGCAAGCACCTCAACTTTAGCCATCGGGTTGGTGGAAGATAATGGTGGTGGCACCGTCAAGCGATCCTCTTCTGCACCTCTATTGCTGGCATTGCTTCTAAATCAAGTATCTTCGCAAATGAAAGAATAAATGGGTAAATAACGGCCATTTGTGAAAATCTTCACCAGAAAGACAATGCTCAGTTGATGCTACACTTTTTGGCGGTGGCGGATCAGATACTAGTGATTCGGGGTGGGTTCGCTTCTTCTCCTTCGAAACCCACCCTCCCGCAGGGGGAATAGGCGAGGAAGGCTCCGTTTTGATAGGGAAAGAAATTTTTAATCCGGTCCTTAGCATGATCTCCATTTCGGGGGTTGTGCCGGCGCCAAACTCATCTTCCTCCTAGGTCCATGTGAGCCTCATGAAGGACAACAAGGAAGAAGATGACCATTGGTGGTGGAAGTTAAAAGCCAGAAATACAACCAGACAAATGAAGCATCGCCTCAATTTTATAAGTCTTAGCTTTGGGAGAGACGCCTCAATTTCCTGACATTCAAAAACATTGAATCCCAAGAAAATAAGGATAACTGTTTGTCGTAATGTCTCCTGTGCGTGGCTCAATGGTAACACACCACGTGTAATACATCCGGCAATGTAGGACAGCAGGAGATTGTGACACATGCTACATTCTCGATGGACCTTGCATACTGTGTATAGTCGGCACCATCATTAGTCCTCTCTCAATACCCTTGATCGCGGGAAAAATCCTCCCCCGCAATGGGTAGTCCTCGTTGCCCACACCGCTTGCGTGGTTCTCGCTCGCGACGGGCAATCCTCGCTTGTGTTATGTAATCTTCGCCAATCTACACCTTCGACACCTTCTCACATACGGGTCGTTGTACTCGTCTGACTACTCATGTTTGGGCTATAGAGCATCGTCTTCACGCCAAGTATCATCTTCACTTTACAGTGCATGGCTATCCCGCGAAGGATACCTATCATCGAATAACTACCTTGCATCTCATATGCCCCGGAGCTAGCCTATGGCATATTTATTGTGAAGGTGAGAAATAGTCAAATCTCAACAGCATTTTCAATTCTAAGTAATATGCTTTTGCAGCCACTCCCTGCTATAGGACAGTATGATACCATAACTTTAGTGGATCCCTTGCCATGTGTCAACTACATCTTTCTCATGCTTTTCAAGTAGCAATTATCCCATTCAAGTAGGCGGGCTATATATATTCCCGCTGAAGAAGAAAGGGGGGTTCAAATTCTTCGAGAGAGGAAGAGCAATACAGATAGGAGGTTGTGAGAAGGAACACTAGGGTTCCTGTGTTTGCGTTGATGGTGCAGTCTAGGGCAACATAGTGCATGGGCTATTTGAGCAGCAAGGCAGTAGGAGCGGAGTGCATGATTTGCTCAGTGGACGACAACGTGGTCGCCGCCGTCTTTAGATCAAGGGAGCAGTGGGTGCGTTCAACTTGATAGTGTTAGATTTTGCTCGAAATATCCGGAGGGGTGTCAAAGTGGAACACCCTCCCCGTTGCCCCCAGCTAGGTATATATAGAAGAATACCTAGGGTTTCCTCGCGCAAAGCCCCCGAGCCCATTATTCGTCCGAATATACCTTTACAATCTCCTCCTATATTCGTGACAAATAACGGTAACGTTTCAGGGTGCTGGAGAGTAGACAAAATAATAATTCAAGCTAAACAAAGCATTCAGGACAGATCATACTAATTAACACATGAAAAAGGTTTTTGCCTAAACGACAAACCAAAAGGCACAGATTTTATCCCAAAACATAGTCTGAATAATTATTACAAAATAACATGAATTAAAACGTTTGATGATTCTACTCATCTAGTAGATCATCGTCATCCATGTCCAAGTCTACGTCTCCTCCATAATCTCCACTGTAGCCTGCAAAGAATTTCATGAGTCAGACTCTATGAATTCATAAACATATGCAGTGACGTTTAATGTAAACTGGCTCTTACTAAATGAGTTTAGCACTTCTAGCAACGGTGAAGTAACTCCGTCAGCATCTCATCCAGTCTAACTAGGACTAGTCACGTTATCTTACTCATTACTGATCACTATGTGCCTCACCAACATATGTGGGCACACATCACGTGCAACATTATCAAATGTGGAATAATGTGCTGTGACCAATAATGTTTAGATTAACATTTACAACGACTTTCAATTCCCAGTTGAATAACTCTCGAATCAACTTACAATGAGAAAAATGCTTAGTTATCAAATGTGGAATAACAGGCATCTAACCATCTTGAGTTTTCATCAAGAAATTATTTGGGGTTTTTCAGTTTGTTATTAGATGCTTGAATGTTGCGACTATAAGTTCTCACTATCAAAACATAAACTGCGGAGGAAAGTTTCATATTTCTATGAACTTTAGTCCCATTTCCCCCGATGTTTTTATTGTGAGAGCTCTATTTAGGCCTTTGGTCAAGGCGTCTGCAACATTATCTTTCGATCTAACATCAATTAGGGTCATTATCCCTTGACTTGTGAGTGAGGTCAACCAGGATTGTTTCAGCCTGAGATGCCTTCTTTTGCCATTGAACAAAGTGTTCGTAGCAATCGTTTTAGTAGCCTGATTATCACAGTAAACTGCAATAGAACTCATTTTCAGGCTCGACAAAGGAATGTCCATCAACAAATCTCTCAGCCATTCGGCTTCTTCTCCTGCTGACGCAAGAGCGTAGAGTTCGGATTCCATAGAAGAGAGTGCAATACAGGATTGCCTCTTGGACTTCCAGGCTACAGCTGCTCCTCCTAGTGTGAATACAAACCCACTAGTGGACTTGCTGTCGTTTAATTCCGAGCACCATGATGCATCAGAATAACCTTCAAGAACTGAAGGATGACTAGTGTAGACTAAAGCATACTTTTGGGTGTGCTTTAAGTACCTCATTAGCCTATCTAAGGCGTTCCAGTGGTCTTGGCCAGGATTGCTAGTGAATCTGCACAACATGCCGACCGTAAAGGCCATGTCAGGTCTAGTGCAGACCATGACATACATGAGACTACCAAGCAGTTTAGAGTAATCTAACTGTCTAACCATAGCTCCTTCATTGGGCTTCAGGCGGTTAGTGTAGTCGTATGGTATCTCAGATGCTCTACTGTCACTGTATCCCCACGTGTCCAACATGGACTTTATGTAGTGGCTTTGACTTAGGGAGATATCATTCTTCCCAAAGCTCACTTGCATGCTTAGTATAGTGTTAGCTACACCTAGGTCTTTAATGCTAAATTCTTTTATTAGATCTGACTTAACGTCATCCACTTCGGATTGATCAGACCCTAGAATGAGCATATCATCCACGTACAAGCATATTATGGCGACTTTATCTGATCTATGATGTATGTAAAGACATTTATCCGAGAGACTCGACATGAATCCCATGTTCTTTACACTATAGTCAAATTTCTCATGCCATAATTTGGGTGCTTGCTTTAGTCCGTATAAAGACTTAAGTAATTTACAGACTTTCGTTTCGTGACCGTCTACAATGAAACCTTCAGGTTGATTCATGTAGATCTCTTCGGTCAGATCTCCGTTCAAGAACGCAGTCTTAACATCCATTTGATGAACAATAAAGTTCTCAATAGACGCAATAGCAAGGAGGGCCCTAATGATTGCTAAGTGACACACGGGTGAGTAGACATCAAAATAATCTACTCCGCTTACTTGTGTGAAACCTTTAGCCACCAGGTGTCCTTTATACTTAGCTACGCTACCATCAGGATTTAGTTTCTTTTTCAGAATCCACTTACACCCTACGATTTTAGCCCCTTTTGGCTTATCAACCAACGTCCAGGTGTTATTCTGAATTAGAGAATCCATCTCTTCATCAATAGTTTCTTTCCAGAGTAGGGAATCCCTGGATCTCATCGCTTCCTTATAGGTGGATGGATCAGCCTCAACGTGGCAAGTGACAAAGTCACTACCGAAGGTTTTGGGAATTCGCTTTCTTAGAGAAGTTCTCCTAGACTCTAGGCCAGAGTTATCTACCGGAACGGAATAGGAGGTGCTCGGTACTGATTCAGGATCTTCCTCAGTAATAGTTGTTTGCATACCTGGGATCGTTAAGTTCTTATCTTTGAGGAATTTATCCTCGAAGAACACCGCATCCCTAGATTCTATTATGATATTATTATGAATATCAAGGAACCTATCTGCATCACTATCCTCAGCTCAACCTAGGTAGACACAAGTATTGGTCCTAGGTCCAACCTTAGGCCGTTTAGGGTCAGGAACCCTGACATAGGCTATCCAGCCCCAGGTCTTAAGTCTAGTTAAAGACGAAGGTCTCTTAAACCAAAGCTCGTAGGGTGTAACCTCTAACTTAGCGTGAGGAACTTTGTTTAGAATGTGGTTCGCAGTCAATACTGCTTCGCTCCAATAAGCGGAAGGCATGCCAGCAGTGAGCAGCATAGAGTTCAACATCTCTGTTAATGTTCTATTCTTGCGCTCGGCTATGCCGTTAGATTGGGGGGAGTAAGGAGCAGTGGTTTCTGCTATGATGCCCTGTGAAGCAAGGAAGCATCTGAACTCACTGAACATATATTCTCCTCCTCGATCACTCCTAAATCATTTTATTTTCATGCTTAATTGATTTTCTACCCTGGTTTTGAAAAGACAAAACTTTTCAAACGCTTCACCTTTAGTTTTAAGCAACGAAATATGACAAAATCTTGTACAGTCATCTATAAACGTGATCATATACTTTCTTCCACCTCTAGTGACAAAACTTTTAAAGTCACAAATATCAGAATGTATAAGCTCAAGAGGTGTTGTGCTCCTAGTAACCGTGCCAAAAGGTTTCCTAGTGATCTTAGTTTGAGCACACACTTCGCAATTTTTAAGTGGAGACTTAGTGTCTAATGTGATCTTATGAGTTCTAGCTACTTGGAACATTTTTCTGTAGTTTACGTGTCCTAGTCTCTCGTGTAGAGTCCTAGGGCTAACTAAGTTCAATTGAACTTGTTGGACTACCTCACTTGCTAGACTCAGACGGTACATCCTATTTTGGACATAAGCACATCCAAAATAGTGAGAGTTAACTGACAGAGTTACCCTACCGCTACAGAAGCTAAGCGACATACCCTCATCACATAATAAACTAATAGACACTAAGTTAACAGCTAATGAAGGAATAAATTTAACGTTCTTTAAAATTAAAGACTTACCTGAGGAGAGCACCAGAGTTGCGTTCCCCACCTTCATCACGTCAGCTGTGTCTCCATTTGCCACAGTCACTGATTCCTTTGCATCCTTCAGCTCTGTTAGAAGATTAACATTGTTGCACACGTGACACGTTGCCCCAGAATCCAGGTACCACTCTGTGCTGGCCTGCGCGTGTCCGACCATGGCAACAAAGTCGGATGGCTCAGCTTGGCTGACCAGATGGGCTTGGTTGCCTTCTTGTGGTGCCCTGGTTTTCTCTTTCCTCGGTAGCTTGCAGTCAGATGCGCAGTGTTCCCACTTGTTGCAGTTATAACATTTACCCTTAAATTTCTTAGAGGGTCTACTCGGGCCTGCAACCTGGGGGCTACTATGAGACGTTTTGGTCTTGTGAGGGGGAGGAGGGCGCTTGGAGCTTGAAATCATGTTGGCAGCAGCCTTCTGCTTGTCAACAGCTTCCAAAGCGTGCTTCGTCCTGTTCTCGTCCTCAATGCGTATGAAACGCTTGAGGTCGTTCAGACCAACTTGCATCTTCTTGCGATACATTTCCGTTTTGAATTTGTACCACGAGGATGGCAACTTATACACAATCGTGCCCGCAACAAAGCTATCGGGCAGATTAATAGACTCACTATGCAAGGAATCAATTAAATTTTCAAATTCGGATACCTGAGGGAGAATGACTTTCTCCTCGTCGAAACTGAAGGAATGGAATTTGTCCACCAGATGAGCCTTGGAGAGGTCCTCCTCCTGCTTGAAGTGCTCCTCCAGTGCCTCCCAGATCTCCCTGGCAGACTGCATCTTGATGTAGTTCTTGGCCAGGCTGGAGGAGAGGCAATTCAGCAGGTAATCCCTGCAGAAGTCCTCGTCTTCGATCCACTGTGCCTCGTCTTCAGTCCCAGCAACGTCAGCACGAACAGTCTTGAGGGTGTAGAAGACGTTCAGGTACTTCATCCCGAACTGGGTGTTCAGCTTCCAATCGTTGAACTCGGTGGCCGTGAATTTCTCCAATTTATTCATGGGCACTGGAGAGAAGCTGGAGTTCCTCATCCTGATCTTCCTTTGAACTAGGGCTGACCGGCTTTTCACTGGATGGAGTTTGGCACTACTCTGGCTGAAGGCAGGAAACGGAAGAATCCCTGGCGACCTCTCCTGTAGATCTTCCGGCAAGATCGAGCCCCAAGATCGATCTTCCTGTTCAAGCCCTAGTACCAGCGACAGAAGCTAGAGAAAAAGGGGCTACTCCTCTAGCGGCGACAGAGTCGCGAGATCGGCGACCGGGCTCCTCCTTCAGCGGCGCCGAAAAAAAAACTGCGGGGAAGGCGCGCGATCGAAGGGAGGAGGGATCTCCTGCGGCGGCAAAGATGCGAACTCGCGTGACGAGTGCGACTTCGGATTCGCGCAGAGACGGAGCGACGGGAGCTACGCTGCTTGACCTAGCCGATCGAACGGAAAGAGAGATCGATCGACTGCGGCGGCAAAGACGCGAACTCGCGTGACGACTGCGACTTCGGATTCGCGCAGAGACGGAGCGACGGGAGCTACGCTGCTTGACCTAGCCGATCGAACGGAAAGAGAGATCGATCGACTGCGGCGGCAAAGATCGAGCGGCTGGTTCCGTAACCTAATGGGGGAGAAAAATCGCCAGCGGGGGGCTTCGGGAGAGGAGTATTTCGAGAATGTTAGATTTTGCTCGAAACATCCGGAGGGGTGTCAAAGTGGAACACCCTCCCCGTTGCCCCCAGCTAGGTATATATAGAAGAATACCTAGGGTTTCCTCGGGCAAAGCCCCCGAGCCCGTTATTCGTCCGAATATACCTTTACAGATAGGAGGTATCTTCGCCTCAGTTTGGTGGAGTGCATGAGACATCTTTATCTTGGATGCGGGCAACCTTATGCGGTGTTGCAGACATATGGGAGTTGGTCATACACATCATGTGTTGATGTAGATCAGTGGTAGAAAGAATAGAAAGAATTTTGGAGGACCACCAAAACATTCGAGGAACCTGTTGGAATGAATCACGCTGATTCAGACACGATTGCCTTTGTGAATATCTTCTCTACCTTTTCATTTCCGTGTCCTTTGTTCCTTTGAATAGTCATATGACGAAAGCATCAAGGGGAAAACTCAGTGTGAATGTCAACTTGCTTTCTTGTAGTGGAGACTTTTTGAATTATACTTCGATAGCCTGGTGGTTTTTCACCCGGGTTTTGGGTTTTCCATGTAAACATTTACTTGATTATTGTTTTTGTGGTTGGTTTGTGTTTACTCGTTGTAGGTGCACTCTTTAATCCTCACAGACGCTCTGCCGAAGAGGGTTAAATTCCTAGTAGTTTACTCAAATTTCCTCTCACTGGATTCCTACATGCAAATTTATTACACTTCAGCTAAATTTCTCTCTTTTTGGACTCTCTGAAATGATAAAAATGTTGATATTTTTATCTTATTAGATGGAGAGCAAGAAATTGAGCACTTGTTATTGATTATCTTAGACAATTTAGAAATGCATCAAACTTGTATGGTCTCATACTAAAGCATATCTACACATTTTCATATGCAGTGAACATCTAAGAAGCCTCTTGTACCTTCAAATGGAAATATACTCTCTAATGGCAAAGGAATAATTACATTGAGGCAATCCATTGAAGACTGCTATTTTACAGCCACTCCTATAAATTTCTGTTATTGATATCTGATTTGGTTAGAGACCGACAAATGTCTTCTGTCAATTCAGCCAAAGTGCTTTCGAATATCTATTCTTTAGACAATATATTTAAAACTTTTAGGAAGAAGATTCGAACCGCGTCATATGAACCTGGATCGCTCGGCCGAGTGATGATGAATAGTTCTAATGATTACGAGTTAAGTGAGGAAAAGACATTTGCTGTTTCTGATTCCTATGACGAAAGCATCAAAGAGAAGTTTGAATCTCTTTTATATGAATACTCTGCTCATAGTTTGAATCAAGAAGTGAAGAAATCTTCTGATCAGACAATTCGAGAAGACAATGACAGTCTGAATTCAAGTTATCTTCGTGAACAATCTCCAGAATCTTTGGAGCTTGATGGTATGACCATTGAAGATGAGGTCAACGGAGGAGCAGAAGCCCTCACGCCTACATGTTCTCAACCTCATGATGCCACTTTCTCTTCCTTGGATCAAGATCAGCAAGATCTCATTCCTCAAACCAGAATGGCGTCGAATTCGACCGAAACCTCGAAAGACCCCTCATCAATTTCCAAATCAAAAGTCGCAGAACAACTTATCAAATTCTGCTACTCTGAAAAGGATGATCAGGTGAAAATATTACAGGAGGTTGATGAGCTCAAGTTTGAACTTCAGAGATTGTTCACTAAAACAGCTGATGGGAGTCAGTCATCCGAATTCAGCATAAAGGTTACACACTTTAAAGGAAAAATTCCATCGGAGAAGCATCCACCATTGCTGGGCGAAGCCAGAAACTCCTCCTATGGAAGTTCCAGGCCATGGCAGGATACCCAAATTCTGCATTCGAAGCACGAAAGACCGCAGACCGCAAAGTGCCATTGCCGACCATTCTCAGGTGGCGCGCCGTTCGTCATTTGCTGCAGATGCTACAAGCTGCTTCAATTACCCGCGGATTTCCTCGTGTCCGCGGAGAGGGTTCAGAAGCTCCGGTGTGGCGGTTGCTCCGAAGTTCTAAAGTATACCTTCAGGCCAAGAACTCAGCCCACACATCAGACTACTGCGCTGAAGCGCTAAACTGGTCAAGATGAGGACAAGTCATGAAGAGTATATAACTGGCCAGGTGAGATATGTTTAATTTCCATTCAAAACTTTTAGCATGCAGTCCAGTTTTTGTAGCAGGAAATATTTCTGAGGTATAGAGAGCAGTGCTTATGATAGCTTTATGTGGTGGGAATTGTTTGTCTTGAATCTTGATTGTATGATATAAGATTAATTTTATTGTTTGAAAAATCTGTGTTATGTAAGAGAAATATCGTATAACTTGCGCAGATGTGTATGTCGCGGGACTAAGGAATTATGCTCTCAACTCTGTGCGCGCCCGTAGGAGTCTTGCGCTCAAGTCATTTCAACTTCTCTAGGGTTCTCCACATACTTCTAGAATGTTCCGATCCAACTCTCATAGGGCAAACCTTACCCTGCATTTTTCATATCCGAATGACATCGTTAAATTTTTGTTTGTCATCCGATCGAACTCTCACTCCGTCGTTATTATCCAACTCTCACCCCGTCGTTATTATTCACGCACTCGTGTCATGCACATTTAACGAGTGTGGAGAAGGTTGTTGAAATTTGAGGAAGCATCTGACTTATTTTCTGGTTTTGCAAGAATATTTTGCACTCATACCTCATTATATCTGCAGGCACGCAAAGCATCCATTCATTCATGAAGGAGGCATGGACACGAGAAATATTTAGGTGCGTGTAACACACGGTGATCAAAATAGATCACCGTGCGGGAGGAAATACAGCCTTATGATTCGTGATTCAACTGTGATCGGTTGCGACAATATTCGTGCAATACGACCGTATTTAAAAGGGACTGTATTTTAGATCAATCATGCGCGCAAATTCGTGCTGGCGGGAATATACGGCGTGATAGGCGGTTGCGCACTGTGATCTAAGGTGCGTTACACGCACCAACAAAATTTTTCATGGACAGAGGGTAAGTAATTGCATTTTCACTTTTAGTGCCTAGTGCAAAATATAACTTAAAATTTCAAAAGGACATGGAGTTTGAAAACCTGTAGACTTATTCACGAAAAAACAAGCTTAGCACAAATCATGAAAGCTTCCTACCTATGGATATACAAGATCATGGGTGATTGCTAAAAGATGAATTGTAGCGACCCGATCTGCATTATTAGGTGTAGTCTATTTTGGTTCATTCCATCACATAGTAGAATCACATGGTTTTATCCTTTTTCATATGTGATCTACTAGTACTTCTCAATAGATTACTCATCCCAGAACTATTCCCACTAGAGCAACTTAATTATAGAGTTTTCACCACAAGTCTAACAACTGTTCTCGAAAAGTAAAGATCTCACCTGAGATAATCAAGTGTTTTGTTGAAATGGTGGGAGTTCTGAGATAGTAATGTTGGGGGGAAATCTCTTGATTTAATATAACAAATTATGTTAAGTGATATATGTATGCCTCGTGTTTGTATATAAAAGCAAAGTGTCTATTTGTACTTGAGTTATAACAGACATAAGCTCAGATGTATACTTAAAGAATACATAGAGTGCAGAGAGCTTACATCGAGTCAGATCTCAACTTACATCGACTTCTCTTTCAGTTAGAGTAAGCTAGTTCGCTCAGAGTATCCAAAGTTGTGCAGTGTGTAAACGTCGAGATGAAGTAAGTATAAAAAATTTACGTCGAACAGAAGTAGTTTGTCAGAATATCTTTCTTAAAGTATTTTGCAGGCTATGATCAAGGAAATTAAATTGAGCCGTTACAAATTTAAGAAAGGAGAACAAATTATTTCAAGAAAAAATATACCTTAAATATTGGACATTCTAATTAAAGGGAATTCAATATTTTGAATATTCAATACTGCCTTATTCTGATGGCTTTGAAATTGAGAAAGAAAGAATCTCGACATAAGTATATATACAGAAGGATGAGACAATTTGCAAAACAATTCTTGATCTTCTCTCTCAACTGATTCATTCATCTCTCCTTCTCCTGGGTTCATACCTTTCGCCTCTTCTTTTCTAAGTCATTTCTGTGATTGCTGAAGTATTCTGTAGAAGAAAGATCTATGACTTCTTTTCTCTTTCTGCTAGATAATCAAAGGCAGATAAACTCAAGGTAGTATCCATATCAAGCAGAATTCAAGATTCATTCAGAATTTGTTGAACAATTAGATCACATCGTGGAAAAGTTTACTTCATCTTGGAAAAATTTATGGAAGAGTTTTAGAATTCCTCTACAAAGATTTCAAAGATTTGATTCTGAGATTCTCCTTACCAAAAGACGTAGTGGTTCTAAGAATCTCCTTATCAAAAGATTCAGAGGGTGGTTCTTTGAGTCACCTTATCAAAAGTCTCTAGCCTCTGTAAAAAAATAATGGATATTGGATTCCTATCTATGGTAAAAGAGATGACGTATCCAACTTTAATAGGAACCTCTATAATTTTTGTGTCTTCTGAATTGCCTTTTCTGTCTATGTTTTTCTGATTACTCTATCTTTCTACTACTGTTTGTTGTGATTGAATTTGTGATTATCAATAGTGGAGTTTTAATATACTCTATTCTCTCCATCTAGAGTAATTAGATCAAGATTCTATGAATTCACTCTGCACTTTTAATTACTATCAGAGATAGGTAATCATTAAAATGTTAACACCTTGATTAATCAAGATTCTTGACTCGGAGAAATTTTCTCATTACTCAATAACCACGAGTTCTACATAAATTAGAGATTATGCTGCAACAAGACATCAAATGTGTAACTTGGATAAGTTCTCATTATGAAAGTCTAGAATAAAATTATATATGAATTTGATTGATGATGATATCTTTAATTCTATTATTATAGGTCCTTACATTCCAACTAAGGTTATTCTAGTGGAAAGGAGAATGGAGTGAATGAGATAAGAAGGTTAAGTCACGTGATGCCAAAACAATGAATATTTTGGTATCCACAATGACTGTTGAGATTTACCAAAGAGTGATATATTACCAATCTGCCAAAGAAATATGAGACTCCTTGATAAGGATTATTGAAAGAAGTGCAGATGAAAGAATGAATAGAGATAACTGATTATCACACGATATGAAAATTTCAAGAAGAATCAAGATGAAAGTGTATTTGAAATGTACTAAAGATTTAATTTAATTGTTAGTGAACTAAGAGGACTGAACAAAGAAATTTCAGTCACTAAAGTTAATGACAAATTGCTTATGTGCTTTCCAAGCTCATGTGATTCTAGGATGTGTTATAAGAGAGTCCAATAGTCATAAATAAATTACAACATGTGCATTATTGGGAAAATTAAAGTTCTATGAGATGCTCCTCAAAACTAGAGGAGAAAATGAATTGAAAGAGAAAGTAGTATCGACTCCAAAAAAATTTAGTGGTGTAACACCACATCTGCAATAAATGTATAATATGGATTCGATCGGGCTCCCATAATACACACACATCACAAACACAATATTAAAATAAGGTATAAGTAAATAAATCTCAAGACAACTGTTTTAAGAACGCATTGAAAGTAAAACCACAACATGAGTATCCACATACTACTAGGATAGAACCAAAAGTCCTTTGTATTACGGCATATACAAACATATCATGTCAGAGCATACATACTTCCTAAACTACCTCGACTTGCAAGCCAAAATAACAATGAAAGCAAGTATAAAATAGGAGAAAGGAGAGCACTTCATGAGGCTATTTTGTTTTAGCTTTTGCAGCATGCTAGCACACACTTGCATTCAATCTGTGCCTTGCAACCAAACACCATAAGAAAGTTAACGAGGGTCAACTATATGTTGATTAAAAACCGCATAACAACCCACTCCTCCCGGCCATCCTAACAGACCATGGAGAATCGCATCGCCATGCAAGACAACAATTTGTATGCAAATGACAAACACATAAACACGCATATCACATGTTATAACCTAAGTCTCATAAGCATCGACTATGTTATCTATGTTGAGCATCAAAAGAATGGCACCTATAATGCAATTATGTATGCAACCGAGTATCACCCACAGATCCACAACGACACCCTATTCACATGTATGCATCTAACATACCAACAAGCACAATCATATGACCACAAGACATCCACTTGTGTGAATCAATATTTCATAATAGCTAACGGGTATGGCGACAATTTATCCCAATAAAGACCCAACAACTGATACCCCTCTTTTTAATGATTCAATTAATGTACGATGACATTATGTATAAAGACCCAAAGCCTCTCTAAGGCATTACATATAAAGACCAACATCATTATGTTCATCAAATCAATTTAGTGGCAACGCATAAAAACCAATGACCAACTCGGTGGTGGCAACATACGTAGACCCAGGGTCGCAACCTTTCCAACGACCTAATCATTAGCTTATGCAATCTCGCATCCGAATGCTAGGAATCTCACGTGCAAGACATGCCATAATTCCAATATCGCAAACTCTCACAAAAAATGGGCATTACAATGGTGCTATGGATGCATTCGCACCTCTAACGGAATTCCTTCACAACGTTAAACAACATCACCAAATCGGACCACCGACTGTGATTTGACTTCACCCACAATGCCTAATCTAAAAATCGTTATCAAAAGTCTAATGCATTTATGACGGGGTCTGAATCCTATGCCCTGGTGGATCGTAATGAACTGTATCTACCCCAAAACCTCTAATTAGAGGCACCTGATGCCACAAAAACCAAAATTGAAAGCAATGAAACAAAGGATGCAAGCAAGCATACTAAAAATCGGGAAGAGAGAGAGATTGTTACCTTCCGCGATTTTCTTCTCACCGTTGAAACCTTGCAAGAGAGGGTGAAGAAGGATCGTGGAAGCCCGATCTATCTAATGCGGGGACGGTTTGGCATTTGGATTCATGGAGCTCCAGCCTCCTCCTCTTCTTCCTCCAAGCTCTCCGCCTCCTCCTCTCTTCTTTCCAAACTTAGGTGTGAGAGTGTATGGGTGAAAATGAGCCCTCTAAACCCTCAATGGTCTATGCAATCTAGAAGAAGCAAAGAATTTTATAGAGGTTCCCTAAATTTGGGTACATCACCTCTTCTATCCCTTGGTAGGATTTCCACTATATAGTGCTGAGTCTTTTAATAAGGAGACTCTTAAAACCAATTACATGTGAATCTTTTCACAAGGAGATTCAAAGAACCAAAATAGACTTTAATAAGGTATCTCAAACCAACAACCTGTTGATAGGGTGGGTGAACCAATCAAAGAGCCTTTTGATAAGATAAACTCAAAACACACCAAGGTACTTTTGATAAGATAGATCTTAAACCACTGAATCTTTTGAAGAGAGATTCTAAGAACTCTATGAGAAAGTTGATGTAGAAATAGAGTTGATGCAGAAAATCTGTTTCCATAATTGTTGTACTATTCAGCAGTCTCTTAGGACTTAGTTCTTTCAAAACACTATGTGGATTGTGTTGTTGAAGATTGAAGTTGCAGTTGATTCCTCTTGAGAGATCAGATTCAATAGAGAAGATTTGAATCTGTTAAAGAATAGAATTTGATGAAGCCCTTTTTAATCCCTTTGAGTAATCAACCTTTGGATTTAGAGAAGATGATCCTTCCGACTGGTGTTCTTCTTTCAGAACTCCTGTGACAACCCATCTATCGTCCTTATTCGTACGAATAAGGACGATAGATGGGTTGTCACAGGAGTTCTGAAAGAAGAACACCAGTCGGAAGGATCATCTTCTCTAAATCCAAAGGTTGATTACTCAAAGGGATTAAAAAGGGCTTCATCAAATTCTATTCTTTAACAGATTCAAATCTTCTCTATTGAATCTGATCTCTCAAGAGGAATCAACTGCAACTTCAATCTTCAACAACACAATCCACATAGTGTTTTGAAAGAACTAAGTCCTAAGAGACTGCTGAATAGTACAACAATTATGGAAACAGATTTCCTGCATCAACTCTCTTTCTACATCAACTTTCTCATAGAGTTCTTAGAATTTCTCTTCAAAAGATTCAGTGGTTTAAGATCTATCTTATCAAAAGTACCTTGGTGTGTTTTGAGTTTATCTTATCAAAAGGCTCTTTGATTGGTTCACCCACCTTATCAACAGGTTGTTGGTTTGAGATACCTTATTAAAGTCTATTTTGGTTCTTTGAATCTCCTTGTGAAAAGATTCACATGTAATTGGTTTTAAGAGTCTCCTTATTAAAAGACTCAGCACTGTATAGTGGAAATCCTACCAAGGGATAGAAGAGGGGATGTACCCAAATTTAGGGAACCTCTATAAAATTCTTTGCGTCTTCTAGATTGCATAGACCATTGAGGGTTTAGAGGGCTCATTTTCACCCATACACTCTCACACCTAAGTTTGGAAAGAAGAGAGGAGGAGGCGGAGAGCTTGGAGGAAGAAGAGGAGGAGGCTGGAGCTCCATGAATCAAAATGACAAACCGTCCCCGCATTTGATAGGCCGGGCTTCCACGATCCTTCTTCACCCTCTCTTGCAAGGTTTCAACGGTGAGAAGAAAATCACGGAAGGTAACAATCTCTCTATCTCTTCCCGATTTTTAGTATGCTTGCTTGCATCCTTTGTTTCATTGCTTTCAATTTTGGTTTTTGTGGCATCAGGTGCCTCTAATTAGAGGTTTTGGGGTAGATATAGTTCATTACGAACCACCAGGGCATAGGATTCAGACACCGTCATAAATGCATTAGACTTTTGATAACGCTTTTTGGATTAGGCATTGTGGGTGAAGCCAAATCACAGTCAGTGGTCCGATTTGGTGATGTTGCTTAACGTTGTGAAGGAATTCCGTTAGAGGTGCGAATGCATCCATAGCGCCATTGTAATGCCCATTTTTTGTGAGAGTTTGCGATATTGGAATTATGACATGCGTGGCACGTGAGATTCCTAGCATTCAGATGCGAGATTGCTTAAGCTAATGATTAGGTCGTTGGAAAGGTTGCGACCCTGGGTCTACGTATGTTGCCACCACCGAGTTGGTCATCGGTCTTTATGCGTTGCCACTAAATTGATTTGATGAACATAATGATGTTGGTTTTTATATGTAATGCCTTAGAGAGGGCTTTGGGTATTTATACATAATGTCATCGTATATTAATTGAATCATTAAAAAGAGGGGTATCAGTTGTTGGGTCTTTATTGGGATAAATTGTCGCCATACCCGTTAGCTATTATAAAGGAACACAATCATGAGTTAGACACTCCAAGCAAAACTAAGAGACATCGCTCACATAATGTACTTCACAAAGATAAGGAAGTTAAACAGTTAATGGATCAACTATATAGTACTGGAATGGGTCCTGCTAAGATTGCAAGGATTTTAAATGAAACAAATAGTAATAGCTCAGTTTTCGAAATCCGAGATATTCATGGGGATTTCAAGATAGATTATTATGAATGGTTTAATAGCAAGGATGTGAGCACAAGTGAACTGAGATGGAAAGTGTTTACTCAAAAGTACAACATTCAAGGTAATAGCTGGTTGTCAAAGATGTGGCATCGAAGACAACATTGGGTTCCAGCTTTTTTAAAAAATCATTTTGTTTTTGGAATGACGTCATGCGGTCGTAGCGAAAGCATCAATGCATTTTTTGATGGTTTTGTAAATTCTAAAACCCAATTATTGGAATTTATAACTCAATACGAGAAGGCATTGCATTCACGCCATCAGGCAGAAGAACAAGAAGATTTCAATACCTTGAATTCTATTGCTAATGTTTTGACAAGCTATGCACTTGAAAGATTTGCAGCACAATTTTATACCAAAAACATGTTTAAGCTTTTTCAACAAGAATTTAAGCAGAGTTTAGAATGTTGGTATGAGGAAGTAAATATAATTGGTACCATTACAACATTTAGAGTTGGCCTTTCTTGTCATGATGTAAGCAATTGGTGCAATGTCATGTATGATGATTGCAATACAAAAATAATTTCTGAATGTGCTAAATTTGAGACAGATGGATTCTTATGCAAACACATTCTGCACATAATGATTGCTAAGAAGCATTTACAAAGTATTCCTGACCTCTATCTATTGAAGAGATGGTCTATTTATGCTAGAAGTCAATCGAACCATGACAACTTGGTTCACAATAGTAATATTGTGACACCCATGATGAAATGGAAGTTAACTAATACCCAAACAACTATTTTTAATCATGCAAGTGCATCCAAAGAAGCATATGAACTTGTTATGACAACATTAAATGGATAGTTGGAGAATATAAAGGATTCAGTCATTAACTCAGAACCTTCAAGTATTGCGAGCCAAGTTGGATCAACTCCAATTTTTCCAGGTTCATATGGTATTTCTATTCGAGATCCTGTTGTTGTGAAAACTAAAGGAAGACCAAAAATTGCATCAAGAATTGAATCGGGTATAGAGACCTCTCAAGCTCAAATTAAAAAAAAGGACTTGCGGGAAAGGGCACTACTCAACAACATGTCCCCAAAAAGATCAAGTAATTTCTATACTTTTTTTATTTTTCTTACTTAAAACTATATTGATAACTATATTTAATTTTTGTAGGTGATGGAATCATAAAAGCGGACATTGGAATATTATTGGTGTGCTTCAAGTCGGCTTTGGAATATTGTTGGTGTGCTTCAAAGATGTATTGGAGTATTTGGTTTTGAGTTACAAATTTTGTTGTTATATTGTTAAATGAATTTGTTTTTTAACTAAATTTGGAGGTTCATTGTTTATTCCAGCATGAGTATTTAGTTTATTATTTTTTTCTTGCGGTATTTATTATTCGAATTTGTTTACCAATCTATTATATGGACAATTTTACCTAAAACAGTCTTTAAAACAAAAAATATAAGCTCAAGCTTTTTTAGCCTTAAAAAAGCTCGAGCTTATATATCTTCCAATCCCATATATATATAAATATATATATATATATGTGTGTGTGTGTGTGTGTGTGTGTATAAGATATATTAAAGTATGCATTTATACTTAGGCTTCATTTGGCGCGGCGGTGTCGGGCAGCGTTTGCGGCAAACGCCGCCGCAAGGCGGGTAACCAAATGTCCGACGTAGGCGTTTGTCGCGTCTGCACCCGCCGCGCCCTGAGAAAAGGAGCAATAAGCTCCGTTTCGAGCCCCACCTCCTCCCCTCCGGTCTCGTTCCCCGTCTCCACCCGCTGGTTCCGCCCGCCACCGCCGCGCCAAATAAAGCCTTATACTCTGACTTATCTTTGAATAGGTCTCGACATAACAAATATAACTGTCAGGCTGCATGTGTTGACTACTAGTCAGAGCACAGAGAAAACTTCTTGAGACTTTAACTTAGAAGTAGATGTGCATTTAAATGTAGTAGAGAAGAGAACATCTCAATGTATACTTATGCTCTGACTTGTATAAACTTGAACTTCATATATCACTAATAGAATTTAATAGCTTGTAGTTGAAGCGCATAATATTACTTCTCAGTGTACGCTGACATCTGTATTCATACTTTTCGACGTACGTTGACATCTTCTCAAAGTAAAGATTTTTACTTAGCCTTGCATTGAGTTCCCTGAAAGCACTGATTCTTTGTCTGACCTTTCTGAATGTCTCTGGATTCCAGACAAAATAAAATATGACATCTATACACAAAGATATTTTTCTATATCACTTTAATAACCTGATATAATAAATCATAAATGGGCTTTTCCTAACAGAGAGCAACAGAACTACTAAAGCTTATCCACGTCGATATCTGGGTCCTGCTTCCACACCAACTTTGACGGCCGGGGAATTGGTACTACTTACTATTCATAGATGATAAAAGCAGAATGACATGGATCTACTTCTTAAACCAAAAATCTGAAGCTTTTCATTTCTTTCTTAACTTTAAAAACTATGTAAAATAACAAATGGGTCTTAAAATTAAATGCTTCAGGACAGACATGAGTGAGGAGTTCAATAGTTATGAATTCATAAACTACTATCATAAATATGGCATCAAAAGACAGCTAAATGTGCCAAAAAATCACCAACAGAATGGGGTCATAGAAAGAAAAAACAGAACCATAGTAGAGATGGGAAGAAGTATGTTGCAATACAAAAATTTGCCAAAGGAATTTTGGTGGGAAGCAATGAATACATCCATGTATATTCAGAACTGCTCCCAAATCAAAGCTCTCAATAATTCCACTCACGAAATTTGGTACCAAAAGAAGCCTTATGTAAAGCATATGAGGGTGTTTGGGAGTATTGCCTACACTCTATTACCAAAAGAAAATATAGATAAGCTGGAGCAGAAAGCAGAAAATCTAATAATGGTTGGATACAGCTAGGAATCCAAAGGATATAGGCTCTTCAATCCAACAACAAAAGAAATTGGTGATAAACAAAGATCGATATAATATTCAATGAAGAATGAACCTGGTTCTGGGATACATCGAAGGATCAGAGTCCATTTCAAGATGAACCAGTGGAGGTTGAAGTAGAAGCCACATCTGAAGATGAGGCCACACCACCTTTCAGTCCTACGGGAGCATCAGATTTCTCTCTGCCTTTAGAATTCAGTTAAGACACATCATCTCCCAAAACATTTCGCTCTATCACGGACATCTATAATTCACAAAATACAGTTTTCCTGTGCAAAAAAACCCACAACCTATGTAGAAGTCGTAAAAGAGCCCAAATGGATTACTGCAATGGATGAAGAAAGGCAAATGATCTGCAAAAACAAAACTTGGTAGTTAATTCCTTGACCTCCCAATAAAGAAATAATTGGGCTCAAATGGGTGTATAAAGTTAAACTAGATGAGAATAATTGCATTCAGAAATACAAAGCACGATTGATAGCAAAAGGGTACTAACAGAAGCCCTACAAGGATTTCACTGAGACATGCTCACCAGTTGTAAGGATAGAGACTATAAGAACACTCCTTGCCCTTGCGGCACAAAATTCTCTGCAAGTCCATCAAATGGGCTTTAACTCTGCATTTCTGAATGGAGAATTACAGGAAGAAATTCGTGTTTGCCAACCAGAAGGATAGGAGAAGAAGAAAAAATGTGCAGATTGAAAAAAGCTTTATATAGACTCAATCAAGCACCCTGGACTTGGTATGCTCATATGAAAGCAGTTAAGCGAATTCTAAGATACTTCCAAGGGACTAAAGAATTCAGGCTATGCTATTCCAGAAAAGACGGAGAGGAAGGGATGAAATTAATTGGCTACTCTGATAGTGATTGGGTCAGATGCTCAAAAGATCGCAAAAGTACTAGCGGTTCTTGTTCCAGTTATGACAAAACATCATTTTCTGGAGCTCTCGGAAGCAGAAATGTACATCTCTTTCATCTGTAGAAGCACAATACGTCGCCATTGGAGAAGCGTCTAAGGAAGCATTATGGCTAAAGAGATTGTTAGAAGAATAAGAAAAGAAGAAGGCCAATGCAACTCAAGATCGATATCACTTCTGCTATCGCTGTGTAAAAAATCCTGTTTTTTCACAACAAGACGAAACACATTCAGCTTAAATATCATTTCATTAGAGAACTTGCCGAAGATAACAACGAATCCATCTCAGCTATTGCAATACATAGGAGCAGATTGCCGATGGCCTCACTAAACCGCTGCCAGCAGACAAGTTCGAAAGATTTCGGCGAGGACTCAGAGTTATAAGATGAGAGAAGCCCTAAATTAAAGGGGGGGGGGGGATTGTTAGAGAAAAAATAATCACAACAATCAATTTAATGTAGAAACTTCTCTAGCCACCCAAATGTATTCCATTTAATGAACAAGCTATCTAGAAGCATCTGCTCACTAGTATAAATACATGTATTGTAGCAAGTATTACATATATATAAATCAGTATTTTTCTGTTAGGATCGTGCCACCTCATCGATCCGTGTGCCTTTGTGATTCCTAAAATAGAGCGAATCCTATTTTGGAATATCTTTATAAGGAGGATATTATTTCTGGATTGTTCTCCTATTATGGCTGAGCCAAATTTGGCCACCCTCCTAATTTGTGTTATCTCCCAAATTGAGAGATACGGTTACACATATATAAATAGGCGTGCAGCAGAGTCTTTTGGTAAGGAGGAATATCGCCGTCGTTTTCTTCAAGGAGTGGGTCGCCAACTTACTCCTTTCGCCGACTTCCATCTTGTAGCCTCCTACCGCCGAGTTCTTTCTCCCTCCGGCCGCCAAATCGGAGTTCTTCATCCAGTCACCAAACCATTTTCTCGTCACAACGTGTACGGCCGGATCTTGGAGGGCTCGAGAATTTTTTGTTATTTTTCTCGTTCTATTTTCCCCTCCATTTTAGCCGTATTGTATGTTTGAGAACTTGATAATATTATTGATCTCTGCCTGCACAGTGGACGTACCCATCATTCTTTCGGGGAACCACTTTAAAAATTTTGGTGTTCTTGTGTGTGGTGCTTGCTCTTTATTATTTGTTCGTTATTTTTCGTAATCTCAATTTTAGCCATTAGAAAATTTATTTGAATAGAATTTTCCGCACTCGGACGACCGATTTGCATAACAAGTGATATCAGAGCCAGGTTCGATCGACGATCGTTTGGACGTTCCATTTTGAGTTGGGTCAACGGTAGGTGACGACATCGGTCCGCTCCCTATCTTCCCGATCTTGATTTGTGAATTTATTCGGTCGCTTCGGTCTCCGTACAATTTCTACAGTTTGTTTTCTATGGCGACTTCCAACCCCAGTGCGAAGTTTGAAGTTACAAAGTTCGACGGAAAGCACAATTTTGGCCTATGGCAGGTGAAGGTCAGAGCACTACTTATCAAGGAAGGTTTACACTGTGTCCTATTGGGGAAGGCTAATAAGGATGTTGAGGTTACTGATCGCATGTGGGAGGACTTGGATCTCAGAGCTCTGTCCACCATACAGCTTTGCCTACATGATGACGTGCTATATGGAGTTCTTTCAGAGACGACTGCCTCTGGTCTTTGGGCAAAGCTGGAGAGTATATACATGACGAAGTCTCTCCCAAATCGCATCTACCTCAAGCAGCAATTATACAAGTTTAGCATGAAGGAGGGTTCCTCTCTACATGACCACATGAACAGTTCCAATAAACTGTTATCAGAATGTCTCAGCATGGATATTAAGGTGGATGAAGAGGACAAGGCAGTTATTCTTCTGAATTCTCTCCCAAAGTCCTATGAGGGCATGGTTACTACCCTCACCTACAGTAAAGATATTTTGGACTTGGAGGAGGTCACGACAGCCTTACTCTCAGATGACATTCGAAAGAAGTCGTCCGGCTCCGGCGTTGCTGAAAGCTCAGCTTTATTCTCTCGGGGTCAGTCTGGTTCAGGCAGAGAAGGCAAGTCCAAGAAAAGTTCAGATAGCCACTGCAATTACTGCAAAAAGAAGGGTCACGAAATCAAGGACTGTTGGAAGCTTCAGAACAAGGAGAAAGAAAAATCTCTTGGTGATGATAAGGAAAAGTCTGTCGCATCTCTATACCTTGAAGATGTCGATGATGACGTCCTTTAACACTTTTCTCACCTATCTTTTTTCCTTGTTTTATCTGTATTTTTCTTCCTGCATTTTTTATCCCTTTCATTCCTTCATTTGCTCACCATCTTTTCCCCTCTATGTTTCCTTAGTCATGCTACATCAATGCTTGTGTATTTAATAACTCTTATTCTGAGTTATTTTTCCTGGTCAAAGATTTCGTTATTGAATGCTTTTTTGTTTTCCCATTACCTTAGCCCTTTCATTGTTACTCCTTCATTCTTCAAGGGCTTAGAGTGTGTCTAATCAATTCATTTCTGATTAGTTCTCATAGGGGTTTCATCTTTCCATGCTGAGGTCAGTTGTTTTGCATTCTTTTATGGTGTGTCTGCATTTATCATTTTCTCTCCCGCACGCACATCAAATGCCAGGAGTCTTGACAGGTTCAGTTTGCTTGGGAGACCACCGCTGGAGGTGGAGTAGTTGAAATTTAGCTTCAAGGTGGAGCGTTTCTGAGACAGACACGTTAGTCCAGTTTGTGTGCTTCTCAGGATTGAAGGAGTTCTTTTCTTATATTTGATCCGTTTTCGGCCAGAGTTCGTTCAGACTGATCTCTTTGGCTTTTGGATCTTGGTGATCGTCGGGCTATTGGAGTTATTTCAAGTTGCAGGTGGAGTTTATTACGTGAGGCGTCAAGGTGGAGATTGTTAGGATCGTGCCACCTCACCGATCCGTGTGCCTTTGTGATTTCTAAAATAGAGCGAATCCTATTTTGGAATATCTTTATAAGGAGGATATTATTTCTGGATTGTTCTCCTATTATGGCTGAGCCAAATTTGGTCACCCTCCTAATTTGTGTTATCTCCCAAATTGAGAGATATGGTTACACATATATAAATAGGTGTGCAGCAGAGTCTTTTGGCAAGGAGGAATATCGCCGTCGTTTTCTTCAAGGAGTGGGTCGCCAACTTACTCCTTTCGCCGGCTTCCATCTTGTAGCCTCCTACCGCCGAGTTCTTTCTCCCGCCGGCCGCCAAATCGGAGTTCTTCATCCAGTCACCAAACCATTTTCTCGTCACAACGTGTACGGCCGGATCTTGGAGGGCTCGAGAATTTTTTGTTATTTTTCTCGTTCTATTTTCTCCTCCATTTTAGCCGTATTGTATGTTTGAGAACTTGATAATATTATTGATCTCTGCCTGCACAGTGAACGTACCCATCATTCTTTCGGGGAACCACTTTAAAAATTTTGGTGTTCTTGTGTGTGGTGCTTGCTCTTTATTATTTGTCCGTTATTTTTCGTAACCTCAATTTTAGCCATTAGAAAATTTATTTGAATAGAATTTTCCGCACTCAGACGACCGATTTGCATAACATTTTTCTTCCTCTCCATCCAACTGCCCTGGTTGTCTTCCTTCTCCTGAACGAACCCTGTATTTCTTTCAGCCTCCTTGCTTCCGCAGCGTGGAACGCCTCTCGCAGGCGCGGCCGCTGCTCATTTGACCGGGCAATGACCTCGCGTTGGTATCCTCCCTCCCTAAAAAATCCGTGGATTTTCCGCGGATTTCCTCCGCGGGGAGGCCACAACAGTCGCGGTGGCCTCTGCGAGAAATCCTCCACACCAAACGAGCTAAAAACTCTAACTGCCCGTGAAGTTTTTGCCATTTAGTTTTTGCCATTAAGATTTGTATATTTATCCCTGTACTTCATAGTTTAGGGGTGATTTCATATTTACTAATTACATAAAATCTTCTTTTTGATCATCATATTTACGGGTCAGAAAGTTGAATCCCAACAATTGGATCCTCCTAACATGTACAAAAAAAAAAACTTTCCTTCTTTGTTGCATAGAGCTAGGGATGTATTAATTTTCTCTCTCATCAGGTCACCGTATAAAACTATAAATAGTCAAAATTCATTGCATCGACAAGAGAATTTCAAATCCACTAACCATTTTGCAAAATTCTTTGGGGGGGGGGGGGGGGGGGGGGGGGTGAGCCCCAGCCGTATCAGGATCCTCTCCATTTCTGACGAAATGGAAGGGATCCATTTCATGGCTCAGATAGACTGTCTCTTGATCCGACGGGTTCACTTTTCCCCATCCTTTTATAGTTTTTTTAATCTCAATAAATCTCCACCACTAGATATAGGTTAAAGTATTTTGGTCCATTAGATAATGAAATGAATCCTCTCCATTTCTGAGTTTCTGACTCAGAAATGGAGAGGATCCGGATCCGCCCCAGCCTCCTGCATAGAGCTATAAATAGTCACCCCAAAGATCCTTCGAGATGCTGATATTAAATTCTAGAGGACCTACTCTGCGACTCTTTTCCAATATGTTGAGTCACAATTTTTTTAACATTATTTTATTTCTCTCAATTCATATTTTAATTAGATTATATTTCAAAATTTAATGTGATTTTAAAGAAAAGATGTCATTAAAATAAATAAATTAAATTTAAAAAATGTATTTTAACCGATTTAAAACTATGAATAAATTTAGACAGAGCTATTTTACGATAATTATTTGTTCCTTAATTTAGTATCTTTGCACATTAGTTCAAAAAATAGAAGAAAGGAGAAGAACAATACGCATAATAACAAAACATATTTAAATTTAAATATTCGATTAATTAAAAAAAAAAAACACTTAATTATTTATCGAACTAACTAATCCTTCTTCATGAACTGGCCTCCACACTCAACATGCCCAAATACTCTAGAACTCTCATAGAAGATTCGAGCCCTCCGATCATAATCCAGCGGGGCCCGCCCTTCATCCTTTCCGTCCATTGCTTCCGCCTCCATCTTCTCCAGGTCCTCCGGCGTCACCTCCTTCAGATCCAAGTCCTCATATTTCTCCACTTCCGGCGCATGCTCCTCCATCTCCGGCGCATGCTCCTCCATCACCACCATTCTCCGCATTAACGCTGCCGGCGGCACTGCAGCCATATTGGTGTTTCCTTTATCGGCCAAAATCCCTGGAAACGGTCGCCGGGGAGATCTCCGGTGAAGGACCGTGCGTCTGCATCGGCCGGAGGAGATTGAGTTGAAGAGTGGAGGCGAAGCTGCAGAGCCGAGCAGGACAGCTTCCATTTTTAGTAATTGGTAGAAGCTGGAATTGGTCAATAAATAAGAGAGAGAAGAGGCCACGAGGTTTCGCTTATGAGGACACGTGGTATCATGACTTTGGAGATGGCGCGCACGTTCTGGTATGCTCCTATTGTTGGGTTAAACAGACGGGCACGTATCCATCGGATCAGGAAAACAATGGTGATTGTTATCCGCACTCTTTTTGTATGAGTTATTACGCGCCTTTTGTAAATACATCTTGTACATGCATTTTTAGGAAAAATGATCAACACGAAAGTTGTATATCTCGTCGAGATCTACAACTTTAGTGCTGAACACTTTTCCAAAAAATGCACGCATAAGACGTATTGCCGTCCTGATTGAAACATGGACGTAACTATATCGAATTTTCAGAAATACGTCTTGTGCATACATTTTTAGGAAAAGTGTTCAACATGAAAGTTGTAGATCTCGTCGAGATATACAACTTTCGTGTTGAACACTTTTCTCAAAATGATTGTACAAGGCGTATTTCCCAAAGAAGCATAATAACTCATACAAAAAAGTGCGGATAGCCAAAACTGTAGTGCAGATAATAATCACCAAAAAAATTTAGCGCAGACCGATTTTAGATATGTGCAGACCGATTTGAAAGTGATTATATGCAGGTTAATTTCTGAACAGGTTCACATTTTTTTATGGATTTTTAATTTGACGATAAATGGAGTGTTCGAGGGGTGGTCTAATTAGAATTCTGAGTTGAATATGACAGTTAGATTGCGTGTAGAATTTTTTCCAGGTGAAGGATAAGGAAATGGATGGATGGAATAATTTGAAGTATATAGAACGAAAGGTGTTGAAAGTAGGAAATTTTTTTGTTATACGCTACTATCAGACCGTTGCTTTCTAGAAGCACGATTTTAAGCGTGATTGATCAAAAATACGAGTATTATGTAGGGTGTAAATGAGTCGAGTTTGACAAAAATTCCAAGCACGAGCTCGAGCTCGTCGAGCTCATCCTGCTTAACTCGAGCTCGAGCTGCTCGTGAGATTTTTGCTCATGAGCCTATTTATATTTATATATTTTAAAAACAAATATCAAAAAAAAGCTTGCGGCCGGCTCGCGATCTCATGAACAAGAGAAATCGAACTCGAGCTCGAGCTCAACTGGCTCGAGCTCGAGTCGAGCTTTTTTCGAGCCGGCTCATCGAGCTCACGAGCCGGCTGTACTCAACTTGCACCCCCTGTGACACTATTATGTCTGCGTTTTCACAAAAAATCTCCACCGTAGGATCACGAATCGTTGTGAAAAATTGGATTATGCTGAAGGGCGATGTCGGATATACCACCATAATTTCAACTTCCTCTTGCTTTCCCTGAAATTCTTCTAGCAGGCTCATTAGCCAAACTCCCTCTCTAGTAGCTTACTCAATGTTGACTACTCTGCCTCTGTTGAAGACAATGCCACTGTTTTTTGCTTGCATATCTCTTCTATACTTATTTCATATTCTCTGGTTCCATTCAAGTAACGAAGAATCCTGTTAGCTGCAATGTGGTGATTGATGTTCGACGAACTTATGAATCTTAGACACAATACTTACGGGAAATTCTAAATCGGTACAAGTGCTAGTTAGATAAATGAGAGAGACTACGAAACTCTTATATTCTTCTGCATTGCACTTCTCCTCACCACTTCCTTTTTTTATTTTTCCGTTCATAAAAGCGGTGTTGCAAGAGGCCTGGAATTTTCCATTCAAAGATGCTCGAGCGGATCTTTGAGATATTTGCTTTGATTGATAAGTAATCCCGAGGAATCTCTTCCAATTTGCATTCGTAGGAAATTTTTGAGTTGACCGAGATCATTCATTTCAAATTCTTGTTTCAAGCTTGTTTTAAGTTGTGTGATGGAGTTAAAGCATGATCATGTGATCATGAGATCATCAACATACACATATAATAATAAAATCTTTATTTTCTTCCATTGTTGAATACCTGATTTTACGTCAATTTGGTAAAGAGGAAGATCATGTTAGTTTTATTATTATATATATGTTCGCGCGTGTCAGGACCGACTCGGAACGACTTGATGGGTTACGTGTCACTAGGGTTAGGCTCTACGCTGGAGATACTATATAAGGTCATTCAATACTGATGAACCTTAGTAGATTATCTTGAGCGGAGCCATTTCAACATTCTAAAGATAAAGATTTTAGGGTTTTTCCGCTCGTTTTTTTGCGCCGCTCCCGAATCGCGGTTTGGCGATTCCCTCCTACAGAGCGTCGGCGCTCTCCCGTTTATAAGGCTACTCCTTTGCGATCTCCTGTTGCGAGTTTCTTGCAAGGATCGAAGATCTCTTCCTCCAAATTGCGAAGGAGAAGATCTTGCCGCCTCCCTTAATGCTCGTTCTTTCCCGTCGAGAAAGATTGTCGCAGTTTTCAGGTCGCGAGTAGGGTGCCGTCGTTTCCTGAAGGAGATCCAGACCCCGCTGTCCAGATCCAGACCCCGCTGTCCAGATCCAGATCCAAACTTCATTTTTTTCTGTGGTGTTGATCGGTGTGCCGCTCGGAGATCACCTACTCTCAACTGCAGATCTACTCCACTATAGATCCCAGTCTAGGTACCTGCAGATTCAGATTGCCCTACTCGTCTCCGCTCCAGATTCAGATTCAGATCTACTCCACTCCAGATTGCTGCAGATTCAGTTTGTCTCGTGTGAATCACATCGCCGAAACTTCAGATCTACTCCACTCCAGGTTGCCAGATCTGCCCGTGGGCGTCTATCTGCTGTTGATCTTGTTGGAGATTACCTGTTGAATTCCCTTAATCCTCGTCTCGCACTGACCTACCATGCCTACAAGACTGCAAAGGAAATTTGGGATCGTTTCAACGAGCATTTCCAGAAGGAGGAGGTACTGTCAAAGTCGCTCATTGGGGGGAGAAGTTCTTCAACTTCCGCCTCAAAGTGAACTTGTCGATCACTTCCCAGATCATAGAGCTGGAAAACTTGTGTCACAAGCTGGAGGACGATCAGTCGAAGATGGACGACAATCTGTTTGTTTATCTGATTCTGAGCAAGCTACCTACGGAGTGGCTGACCTTCAAGACCGATATGCACAGGCGGAAGGAGAAGATCACTCTGGATGAACTCAAAAGGTTCATCCACATTGAGGACCAGAACGTCGCTGGAAAAAGCGCGGAGCAGGTTGTTCAGCCCTCACAGGCTGTTAACTTCGTTTCTCAACCTAACATGCCTTCTCGGAAGCCCTCGGCACCTAAGGGTGACACCCCTGCCCAGCTGGCGGTCAAAAAGCCTTCTCTCAAAAGGAAGAAGAGCAAATGCCACAACTGCGGCAAGTGGGGTCACTGGGCCGCTGAATGCATGGGTCCAAAGAAGCAGAATGATGAAGCCCCACAATAGGTTGCGAACATTGTGGTCGACAACTCTGATCCCAAGTCCTTCGTGGCTATGATTGGGAGTAGTCACCGCAGTGCGTCTTTTGAGTGGTGGCTGGATAGCGGTGCCACATGTCATGTTACGAATGATAGAGGTCTTCTCTCAGTGGTCAGAGCAGTCCGAGACAGAGTTAAGAACTGCAATGGAGGAGAGACAGCTGTTACTCATGCTGGGACGACAGAGTTAGTCCTCTCTTCAGCTAAAACTTTAATTTTGAAAAATATTAAAGTAGTTCCAACTTTAATTAAAAATTTAATTTCTATGAGTTTGCTAGATAAGTCCGGAATGTCTTTCACAACCATAAACGATAGAATAACACTAACTGTTAATTCGCACTACTTTGGTTGCGCTTACCTAATCAATGAAATGTATTGACTTAGCCTAGAAAATGAGTGCATAAACCAAGTGAGTTCGCCTCTGATAGATCCAAAGCTACTTCATAATAGACTTGAACACGTTCACTATAAGAAGATGCACGACCTAGCTAAGAGTCACAACATTCCGTTAGATTTTTCTATTCGATTTGATAGGTGTGAGGTATGTGCCCAGACCAAAATAACTAGAAACCCCTACACGACCGTTTCTAGGAGCACACAACTTTTGGAATTGATTCATTCCGACCTCTGTGACTTTCGTAGTCATGCCACTAGAGGGGGAAGGAAGTATCTAATTATCTTCATCGACAATTTCTCCAGATTTTGTCATATCAACCTATTGAAATCGAAAGACGAGACATTCGAGACCTTTAAGATCTTCAAATATTGGGTAGAAAACCAGTTAAATTTAAAGATTAAGAGACTTAGAAGTGATCGAGGAGGAAAATACACTACAACTGGGTTTAGAGAGTTTTGTGTCACTGAGGGCATAATCCTTGAAACTACAGCTCCTTACTCACCTCAATCGAATGGTGTTGCTGAGCGTAAGAATAGAACTTTGACAGAGATGTTAAATTCTATGCTCCTGATCGCTAGCACGCCTAATACCTTTTGGGGGGAAGCAATTCTTACTGCGAATCACATTCTGAATAGAGTTTCTCACTAAAAGCTTAGTTCTACTCCGTATGAGCCGTGACACGGTCATCCCTGTAGATATGACACTCTTAAGACTTGAGGCTGTATCGCTTATGTGCGCATACAAGACCTTAAAAGACCTAAGGTGGGACCTAGAACGACAACCTGTGTCCATCTAGGAAGTGCAGAAGACAGTGTAACCGATCGGTTTCTGGATCTATCCACTAATTCAGTGATATAGTCTAGAGATGCTATCTTCTTTGAACATAAATTTATCAAAGATCATGGTCTAACCGTCCCTGAATCTACTGACATGATCTCAGAATCTACTGTAGAACCTGAAGCTGGCCCCTCTGGCACTACTCTCCAACCTCTAGAGGTGGAACCTGTTCCTCTTAGAGTATCTACAAGAGATAGAATCCCTAAAGATTTTGGTGAGAATTTCGTCACCTACCACTTAGAGGATGATCCATTCTCCTATCAGGAATCAATGCGATCTAGGGATGCGTTAATGTGGGCAGAAGCCATCGATGATGAGATGATCTCGCTGATACAAAACAACACTTGACATCTAGTTGACCTACCGAAAGGAGCTAAAGTCCTGAGATGCAAGTGAGTATTAAAGAAGAAATTGCACAGTGACGGGTCTATAGCCAGATACAAAGCACGTCTAGTTGCTAAGGGTTATAAGCAACAGGGGGAATTGACTACTTTGACGTTTATTCACATGTGTGTCACCTATCCACTATTAGAATTCTTCTAACCTTAGCCTCTATCGAGAATTTCGTTGTTCATCAGATGGACGTGAAAACAACATTCTTGAATGAAGAGCTTAATGAAGAGATCTACATGACACAACCTAAAAGTTATTTACATACAAATATAAAGGATAAAGTGTGCAAGCTAGATAAATCCATCCATGGGCTTAAACAAGCGCCTAAGATGTGATACATGAAGTTTGATCAAGTGGTGAAGAGCGTTGGATTTCAGTCTAGTCTCTCAGACAAGTGTCTCTATTACCGCTCGATGTCAAACCAAACAGTCATCATATGCCTATATGTGGATGACATGTTGATTCTGGGGTCAGACCTTGCCGCCGTGATGGATATCAAGTCCGCTCTCGCAAAAGCGTTGGATATGAAGTACCTTGGTCCTGTGTATACCCTACTAGGTATGAAAGTAAGAGTAGACAAGGGACATGCCACTCTAAGTCAAGCTCAATATATAAAGCAAATTCTTAATATCTAGGGTTATAAAGATTATAGGCCTGTTGAAACACCAATTGATCCGAACGTCAAGCTAAGTCTGAATGAAGGAACAAGCGTTGATCAAGTCAAGTACTCAAAGATCATTGGAGGTCTCATGTACGCCACAAGTTGCACTAGACCAGACATTGCCTTCTCTGTAGGCATGCTGAGCCGCTTTACCAGTAGTCCAGGCAAAGAGCATTGGGATGCCTTAGACTGGCTGATGAGGTACCTCAAAGGTACTAAAGATCACGCTCTGTGCTACACTGGTCACCCTCCTACTTTGGAAGGGTACTCTGATGCCTCCTGATGTTCAGAAGTTGGAAACAACAAGTCGACAAGTGGATTTATATTCACCTTGGGTGGCGCAGCAGTTACTTGGAAGTCCAAAATATAGACGTGTATAGCCCTGTTGTCTATGGAAGCCGAGTTGTTTGTCTTAGCTTCAGCTGGTGAAGAGACAGACTGGATCAGAAATTTGATTTTAGACATTCCCTTGTCTAGACTTCAAGTCAATTCTTTAAGCCTGTACTGTGATAATCAGGCAGCAGTCCAAGTTGTTAAGAATGTCCTCTTTAACACTAAGAGACGACATGTACGACTGAGACACGCTCTACTAAATTATCTTAAAGAACATGACATCATTACTATGGTCGATGTGCGATTGATGGATAATCTAGCTGATCCATTGACAAAAGGAATGCCCCGAGACCGTTCAATCGAAACAATGGGGGAAATGGGACTCAAGGCGGTTTGAGATCAGCCTTAGTCCGAATGTTTTGATTCCTTCCTTAGTCAAATCTAGCATGTTGTGCTCCGTTGATATTTTAGTTGCTGAGTACGAATATAGTGGGTTGTTTCATTCCACATTTGATGTTAACAACCTAATCCGGATTCATCTTCCTTAACTTGGAGGAGAGTTTTATTCCACGTCTGATAACATGATCCAACCTATTTTGGACCTTCTCCTGTTGTTTGGTTCCATTCCACTTTTGATAAGTTCCAACCAACTTTAGAAGAATAGTAACCATGACATCACATATAGGAACACAGATATAGCTGCATTGTCCAGAAATCTGAAAGCATTTTGTTTGGAAACATTTAATAGATTCTGCGGTTGAACCTGAAATACTCTACATAAATGTCCTCTTAGCTTAATTAAAATACTACGTTCTTATATGTAGAACTAGATACATGCACATTTTCCATGGTTGAATTCATTCTGAATGAAGTTCTCTGTTGGAAATTACAGGAGCTGTTGTTGTAGGAGGAGCTCTTGCAGATTGGGATCCTGAGAAGGATGATCTGTTGGACGATAGCTTCTAGAGTATTTGTTTTTGGTTTTCTTTCTTTGGCTTAGAGCATTGTTTTAGCTCTCTTCCTTTACCTGTTTTGTTTGGACTATTTTCTGCTCTTTTGTTGGTCATGAGACATTAGGTGTTCTGGTACCTGTTTCTCTGACTGTACTTTTGACTTTGATGTGATGCTGCTTAAGTTTATGTTTTATTCTTATGTGTGCATACATACTTCTATTTCCTTTCAGTCCAATATGTTATAACAGGTGTTTGTGGACACGGTTGTGTAATCAGTCGAATTGGTTGAACACTACACACACCAACCCTTTTCCGACGTTCGGGTTTACCGCGGACATTGAAGGAGATTGTTAGTTTTATTATTATATATATGTCCGCGCGTGTCAGGACCGACTCAGATTGACCTGACGGGTTACATGTCACTAGGGTTAGGCTCTACGCTGGAGATACTATATAAGGTCATTCCATACTGATGAAACTTAGTAGATTATCTTGAGCGGAGTCATTTCAACAGATCATATGTATTCTTTTGAAAACTTGTTCATATGTGTTCTTTTGAAAACCATTGTTGAAGAGGCTGGCATCAATCCTGCAGTTCCAGGCTCGGGGAGTCTGTTTAAGCCCATACAAGACTTTTTTTTTTAATTTGTACCTTTTCTCTCTTTCTTCTCTCATCTTATACCCTTCTGGCTGAACAACATATATATCCTCTTCTATATCACCATTAAAAAAAACGGATTTTACGTTAATTTGGTAAACAGGAAGATCATATTGCGCTGCCAAAGCTAAAACCAGTCTGATAGTCTCAAAGCGGGCTACTTAGGGCAAATATCTCCAGGTAATCAGTTCCAGGAATCTGGGAATAACCTCTTGCTACGAATGGGGCTTTGTGTTTGAGTATATCTTCATTATATTTTGTTTTATATATCCACTTAAGCCCAATTGGTTTTTTATTTGGAGGAATTGAAGTAAGTTCCCAAGTATTGTTTTATTTCTATCATTTGAATCTCCTCATTCTTGGCAATGATCCAATGCTTCTCTCCTTCGGCTTCATTAAAAGTGCTTGATTCTTTAGCAAACATAGCGAAGTGGGAAGTATTGTAAATTTCTGTCAAGGTTTTGTTTTTTCGTGGAGGTGATGATGAATCCAAGGAAGCTTCAGAATTTATTATAGGAAGCTTCAGAATTTATTATAAGAAGGATGGCAGACTGTCACTATTTATGGAATTAGTGAGATGATTCAGAGAATCAACATGATGATCATCTATTTCATCTATAAGCTGTTTTGTAACCACATGTTAATATGGATTCTGATCCACAGGTGACTCTCAATTCCAGCAGATGTCTTCATCTATTCTCACATCTCTTGCTATTACTAACTTCTATTTCACAGGGTCAAATATTATGTATCCTAAGAATATTGTTTTTTTTTACTTTTTAACCCAATTTGTCTCTTTTTCCTGTTGCTACCAGGTTATAGGCTAAGCTAACAAAAAATTTAAGATGAGAAATGTCAGGTTTCGAGCCATACCATTTCTCATAGGGAGTGCAATTGTCTAATGCATGAGTGAGGACTCTATCAATAAGTTAACTGCAGTGTTTACTCTTTCTGACAATAATTTTTTGGTAATTGTTTGGTTTGCAGCATACACCTCACCATTTTAATAATATTATAATTTCTTCTTTCGACGACATCATTTTGCTGAGGGGTTCCCCTTACAATTAACGCCCTCTTTATGTCATTTTCTGAGGAAAAGGTTATGAATTCTGTAGAGAAAAGCCAAAGTTTGTATGTATTGCTTACTTGTCTAAATACAAAGAGAGAGTACATATATATAGGAGGGAGAAAGAGAGAAGAAATCCTATACAAGATGTGAGACTAAAGAAGAGAAGAATAAATGGGCCCAAATATGGGCCCTTTACATAGGCTTTTCCAACACTCCCCCGCAAGCTGGAGCGTACAAGTCGTAGGAGCCAAGCTTGGACAGACATTGATAGAAGAGAGTACTGGATAGGGCCTTTGTGAGGACATCCGCCATTTGTTCGGTACCCGGAACATGCTTTAACTCTAGCTTCTTCATTTGAACTTTCTCCCGGACGAAATGACAATCTACTTCAATGTGCTTTGTTCTTTCGTGGAAGACCGGGTTCTTGGCAATGTGTATAGCAGTTTGACTATCACACAAAAGGAGAGCTGGTGAATGGAAGTTTTACACCAAGGTCAGTCAGGAGGCTCTCAAGCCATGCGAGTTCAGAGACCACAGATGCCATTGCCCGGTATTCTGCTTCAGCTGATGATCACGCAACAACAGCTTGTTTCTTACTCCGCCAGGTAATCAGGTGTCCTCCAAAGTATGTGCAAAAACCACAGGTTGACCATCGATCATCCAGGGACCCAGCATAATCAACATCAGAGTATGCCACCAATTTTGGAGTTGAAGATGATGTTTTATAAACCAGTCACTGACCAGGAGCTCTTTTGAGATATCTAAGAATCCTTTCGACGGCCTGAAGGTGAGATCTTCGAGGGGAGTGCATATATCTGCTGACCATACCCACAGCGAAGGATATATCAGGTCTTGTTACCATTAGGTAGATTAATTTTCCAACAAGACGACGATAGTATTCTGGGTTCTATAGTTGCAGATCTGAGTCAGAGGCCTGAGCACACAGTTTGTGATTGACATCCATTGGAGTGTTAGTTGGTTTGCAGCCTGAGTATCCCGCATCATGAAGGAGATCGAGATAGTAATTTCGCTGAGAGAGGACAAGGCCATCTGGTCTTCTGGCGATCTCCAGACCTAGGAAGTAGTGAAGGTGACCCAGATTTTTTATCTGAAATACAGAGCTCAGATGTTGTATGACCGCATGTATTCCTTTTTCATCATCTCCAGTAATTATGATGTCATCCACATTGTTGGAATCTTAGTTTTGATTTGAGTTAGGATCCATCTATAATATCTAAGTTTTTATCTCAAACAATATCTTATAAGTTAGATTAAATCCCTTTAAGATAAAAGGCTGAAAATATATATTAATTAATAGGCTGAAGAAAATAAGAGAGAATTAAAATTACATATATTCTCTGCGTTCGACGAACGACTCTCAGATTCGTCGAACGCCGCTCTGCGAATTATATTATATAGCGCTCTGCGAATTAGCTTAGATCAGCGGTCGACGAACAACAATATAACAGCTGTCGACGAACAGAAGAATCTCAGCGGTCGAAGAATTCCAGCCCATCTCAGCGGTCGAATAACTTCATCATTCTCTGAACGACGCTCGACGAAAAGAGGAGATCGACGAACCTTCAGTGAGGCACTCGACGAATTATTATAAGAAGTTCAGATTGATTATTTAATCATTCCGTTCGAAGAATGAAATGTTTAGGTCGACGAATCAAGATGAGATCGACGAAAATATTGTCAGCTAATATATTACTTCTTACACAGCTCGACTAATATTATTATATATGCTTTTCTGATATAGCCGTTGCATGCATTGAATGTTATAGCCGTTACAGCAAAGTCAAAAGACCGCAATATATCTTCCCGAGGAATCAGAATTAAAGAGTATTATCTCTTTCATTTTCCTTATCGGCAAGAATTCAAATTAGCCCTGAAGCCTTCTCCAGATTATATATACTAAGAGCAGAGCAGAGAACATATATACAATATACCAAATACAAGCACTGCAGGAAAATAGGCAGAACAAGAACTGGAAGAGAAAACAGAGCAGCAAAAAGAAGCAGATCTAATTTATTTTATATCTTCTTTTTGCTAACTCCTTCTTGCAGATCACAATCACCTGAGACACCAATCACAATCATTTGCTCAGGATCATCACTGCATAAGAAGAAAGAAGTTTGTACAATCAAGAGAAGAGGCCTCCACAAGCTGTCAACAAATTATATCAGACAGAGGGAGCTCTTCAACATCATCATCAAAGATCCATTCAACTTCAAATCAGGATCTCAAGAGTCTTCTCAGAAAGAGAAGAATATTAGAATCTTTTGTTTTCTTTAATTCTTTTCCCCATCTTGTAAAGGGTTAAAACTCCATTCAAAAGTTTACCTCTTGGTGGCAAGACACCTGATCAAAAAATCTAGTTTAGTTTTTGGGAACCTTATCAAAACCCCATTGGTGTTAGGGCACCTGATCAAAAATCCTAGTGGATTCCTACCAGTGTGGTAGAAGAGTGGATGTACCCTATTGAGAGGGGAATCACTATAAGTTTCTTGTATTCTCTGTGTGATTTTATTTGCTTTATTTTCTGTGTGCTGTGATCATTTTAATTAAACTAATATATATCACTATTTTAATTCCGCTATAAAAATTAACTAAAAAGTTTTAATACTCTATTCACCCCCCTCTAGAGTAAACTAGATCTAAAACCCCTCACTTTCAATTGGTATCAGAGGGTGTTTGGTTGTTACAGGCTAACACCTAAACCAACAAAGATTTTCCTTAGATCTATTTATTTTAGTGTGTCATTTTTTTTTATCTTAAGATCACATGGCACAGATTGAAGCATACTCACACACAGAACTTCCTATGTGTAATTTAAGTGATATTACACTATGGAAAGCAAGGATAAAATCTTACATCATATCTATTGATGAACATATCTTTACTTCCATTTTGACAGGACCTACCTCTCAAGAGCAATCAAGAAGAGCTAATGCAAAAGCCATGAACATTTTAGCTCAGACTTTGCCAGATGATATTTTTCAGGAAGTTGCTGACTGCACTTCAACAAGAGACATCTGGAACTCCCTCTCAAGGATGGTAAATAAATCTTCTTCCATCTCTTCTACTAACTGTGTTTATGATGCAGAACCATCAACAAATCTAAGTGAAGAAGAAGAAGAACAAAAAGCTAGGAATTTCTGCATGTTGGCCATAAATGGCTCAAACTACAACTTGGATGCAGAATCAAAGTCTGAAGAAAAAGAGGTATCTACATCTGATTTAGAATCTGAAGAAAATCAGGTAGTATCTAATCTAGATTTTACTTCAGAAGATTTTAAAGATAAGTCTAAATTGTTGTGCAAAGATTTAATAAAATCTAAGAAAGAACTCAAAAATAGGTTAATAGAAACAAACCATTTAATTACTGAAAATACTAAACTTAAAGAAGAGTTGAAAACTTCAGAAGATCAAATTACTTTTCTCAATAACAAATTATCTGAGGCAAGCACAATTAATGGGAGAAATCTCAAAATGCAGGCCAAAAATCTTGAACAATCCCTGAATGGGAGAAATCTCAAAATGCAGGCCAAAAATTTTAGACTAATTGACAGCAAATTAAGTTTAAGTGCTTTGTCTAAACAGCCTTCACCTCTAAAGAAAAATACCATAACTAACCCAATGATGTTAGTAAAAGAAAAAGGAAAGGCAGAAAACACTAATAAACATATAAAAATTTAAATTAAAAATGTTCAACAAAATCAGAAAAAGTTTTCAAATTTATTCTTTAATGAAGCAAAAAAGCTAATATATTTAAAATGCTTAACCTTTTTAAATATCTTAACTCAAATAATAATTAACAGCAAATATAAAATTTATTTGAATTTTTCTATCTTAAAAACAATGTCAGATAACTTCATGATTCTATAGATTTCTCTGAAAATCATGTTGAGCATTCTACTGTAGTTGCATTGATCAGAAATGATCATGGCACTGAGTGTGAGTCTCTTCTGATTAAAGGGATTCTAGAAAGAAGGTATCAGACAATGATTTTCTGATTTAAAAATTCCTTATAATCCATTAACAGCTGTAGCAATTCATAATATTAAGATCCTATTAAATCAAAATCTAGGAATTAGAGTTGCTCAAATAATTTTAAAAGAAAAGAAAACAATATAATTCATGACTAAAATGTTTTCAAATAGAACAATAAATTATTCATGTTATTGTTGGAACCTTCTAGGAAATTAAAATTGTTTACTCCCATTTACCCTTCTTCTAGGGGTCTTGATCCATGTTTACCTGAATCAAGACAGGGGGAGAGTTTTAGTAGAAGAAGAAAAGCTTAACAATAAAAACAATAAGTAAAACAGTTTAACTTCTTTATCTGTTACACCCAAGTGAGTGAGAAAAGGAGAAAAAATGTTAAAGCCAAGTGAGAGAGAAAATGAGAAATACAAATCCCAAGTGAGAGAGAAAAAGAGAAAAATAAAGAAACCAAGCGAGAGAGAAAAAGAGAAAAACAAAAACCAAGTGAGTGAGAAAAAAGAGAAAATCAGAGAAACCAAGTGAGAGAGAAAAGGAGAATATAGAGATAAAAACTATTGGCATCCTAAACCAAATAGGGGGGGATAAGTTGTTAAGACCCCAGAAAAATGTGAATTAGGAATCTTATTTCTATTAAAACATAAATTTGTATCCCAACTCAAATAGGGGGAGATTGTTGGAACCTTAGTTTTGATTTGAGTTAGGATCCATCTATAATATCTAAGTTTTATCTCAAACAATATCTTATAACTTAGATTAAATCCCTTTAAGATAAAAGGCTGAAAATATATATTAATTAATAGGCTGAAGAAAATAAGAGAGAATACAAATTACATATATTCTCGGCGTTCGACGAACGACTCTCAGATTCGTCGAACGCCGCTCTGCGAATTATATTATATAGCGCTCTACGAATTAGCTTAGATCAGCGGTCGACGAACAACAATATAACAACGGTCGACGAACAAAAGAATCTCAGCGGTCGAAGAATTCCAGCCCGTCTCAAGGGTCGAATAACGTCATCATTCTCTTAACGACGCTCGACGAAAAGAGGAGATCGACGAACCTTCAGTGAGGCGCTCGACGAATTATTATAAGAAGTTCAGATTGATTATTTAATCATTCCGTTCGAAGAATGAAATGTTTAGGTCGACGAATCAAGATGAGATCGACGAAAATATTGTCAGCTAATATATTACTTCTTACACAGCTCGACTAATATTATTATATATGCTTTTCTGATATAGCCGTTGTAGGCATTGAATGTTATAGCCGTTACAGCAAAGTCAAAAGACGGCAATATATCTTCTCGAGGAATCAGAATTAAAGAGTATTATCTCTTTCCTTTTCCTTGTCGGCAAGAATTCCAATTAGCCCTGAAGCCTTCTCCAGATTATATATACTAAGAGAAGAGCAGAGAACATATATACAATATACCAAATACAAGCACTGTAGGAAAATAGGCAGAATAAGAACAGGAAGAAAAAACAGAGCAGCAAAAAGAAGCAGATCTAATTTATTTTATATCTTCTTTTTGCTAACTCCTTGCAGATCACAATCATCCTGAGACACCAATCACAATCATTTGCTCAGGATCATCACTGCATAAGAAGAAAGGAGTTTGTACAATCAAGAGAAGAGGCCTCCACAAGCTGTCAACAAATTATATCAGACAAGGGGAGCTCTTCAACATCATCATCAAAGATCCATTCAACTTCAAATCAGGATCTCAAGAGTCTTCTCAGAAAGAGAAGAACATCATAATCTTTTGTTTTCTTTATTTCTTTTCCCCATCTTGTAAAGGGTTAAAACTCCCTTCAAAAGTTTACCTCTTGGTGGCAAGACACCTGATCAAAAAATCTAGTTTGGTTTTTGGGAACCTTATCAAAACTCCATTGGTGTTAGGGCACCTGATCAAAAATTCTACTGGATTCCTACCAGTGTGGTAGAAGAGTAGATATACCCTATTGAGAGGGTAACCACTATAAGTTTCTTGTGTTCTCTGTGTGATTTTATTTGCTTTATTTTCTGTGTGCTGTGATCATTTTAATTAAACTAATATATATATCACTATTTTAATTCCGCTATAAAAATTAACTAAAAAGTTTTAATACTCTATTCACCCCCCTCTAGAGTAAACTAGATCTAAAACCCCTCACTTTCACACATAAACCAAAAGAATAACTGTTCCTGTTGCCTGTTGGCGAGTGAACAAGGAGAAATCTGTCGAGCTCCGAGTAAAGCTAATCTCCCGAAGAGCCTTGCTGAACTTGTCAAACCAGTTCCGAGGTGATTGTTTGAGACCATAAAGAGACTGCAATAGATGACAAACCAGAGACTCCCCCGTGGTCTCAAACCCGGGAGGTTGCTCCATGTAAACAATTTCATGGAGATCGTCGTTAAGAAACGCATTATTAATATCCAGCTGAAATAAGGGCTACCGACGATGTACAACAACGAAGATAAGCACATGAACAGTGTTGAGTTTAGCCACCGGAGAGAAGGTCTCTTCATAGTCGATACCCTGTTGTTGAGTGTAGCCACGAGCAACCAAGCGAGCTTTCAGCCGGTCAACTGTTCCATCAGGAGCATGCTTGATAACAAAAACCCATTTACACCCAACTGGTTTCTGTCCTGCAGGACGGGGTACCGGAGTCCATGTCCTGTTAGCCCAAAGAGCATCCATTTCTTCCTCCATGGCAGCGCGTCAGCTAGGATGTTGCAGAGCCTCTTGCACAGAGTTAGGAATAACAATTGTGGACAAAGAGGTAGCAAGTGTCTGAAGTTGGGGAGAGAGGAGATGTAAGGAAACATAGCTCGCCATAGGATGAGCTGTTGATTCTGTTACCGGATAAGGTAGATGTTGAGTACCCGAGGTCGAGGCCGACTGCGTAGGGGCAACAGGAGTAGAAGTGCGGCGAGAGTAGACATGGATAAGAGGTGGCCTGCATGGAGCAGGTGCGGGAGTTGGGGAAGGAAGAACCGGTGTGTGAATGGGGATGATAGGTCATAGGATAGGCTGTGAGAGAGGTATTGGTGTAAGTGTGGGTACTGGAGCAGAGAAGAATGGCTGATACTCCCGAAAGGTAACATCAGGCGACACAGAGACCTTGCGGGTGGTAGGAGAATAACAAACGTAGCCCTTCTGTGTGCGCGAATAGCCAACAAAAATTTGCTTGGCCTCCTCGGGATCCAGCCTGTCCGTAGACGGTCCCAGGATATGAACATAGCACGTACACCCGAAGATTCGAGGTGTGAGGGGAAAGGCCGGAGTAGAAGGAAAGAGGAGGCTGAAAGGAGTGGCATTGTTGAGGACGGAGGATGGAAGACGGTTAATAAGAAAGCAAGTCGTGGAGACCGCAAAGTTCCAATAAACTTTGGGGGCGTTCATGTGAAGCATGAGAGAGCGGGCGACATCAAGCAAGTGCCGATTCTTCCGTTCAGCAACACTGTTTTGTTGTGGGGTGTAGGGACATGAAGTTTGGTGAATAATACCTAACTCAGAACATAAATTTGCAAACTTGTTGCTGGTGTATTCACGAGCATTATCGGTACGTAGAGTTTTGATGGTAGTGGAGAATTGTGTGCGGGTTTCAAGGACAAACGCCGGAAAGACACGAGGGAGCTCAGAGCGATCACGAAGTAAGTATAACCAAGTAACCCGAGAATAATCATCAATAAACATGATAAAATATCGAAATCCAGAAATACTAGTAATTTTATAAGGTCCTCATATATCAGAATGTAATAGATCAAAAGGAGCAGAGCTCCGAGTACAATGTGCGGGAAAGGAAGAACGTGGTTGTTTGCCCAAAATACAAGAATCACATTTGAAAGCTGGAAAAGATACATCGGGAAGTGCCTTCTGGAGGACTGGGAGGGGAGCATGTCCAAGACGCTGATGATGTTGGAAAAAACCCTTGATTTAACTTAACAAATTAATTAAAAGTGATTTTATCCCCTAGGATTTAATTTACCCATTGTATAGTGAGGGTAAACTTGTCATTAGATATCTTAGGATGTCACACTCAACCTAGAGTGTCAAGACCAGTTCAAGGGGTGCAAATTTGGGCAAAGTTAATAATTGCATCGAATGGAATTCGACGCAACATCGAGTTCATATCGACGCCACTCTGACTAGAAGTCCAAGTAGTTCAACCATTCTGTCGAAGTAACTCAAGTTGACGTTACGTCGAATAGATATTGACGTAGAGGTTAGGGAATTATCAAAGTAACGTCAGAAGTCGACGCTGCTTCTACTTCAACTCGACGCAGAAGGGGATATCTGTCGAAACCATCTAAAGTCGACGCAATGTCGACTTCATCTCGACACAGATTATGAAAGTCAGAGCGATGCTGTTCAACTCAACGGGTGCGTCTATAAGATATCGACGCAACATCGACTAGCTGAGTTCAATCAGAGCACAGATGAAATCGAAGCTGCTCCTACACAAAATCGAAGCTGCGCCGATAAGAGAGGAAGTTAAGTCGACGCTACGTCGAATACAGTCTGTAAAAGTTCAACCTTTTCAGCTGTCATTCTGATGCTTCTCTAATGGCCCACATCTTTCAAGATCGTTCTCCAACGACCTAATAATTGCCTGGAGTAGAAGGAAGTATTAAAGAAGGAGATAAAGACTTTTTTGGAAGTATATACTTCTTGGGTGGACGAGTCGAGAAGTAATAAAGGAATGAAAGAGAATGCCTATCAATTATACCTTTTCAGGTCTTACCTAACAAGGAAACAAATTCAAAATAGAGACAGACTATATAAGGATAGAGAAGAAAGAGAAGAACAGAGCATTGATCACCATCAACCGTCTTCTTTCAGATTAGGGTTTCTCTTCTTCCTCCTATCTCAGAAACCCTAACACAGAACATAAACGAAAAGAGAAATACAATTGTTCTTCATCTGATAGAACAGTAGATCTGATAGCTGCTTCTCATCACCAACATATAGCAGCAGGATCTGAATCAGCAGAAGTCAAAAAGAATCTGACAAACAAAGTCTCTGCAGTTCATCACCATCAAAAGCAGAGGCTAATCAAGAGCAGATTCTGTGGGACTTTACATTGGCTGTTCTTCAATCAGCCATCACAAGAATTCTGAGAACAGAATTCATACAACTTTCCTTCTTCTCCTTCTCTCCCTAATTTCTGTAAAAGAGTTTTATTAATCCCTCTTCAAAGGATTCAGTGGTTTAAGATCTCCTTACCAAAAGATCTGGTGGTTCAAGATCTCCTTATCAAAAGATCTGGTGGTTCATAAACTCCTTATCAAAAGATCAGTGGTTCTAAGAGTCTCCTGATCAAAAGACTCAGGCACAGGTGGCGCATTCCTACCAGGTGGCAGAAGAGAGGAGTACCCAGGGTTTGGGGAACCTCTATAAAAGTCATTGTGTCTGTGTTGCCCCAGTCTTTTATTCTGCACCTTTATTTCCTGCATTATATTATTCTGCCTGGATTGTTAGGCATAATTCTCTTGAATAAGTAATTGAAGACAGTTATGATAGAAATATTTTTAAATCTCTATTCACCCCCTCTAGAGGATTCTCAGAGGCACACTGTGCACTTTCAATTGGTATCAGAGGGAGGTTGATCAATAAAAGGCTAACACCTTGATCAGAAAGACCTCCTACTCTTATTTTCTTTCATTTAAATATATTTTATAAGGAAAAATGAGTTCTAAGGATTATGCTTCAACAAGACCCCAATGTGTAACTTGAATAAGTTCACACTCTGGAAGGAAAGAATAAGACTTTACATGAACTTTATTAACGAAGACATCTTTGATGTCATGGTTTCAGGTCCCCCAGCACCAGTCAGACATGATACTAGTGGAAGCTCAACACTGGAAGCTGTCCCAAGGAATGAGTGGACACAGGATGAAAAGAATGCAGATGCCTGTAATGTTAAGGATATGAACATACTATTATCCGCTTTGCCTGATGACATATTTCAGGAAGTAGCAGAATGCCAGTCTGCAAAAGAGATATGGGATACAATGATCAGCATAACTGAAGAAAGTACTGATGATAAGAAGGGACAAAAGAATGGAAGAAGCTTTCTAGCTAAAACTTGGAGTGACTCAGAATCTGAGTCATGCTCCTCATTTCGAAGTAAACATGAAGATACTGTTGAAGAAGTGTGTATGATGGCCATGGAGGCCTCCTCAGATAATGAAGGAGATCATGTATCATATTTTGATGATTTCGATTTCTCTTCCAATGAATTTAAAACTTGCTTTAGAGAGTTCTGCCAAGATCAATTACAAGCAGAAAATCAAATAAAGATACTTAGGAAATAGCTGAAAGAACTGAAAAGCAAAATGATAGATGAAAATAATCCCTGTGATAATCAACTTAGGATTGAGGTGGGAGAGTTAAGAAAACAAGTAGATGAAATAAAGGGTGAAAATCTAAATCTCAAGGAAGAGCTTTCAAAGGCAAAGGTCTTTGAAGACTCACTCAATGAGAGAAGTCAAAAACTCAAAGCATTACACAAAATCTCAACATGAGATTTAAACATCTTGGTTTAGGAGCAGACCCATCCACCAGCACAGTAATTCCTAGGAGACCTGCCTGGAAAAATCCAATAATTTTTGTTGGATCTAGTGAGAATCAAGTAAGTGAAAATAGTGAAATCTGTGAAGAAGTACATGATCATCCTAATAAAGTTACAATATTCAATAGGATGAATGTTAATAATCAACAAGGAATACTAAGCAAACATCCTGTAGAAAAATCCATAAATTACAATCATCTAGATAGAATCACTACATTCAGTAGAGTTAATCCAGCTAATGAAAAGAAACCTATGAATCTCAATCAAAGAACTAAGACCAGAATAAGAATAATTAGACATTCTGCAGACCTACTATACTTGAATACTTTCTATACACATTTCAAGCACCATAGTAATAATCATAGGTATGGGAAACTCATTCCTTATCATCCAAAAGGGTACCATTAGAGACCATTCTATTCTTTCATTGAACCCTATAATGGTAAAAGGAAAGGGCCCAAGGTAACCTGGTTCTCTTCTAATGGTTGAACTACTTGTGCAGGGTTAGGTAAGATCCCACTCAGGAGAGAATAGAGTGGGAAGGAAGATGTAGGACAAAGATAAGAAACAAACTTCACACAAGGGAGTGAACTCTACCTTGATTTGTTTCTATAGCCTATTAAGATTAATAGTATAATCTATTTTCAATAAATATGATTGCTGGGAAAAACAGCAGGGATTTTCTAAGGAAATAGCTCTGTTCATTCAGAGGTGCGTCGAATAGAAGTCGACGTACCATCAATTTCTACTCGACGCCGGCGTCGAGAAGCACTCAGAATAGATAATTCGAATAGATCTCGACGTAACGTCGATTTCATATCGACGCATGCGTCGTAATGATTGGATGCTGATTAAAGTCGAAGTTGCGTCGATAGCAAATCGATGCAACGTCGACTAGACTACATCAAATTAATGATTGTTGTGCAATCTTCAACAAGTGATTACGTCGACTGGATTACGTCGAATTTAATTCGACGCAACGTCGAATTGTCTGCGCGCTAAGAATGTCTTCTAGAAGCATTCTCTACTTATTTTTGCGCGCCAAACATTGATACACATCGACGGTGCATCGACTTAAACCTTAAGCAGCGACGAATCGTCTTCTTTTAAGCAACACCAGCGTCGAAATCATTACACTTTCGAATTCTCTTCTTCTTGCTCTCTTGGTCTCCAGCTCTCTCGTGCTTCTCTCTCTCGTTCTCTATTTGTTTGTGCAGGTAAGAACAAACAAATGGCTCCTCCCACGGTGAACTCTTGATTCGATGTCGACATTAAGTCGTTCAGTGCAGCGGCTGAAAGTTTCAAGGCAGTCCTTGGTCTGTTTCAAGAGGCTGGCCTCTCCAAACTTATCTCCACAAGATGCAAAATCCTGGATATCGAATTGACTGAATTTAAAGACAGTGTTCAGATAGGAGAGGATGGTTCCCTTAAGGGAAGAGTTTGCGACACAGACATACTGATAACAGAGGAAACATTGAACCAAACATATGATCTTGTTCCTGGAAATGAGACAGATGAACTAACATGGGATGAGGTTAAGAGGGTCCTGGAACTGATGCAGTTCAAGAAGGACAAGCCTATCAATCTGAAGAAAATGGATCTTGGAGAAGAATACAGATTCCTGGCAGATATAGTAGGAAAGGTATTGTTGTGTAAAATTTATGCATATGATGTTGTTCCAAAGCAACAGCTGCAGATTATGGGAGCTCTTGTTCTGAAGAAGAAGATCAATTGGGGAAGATGCTTACTAAAGATGATTGGGCATAAGTACTCTCACAAGGAGAATGCCTATATGAGAATAATGAGCCAAGTGCTCTTCAAACATTATCCAAATATCTGTAAGTCAAAAGGAGTGCCCATTCCTCTTGGGAAAAGGATTACAATTGGAATCTTTTCCAAATGGACTAAGCAAATCTTGAAGCTTGATCAAGCTGCTGCATCCCCTCCTCCATCTCCTCCTCCACTAGACTCGGAAAGGGAAGTTATAGCTCACCCTCAGGAAGACACACCACCTCAACAACAACAACAACAACAACAACAGTTCCCATCCACTTTTTCTCCTGAGTCATCTTCTCTGCAGATCCCCCTACTACCATCCATCCAAACTCTAGACCATCCATCTGCTCCACCTCCACCATCAGTCCTTGAGCCATCCTCTCATATACACCATTCCCTTACACCCCCCAGATCTTGAGCCAGTTCCACCTCCACCTCTATCATTATCAACCTACTTTTCACTTGATGTCTACCATGCCTTATCTCCCATTCCAGAAAACTTTCCTCCATCATCTCCAACTCCGGCTTATCCTCCCATTGACCTTGATCAGGTCATCTCTAAGGCTGTGGCCCTTGCCTCCTCCACCTTTGCTGACCTGGTAGCCACCCAGGTAAGAAAATTTGACAGGAAGTACTCTCAGATAGAAGCTGAGTTGCTTGACTCCAAGAGATCCCTCCAGGGTCTCAAGGAGTTTGTCTCTTCCTCTATGATTACAAGAGAATTCTTAACCTCACTGTCCAGCAAGGTCAAGAAGGGGGAGAATATCTTAGAGAGGAAGAGGGCCCTATCTTAAGGGGAAAAGTTTAGAATGAGCCTGCCCCTGACAAGGTGACTACCTTTCAGGGAGCACATATCCAGGGGGAGACAGCTCAGGAAACTGTAGAGGAAGCTGTCAAGAAGGGGGGGGGGGGGGGGAATATCTTAGAGGAAGAGGAACCTATCTTAAGGGGAAAAGTTCAGAATGAGACTGCCCCTGACAAGGCGACTACCTTTCAGGGAGCACAAATCCAGGGGGAGATAGCTCAGGAAATTGTAGAGGAAGCTGTAGAGGAGGCTGAGCAGAATGCACAGTCCTAGGGGGAGCTTGCAGTTCAGGGGGAGCCAGCTCAAGATATTCAGAGGAATCTGAATTTGGAACTAGAAGCTGTAAGTACAGCAGTTGCTCAAGAAGCTCCTCTCAATGACAATGTTTTAGAACAGGTAACACAAATTACTGTGGAAGCTACCCAAGAAGCTGAAGAGAATGCACAATCTCAAGGGGAGCTTCCCAAGGAGAAAGAAGCTGTTGCAGAAGAAGATGATGACAATGAACCTCTAAAAATAGCTCAAAGAAAAATCCCAAAGGTGTTTTCAAGGAAAAGAAAAACCCCTGAGAAAGAGCAGTAAGGCTTAGGTACCTTGCAAAGAAATACAGTTTGTTTTAACAGTTGGGATTACATATATTCTTCTTGAAAATTGAATGAAATGATCTGAGAAAATAGCTTGCTCATTTTCTTATGTCTCTACTGCATTGTATGTATTATTGATTATAAGAATTGTAGAAAATCACTCAGAACAAAATGTAAAATTTGTTAAGATAAATATGAGAAGATTGTTGGGAAAAACCCTTGATTTAACTTAACAAATTAATTAAAAGTGATTTTATCCCCTAGGATTTAATTTACCCATTGTATAGTGAGGGTAAACTGGTCATTAGATGTCTTAGGATGTTACACTCAACCTAGAGTGTCAAGACCAGTTCAAGGGGTGCAAATTTGGGCAAAGTTAATAATTGCGTCAACATCGAGTTCATATCGACGACACTCTGACTAGAAGTCCAAGTAGTTCAACCCTTCTGTAGAAGTAACTCAAGTCGACGTTACGTCGAATAGATATCGACGTAGATGTCAGAGACTTATCAAAGTAACGTCAGAAGTCGACGCTGCTTCTACTTCAACTCGACGCAGAAGAGGATATCTGTCGAAGCCATCTAAAGTCGACGCAACGTCGACTTCATCTCAACGCAGATTATGAATGTCAGAGCGATGCTGTTTAACTCGACGGGTGCGTCGATAAGATATCGACGCAATGTCGACTAGCTGAGTTCAATCAGAGCACAGATGAAATCGAAGCTGCTCATACACGAACTTGAAGCTGCGTCGATAAGAGAGGAAGTTAAGTCGACGCTACGTTGAATACAGTCTGTAAAAGTTCAACCTTTTCAGCTGTCATTCTGATGCTTCTCTCATGGCCCACATCTTTTAAAACCGTTCTCCAACGGCCTAATAATTGCCTGGAGTAGATGAAAGCATTAAAGAAGATAAGGACTTTCTTGGAAGTATATACTTCTTGGGTGGACGGGTCGAGAAGTAATAAATGAATGAAAGAGAATGTCTATCAATTATACCTTTTCAGGTCTTACCTAACAAGGAAACAAATTCAAAATAGAGACAAGCTATATAAGGATAAAGAAGAAAGAGAAAAACAGAGCATTGATCACCATCAGCCGTCTTCTTTCAGATTAGGGTTTCTCTTCTTCCTCCTCCTCTCTTAGAAACCCTAACACAGAACAGAAACGAAAAGAGAGATATAATTGTTCTTCATCTGATAGAACAGTAGATCTGATAACTACTTCTCATCACCAACATATATCAGCATGATCTGAATCAGCAGAAGTAAAAAAGAATCTGACAAGCAAAGTCTCTGCAGTTCATCACCATCAAAAGCAGAGGCTAATCAAGAGCAGATTCTGTGGGACTTGACATTGGTTGTTCTTCAATCAGCCATCATAAGAATTCTGAGAACAGAATTCGTACAACTTCCTTCTTCTCCTTCTCTCCCTATTTTTTGTAAAAAAGTTTTATTAATTCCTCTTCGAAGGATTCAGTGATTCAAGATCTCCTTACCAAAAGATCTGGTGGTTCAAGATCTCCTTATCAAAAGATCTGGTGGCATGATCACCTTATCAAAAGATCAGTGGTTCTAAGAATCTCCTGATCAAAAGACTCAAGAACAGGTGGTGCATTCCTACCAGGTGGTAGAAGAGAGGAGTACCCAGGGTTTGGGGAACCTCTATAAAATTCATTGTGTCTGTGTTGTGATTTTCTGTGTTGTCCCAGTCTTTTATTCTGCACCTTTATTTCCTGCATTACATTATTCTGCCTGGATTGTTAGGCATAATTCTCTAGAATAAGTTATTGAACACAGTTAGGATAGAAATATCTTTAAATCTCTATTCACCCCCTCTAGAGGATTCTCAGAGGCACACTGTGCACTTTCAGATGCCACTCAGCAGAGGAGAGAGATGAGAGGATAGTGGGAGAGTCGTCGAGAAGGTAGAGCCCGTTACGCAGTTTCCCCTTACCAATGGTAGTCCGCGTCCGCCGATCCTGTATCAGAAAAGTAGAGTATGTGAATGTTAGGGAGCAATCTGAGTCAGTAGTAAGACGGCTAACAGAAAGTAAGTTGAACGGGGATCCTGGAACATGAAGAGCCGAGCGAAGAGAGATGGAGGGGCTAAGAGAGACGTCAGCCGAGACGGAGACCGGAACAGTCTCCCCATTGGCCACGGTGATACACTTCGGATGAGGAGTATTCAATTACTTTGATGGCTGGAGCGAGTGATATGATGAGTAGCACCAGAGTCCACTATCTAGTGTGGACTCATTGAGAGACAGGTTATACCTAGATTGGAGACGGAGGCGACGGAGGCAGGTGGGGACATCACCCCTTGAAGCTGTTGGAACTGTAGGCTGAGTGCGTTAAGATCGGCGCGGGAGTCCGGGGGTCTGTCATCAGCAACAGCGGCAGTCGGACGAGGAGGATTACCAGACTTTCGATAGCAGGTCGCCTCAAAGTGGCCATCTCTCCCACAGAATGAACATTTTGGTTGAGAACGACCACCACGCCCCTTCCCCGAGAGGCGGAACGTCCACAACGAGCTGGTGGAGGCAAAGGAAGTAAGGGAGCAGGAGTGTTCTGAAGAAGGACCGGTGAGGAAAGAGCAGGAACCGCCAAAGGTGCAGAGATTTTGTGGTGATCCGCAACTCATCACGAAGTTCTGGAGGCTGACCCAGGTGGTTTGGCTGAGGAGGAGCAGACACCGTGGTGGAGTCCACAGACGATCCCATTGAAGGTGAAACAGGAAGAGCGGGTTGACCAAGGAAGACCACAAGGAAGGGTAGGTCACACGATTTGCTGTTAGAGAGGCCGCTGAGGAGGTCGCACGGTCTGCGGTTAGAGATGTCGCTGAGGAAGGCGCGGTCGATCGCTGGGATGACCGCTGGGAGGTCGCTGAGGGAGACCGCTGGGATAGGGCCTTTGAGAGCAAGGAAGACCACACAGTTGGAGAGCTTGCTGGAGAGCTTGCACGACTGGAGAGCTCGTTGTAGATCGGCTGGAGAGCTCGCTGGCAGCAGTCGACGGGAAAAAATTCGGGGTAGTAGGGAGGAGACCGCTGGACGAGAGGAGGACGCTAGAGATGAAGACCGCGAGCAGAGGAGAACAGCTCAATCAGGGAGACCGAGCGAGCACAGCCGAGACCGTGCAGGATCGTCGAGAGGGGCCGCTGGGAGGAGGAGGCCGCTGGGAGGAGCAGATCGCTGGAAGAAGGCTGCTTTAGCTCGGCAGACGCTTGAAAGGAGAGGTTGTTGAGGGAGCTCGACACGAGCAGAGTGCGAGCACGCAGAGGCGAGACCGGCGAATGAGATCGCTGCGAGCAGCGTAGAGGGGGTGGGGGGGGGGGGGGGGGGGGCACTTGTCAGAGTAGGAGGCTATAAGAGCCGATTAGCAGTCCAAAGCAAAGGGGGCGACAGAGAATTGGCAGAGGTCGCATGGGAGGGTGCGGTCACAGAAAGACGAGACCGCCTGAATGATAAGCTCACAGTGGGGAGCTCACAGGAGGGTGGCTGACGGTCACAGAAATTTGAGACCGCAGGTTCGGACCGAAAGCTTTGATACCATGTAGAGAAAAGTCAAAGCTTGTATGTATTGCTTACTTGTCTAAATACAAAGAGAGAGTACATATATATAAGAGGGAGAAAGAGAGAAGAAATCCTATACAAGATGTGGGACTAAAGAAGAGAAGAATAAATGAGCCCAAATACGGGCCCTTTACATGAGCTTTTCCAATAAATTCTTTACTTAAAACTCTCCCCATTTATATGACCTTAAGCATTTAATTCTCTTCTCTTTGTGGTTCTCTACCAGAGCTTTGAATTAACAATTTTTGAAAAACAACAGATTTATGAGTTAGAAAGTAAACCCACATCTTGCGGCTAAAATCATCTACAATGAGTAGATAGCTAGTAATTGTTCTGGGACAAAGAAGGAATAGTAGCATGTCCCCAAATATCTATATGAATTATTTCAACGGGTGCACTAGCTAGCTCCACGGAGAGATTTGTGCGGAAAAAGTGTTCTATGTAACTTGCTCAAGGAACATCCTTCACATACAACTTTTTCTTCTTTAAGAATTGGTAGCCAGAAAACTAACTTTTCTTTTTATAGTTTCTTTAATAAATCTCTGAAAATCAGATGACCATATCTCTCATGCTATTTTCTTGACTTGTTTGTAACTTCACTTATGAAGGCTTGATCTTTAATAGTGGACAAAGTCATTGGAAAAACTTTGGTATCTTTGTCTAGAATGTTGCATTGTGATTCTTCAAAGAATAGTTTGTAACCATTCTTGACAAGCAAGAATTGGAACAAAATGGACATTATGACTAAATTTGGGGCAATGTTATAAGCAGTCCTATAACGGTTAAGCGCAGTCCAATAAATTTAAGTATTTTTAGGACTTCGAATAGCCATTTAAAGTATTTTTAGGACTGCGAATAATCATCGTAGAACCACTAATAACATCGCCCTAATTTTGGTATGGCCCTATTTTGTTTTGACTGAAATTATACCTTTGCCTTCTATAACCTGGTTCTATAATCATCGAACAAACTTGATGTACTTTTCAGATGCATCTTTATCCTTAATAACATTAGATAAGAGAGTTCTTAAGTAAAACAAAAGGAAAGAAAGTCACTGCATTTTGAATAGACATCACTAAATTATTTAAATAACATTAATCGAACCTCCTTTAAAATATTCAGAGCTATCTCATACAATCTACTAAACAGAAATGAAGCTCTTTGAAGCATGAAACCAAAGTTTCGTGAAGATCAATTAAATTACAAGCTCAGGTTAATCAATTAATGGCGGATACAGGGGAAGCAGCTCCTTTATCATTAGCCATGGAGCTCTCTCCTTCCTCTGCCTCACGCCTCACCTCACTATCACAGTTTGGCCCCTAATAAACAAAAATACTAAATAATCAAAGAAAAATACCTGCAGAAATTACAAGTTAAAACAGCCTGGCCATGAGAGAACTCACCACTACAAGCTTCTCTCTCATTTTCTCTTCTTCTTTTGCTCTTAGAGAACTAATCTTATCAAATCTCTGTAATTTTTTTGCAGCAGAACAGATTTGGTTTTTAGTAACTATTAATCAAACAATGCATTCCAGCAAAGATTGCATTGACTCACCAGAAGTGGTCTGATTTGGATTAGACGGAGTAGGTGTTGGAGTTTCAGTTCTGCCTCTCTCTGCTCAACCCCCCTCCTTTCCGCCTCTCTCACCCCATTCTCAAGAACCAGATCTCGCATCCTCAACGCCGACTCCGTCCTCTGCCTCTCCAATCTCAGCTTCTCATTTCTCCTCCTGGCTGCGCCCAGCTCTTCGGCGAGCGACAGCGCGTCGGCGGGGACCGGGAGGTCGCCGGAAGGTAGAGCCGGTGAAAGAAATGCGGTGATAGTCTGGCTGTTCTCTTTGCCGCCAGAGGGTGTTTGGCTTAGCGTCACTGGTGGTTTTATTCTTGTTGGAGTTGGCTTCGGTTGGATCTCCATGGCTGGATCGGCCGGAGTGTTCCTGAGCTGGAGTGGCTGCCGCCGGCGTGTTGGCTGGTTTCTGGCGGTCTGCTTTTCCATCAGTTGAAATGGATGTGGGGTTTTGGAGACATGATAAGTAGATGCTTTTAAAAGAGTGGGACAGACAAGGGAGGAAGGATGTGGTGGGATTGGCGTTTGAATTCGAAAAGCAACGGCTAAATGAAAACTGATAAAGGTGGGAAGAAAACAGCAGGTAAAATAAATTAAGGGCAATGTTATAAGCACATCAGTTTTGGCTATTCACACACCAATTTCTATGAGTTATTACGCGCCTTTTGAAAATACGTCTTGTACATGCATTTTTAGGAAAAGTGTTCAACACGAAAATTGTAGATCTCGTCGAGATCTACAACTTTCGTGTTGAACACTTTTCCTAAAAATACACGCACAAGACGTATTGCCGCCTTGATCGTAACTATAATGAATTTTTAAAAATACGCCTTGTACATGCATTTTTAAGAAAAGTGTTCAACACGAAAGTTGTAGATCTCGACGAGATCTACAATTTTCGTGTTAAACATATTTCTTAAAAATGCATGTACAGAGTGTATTTTTAAAAGACGCGTAATAACTCATAGAAATTGGTGTGTGAATAGCCAAAACTGGTGTGCTTATAATATTGCCCTAAATTAAATGAACAAAGTTTGCTAGCAGAGCTTGAAAAGACGAACATGTCCCTGCTCTGGCGACTAGAAAATCTACTTGAGATTATTTGTAATTTGCAGGTGTTCAGAATTTTCTGAGGAACTAAAAATGGTCCGGATATAAATATTTTTTCTTTCAGCTGGGCCCCACTATCATTTGCTTCCCCCTTTCGAATTCAAATCTGCTCGCTCTGCTCAAACCCTCGCCGGGGAACAACGTCATTCGGAGAAAGCTCGGGCCCTAACTCTTCAGCCACGCGCGCAGAGGAGGTAGAGGAAAATTTTCCGTCACTCGACGGCGACGCAGAGCTCGACGACGACGCAGAGCTCGACGGCGACGCAGACGAGCAGTGAGGGGCAGTTCGTCGACTAGGGTTTTCAGACATACTACAACTTGCGGAGGCCGACCGTTCCGACTAGGTATGAAGTTCCGATTAAAAATGTGGTAGCACACAGATATACTACAATATTTTCGATTTCATGAAGGAAAATATATGTTTTGTTCTAACATTAATTTAGGTTAGAAAAAATGAGTACTGAATTTGAGCTTTCATAGAAATTTCTGTTTTCATCTAATAACATGAACTTAGGGTATTCAACTTTCATCGGAATTTCTGTTTTCATCTAACATGAACTTAGGTTAGGAGTTGAGTACTGAATTTCCAGGCCATATTTGTAGAACCGATTGTGTACTGAATTTGAGAATTTAGTTGTTTGTTGTAAGATCTGCCCTGGTTTTTTTTCTGCTTTTGTTTTGGTTGGTGGGTGTTTATTTTTGTTGGCCTACATTTTTGCAGGTCCGGCCGGATCTATCTTGTATCATATCAGAACATTACACTTGTTTAGATTTAGAGATTTAGGGTATTTCCGGCCGGATTTATCCCGTATCACATCAGAACATTACATTGTTTATCTATTTGTATATGTAGATGGATGGCCAAGCAACAATTACATGCCTGAATAGTAGATGCGCAATTTCCACTTTTAAGAAACATGCAGAACCCTTGCTTGATGTCCTTACAGAGGGCTCAAGGCAGATCTTAATTAACTCTTCTTTGATGCATTTCTTCGCCCTACCCGACCTACCACAGAATATTCCGCTGCTCTATAGACTCATTAGGTTGTATAGGCCGGATAAGGGTGCATTTCTATTAGGTCAATATTACATTAAAATGACTGTCAATGAGGTAGCCCTGATACTTGGCCTACCCAATAGGGGACATGAGTACGACTTTAAGAGATTACCGTTATCAAATGTGACACAATCAGTCCTAGTAACCAATCTCAATGAATTAGCAAATATAGAGGCGTCTTCTAATGAAACGGAAGTGGAAAGAGTTAATGCACTAGTGAAGTACTTACTTTGCCGGTTTTTATTTCCCTTAAAGTCTCTTAGACTTCCATTATGCCTTGAAAAGTTTAGTGGATTAGATGCTTTTAGAAAATATAATTGGCCGAAGGCCGTGCATACATTTCTGCATAATCAAATTGAGGATCTACATACACTTAGCTGCTCCCGAAAAGAACCTGCAAGTCTGGGCTACCTCGAAGGCTGCTCCATTATTCTTGTGGCGAGTTCTTAATATGTTTAATACTGAATATATTGATGCAGTACTATTGAGGTTCTATTGAATAACTTTTTTTGGCTTACTATCTTCTAGGTTTGGTTTTTCGAACACACCAACGTACAGGTGCCGGTGGATGCGATGGCTAAGCCACGTTTATGCCGATGGGCCGCCAAAGGTGGTTTTAGTTATAAGTTCTGTGAAGATCTGCCCAGACTTTTATTTCCAAAGAAAGAGGTAGCTTCATGTTCTATATTAGGTTTGGTTTTTCTTGTTAATTGTGTTCTCCCTACTAGTTGATGATGTTCACAACTTATCTTATGTGTAGGTAAGACCAAGTTTTGTTGGCTTAAGTACGGAGGAGCAAGATGTACTCGGTCCTGAGGACTCAGACTCCTCTTTTGAGGAGGTTCTAAAGATGAGGCCGGCGAAGAAAATTGTTGGAAAAGTTAAGAAAGTAGCTGAGGAGTCGATGGATAGGGAGAAGGTTAAAAGATTGTTGGAGAAGGGCAAGAAAGAGAAGGAGAAGAAGAAAAAAGAAAAGGAATTGAAGAAGTTAATTAAAAGACAGATTAATCAATCCGAAGAAAAAATTCTGACCGAGGTCCGTGAATTGCGAACATATTGCCAAGAGAGATTTGATTCTCTTATGGCCCTGATTAAGAAAAAGTCATCTGTCCACACACCATCTTCACCCATTGTTACGTTAGTTCCTCCCACACAAAATAAATCATTAAAGGAAACAATTAGTGTTAGTGAGTCCACACCCGATTCAAAACGCCCCAAAAGAACACGTCTATCTTCTAAATCGACCGGGAAAGAAGAAATCCAATTCCCAGGACGATCGCATTTGACATCGGCTGCAAGAGAGGTAATAGACTCAACATTGAGTCGGTATGGTGAGAGGTAATTGTGATTGTCTTGGACTATGCGTATTTAATTTTTGTATAGCTTGTTCTATGTGTATTTAATATTCTGGCACTTTCATCAAAGCTTTTATCTTTAATGGATTCATATAGGTATAATGCAGTATTGTTAGATTGTCTATTTATTATCTTTTGTTGCCTTATTTTGCATCATATTATAATAATAAAATCATACAGCTTAAACTTCTGATTATTAATACAAATGTCATTGTTACTTTATATACAATATAGAGATTTATGCTAGATGGTACAACATGAGCATTTCATTATTTTGTGACTTCTTTTTTCTCTATATATATTGTAGGGACTGTTTATTCGATTGTGGCAACACAACATTAACTAGAGCTAGTATGGAGGATTTATTGCGGAAAGGATGGCTAATGGATAGCCATATAGATGCCTTTGCAGTTGTGTTGGATATTCGGAGGAGCAAATCTCCGAAGGCATGGAGAAACTTTATATATGTCTCTCCAAATTATGCGGTAAGAGTTATAATTTAAATTTTTATAGTGTCGGTTATCTAGTGATGTTATGTTAAAATATTATATATATGCAGTATTATAAGAGTTGCGGTGCCGAGTACGGTCGATTACTAGCCCACATAACCCCAAGAAATGTCGAAGCGGCCGATATTATTTTGATGCCAGTGCACTTGCCGGGCCACTGGGCATTGTTAACTTGTAGTTTAAAAGAACAGTTGTGGTACTTCTATGATTCAATGCCCAACCCGATGCATCATTCTACATTGCCCTCATTGGTATATTCTGTTTATTTATTTTTGGGCTGTGTTATCGAATGTCTTTTTCCTAATGTGTTTTTTTCCCCCAGATATCCAACTTGGAGCAGGATACAGACAAGTCACTCCAAGATGGGATAAAGATTTGGGACATCAAAACATTGGGGGAGGCACCCGCGCAGGAAGGTGTGAACGACTGTGGGATCTTTGTGTTGAAGTACATGGAGGAGATAGCTAGCTCAAAATCAGTATCTTGGGCTTCATTCAAAGGTTGGCAGAAGAAGATGGCTAAATTCAGGGCCGAAATTACGGTTGAAATGATTGAGCTTTTTTGCTCAAAGCAATAGTTAAATTTCAAACATTATGGTTTTTACTTGTTAGTTAGATTTTGAACAGTTTACTAACGAACATTATGGTTTGGGGACAGCTGAGTAAATATCGAACAATTTGCTTCTATTTACTTTTTGTAAATTATATTGGCTTTTTAAGATATTGAAGCCAGTTCTAAATACGTGCGCAATTTTGTTCAGCAAATATATGAATTATTCTTGAGAGTGATATAAATATTGAGCTGAAGATATGTAGATTATGTGAGATTATGTGTATATGCTGAAGATATGAAGATAGGGAGATTATGGAGATTATGGAGATTATGAAGATATGAAGATATGTCAAACGGCGGCTAACCGCTGGGACGAATCCCTGAGACCCAACTGCTGGGACAAATCCAAGTACGGTACAAATCCGGCTGGATCTACATAGTAGCAAACATTACATTTTTTTGGCACAGCACGGTTCAATTCCTACAACCTTAAACTGAATCCGCCCAGAATTTAACAGAATAAAAACATTAAAAATCATGTGGAGATAATGTTGAATACAAATGCGTTACCAACATAAAAAAATCTATGAATGTTCACCAAAGAAGCACATCAGGGACACTACAAAAATTGAAGGGCGCAGCTTCGTCAATCGCGTCATTGAAAACATTGGGGGACACATTGTCGGGGCTTTTCTCGAAGTTGTCACTTCCTATAAAGTCAAACTCCTTTGGTTCTTCATCTAATCTTCCTGTGGTAGATTTAGACTCCTTTTTCCTCCCTATATAGTTTGTACACTATTAAAATTAAACGTAGTTGCAATGATATGGAAAGTAATTTTATAAATCAAATATGAAAATGCAAACTTACTTTGCTTCTTTGCCGGTTTTTCAGAAAAACTCTTCAATCGAGCATTTGACACTCCTTTAGGACGTACTCCTTTTGGATCCTTCAATCCGCTAGTACTTTGAAAATTTTCTTTAGTAAATCCTTTCTTCACCCCCACTTCTCTGTCTACAATATCTTCCGTGCTTCTCCTTAATTCAGTCAAGGCAGCCAAGACATGTTGTTGGGCCGGATGGCACGTATCAACCATTTGGGCTAAGTCGTAAGTGAACCGTATAAGATGGTTTCTAAATACTAAGCTGGGTTGGACTTCTTTCATGAAACTGCTCTTTGAAAGACCAAATTCTTTCTTGGCCGCAAGAGTGAATCTCTTTAGTATGTAACAAGAATTTATTTGTTTTATATTCTTCGATTTGTATACACATAAGATGTGTTTGCACAACATTCCTCTAGTTTCAAAACCCTTGCATGAACACATAACATCAAATGTGTTCGAATTAACTTTAACAACCCATTGCTTATCATCCACAGAAGCGTCACAATGTCTAGTGACATATAAAATATGATCATCCTCATATCTAACTTCCTCACAAATGCACATACTAATAGCTCCATCCATAAAAATCTGTTCGAAAATGGAGAAAATTTTTCTTGTGTATACTTTAGAAGCTTATTTTAATAAAGGGCAATTTTTAAATTTCAAAGTGATGGTACCATGTAGGGGTGCAACTCGGATCGGTTCCACCCAAAATCATGAACCAACCCATGTATGTTCGGTTCCAAACTTTTGGAACCGGAACCGACCCACGGTTCTAAAGTATAGAACCGGATCCGAACCGCTTGCTTCGGTTCGGTTCCGGTTCGGTTCCGGTTCGGTTCTCGGTTCTACTCATGTCTCAAAAGAATTAAAAAAATTGTCACTTTCAACTCATGATTATTTGTAATACAACTACCAATGTCTCAAAATAATTGTATCACGATTCTCTATAATATTGAAGCCATACAACTACATGAGTACAATACTTATTCTCTTTAGTCACACGACTATATTCTTAATTATTTTCTCGTATCAAGTGATATGACTATAATAGTTGTTTCAAAATATTTTTTTTAGCATTGATATTCAGTTCTCGGGTCGGTTCTGGGTACCCGACCCTTGGAACCAGGAACCGAACCAAATTGTCGGTTCTGGTATTATGAGAACCGGACCCGAACCGAGCCTATTTGGAACCGACCCAAATCATTCGGTTCGGTTCGGTTCCGGTCCGGTTCTCGGTTCTTTGGTTATTTTTGCACACCCCTAGTACCATGCTTACACTTGAAATCTTCATCATGTTCAGATCTACGCCAAGATGAAATCATCTTCTCCATCCCGGTATAACACTCAACAAGGGAACTTGTTGGTTTTGCGCAGCCGTGTAATACATTGTTTACTGATTCACTTCTCTGAGTAGATAGAATGTCAAGGTCTAGAATGTCCTTATTAAACACAGTAGACCATCTATTTCTAATTTTGTGCAGATCAGAAAGCCGTCTGTTGTCCTTCAAGTTGCCTCTTAAAATCATCCCACTCCAATGTGAATCAAACTCAACCGGGTCGTCGCATTTGCTCATGCAATGGTAGAATAAAGCTCTGACACTCTTATCACTGTTAAAGGCTGGAACCTTTGAAGGAGCTTTCTTCGAAATATGCCACTGACAAAGGCAGTGTCGAGTGCTTGTAAAAACCCTTGCAATTGCAACGGCCATCGCCTGATCCTGATCTGTAAAAATAGTGCTTGGTTGCTTTCCACCGGCAAATCTTAAAAATGTATCAAAACCCCAACAGAAAGATTCAATGGTTTCCTCTGCAACGAAGGCGCCACCTACAAAGACATTTTGCCAGTGATGATTTATCCCAATAAACGGAGCGCAAGCCAAGTTATATTTATTCAATCGATAGGTGGTATCAAAAATGATAACATCCCCAAACGTATCATAATCAATCTTGCTATGACCATCCATCCAGCAAAAACTAGTCAGACGTCCTAACTCGTCCGTTTGGACATCGTAGGAGAACATGCTATCTTCCATTTGTCTTTCCTTAAATATTTTGAGCAAACTCATGGCATCGCCGCTTTCTATTAGTGCTCTTCGTTCACGTTGTACATAATTGTACGCATCTGTTTTACAAAAACCAATGTTTTCGTATCCACCAACCTCATCAGCCATGAAGTTGTATGCTTGAATTGTTTTGATCCCAGCACCAGTCATACTCTTCAGAAGACTTCCCTGAACATTAGATATTTCCCGATGAGATCTCAACAAGTGACTGTCATTTTTTGGAGCGAGTGGGTGATTGTGTTCCTCTACGAATCTCACCACCTCCCAATTCTTTCCCTCTTTATCAGCAACAAAATGCAAGCAAGCCAAGCAGCCTGTACGAGTATCAAGTTTGCGGTATTTTCTTTGTGCATCCTTCTCTGGATTCAATCTTTTATAGCCAGCTTTTGCACATGTAAACTCCCTTGCCTTCACATTTCGAGTATGTGTCCAATATAAGATATGTTCTTTGCGGACACTAAATCCAACTTTGCGTGCGTACTCCTTGTACATATTGTAGGCTTCTTCATCAGAGTGCACGGTCGCAAAGACAACAACGTCATTCTCCTACGGATTAAAACGAGTCATTAGTTTAAGAAATAAACAACCATTAATTGCAAAACAGGTATACTCCGACCGGAGAATAATCCAGTAAGAGTACAAATAAACAAATTACGACCGGATTTTACCCAATCAACATAAATTAACACATTGCAAAACACTACAATCACACCTCCAACAACATCAAACTTACAACTAGAACTACAGAAAATAAAGAGATACGAGGACGGTCGCTTACATTGACTGCCAGAATGTTCTTCTCTAAAGTTTCTCCAGATTTCTCCATGGTGGCGGAGCTGATCGTCACTTCTCGTCGGAAGATACGTCGACGGTGGCTTGGACGAAGTTTGCGAGGACGACATAGCCGGTTGTCGCTGGTAGAAAGGAAGTAAGGAGAAAGCTTTGCTGCTTGATGCAATAATCTCGCACACCGCTATAGGCGGTAGCTCGACTGCGGCACAAAACGGCAGTGTACCGATCGTTCAAATAATATAAAATGGGAATGAATCCCCAAGTATCGATCTCGGAAGGAACACTGTAAGGTGGGGTTGACTAATGAGGAGGATTTGAGATTGAAATCCTTAAGGTCGGATGGATTGCGGGAGGCTTGGTTTGGATTGCGGAAAACAAAATAAAATAGCTACGACTACTCCTATGCAGGCCTTGAGCGCACTGCTTCGCCAGGCGGGATGGAAGACTACACGGGCCGCAATGCACCGAATCGCTAGGCGGATGGACAAGTAGGCTAGCGGATGGGGTGGAGAGAGCGGCGGAATGAGGGTCGCAAACACTTCTTCGCAAAGCACACCACTAACAATTGTTAGGGCGGCACAACACAACAACCAATCCACACCACATGACACATCTCAAATGAAAATATAACAAGATTACTCAATCACATAGACATGATTTCATACTAATGTTAACAAATAAAAGTATACTTCATCAAACATATAAGAAATCCAACTAAACTATCAACTACAAGAGGAGGTGAGTGTGCGAAATCGACCGACTCTGAAATCTTGTTGAGGATTCACGAAAGGAATCGTCGGGTTGTCAATCCGCGTCCAAGCTCGGTCCTCAACTGCGTCCGGGGTAGAGAAGGTTGTCACTACCTTCCAGTGGACCCGTCTTCTTCGTGTCACGAACCGGAGGAATGGTCACAAGCTGCTCCAATCTTGAAGAAGAAGGCTAGGTTGACTCCCTTCTTGAAGCTCTTGGATGAAGGAGATGGCCGTGAGGAAGCTCCGGCGAAAATTTTGCGTTGAAAGCTTGCCCGGAGATCCTCCCTAAGGTGGGCGGCGCTGGAGGAGTCGGAACCCCCCGAAATAGGCGGAAAACGGCGGTCTGCCAGTGATCCCTGACCTAAAATCGCGTCTTTCTATTTATAGACGGAGCAGAAATAAACAACGCGCACGGTCAACGGCGCACGACCAAAGGTCGTGCGCGAAGAAATGCCTCTGATCGTGCGCGAAGAACCTGTAGCATAGCCAGATCTGCACAAAATTGCACGGTCAGTGGCGCACGACCAGTGGTCGTGCGCGAAGAAGGCCAATGATCGTGCGCTGTCGCTCAATCAGGGCTCAATCAGGGACGGGAATTAACGCACGACCAATGGTCGTGCGCCTGGTCGTGCGAGAAGGAAAACGCACGACCAGTGGCTTTTTCGACCGAAAATCCCCCAGAACCCATCCCGAGTGTCGCACAACCCTTGGACCTGCATGAAAATATACTAGACCACAGAAATACATGAAATCACACCAAGATGGGCATAAATGTGCACTAAGCAATGAAATGGGCAACGTGATCAAATAGAATTGAATATAGGCCTAAAGTGAAGTGCATGTGCATGAAAACTAGCCCAGATGAGTCCGGAATTCGCTATATAAACTGGACTCATCACACCCCCAGACTTACCTGTTTGCACGTCCCGAGCAAACACATCCTAAGCAGGCGGGGAAAAATAAATAGCTAGCTTAAAATTACATCGAGGAGTACCATGCGAAGTCGCATGCTCAAGTGCATAGAGAAATAGTAGATAGGGTTTCTAATTATACACATAGTTTATATATTTCTAATGGAGTAAATAAATATTACTACTACTCATAAAGGTGAATCACGGTGAGTCAATCGGTCTCGCATACGGAGAAAGTAAAATACACGCTGAGATGCGCATTGCCCAAGCTGGGGTTTGGGACAAACTCCACCGAAATCCATCGGTGTCGGAGACCATACGCTCGCCCGGTCACATTCTCTCCACAACACTAGATTAGTTCAGAGCGTGAGTCGGTAGGACTTCAGGTTTTTCATGGGGCTTGGGTTACGGTGAGGTAAACAATGATAAACAGGACGGCTTAAAGCACCTAACCCAAATGAGCTTAAACAATAACTCTATCCCCGCAGCAACAAAAACACGCGGATGCACCACACCCCCAGACTTGGATTTGAACGCATGGGTATGTGCACCGCCTACTCCAAAATGCATATCTCAAAGAGATTTTCAATTAAACTCCTTCTCATTTTTTTTCTTTTTTTTTTCATTTCATTTCTTTTTCTAATTATGTATTTTTTCAAATTCAGCAAATGTTCAAGGGAGTACAACCACATCTCCAAGTTTAACATCACCACAGCAACATTCCAAAATACAAATTTGAAAACAGCTAAAGCTCAGCTTTGGGTATGTGACTAGGATCGGCTTTTTGGTTTTGGGTGGAATAAAATGTGGGGCTGAATCAAAGGGATGGGGTAGGCACAAATGGGCTAACGAGGATAAGATATCAGGATTGGCACAAAAGCTCAACCGGGCCAAAATGATGGCCTACGTCATTCTTGCGCAACAGAATTATCCTATGCCAATGTTTCAAGAATCGCTTGGGGCGAGTTCTTAGTCACCGAGAAAGGTTATCCTTCCTCCCGGCACAAGCAATACACGTCTAGCGATAATTTACACACACCCATATGCTACATTTTGATTCCAACCGGATTCACCATTTGAGTAGAGCAAACATTATTTACACTAATAGAAATGTATAAGACTAATAGTATAAAAAGGAATCTAATCTACACAAATCTCCATGCTCACAAAAGCATTAGACTAGGAACACCGGAGTCAACATATTACTCCACTATATAATTTAAAAGCCAGCACAATGATTTTTCCCGAACCTTACTCACGAAGTGAGTTTAACTTGCGACACGCAAATAGCTAAGCATACGCTCAAGTGGGTGCAAGTGGTGTGTGTTGCAATGATCTGAACAAAATAAATCAATAAAAGCTTCGAGTATGCATATGCAGTGTGCACGTGAGCGGGTAAACACAACTACTCTCCCCCGGACTTAAACTATGCATTAAGATATTCTAAAACAAAGTTAGGGGAAGAGGGTACCCAATGCTCAGCAAGTGAGCATACCAGAAGATGCGTATAGAACAAAACCAGGCTGCACCTCCGCCATATGAAGAATCACGACCACCGCCTTCCATATGAATGTCCTGCAGGGGTAAGCTCCGCAAAAACAAAAAGAAAATAGAAAAGCTAAAACTGAATTGAAATTTAACTAACTATTCTACTTAACGAAAAATACAATGCAAGAAAATTAAGATAAGTACTGGGGTTATTGTCTTCCCAGCACGACTTATTTGGCATTTGTACAGTTCTAGCTTATAGGCCTATGGAATAAAAAGTGCACAGGTAACTGTTCCATTATCCGTTTCGGTGGCCGGTACCGATACGACGATAAAACAGTTACCCCTCTACCTGTATAATAATACCTGCAACGCACAGGTAGAGGAAACAAAATGTAAGAGGAGGAGGAGGAATAAGTCTCACTCATCTCACACAAAAAATCCTTGCCAAGCAAGGTGTCGTCTTCAGGGCGACAGCAGGAGGGCAATGAATGAGGCTTCCTCTATGGAGGGGGGGTCAACCTCCTCACATGAGAGGATACACTCATCATTGACTTGAGCAGAATAATCCAAGTCCTCCCGAAGTACCTGCGAAGACTCAACCTGCACAGGCTCAGATATAGAAGAAAGGGGGTCAAGAAATAAAAGAGAAGAAGAACATAAATAACAATCAAGCGGAGGAGTGGTCCCGGACTCACTCCCAATAGGTTGGGAAAGTAAAATAATGTTTGCATTGTCATGAATGCTACAAGGCTCGGCGGGATCAACAAGGGCCATGCCTAGGATTTGGACTTCCTCCACCGGTGCTGAGGAAAGCTCCTCTTCACCTAGAAGGTTGTCCTCCTCCATAGGAGTAGGCACAATACATAGATCGCCAGCTTCATCTTGCGACACATCATCAACAATGTCGTCGGAGACGAGCGTAGTAGAATGCACAACAGGGGAAGGAATGGTGCTTGGATGAAAGTCAAGCACTGATTCCTCACAAAGAATCAAATCTACGCTAGATGATGGATGCACAGGGGAGATAGGCTCGGCCATGTCAGAGCCTAGATCAGCCACGCTTCTGGTGACTGTGTCCACATCATACCCTTCACAAGATGAAGGTGACACAGACACATAACCGGATGTTGAAGGTGTGCTGCCAGAAGTAGGACTCGGGACGATCCGGATATCCGGCTCATCATCCTCGTCCAATTGGCGAAGATACTCGGCACAGTCCTTCAGGGCGTGATCCATACTTTGACAGAACAAGCACCATTTTATATTACTCCTTGGTCCTTGAGGGGCCGGGGAGGAATATAAAAATGGTGTATGCGGCGAGGACGAGTGGCCATAAGACTTGGGCAAAGGGCATGAAGAACCATAAGAAAATGGTGCTCCGTACACCGGGCCACGAGAATTATGCCCACCATCTTCCGTAGGGCATCTATCACTAGCGTGAGAAATATCTCCACATAAGCGGCAACGAATATTAAATGCAGCCCACATTATATGGAGATAGCAAGCTTCACAATAAAGACACTATCGTGCAAACTGTTACACCTAACAGTAATTTACTAAACAACCTATTTACAAACAGGAAAATAGAATAAAAAGAACTGAAATAAAAATAAACGGCGCAATTTACAAATGGGAGGGCTTCTACTTCTCGTCTCCCTCTCCAGAAAACTCACACGTCTGTATTCCCCGGCAACGGCGCCAAAAACTTGATGCACAAATCTCGCACACCGCTATAGGCGGTAGCTCGACTGCGGCACGAAACGGCAGTGTACCGATCGTTCAAGTAATATATAATGGGAATGAACCCCAAGTATCGATCTCAGAAGGAACACAGTAAGGTGGGGTTGACTAATGAGGAGGACTTGAGATTGAAATCCTTAAGGTCGAATGGATTGCGGGAGGCTTGGTTTGGATTGCGGAAAACAAAATAAAATAGCTACGACTACTCCTTTGCAGGCCTTGAGCGCACTACTTCGCCAGGCGGGATGGAAGACTACACGGGCCGCAATGCACCGAATCGCTAGGCGGATGGACGAGTAGGCTAGCGGATGGGGTGGAGAGAGCGGCGGAATGAGGGTCGCAAACACCTCTTCGCAAAGCACACCACTAACAATTGTTAGGGCGGCACAACACAACAACCAATCCACACCACAGGGCACATCTCAAATGAAAATATAACAAGATTACTCAATCACATAGACATGATTTCATACTAATGTTAACAAATAAAAGTATACTTCATCAAACATATAAGAAATCCAACTAAACTATCAACTACAAGAGGAGGTGAGTGTGCGAAATCGACCGACTCCGAAGTCTTGTTGATGATTCATGGAAGGAATCGTCGGGTTGTCAATCCGCGTCCAAGCTGGGTCCTCAACTGCGTCCGGGGTAGAGAAGGCTGTCACTACCTTCCAGTGGACCCGTCTTCTTCGTGTCAGGAACCGGAGGAATGATCACAAGCTGCTCCAATCTTGAAGAAGAAGGCTAGGTTGACTCCCTTCTTGAAGCTCTTGGATGAAGGAGATGGCCGAGAGGAAGCTCCGGCGAAGATTTTGCGTTGAAAGCTTGCCCGGAGATCCTCCCTAAGGTGGGCGGCGCTGGAGGAGTCGGAACCCCCCGAAATAGGCGAAAAACGGCGGTCTGCCAGTGATCCCTGACCTAAAATCGCGTCTTTCTTTTTATAGACGGAGCAGAAATAAACAACGCGCACGGTCAATGGCGCACGACCAAAGGTCGTGCGCGAAGAAATGTCTCTGATCGTGCGCGAAGAACCTGTAGCATAGCCAAATCTGCACAAAATCGCACGGTCAGTGGCGCACGACCAGTGGTCGTGCGCGAAGAAGGCCAATGATCGTGCGCTGTCGCTCAATCAGGGCTCAATCAGGGACGGGAATTAACGCACGACCAGTGGTCGTGCGCCTGGTCGTGCGAGAAGGAAAACGCACGACCAGTGGCTTTTTCGACCGAAAATCCCCCAGAACCCATCCCGAGTGTCGCACAACCCTTGGACCTGCATGAAAATATACTAGACCACAGAAATACATGAAATCACACCAAGATGGGCATAAATGTGCACTAAGTAATGAAATGGGCAACGTGATCAAATAGAATTGAATATAGGCCTAAAGTGAAGTGCATGTGCATGAAAACTAGCCCAGATGAGTCCGAAATTCACTATATAAACTGGACTCATCACTGCTCGCCGGAAAAAAGGAAAACGCAGAGCGAGGCGCAGCTCGCGGAAGAAAGCAAAAGAACAGATGCAGCTCCGGGAAGAAAGAAGAAGCGATGCAGCTCGCCGGAAAAAATGAGAAGGGGAAACTTGAGCAGCTGGCTGGAAGAGAAGAGGGAGAAGACGCGGTAATTTGGGAGGGAAAAATTCATTTTCGCGAATTGAAGTATTTATACCCGGACCATTTTTAGGGTCCGATAACCGGACCAAAATATTTTCCTCGTGAAGGAAGGGAGAATAATAGCTTAGTGAAATTCTATTTAAAATTTTAACTATATATAGACACAAAACACTAGTGATAGGCGCGAGGCTTCGCCCCTATGACCAATCATACTATTTTTCAAATTAATGCAGTTTAAAATAAACATACTATTAATTAATTAATGCGAAAAAATAGTTATACACTATTTTTCAATTTTTATTAAAAAAAATCATATCGTAATTCATATATCATTATTTTTTCATCGTTATTTTATCAAATTAAATTTATTTGTTTTCATCGTTATTTTCTAAATCAATTTTAATAAAGTTCACATGCCTAATTAATGACAGTCTATCATAATAGGTATAAGAACTCTACTAAAAACTTTTTCAATTTTATGAATTTAATTTGAGAATATAATGTAATTACTTAAATGGGCATTGTATTTTCTTTTTTAAAATAGATTATAATATATGTTAAATTATTATACGAAAACAATAAAAGACTATATTTGACAATTTTGAATGTTTCACTTGTACAACTCTTATTCTCCGAAGGTGGGACCCCGTCAAAGCCATGTAGGCAAAAGTCAAAGTCAAAGACCAAGACAGTTCAAAAAGCAGAAGGAGCAGGAGGCCTAGGCGAGTATGGGAAGACTCGCGCGAGTAGCCCTGATACTCGCCAAAAGGTGGGCGACCAAAGGAGATACTCGCCCATTTTGCTAGCGAGGTCGCCTCAATGCCGCATAGTCACCGGGCAGGGCTGGGCTATAAAAAGCCCCCCTCCCCTTTGGTTTTCCTATAAATAGGACCCCAGGGGTACATGAATTGACACCTTTGGCTGAGCTTTCGAAACCCAACTTTCGAACTCTTGGACCCGTCCCCCCTTGCCCGTCACTCTCTTATTTCACCAAATTTCACTTTTCTTAAAATAATTAATCGAAATTTTCCAAACACAAGTTTTATGTTAATAACTACTCAATTAAATTTCCAATAAAGTAACATTCATAATTTTATTAAATATGACAAAGGCATACATGAACATAACGATCTTAATAAAGCTTAAGATCAAGGCAATAATGGTAAAATAAAACTTTTACAATTTTACCGGTCCTTCTACCAAGGACCGGAAGGCTATGACTTATCTCTCCCTAGATCAAGCCACTAGCCTACTACTAGATCTTCCCAAGATCTAGACGTAGCGCGCAAGGCTACGATTTTTCACCAAGCCACACAAGGACTTGGACACCCCTCACAAGGAGGCGATTTTCCCCTAAGCCGCACAAGGACTTAGACACCGCACGCAATACGGTGATTCTCCACTAAGCCACACAAGGACTTAGACACCACACACAAGACGACGATTTCCCCACCAAGCCACGCAAGGACTTGGTGCGGCAAGACGACGATTTTCCCAACGATTACAATATAATCAAAATGAATGAGAAAATAAAACTAAAGATAAAACTCCCTCAGAAAATATAAAACCAGCAAGCCGGAGAAGCCTTGAGATGATCGATCTTGAAATACGCATCCGGTCTCGTCTTCGATCACGATCCTTCTTCACAAGGTTGGGAGTTTTCGGTCTCTGAAGCTCTCTGGAGGTTAGAAACTCAGGAAATGAACTTGGAGATCTAAAAGCTTGAATTCCACGAAGTTTTGAGCTCTTTTTATAAAAGAGAGCTAACGCCATCCGTTAGCTAGCTATCGCCAAAATCCGATATCTCCAGAGGCTGCCACGTGTCCCATTGATTTGAAGTTTCTGCGTGAAGTGGAGGTCGTGGAGCTGTCGGATATCCGATAGCACTATCGGATTTCCGGTAGCTTGCGTAACTGCTGCATCTCGTGGAGTTATTGGAAGATCGTGCACTGTCGGAAATCCGTTAGCGATATCGTAAATCTGATAGCTCCAAGCACACGTCGAGTGGAGATCAGAGATCGCAGATTTGAGGAAGAGATCGTGCGCTGTCGAAAATCCGTTACTGATGTCGGAAATCCGATAGCTCCATTTTCATTTTGTCATCCGAAACTTCTCTAGACTGTAGATGACGCCGTTGTCATCTCCTAAATGGGGTGGCGCTGTACGTATTTCTTTATTTAACATGTATCACATGTACACTATAAACACACAAAAGAGTAGATCAAATACATCATGGTATTCGTTATTCTCAAACCAAGAGATGCGGAATGCAAGCTCCAACAATCTCCCCCTTTTGATAATAATAAATACCCATATGAGAAATTAGTGAGTTTAAGAACATTTGTGTTTATTGATAAGTATGATAAAAGATATGCAAGAATAAAAGGTTTACTGCGTGATAGATTTACTGCACAGAAGACAAAACTCTTTATAAGTGTTCCCTATATATTTTACTCCCTAGATTTCTCTTTTTATTCTCCCCCTTTTGTTATTACCAAAAGTGGGTTGTCATGATCGAGCAATAACATTCCCTCTACATAGACGCTTTCCATGAAATTTTTTTAATATACTCCCCCTAAATTATTAAATTTATGCAATTTATTCTCCCTTTTTTTTATAAAAAAAATGTTTGGTGAGTGTATTCAATAAAAATTAATATGCACTATGTAGAAAAAATAATAATAAAAGATGAAATATTTAGCTTGTTAAATAGCATGGTGGAGCATAAAGACCTATATACTTCCCCTAAATGTATTCTCCCCCTAAATGTATGCTCCCCGTAAATGTTATAATTAATTGCAATGGTGCAATCTTAAAAATTGAGATTAGTAAGAGATTTCTTGAATTTATATTTCTCCCCTTTTTGATATTATCGAAAAATAAAGAATGAATAATTATGAAGAAATAATAAATATGGGAGTATATAAGAGTAATCGTTGTACAAGTAAGCGAGCGGAAGTACTATTGTAAAGATGTTTGGAGTACTAGAAGTTGTTGGAACCATGTGTTGGATGAAAACAAACACTAGTGATATGTCATGGTATTTGTATAATCAAGAGTAAATGGTATAACCAATGTGAATTGAGAGAATCAAATAAACTTAAACATCATTATATTCATTCAAAAATATCAGAGAAAGACACAATAATGTATAGAAGTTTGGAATCGTTTCGGTCCAATTCTTATAAGAAGAAATTTTACATATAATAATGAAGTGTACAAGTGATACATTGATAAAGATTACATATGAAATTATTTAAATCGTACATGATCATGTAAATGTTAAACATAACATGAATAGACATAAAGAACTATACTTTTGAACTTTTAAGAAACTTTGCACACAAATATGAAAGTACCATTTTAGTTTTGCACAAGTCACTTTACAATTCTATCCAAGGTGTTTAACCTCACAATGCTTATTAAGACTTATCATGAGGGTAAGTAGTGCTTGGAGGAGGACCCTTGTCATTTTGTTTTTCATTTTTTTAATTATTACTCAAATATGTTGAGTTATTTTGAAATTTTGAATATAGCAAATCTTTTACAAAGGATCTATGAATTCACTTGTATGCAAAAATGGTAAATATTTTGATAAGTGCAAAGAATCAAAGTTTAAAGTAGTCATTTATGAAATATATTTTGTTATGTTAGAGCAAACATGATTCATGTAAGAAGTAAATAGAAGTACACATGTATCAAACAATGTAAGTGTAAGTGTTAGCTCATTATCATATATAAAAGATTTCTCATACTTAGAGGCATGCGAAAACAATTTCCAATAAATCTAAATCACTATGTAATAGTGTCAATGCAATGATAGGTTGAGAATGAAAACATATAATTATGTGAAGAGTTATTTGAGTTAAAAGTTACCTCATGATTTTTCATCTAGCATGATACCAATAATGAACAATGACATATAACAGAATTTGGTAAAATGAATATTGTAGATCTAGAATTATTTTAAGTTTACAATTAAGATCTTGAGGGATTTAACATGGATCTTATGATTTATGAAGTTGTTTATTTCCATTTTGAATTAGATTTTAATTAAATGATTTTGATCTTTTAAAATGTGTGGATCTTGTGATTAAGACTTTGAAAAAATATAGATCTAGTATTATGAAATCATGGATTATATATATTTAGCATGTTAAAATGATTAGGAAATTTAGATCTAAGAATGTCCATGTTATTAGGATTTTTATGAAGAAAATAGTGAAAATATTAGTAAAAATGATTAGGATGTTTGAAAAATATAGATCTATTTATTTTGAAAATATTAAATTTTTTTTCATCTCTAGGCTAAGGAACTTAGATTTATTGTCTGACATGTGTTTTGAACAACTTGCGTTTAAATAGCACATGACTTCTGTGTTCCTAGCCTGCCAATATTCCTAGAAAGAGGATGAGAGAACATATCTAGTTACCCAAGTGGTGCCTCCCGTAGTATAGGTGGACGCCTTAGGTACCCAGATTTGCTTAATACTAACTTTTCCTTTCTTGTAGCATGAGTCCGTAGTGTGACCAAATCGATGACATTTGGTACAAGCAATGAATAATGAGGAACCATTCTTCAATGGTTTCTCTTGACCCTTACTGGAGGAAACACCTCTATCAGTGGACTTAGAATAATTTTTATTATTAAAAGATGGTTTTCTGAACCTGGAGCTGTCGCTGGCGACAGCTGCTGTCAGAATTTTCCGACAGCTGCCAGAGGTTCCAGAAACGTATCCCAGTCCAAATTTGGCACTTCCATGACATTGGTTGGCTAAAATCATATCTAGAGATCTTTTGCCAACTCCAAATTTTTTAATAGCCATGTTCAATTCATTAACTTTGGCTTTTAAAATAGAATTTTCTTTAACAATCATACCACAGCGATTTGCAAAATTTTTCTTATTATTCTCTATTTGAGAATGAGAAGATTTTACCACTTTTTCTAAGTCCTTTTTCTCCTTCATAAGTAAATCAATTTTTGAATCAAACTTAGAAATAGTGTTTTCCAGTTCTTTTATCCTTGTCGAAAAGTGATCACACTCTTGACAAGTTACCTTCTCTTTCCCAATAGTTTTCAACTCATTTGATAATTGTTTATTTACCTTTAAAAGATCTTTATTTTCAGTTTTTAAAAAATCAATTTCCTTTAAGCTTTTATCAAAAAATTTGCAAGTTTTCAAAAATTCAGAATATAAATCACCATAAGATGGAGGAGTTACCTCAGTGTCGCTTTGGACACTGCTCTCGTCGTCCGATGATGAGTTGCTCCTTCCCATTAAGCACATGTTGACTTCTTCTTGTTCCTCTAAACTTGTACTACTTGCTCCATTTGATGACGTATCGCTCCATGTCTCAACCTTTCCTTTTCCCTTCTTGTAATAGAAATCCTTTTTATTAAAAAACTTCTTAAGTGTTTTTCTCCTCGCCGGATTCCTCATGAGCTTCTTAAATTTCCTTATAAAAGATCTTCCTTCGTACTCTTCATCATCTTCATCAGTGATGGTCTCCATTTCCTTCTTTGACTTCAACCCCAAATTCTTTTCTTTTGGCTCCAACTGGTATTCTTGACTTTGAATTTTTAACTCAACCTCATGGGTTTTGAGATTTTCAATAAGGCTCTCCATTTGCAAAGTTTTAAGATCATGTGATTCCGAGATGGCGGTGACCTTCAGATTGAACTTCGGGGGAAGTGATCTTAAAATCTTTCTTACTAAATCTCCATTTGAAAAAATCTTTCCAAGGACTTTTGACTCATTCACGATTTTGGTAAATCGTGTGTATATTGTATCTACATCTTCATCAACCTCCATTCTGAACTTTTCATACTCTGACTCAAGTTGGAACAGCTTTGAGTCCTTCACCTGCGAGGTACCTTCATGAGTAGTTTCTAATAATTTCCAAATATCATAAGCAGATTCACAAGCGCAAACTCTATTAAATTCAGTTCTGTCTAGTGCGCAGTACAAAGCATTCATCGCCTTAGCATTATTTTTACATTTTAATTTATCATTAGTGTCCCATTTATCTTTGGGCTTTTCTATAGTTACATTATCAACAACAATTGTTGGAGAAGTGTAACTAGATTCTACCATATTCCAGACTTCTATATCTAGCGCAATTAGAAAACAACGCATACGTGTTTTCCAATAATTATAGTCTGTGCCCGTGCATAAAGGTGGTCTACTTATGCCTTGCCCCTCAACGAACGTATGATCGTTGTGCGCCATTACTCCCGATGGTAAAACCATTTTGGAGTAACCTGCTCTGATACCAGATGTTGGATCTTGTGGCGCCCTTAGAGGGGGGGGGGGGTGAATAAGGGTGCGTTTATATTTAAATATTTTACTTGAAATTTTTCACCAAATTTCACTTTTCCTAAAATAATTAATCGAAATTTTCCAAACACAAGTTTATGTCAATAACTACTCAATTAAATTTCCAATAAAGTAACATTCATAATTTTATTAAATATGACAAAGACATACATGAACATAACGATCTTAGTAAAGCTTAAGATCTAGGCAACAATGGTAAAATAAAACTTTTACAATTTTACCGGTCCTTCTACCAAGGACCGGAAGGCTATGACTTATCTCTCCCTAGATCAAGCCACTAGCCTACTACTAGATCTTCCCAAGATCTAGACGTAGCGTGCAATACTATAATTTTTCACCAAGTCACACAAGGACTTGGACGCCCCTCACAAGGAGGCGATTTTCCCCTAAGCCGCACAAGGACTTAGACACCGCACGCAAGACGGTGATTCTCCACTAAGCCACGCAAGGACTTAGAAACCATGCACAAGACGACGATTTACCCACCAAGCCACGCAAGGACTTGGATGCCACACGCAAGACGGCAATTTTCCCAACGATTACAATATAATCAAAATGAATGAGAAAATAAAACTAAAGATAAAACTCCCTCAGAAAATATAAAACCAGCAAGCCGAAGAAGCCTTGAGATGATCGATCTTGAAATACGCGTCTGATCTCGGCTTTGATCACGATCCTTCTTCACAAGGTTGGGAGTTTTCGGTCTCTGAAGCTCTCTGGAGGTTAGAAACTCAGGAAATGAACTTGGAGATCTAAAAGCTTGAATTCCACGAAGTTTTGAGCTCTTTTTGTAAAAGAGAGCTAACGCCATCTGTTAGCTAGCTATCGCCAAAATCCAATATCTCTAGAGGTTGCCACGTGTCCCACTGATTTGAAGTTTCTGCGCGAAGTGGAGGTCGTGGAGCTGTCGAATATTCGATAGCACTATCAGATTTCCGGTAGCTTGCGTAACTGCTGCATCTCGTGGAGTTATTGGAAGATCGTGCACTGTCGGAAATCCGTTAGCGATATCGGAAATACGATAGCTCCAAGAACACGTCGAGTGGAGATCAGAGATCGCAGATTTGAGGAAGAGATCATGCGCTGTCGAAAATCCGTTACTGATGTCGGAAATCCGATAGCTCCATTTTCATTTTGTCATCCGAAACTTCTCTAGACTGTAGATGACGCCGTTCTCATCTCCTAAATGGGGTGGCGCTGTACGTGTTTCTTTATTTAACATGTATCACATGTACACTATAAACACACAAAAGAGTAGATCAAATACATCATGGTATTTGTTATTCTCAAACCAAGAGATGCGGAATGCAAGCTCCAACATTATTCACTGTCGCTAACGCCTAGCGGTAACTATACCGCTGGCGGTAGCAACACAGAATAAATTTCTCTCATAATCACGAAAATTTTAAAACCCTTATTCACCCCCCCTCTAAGGGCTCCTACAGATCCAACATCTAGGAGCCAGGCTCAACTAGAGGTGGATACAAGGTCGACACACTCTAGGAGCCAGGATCAACTAGAGGTGGATACAAGGTCGACACACTCTAGGAGCCAGGCTCAACTAGAGGTGGAGTATTTTTCTTTCCTTCACCGAGCGGTTCCCGGCCCTGCCAGCTAGGTGGGAGCCTGATCAGCGGGCCAGCATCGGGGCTAAGTATTTTTTTTGAAAAACTTTCATTATATTAATCATCCTAATACATGTGCGAAAACTAGGCATGGAAACGAAACATCGCATTACATGAACTTAGGGATAGAAAAAAAACTAAGTATGGAAACCGAACTGAGTCTCCCACTCCCAGGCCTGGTCTTCCTCGACTTCTTATGGTAGTTGATGTTGCTGCCTTGGACCTCTTGAATCCTTCATTTCCAAGAACTCAGGGCAGGCGGACGTCGCGTGACCCTCCTCCTCGTGGAAGTCACAGTAGGGTAACACCCCCTATCCCCTCCTCTTCCTCTTCTTTCCTCTTTCCTGGTTCTCCTCCTTGTACCCCCGCCAATCGCCATGGTTTGCTGATGTAAGACTCCATTTTTTTCCAAACACCGGGTCTTAGGCCCAGAACCGCCGCTTTGCGGTGACACCTTCACTCGGGAAGGTCGCCACTACAAAACGCCGATCCTGCCGGCCAAATCGATCACAAAGAAAAGTGCATTAAAGAAGACAAGTCCACAGAATCGACATGAAAAATATAAGAATGTCCACATGATATAACTGAATAATAAGATAACAAGGGTTACAATAAATAAGAAGAAGGAAGGGCTCATGCCCAGTACATCATATCCTCACTACAAGATCACTCGCTGAAGCTAACACCTAACCACTCACTGATCCTGAATCCTGTGCTCCTGTACTGCACGGGCCTGCCTCCGTCTGCACCGGCCTCTGGTGCTGCTCCGTCGCCGTGGTCTCCTAAAATGATAAGGTCCACCGACCGTTAGTCAAAAAGACTAAGCCAATCCCCCACCCCTCCCCCGGTGACTCCTAGGCACCGAGCGGAAAGGATGAAGCGGAGGACAACAAGGGGTATAATCAAAAAGCAGATGACAGGGGTACAGGGAATGTCTACACTACACATGTATATATACATAATTGAAGCAGTAAAAGAGCATAGTAAAAGCAGGTAAAGAATATGTAAAGTACAATAGGTAAAGCTGGTACATAAAATGAATGTAACCATTGATTTATACGAATGCCCACACAAACCTATAGACCAAGGGGTCGTTTAGCAAGGCCTATCGTATAAGAAGTCCCATAACCGACTTATACGATAGGGGTAGGGGTTGAAATGCAATGTTTATGCTATGTCAGGCAAGGTATGCAGTTATGCTATGTTCATACAAGTGCAACTCACCCACTTTGACTCTATGTGCATAGACCTTTAGTTCCCCCTTTTTGGAGCTATCTAGACTCCCAGGATACTCCCGTAGTGGCAAACGGAAGCGGTGGGTTGGGCCTCACCCACTAGGTTGGTATTCACACTACCTAACCTAGACCTATCGTACGCCTCAACGCAAAACCGCGGAGCATCTGCGTACTCTTACTGGCTGGACCACCAGACTTTTAAGGCTAAGTGCAAATTCCACACTTGCCGAGTCAACAAATTGACGTCGGTGTGAACGATCGTCCAATACCGAAGACCCACCACCTTCATGCACATGCAACATGTTCTACTATATCCCGAGCCATAAAATCCCCGGGCTAACCTGCCCGTCATCAATAACCTTCCGAGCCACCGGCTCGTTGGACCGACCCGTCCGTACCAACAAACACTACCGAGTCACAAGCTCACCGGACTAACTAATCCGCTGCTTCAACCACCGAGCATACCGCTCGTAAAACCAAACCAACTAACCTCCTGTAACTACGGGGTGTGGGTGTGTGTATTATTAAGTTAATCTTGTACATCAACTTATCCCTACAAATTATGGTTAATCTTGGACTTCCCGAGGATTACCCTGTGAGGGGCTCGCTATGGTACTAGGAACCATAATGGGATGAAACCCCAAAGTTCCCTTTCTCAAGACACTTAGTGTTGTTGGTATCTACCCGTAAGGATACCCTCCTCGTCATTACTCTTGGATTAACCCTAAGTGACTTATGACTTCTCAAGACGATCTTTCGTCGACCACGAGTGCAACTTACCTCTAACTCACCAGGCACACCTTTACTATCTATAATCCTTCTTGTTGACCATCATACCTTCTCAACTAAACTAGGTAAACCACTTACCTCCCATCCCTCCTAAGGATCCACTTGATTCTCAAACTTCACAGTTTTACTATACGCAGACCAAATGAGTTATATGACGCTCACAACTAGAGGTACTCCAAATATTCATCCAACTGACCCAAGCTATTTACTGGAGGTCTATCATGATGTTATAAGACTAATTCCAGAGAATCATATTTTTCCCTAATTAATTAATATTTAATTTAATTTCTCCAAACATCTGCCAAGTCTGAAAGTGAACATGAAGTGTAAGTAAATCTTATGATATGGCTCTCCAAAAATTATGATAAATCTATGGTGACTAAATAACATCAGAAACATCATATCATATTCTTACAGTAAGAAATTGTCCTCTAATTTAATTATTTACCATCTGTCCAAAATTATAGTTTTATGAGGGAACCACCAAAAAGATCAACACTAAAATTATGGGAAAATTACCAAACTCTTGTATTCACCAGAAAAGGCTACTGACTAAGTTTCAGGATTTAAGGAAATCAGTTTCTTACTTAAATAAATACTTTTAGAAAACCTCAAATTAAATAAATTGTGAAGTAGCCTACTTATTTAACTCTTCAAAAATTCAATAAAAATTTACAGAGGTTCCTAATGTTCAGAAAGGTCCTATCACCAATTTTCACAATTTAACAATGAGTTTTGAACTCTCAAATACTTTTCTTAAGTCTAAATCAAAACAGGTGCCTTGTGAAAGAAGTACTGATTAAATCATTTAATAAAATTCACAAAAATTACCAGAGGTCTAATCCATGATTATAAGGGCACCAACAAAGTCTCATCATCATCCAAGACATTTTAAGCATGTAAAAGTTTCTTATAAGAAGTTTCCCTAGCGGGGTTATGTCCTAACTCAAAGGAAATATTGACTCCTAAAATTCTTATAAAATTATTCAGTGCCTATTTACAACCTATGAACCTATCCACCAAGTTTCATAACCATCAAGGGACTTTTGACCACATGGCCTTCACAAGGTCCTAAATGCACACCTAGAAATAAAACTAGTGTTCTAGGGCTTAACCACCTCCACACCACCATAAACCACTCATGGGGATTCTTTAGGTGATCCTAAACCAGTTACCAAGGTTTCACTCCATGGTGATGAGTTTTGACCACCATACCTCAAGGTAAACACCATACCCTAACTTTGACCCTATTTATCCTATCTTGGGTTTACAAAATACTCAAACAAAACAGTCCCAATTGGGCTGATAATTTTACCAAGGTCATACATTAACCCTGAGGAGCACCCACCAAAATTTGGAGGGCATTGGAGGTCATTTAACCCCCTAATTAATTATTAGATGATTTGTGAAATTATTTCAAAAACCTTAGAAAAAGGTTCTCCTAAAAATCCCATCTTTGGATATGATGTGTGTGTAGGTAAAACTAGGCTATGTTTCAAATCTCAACTCCATATCATTTCCCAATCAAAAGTTACACAAGAATTGGTGGCTGTCCTACACTAGGGACCAGCCCCACTAAAATGGACCTACAGGAAGCTACAGAACTCCTTTTGGGGTGAAATCAATTTTAAAATAAAGTAGGCCATAAGGGATACAACTTTGGTGTTGACCACTTTTTCTGTAGAGGGGTCTAAGTATTTTTAATAATTAAATCTAAGTACAGCAAAATATATAACAGAAATCATGTAAACATTTAAATATATAATTGTTACAGACGAAAGTCGAACTCTGCGTTCGACGAAAGCAGATCAAATCTGCAGTCGACGAAAGCAGATTGAATCTTCATTCGACGAAAGCCGAACGCAGCTGAGCTCGACTAAATCAGAGCATAACAGCGCTCGACTAAATTCATCATAACAACGCTCGACGAAAGTCGAACACCTCCCGTTCGACGAAATACTCGCTCGACGAAATTCTAACAGAGCTCGACGAAGTAAATAATATAAAGAAAACATTAAATTAATGATCCGACGGCTCTCCGTCATCGTCCCTGAACGTTGGACGGCTCGCGGCAGTCTGTCCTGGGACTCTTTGCGGGGTGATTTCCCGGCCACCTGCGTCTCCTTCCGGCCAGCCAATGCCACCACCACCTCCGTTGAGGTGGTTGCCAGCGATAAGAGGTGGTTGGCCGGCCGGAGGTGGTCGGATCTAGGTTTAGAGCATGGAAAAGAGGGCTCAATCCGAGCCCTTTCGGAAGCGAAATCCGAGCCCAATTGAGCTCGGATCTAGCCCCAAATCATGATATGATCTAGCACCAAGGGAGGGGTAACGGATCGGACCTGTGTGGAGTGGTGATTCCTTGTCGTTATCTGATTAGCCATGGCCGACCTCCCTCCTTGAGCTCCTTCCCGATCTGAGCCTCATTTGCACGATTCCTCCAAGTAAAAGGGGAAAAACACTCCTCTCAGCCCTCTGAAGCTTTTAAAAGGATCAATTAGGAGAGGGGGAGGTTATAACATTGAAAACCATTAATGGCCATCAAGCCTAAATTTCGGCCATGGTGAAATCCATTGAATTCAGCCATCTTGAGGGTTGGAAAACCCCTTAAGCTTCTTGTAACAGCCTGAGGAGATGAATGGAGGGTGAGGGGAGACGAATGAGGGATCAATTTGCCTTCAATGCCATTAATCCTCCTTTAATGGCCATTTTCTCTCTCTTCAAATTGGGGGAAACTCCCAATTTCTCTCTCCTAGTCACCATTTCCAGAAATTGGATGACTCTTTGAGTAAATCTCAGCCTCCTAGACTAATGGGCTACTCCAATTGGGCCTGGCCCAAGTGGATTGGGTCCAATTTGGGCAAACTAGGTTATTTTGACCTAAATTAAGGCAAATTTGACTTTGGTCAAATTAATCCTTCTCACCTATGTTCACAAGGTCTTGAGCTCTTCCTATGGTTTTGTCATGACCTAGCCATGACAAAACCAACTTAGGGGTCTAGCTGTTTGGGGGATGTTACAAATCCCAATAAACAAAAAGAATAATTTCGTCCTCGAAATTCAGGTTAGGCTTGCGGGGTTTTCACCGAGAGTGACTGAACGTAACATCCCCTAAGAACTGAAACTATTCCTGGCTCGAAGAGCACCGACTATCTCTGCCACACCAGCTCTAGTGGCTCCCGGGTGTGCTCCTCCTGTCCATAATTTTACAACATGATTTTTACCTACGAAATCTTCTTGCGTCGCAAGACTCGCACCGTCGAATCATCTATCCTGATCGGGGTGACCTAGCTACCTTGGTCAATCTATCCTCGATCTTCCACTCTAACCTGGGCAGATTCTTATGCCTCTAAAGATTTCTTCACATGTTCAATTTCTTACTCCTTCAGGTATGTCCGAGTAATCACTCATCTCTACTCTACAACTTTTCCAGTTCTTACTACTGATGGAGCTAATCAAATCGTCTAGCGTCCCAATCATCCCTAAATTTTAATGAGGGCACTTGTGAACCTTTATGAGTACATGTTAACCAACCACAATTAGTATCCATGTTGGTAAGACGACTCCCAATCATTTTCTACGTGGAGTTTGATTCATATGGTATACGGGTAAAATTTTTGAAACCCTAAGGTTTTTCACAAGTCAATTTCATCAAGAAAGTATCTTCACGTTTATTTCACCAAATTCCTATCACTTTCACATATGCTTGTCTCGATCACTTTCGAATGGTCCAAGGTAAGATAAACTTAGATTTTTCCTTATCAGTCGACTCAAACACTAGATTCTAAATTCAATAGGTCATCGTCTAAGATCTCTGGTTATCCGTCATCAAAGCTCCAAAGGTATAAGGGCTATTATTGTAGTTAAAATTATATACCAAGATAGGGCGTGATTTTTAACCATAAGTTGATCACTTCTGAATGCCCCCAAACCACAAGAACTTCCAATATAACTACGACCTGTATGACCTAGTTTTACACCATCTCATCTTTGTCCAAGAGACATCGAATATGATCAACCTCAAAATCATTATTGCTCACGACACAAAAATTTTCTAACTTAGGACTAAGGGAAATCCAAGTCCGTCATTAATTTGCCCAATAAACAAAAGGTAAGCCCCAATAAACAAAAGATTAGTCTCTATCTATTTTTGGGCGAAGTATCTTCGATATCATCATGTTATACTCGTCCTAAGTATGCAAGCAATTCTTTGGGCACACAACCTTAGACTTGGGGTTCTATCTTGAGGCTCATTGGTATACTCCACACCTTAGGCTCTTCTAGGTACCTTTTACGACAACCTTATCAAGGTCAGTATGTCACCCAATCCCAAACGGGTCCCTCCTGAACTTCAATTCTCATCCGACCCTCGGTGTTTGACATGGTGGTTGTCTTAATGTAATCCTGTCACCGGTACGAGGGTTGAATCTACGAGTCTCATACCATTCGGCTTATTTGTCAACTCTCTTTCTCTAGCCTCTTTGGGGTATCCTCGTACCTTCACTAAAGGTTATACCTACGGTCTATTTCAGACTAGGTCACGGTATAAATTGTTAAGGTAAGTCACGTATCCTAGTGGGTTTGAGTCTAACTCGTTGCCTAAAGGACTAACTAAGGAAATCTTTGCAGCCGGAGGTGTTCCCTGCTGGGGCCAGGGTTCGCCGCAGGCTTACAAAAGAAAACTTGACACTCGCAGGGGGAAACTGACCAAGAAGATTCAGTTAAAAGTGGACCTTTTTCAATGTGATTCTCATATGGGCACACCACTGCTTCCGCTGCTAGTTTGTCCTCAAACTAAGCTCGCGCGGGGTGGCCCAGGGTTTGTGGACTTCTTTTCTTCGGATCGAGGTTCGCTCTGATACCACTTGTAAGACCCCTTTTTTTTCTTTCCAAACACCGGGTCTTAGGCCCAGAACCGCCGCTTTGCGGTGACACCTTCACTCGGGAAGGTCGCCACTACAAAACGCCGATCCTGCCGGCCAAATCGATCACAAAGAAAAGTGCATTAAAGAAGACAAGTCCACAGAATAGACATGAAAAATATAAGAATGTCAACATGATATAACTGAATAATAAGATAACAAGGGTTACAATAAATAAGAAGAAGGAAGGTCTCATGCCCAGTACATCATATCCTCACTACAAGATCACTCGCGGAAGCTAACACCTAACCACTCACTGATCCTGAATCCTGTGCTCTTGTACTGCACTGGCCTGCCTCCGTCTGCACCGGCCTCTGGTGCTGCTCCGTCGTCGTGGTCTCCTAAAATGATAAGGTCCACTGACCGTTAGTCAAAAAGACTAAGCCAATCCCCCACCCCTCCCCCGGTGACTCCTAGGCACCGAGCGGAAAGGATGAAGCGGAGGACAACAAGGGGTATAATCAAAAAGCAGATGACAGGGGTACAGAGAATGTCTACACTACACATGTATATATACATAATTGAAGCAGTAAAAGAGCATAGTAAAAGCAGGTAAAGAATATGTAAAGTACAATAGGTAAAGCAGGTACATAAAATGAAAGTAACCATTGATTTATAGGAATGCCCACACAAACCTATAGACCAAGGGGTCGTTTAGCAAGGCGTATCGTATAAGAAGTCCCATAACCGACTTATACGATAGGGGTAGGGGTTGAAATGCAATGTTTATGCTATGTCAGGCAAGGTATGCAGTTATGCTATGTTCATACAAGTGCAACTCACCCACTTCAACTCTATGCGCATAGACCTTTAGTTCCCCCTTTTTGGAGCTAGCTAGACTCCCAGGATACTCCCGTAGTGGCAAACGGAAGCGGTGGGTTGGGCCTCGCCCACCTCTAGGTTGGTATTCAAACTACCTAACCTAGACCTATCGTACGCCTCAACGCAAAACCGCGTAGCATCTGCGTACTCTTACTGGCTGGACCACCAGACTTTTAAGGCTAAGTGCAAATTCCACACTTGCCGAGTCAACATATTGACGTCGGTGTGAACGATCGTCCAATACCGAAGACCCACCACATTCATGCACATGCAACATGTTCTACTATATCCCGAGCCATAAAATCCCCGAGCTAACCTGCCCGTCATCAATAACCTTCCGAGCCACCGACTCGCTGGACCGACCTGTCCGTACCAACAAACACTACTGAGTCACAAGCTCACCGGACTAACTAATCCGCTACTTTAACCACCGAGCCTACCGCTCGTAAAACCAAACCAACTAACCTCCCGTAACCACGGGGTGTGGGTGTGTGTATTGTTAAGTTAATCTTGTACATCAACTTATCCCTACAATTTATGGTTAATCTTGGAATTCCTGAGGATTACCCTGTGAGGGGCTCGCTACGGTACTAGGAACCATAATGGGATGAAACCCCAAAGTTCCCTTTCTCAAGACACTTAGTGTTGTTGGTATCTACCCGTAAGGATACCCTCCTCGTCATTACTCTTGGATTAACCCTAAGTGACTTATGACTTCTCAAGACGATCAGAAACAGCATATCATATTCTTACAGTAAGTAATTGTCCTCTAATTTAATTATTTACCATCTGTCCAAAATTGTAGTTTTATGAAGGAACCACCAAAAAGATCAACACTAAATTATGGGAAAATTACCAAACTCTTGTATTCACCAGAAAAGTCTACTGACTAAGTTTCAGGATTTAAGGAAATCAATTTCTTATTTAAATAAATACTTTTAGAAAACCTCAAATTAAATAAATTGTGAAGGAGCCTACTTATTTAAGTCTTCAAAAATTCTATAAAATTTACAGAGGTTCCTAATGTCCAGAAAGGTCCTATCACCAATTTTCACAATTTAACAATGAGTTTTGAAATCTCAAATACTTTTCTTAAGTCTAAATCAAAACAGGTGCCTTGTGAAAGAAGTACTGATTAAATCATTTAATAAAATTCACAAAAATTACCAGAGGTCTAAACCATGATTATAAGGGCACCAACAAAGTCTCATCATCATCCAAGACATTTTAAGCATGTAAAAGTTTCTTATAAGAAGTTTCCCTAGCGGGGTTATGTCCTAACTCAAAGGAAATATTGACTCCTAAAATTCTTATAAAATTATTCAGTGCCTATTTACAACCTATGAACCTATCCACCAAGTTTCATAACCATCAAGGGACTTTTGACCACATGGCCTTCACAAGGCCCTAAATGCACACCTAGAAATAAAACTAGTGTTCTAGGGCTTAACCACCTCCACACCACCATAAACCACTCATGGGGATTCTTTAGGTGATCCTAAACCAGTTACTAAGGTTTCACTCCATGGTGATGAGTTTTGACCACCATACCTTAAGGTAAACACCATACCCTAACTTTGACCCTATTTATCCTATCTTGGGTTTACAAAATACTCAAACAAAACAGTCCCAATTGGGCTGATAATTTTACCAAGGTCATACATTAACCCTGAGGAGCACCCACCAAAATTTGGAGGGCATTGGAGGTCATTTAACCCCCTAATTAATTATTAGATGATTTGTGAAATTATTTCAAAAACCTTAGAAAAAGGTTCTCCTAAAAATCCCATCATTGGATATGACGTGTGTGTAGGTAAAACTAGGCTATGTTTCAAATCTCAAGTCCATATCATTTCCCAATCAAAAGTTACACAAGAATTGGTGGCTGTCCTACACTAGGGACCAGCCCCACTAAAATGGACCTACAGGAAGCTACAGAACTCCTTTTGGGGTGAAATTAATTTTAAAATAAAGTAGACCCCAAGGGCTACAACTTTGGTGTTGACCACTTTTTCTGTAGAGGGGTTTAAGTATTTTTAATAATTAAATCTAAGTACAGCAAAATATATAACATAAATCATGTAAACATTTAATATATAACTGTTACAGACGAAAGTCGAACTCTGCGTTCGACGAAAGCAGATCAAGTCTGCAGTCGACAAAAGCAGATCGAATCTTCATTCGACGAAAGCCGAACGTAGCTGAGCTCGACTAAATCAGAGCATAACAGCGCTCGACTAAATTCATCATAACAGCGCTCGACGAAAGTCGAACACCTCCCGTTCGATGAAATACTCGCTCGACGAAATTCTAACAGAGCTCGACGAAGTAAATGATATAACGTAAACATTAAATTAATGATCCGACGGCTCTCCGTCATCGTCCCCGAACGTTGGACGGCTCGCGGTAGTCCGTCCTGGGACTCTTTACGGGGTGTTTTCCCGGCCACCTGCGTCTCCTTCCGGCCAGCCAATGCCGCCACCACCACCACCGTTGAGGTGGTGGCCGGCGATAGGAGGTGGTTGGCCGGCCGGAGGTGGTCGGATCTAGGTTTAGAGCATGGAAAAGAGGGCTCAATCCGAGCCCTTTCGGAAGCGAAATCCGAGCCCAATTGAGCTCGGATCTAGCCCCAAATCATGATATGATCTAGCACCAAGGGAGGGGTAACGGATCGGACCTGTGTGGAGTGGTGATTCCTTGTCGTTATCTGATTAGCCATGGCCGACCTCCCTCCTTGAGCTCCTTCCCGATCTGAGCCTCATTTGCACGATTCCTCCAAGTAAAAGGGGAAAAACACTCCTCTCAACCCTCTGAAGCTTTTAAAAGGATCAATTAGGAGAGGGGGAGGTTATAACATTGAAAACCATTAATGGCCATCAAGCCTAAATTTCGGCCATGGTGAAATCCATTGAATTCAGCCATCTTGAGGGTTGGAAAACCCCTTAAGCTTCTTGTAACAGCCTGAGGAGATGAATGGAGGGTGAGGGGAGACGAATGAGGGATCAATTTGCCTTCAATGCCATAAATCCTCCTTTAATGGTCATTTTCTCTCTCTTCAAATTGGGGGAAACTCCCAATTTCTCTCTCCTAGTCACCATTTCCAGAAATTGGATGACTCTTTGAGTAAATCTCAGCCTCCTAGACTAATGGGCTACTCCAATTGGGCCTGGCCCAAGTGGATTGGGTCCAATTTGGGCAAACTAGGTTATTTTGACCTAAATTAAGGCAAATTTGACTTTGGTCAAATTAATCAAGTGGGTTGACCCCAAAGGATGGCTTGGGCTCCATTGGCTTCCCTGAAGGGTTAGGAAGGTCTAGGTAGGGTCAATTTGGCAAAGTGAGGGTGAATTGCCCCTTATTAGGGCACTTTGACCAAATTGAGGTTTAGGGCAAATTGGTCAAATTGGAGGCCCCATGATGGTTCTTTTTGGTCCATTAGGATTCTAGTACCCATACAAGGGTAGGGGCATGATCAATTTGGCATGGTGGAGGCTAATTGACCTTAATTGAGCTAGTTTGACCAATTTAGGGTTAAGGTTGACTTTAGTCAAATTGGCCTCTTAGGTTGACCCCAATGGGTCACTGGTGCTTCAAGGAGACCTCTAATGGTTTAGGGATGATATTGTGGAGTCAAGGTTCAAGGTGGGGCCCCTAAATCCAATCCTAGGCTTGCTAACTGGAAATTGCTATTTGCAGACCAAGGTGGTTTTCTCCTTCTCACCAATGTTCACAAGGTCTTGAGCTCTTCCTATGGTTTTGTAATGACCTAGCCATGACAAAACCAACTTAGGGGTCTAGCTGTTTGGGGGATGTTATAGCTGAGGTGGTGGAGAGGGTGCCCTTGGTCCCTACTTCCACCTTGAGCGGTTGGTTCTTTTCCTTTTGAAGCCTTTCCTTCCTTGCTCTTGCGAAGTCAAATTGCCGGCCTCTGAGCTCGCCGGGCTATTGGGTAGCCGCCACCCGGGGTGTTCTCGCCCACCAACATTCACTCGACTCCCTTTGGGGCGGGGCGAGTGGGGGTCGAATGCCTCCCCGCTCGCCCCCCTTTGGGGCTGGGCTAGAAGGGGCATGACGAGCTGGGAGGGCGCCCCCCTCCTGAGCTTGCCCCCTTGAAGGGGCGGGGCGAGATGGGAGGGCGCCCCCTCCTGAGCTCACCCCCTTGCAGGGGCGGGGCGAGCTGGGAGGGCGCCCCCCTCCTGAGCTCACCCCCTTGCAGGGGCGGGGCGAGCTGGGAGGGCGCCCCCTCCTGAGCTCGCCCCCTTGTAGGGGCAGGGCGAGCTGGGAGGGCGCCCCCCTCCTGAGCTCACCCCCTTGCAGGGGCGGGGCGAGCTGGGAGGGCGCCTCCCTCCTGAGCACGCTCCCTTGCAGGGGCGGGGCGAGCTGGGAGGGCGCCTCTCTCCTGAGCTCGCCCCCTTGGGGATGGGCGAGTGGGAGTATGACACCTCCCCACTCCCCTCCCACCGGTACCTCCTTCCTGGACTACTGGCCGAGAGTTCCCTCGTCCACCTGCTGGGGCGGGACCTCCGGACTATCTCCTCTTCTGCCTTCGACTATTGTGGCGAAAGCAACCTGGAAGAACTGCAGGACCTCTCGCTTGAAATTTTCGAACATCTCTAACGTCACCCAAGCCACCGGGGACTGCGAGTGACCTAGGTCGGATCTTCCTCCACCTCCAGCCATGGAGCTCAGCTTGAGATTTTCTTGAGTTGACCACACTCCACGCTCACCGCACCATAATGTTGAAACCGATTTCTCGGTTTCTGTGGAGTTCGAGGCCCCCAACAAGTTCAGGGGTGGCCAACTCTTACTCCCCCAAGGGAGAGTGAAGTATCTAGTTGCTTACCTAAATCACCTAGAGGGGGGTGAATATGTGATCTCTACGTCTTTTGCGGAATTAAGAATTAAACGTAAAGCACATCACACAAAATAAATCACAGCCACAGATAACACCAGGAATTTATAGTGGTTCCCCGTACTTGGGTACTCCACTGCCGGCCTCGCCAATCTAGCACCACAGCTAGACTTGACTACTCACTAAATCTCGGATCAGAATGATCCTACAATCTCGGAGTCAAACTCCTACAATCTCAGAGAGAACCTCTCTTACAACTCGGAGAAAAACTTCTCCTACAACTCGGAGAACAACCTCTCCTACAGCTCGGAGATAACAACTCCTACAATAGATGATAAAAGGTTTTGAACAATAAGATACCAGATCTGAATAATAGAGGCGTTTTCTTCCTTCTTCTTGAATGGCTTTTGAGAACGATGAGGAAGAACAACGATCCTTCAAATCTGTCTTTAGCAATCCGAAACGATCCAATAGAGGTTGTAGAATCAGAACACGGATCGATCGAATCCTTCTTTGATAGAAATCAGCAACTCAAATGAGTAGATCGATCTTCAATCGTAGGCGACAGCGAGGCGGCGCTTTTCTCGTTCTTTTAGATCAGGAAAGAAAATTAGGGTTTGAGAACGATTCGAAAAACTTGTTCGAAATAACCCAAGAGCGATCCTATATATAGAGGGCAATGATTAAGGGTTAAATCGACCTTAAACGCACTCAATATAGCCGTTAGGATCGGGAAGGAGCGTTTACGAACCGTCAAGAACAGAGGAAACAAATTAGAAAAATAACGGATAGAATTCTCGAGACATAAGGGATCTCTCGAGAACTAACGGATCTCTCGAGATATGAAACAAAGAGAGCAGGAAAGGGATGTCTCGAGAACTCGATGATCTCTCGAGACATTACAAAGATTTCGGTCTTAAGGACTCTCGAGACAAGCTTGATCTCTCGAGTCATCAAGAACAGAAATACCGAGATCAACAGAACTAGCTTCTCGAGACATTAAACGACTCTCGAGACATGCTTGATCTCTCGAGACATATCCTTAGAGAAATTGTTTTCATTTACTCCTTTTCTTCTCTTGAACATTTGCTGCAACCGCACTCCAAAGTCTTCAATAGTCTTGAAAATGAAGTGTACCCCAATAGAGAGATCACACATGAGTCATCACCATGTTTCATATAATGAGGAATTACATTGTATGAAACTGTGTTTGCAGACCCATTGTGACCTGACATTGATTTACACTTAGCAATGATAATCTGCAAGACAATACTAGAAAAGCATATCAAATACAAAAGCAATTCAATCTTAGTTTAAGGGTGACTTCTCACAAATCAAGGTAATTGTGAATACAATTTCCAACAATCTCCCCCTATTTGTAGAAGTCAGAACCCTATACACTAAGTTGAATTACAGCAATATAGAATAAATATGCTACACTACATAAAAATATAGAAATGAACAAGTAGAGAACATCAAATCAACAATTATATATATATATGTCTAAATTGAATTGTTAAGAAGACTTGATGTTCACAAAATCAGAACCAAAGCAAAATATGCCTTGTCAGCATCAGCATTATCCTTCAAGACCTCCTTTTCCTCTTTTCTTCTTGTCTGGAGAAATAAGAATAAGGCTTGGGATGGTAAAACGGAGGTGGAGCCGGAGCATCAGAATTATTATAACCAAATGCCCTGAAATGGATTCTTCTCTTCCTTTGAGTTGTCTCATGTTTTTCCCATTCAAGTGAGCTGTAGCATTCAGATCTATTCATTTTGCCTTCATGGACTAACTTATAGGATTCAAGAATTATGTCTTTTGAGTTGGGCTCCAGATTTCTGGTAGAACCTCCTCAACCTGAGCTTTGCTATGGCCTGCAGAGCTAGAACTCGGAACAGATCTACTCGCAGAGGGACCTTCACCATGTTTTCTTTTTCTTTTGGTCCCAGCCCTATCTGATTGATCTTCAACTATAGGAGCCTTCCCAAGTAGTTCTTCTGGCCTTGGAGAAAACTGAGGAACAGGAACATCTGGATCAATTTCTAACTCAGGAAAAATCTGATTATGAAGCCACGTTGCTGTTTTGAAGGAATAAGCATTAACATCAGCAATTTGCTTCTGCACCCTGGAAGAGAACTGATCAAACTGTGATTTCCATGAGCTTTGAATAGCTGACACAGAGCTTTCCACTAAATCTGTCATTCTTTCCATTATAATGTCCTCCCCCTTTCTGACTTCTACAGATAGGGTTTGGAGAGTATCATCTTTGAAATTTCCGACTTCATCAACAATCCTGAAAGTATTTGCTCCAGCCTTGTCAGACAATGAGTCTTGAAGCTTTGTCATTGTAATAGTCTGAGCCAACACTGTGCCTACACCTTCAGTTGCATGTTCAATTGCTTTGCTCCCTAGGCACATCAATTCAGAGAGATTTTCATAATTTGATTTGATTTTAGCTAACTCCCTACCAAGTTCACTTTCAACTGAGGCAATCTTCCTGTGAACAGTTGTCAAAGAGTTCTCAAACTGTTCACTCTTCTTCTTGAGCATAGCTTCAATCTTTCCCAGAAGAGAATCTGCATCAAGGATTGGAGGGGAAGGATGAGAAGAAGGAAGAGTAACAGTAGGTGCGGCATCAGGAACATCATCAGGGAGCTCTTCAATCTCAAGAGAGTGAACCACATTGTCCTCTTCACAACCTAGCTCATCTGGAGCATTCCTGGTTGTGTCAAACTATGACTCCCCCCCCCCCCCCTCAACATGTACTAGGGGAGGGGATGATTCATGAACGGAATCATCACCATCGTCTTCAAAAACAAAATCAGCACCAGACCCTGCCTGTTGGCCACTGGGACTGTGCACTTCAGATACTTCTTGTTGCAAATCCTTCTGAACATCTGAAACTCTGTCATCTGCCAAAGAAGTGTCTGCTTCAAGAACAGAGGGAGAAGAGGGGATGAACACATCCTTGTCAGAAGAAGGTATGTTCTCCTTAGCTGGAATATCTGACACTATGACATCTGCTTGTACTGATGGAGAAGGAGGAGGTGATGGAACTGAATCTGGTAGAGGTGAAAATGGAGCTGGAATGTGAATATGAGCAGGTGATGGGATAGTATCTGATGGATCTGACTGAGTCACTGATGGAATGAATTCCGTTGGAGCTGATGAGGGCTGACCTTTGGCTTTAGAACGGATTGGCAGCTTGGCTCGACCTGAAGCTTTAGAACGAATCCGTGAAGGAAGTGGAAATGATGTTACTTTAGGTACCTGACCTTCAGAAGATGGAACTGGAATTTCTGCTTCACTTGCAACTGCAGATTTATGAGTCTCCCCCTCAGAAGTAGCACTAGCCACTCCCGGCTTCTTGATTCGAATGTCCCATCTCTGCATGGAGATGACATCGATCTTCTTAAGGTGATGAATAACTGCACCTTTGGACATGTCAAATATAGCAGGATTAAACTGATTCAGGAATAATGAGATGATCCGGGCAAAGTTTGGAGAATTAATGCAAGCCTTGATATTTGAGAATAAGATTGAGGCCCAATCTCTCTGTTTTCCTGACACAATTCCAATCACCAACTGAAATATTTCTTCAGACACATGTCCTCGTGTTCCTGTCCTGCAGAAAAGAACCTTGGAAACAATGTCCACTAAAAGCTTGCCAGCATCGTTCATCTTGTGCCTCTTCACTGCAGCAAAATCTGAATCAAGACCACAGTACCTTGCTGTTCTCAACCAGTCAATTTCATTCAGCTCTGCTTCAGCTTCTATTTCAGACAGCTGCAAATACTTAGTAAGAGTCTTTGGAGAGACTTTGATTTTGATACCCTTAACAAATGAAATCAACATTCTTCCTTCCTTAATAGGCTTTACATTTATAAAGAACTCTTCAACCTCATCAAACAGCACCCGGCAAGGATGCTCAAGAACGAAAGTAAGATCGGCGGCATCAAGCAAACAAAATAGGTTCTTGAAGTCATCGGATAAACTGGCGATACCTGAGCGAACGACCTCATTCCCGACGCCAATCTTTGGATGAGGAGTAGGAGCCATTAATGCGAGAGAGAGAGAGAGAGAATTGTCGAACGAGAATGATGAAGCACCGAGAACCACGGAAGCACCGACCTGTCGCCGCTCGAGAAGAAGTCGAAAGGTCTTGGAAGTCTCGGAAATGATTTGCGTGAACATCAAGTTTTCGAGTTCTAATATATATATATATACTATCTTGATTTGACGTTTAAGTGACATTTTGAAGAAAAATAAGAGAAAGAGCAGCGCGTACCTGACGTTTGGAGTTCTTTAAAGTACTTATGTCTCGAGACATCGATTATGTCTCGAGAACTCAGGAAATTCAGCGCGGCATTTCCTTCCCTGATGTCTCGAGTGATAACCCGTGTCTCGAGACATCTGCCTATCTCGAAATCTTCAGCTTGTCTCGAGAAATCCAGCCAGGTCCCGAGACATGACTTGTCAAAAACTTCCTGTTCGTCATGGTTTTGGTTGACTTGATCATTACTCCATGTTGAGCATTCCAAGTTCCGTCTTGAAGAAAGAGAACTTAGTCTCATCCAGTGGCTTCGTGAAAATGTCTGCAACTTGCTTATCCGTGGGAACATAACTCAGATTTATGTCACCCATCTCCACATGCTCCCGGATAAAGTGATATCGTAGCTCGATGCGCTTTGTCCGACTGTGAGAGACTGGATTATTTGCGATAGCAATTGCACTGGAAGAGTCGCAAAACATAGGAATGTCTTTGATCTTCATGTTGTAGTCTTGAAGTTGATTCTTTATCCATATAAGTTGTGCGCAACAACTGCCAGCAGAAACGTATTCCGACTCGGCGGTTGATATTGCAACACAATTCTGCTTCTTGCTACTCCAGGAAATAAGTCTCCTTCCGAGGAATTGGCACGTCCCGGAAGTGCTTTTTCTGTCGTCTTTGCTACCTGCAAAGTCTGCATCTGAAAAACCAATTAGTTCGCTATCATTACTTCTTGGGTACCATAAGCCAAGATTTGGTGTGCCTTTAAGGTATCTTAAAATCCGCTTTGCAGCAGTATAGTGAGATTCCTTAGAGTTCACCTGATATCTAGCACATACACATGTAGAGAACATTATATCAGGTCTACTGGCAGTAAGGTAGAGCAAAGAGCCAATTATGCTTCTGTACTTGGTTTCATCAAAAGGTTTCCCCTTTTCATCCTTGTCCAGAGACGTAGCTGAGCTCATTGGAGTCCTCATAGAGGTTGCACTCTCCATTCCAAATTTCTTAATCAACTCCTTAGTGAACTTTGTCTGAGAAATGAAGATTCCATCTTCAGACTGTTTAACCTGAAGTCCTAAGAAATATTTCAGCTCACCCATACTGCTCATTTCAAATTTCCCTTGCATAAGTTTAGAAAACTTTTTGCAGAGGTTATTGTCCGTAGAGCCAAATATGATGTCATCGACATAGATTTGCACTAGCAAAATCTTGCCTTTTACTTCCCTAAGAAATAATGTTTTATCTATCTTTCCTCTTGTGAACTTGTTCTCAAGAAGAAAGTTAGATAGCGTCTCATACCAAGCTCGAGGAGCTTGTTTCAAACCATATAAAGCTTTTTGTAATAAATAAACATGATTGGGATGATCAGGATTAACAAAACCTGGGGGTTGTTCAACGTATACTTCCTCTTTAATGTCTCCGTTTAGGAAAGTGGACTTGACATCCATTTGATATACGGTGAAACCCTTGAAAGCAGCATAAGCAAGGAAGAGTCTGATCGCTTCGAGCCTTGCTACTGGAGCGTGCGTCTGATCGAAGTCGATACCTTCCTCTTGTCTGTATCCTTTAGCTACAAGTCTGGCTTTGTTCTTTATGATTGTTCCTTCTTCATCCAGCTTGTTTCTATACACCCACTTTGTTCCAATGACATTTTTGTCTTTGGGTTTTGGAACAAGTGTCCATACCTTACAACGTTTGAATTGATTTAATTCTTCTTCCATAGCAATTATCCAAGATGGATCTTCATTTGCCTCTTGGAATTTCTTTGGTTCGACCTGCGAAAGAAAACTCAAATGCATATTCTCATTAAAGGTACCTCGTCTTGTTCTTATTCCTTCATGAGGATCTCCTATGATCTGATCAACTGGATGATCCCTCATGTGTCGTAGCCCGAGGTTCCTTGCATGATTTGGACCGATAGGACTTTCTTCTACTGTTGGAGTATCTTCCTCCACTTGGATTGGCTCTTCATCCGGATGATCTTCTTCATAGGTAGTTATTGGGGGAATCTTGATGAAGTGTTGAGAATTTTCTTCAACTGGCTGATCCAAGCTTAAGTCCTGCAGCTTTGAACCTGTGTCTACAGAAGAAATGCTAGAGGAGCTGCCTTGTAGCATGCTCGTCTCATCAAATACAACATTACTAGATTCTTCTACCACTAGGGTTTTCTTATTAAAAACTCTATATGCCCTACTATGGCTACTATAACCTACAAAAGTACCTTCAAAGCTCTTTTCACTAAACTTAGTTTTGTAATGCTTTCCATTGTTTAGCACAAAGCATTTACTACCAAAGATTCGAAAATAAGAAATGGTCGGTTTCTTGCCCTTTAGAAGTTCATAAGGAGTCTTTTCATGGTTTTTGTTTATGAGTGCTCTGTTTTGCACATGGCATGCAGTATTGACAGCTTCAGCCCAGAAATATTCAGGTAGTGAAGAGTCACTCAACATGGTTCTGCAAGCCTCAATAAGTGTTCTATTCTTTCTCTCAGCTACTCCATTTTGTTGTGGAGTTCGAGGAGAGGAAAACTCATGAAAGATACCAAGGCTTTCACAGAATTCTGTCATGGCTCCAGATTCAAATTCTGTACCATGGTCACTTCTGATTTTGACCACCGAACAGTTAAATTCATTCTGGACTTGCCTGACAAAGCTAGTAAAAGTGTCAAAGGTATCTGACTTGTGTTTCAGAAAGAATACCCAGGTAAAACGAGAGTAATCATCTACAATAACCAATGTGTAAGACTTTCCTCCTAAACTCCTAATTTGCAAAGGACCAAACAAATCCATATGGAGCAGGTATAAACACCTGGTTGAATCTTTGCCAATAATGCTCTTAAAGGTAGCTCTAGTTTGCTTGCCTTTTACACATGCATGACAAAGTCTATCTTTAACGCACTTAACATCTGGTGCATCGCGCACTAAGTTTTGAGAAAACAATTTATTAATAGTTTTGAGATTTATATATGCTAATCTCTTATGCCATTGGTCAACAAGAGATGCACTATCTTTAGCTAAAAGGCACACAGGTGTAGAAGATGATATACAAAGAAAATTTAAACAAAATATGTTTCTACAGCGAATGCCTGATAAAATCGTTTCATGATTTTCAGCCGACTTTATCAAACACTTATCTTTATGAAAATCAACAATGTATCATTTATCACAAAGTTGACTTATGCTTATCAGATTATGTTGTAATCCTTCCACATAAGCTACATCGGAAAATGATACATTACCATTAGAAATCATACCATAGCCTTTAGTTATTCCTCTGTCTGAACCGCCAAAAATAACTTTTGGACCGTTCGCAACTGGAATGTAGTTTTGCAAAAGGCTTCTTGTCCCGGTCATATGCCGAGAGCATCCACTGTCCAAGTACCAGATAGGATTTTTATTGGCCTTTGGACATATCTGCAAAAACAGATTATTTTGCCTTAGGAGCCCAAACAGATTTGGGTCCTTGGTCCCTTGTCAGTTGAGCACCACGATGAATGTTAACATTGCGAGTGGTCTGCCTTGCAACGTTCACTTGTGGTCTCCTAGTATACGTTGTGTTGAACCAACAATCAACGGCAAAGTGACCAATTTTGCCGCAGCACCAACAGTCGAATCTGTTGTACCTTCTTTTTACACTCTCCTGCTTAACTTTTTGAACGTTAGCTCTTGCAGGAGCAGTCCTTCTAGATGAGGATGCCTCATGGGGGCAGCACACACAAGGTGGTACTGTCTTCTTCGGCTTTGGTGCAACAGCCTTCACTTTTGGTGCTTTCTTAGCACTCGGACCATGAACAAATGGACCGTACCCTTTCCGATTAATCTCTTGATAGGGTGCTTGAAAAGCACTATCACCAAAGTTTCGGGGAGGAGCCCATTCCTTATGATCATTCACAGGCGCAAAAGGAATTGGTCGTGTGAAATGATCATAGGAACTCTCCATATCATATGCATTCGTAGGGAATATAACTCTCTTGAATGCTACAGGCTCTTGATGAGCTTTCCCTTTTTCTTTGGTGGTAGCTTTCTTAGCAACCAAACCATTCTTCTTAGCAATTGTGTTTTTAGAAGAATCGCTAGTACTAGCTTCATGCCCTATACCGCTTCCTTTTGCCTTAGTGGTAAAAGTACCAATAATTGGCAGAACAGTTTTAGGTTGAGAGAATGCTTCAACCAACTTCTTCTCAGCCGCAAGCTGTTCCTCCAAGACTTTTATCGAATGATCTCTCAGGGCAAGAGTCTCTTCCGAGCTTTTGATCTTGTCTTTCAAGGCTTGGACTTCCTCTTTGAGAGAAGAAAGTTCTTCAACTTCTTTTCTCAAGTTAGATTCCACCTCCTTGAGAGCCATGATCTCCTTACCTTGAGTTTTGACGACCTTTCGGCACTTGTCGAAGCCTTTGAGCATTTTGGTATATTGAGACATAAGCTCAGATTCATCGTCTGAGGGGTTATCCTTTTGTTCAGCCGAAGCATAATCAGAATCAGATAGGATAGTGTGATCATTTACCTTTCCGGTGTACAGGGGTGCTTCTTCAACATCAGACATTGCCATCAGGCCGAAGTAAGCTTCTTCTTCATCACTCGACTCATCGGAGTCACTGTCGCTCAGAGTTTTGGCTTTCTTAGCGACGAAACTTCTATCTGATTTCTTCTTTCCGTGAGTGGATTTCTTGTCTTCTTTTCTTCCACCTTCTTTCTTCTTGTAGGAACACTCAGCAATTATGTGCCCTGGCTTATTACAACAGTAGCAAATAATGTCAGAAGAAAAATGTTTGTTCTGTTTCGATTTGTACCTGTCATCATTGCTTGAGCCCTTCCTGTGATAGTCGCCATCGCGACGAGAATGTTTATGATCCGAGGAAGACGGCTTGTTGTTCATGTGCCTTCGTTTGTTCAGCAGTTTCTTAAACTGACGGGAAATCAAAGAGAACTCCCCATCAGACAGTTCGGAACAGGAGGAGCTGGCTTCCGATTCTTCTTCATTATCAGATTCCTTTTCTCTGATCGGTATCATGGCTTTGCTCTTCTTTGAACTCTCTGCCTTCAAGGCTAAGGTTCTTTCTTTGCTTGAAGCTCGATTTACATCCTCTTCAGACTTTCAGATGTTCATTTGCAGTTCATGAGACAACAGCTTTCCGAACAGATTCTGAGGTTCTAGACTGGGCAATTTTCCAAACTCTCTAATAGCAACAATCTTGCTATCCCAGTCTTTCGTTAGGGAACGCAAGAATTTGTCATTTAGTTCACCGTTTGTGAACTCCCTATCGTAGTTCCTCAGACCATTGACTATCTTGAAGAATCTTTCGTACGCATCAGCAATGCACTCCTTCTTATTCTGCTTAAACCCCTCGTACTCTTGATTAAGTAGAGACCTTCTATCTTCTCTTACCTCGTCAGTACCTTCCATTAGAACAATTAAGGATGTCCACATCTCTTTGGCTGATTTGCAGTGGATTAAGTTTTGCAACATGGAATCGTCCACTGCACTAGCAATTATGTTCTTAGCCTTCTTGTCAAGAGCAACAAGAGCTATCTCATCCTTATTCAAATCCATCATTTTCTTAGGTATCTGAACAGTAGGATTTGTTGACGAAACGGTCATGGGCACATGGGGACCTTCTTCCACGACTTGGAAGATTCTGGGATCTGCAGCTTCCATATAAAAACGGACTCTTTCCTTCCACATAGGAAAGTTGGCCTTAGTGCAGATGAGCAGTTTCAGAGAGGATTCCTTGACTCTATCCATGGCTTGCTAGCAACTAGAAGGATGGACCCTGTTCAAGGTGTTAACCTAGCAACGAACAGCGACCCTCTGATACCAATTGAAGTATCTAGTTGCTTACCTAAATCACCTAGAGGGGGGTGAATAGGTGATCTCTACGTCTTTTGCGGAATTAAGAATTAAACGTAAAGCACAGCACACAAAATAAATCACAGCCACAGATAACACCAGGAATTTATAGTGGTTCCCCGTACTTGGGTACTCCACTGCCGGCCTCGCCAATCTAGCACCACAGCTAGACTTGACTACTCACTAAATCTCGGATCAGAATGATCCTACAAACTCGGAGTCAAACTCCTACAATCTCAGAGAGAACCTCTCTTACAACTCGGAGAAAAACTTCTCCTACAACTCGGAGAACAACCTCTCCTACAGCTCGGAGATAACAACTCCTACAATAGATGATAAAAGGTTTTGAACAATAAGATACCAGATCTGAATAACAGAGACGTTTTCTTCCTTCTTCTTGAATGGCTTTTGAGAACGATGAGGAAGAACAACGATCCTTCAAATCTGTCTTTAGCAATCCGAAACGATCCAATAGAGGTTGTAGAATCAGAACACGGATCGATCGAATCCTTCTTTGATAGAAATCAGCAACTCAAATGAGTAGATCGATCTTCAATCGTAGGCGACAGCGAGGCGGCGCTTTTCTCGTTCTTTTAGATCAGGAAAGAAAATTAGGGTTTGAGAACGATTCGAAAAACTTGTTCGAAATAACACAAGAGCGATCCTATATATAGAGGGCAATGATTAAGGGTTAAATCGACCTTAAACGCACTCAATATAGCCGTTAGGATCGGGAAGGAGCGTTTACGAACCGTCAAGAACAGAGGAAACAAATTAGAAAAATAACGGACAGAATTCTCGAGACATAAGGGATCTCTCGAGAACTAACGGATCTCTCGAGATATGAAACAAAGAGAGCAGGAAAGGGATGTCTCGAGAACTCGATGATCTCTCGAGACATTACAAAGATTTCGGTCTTAAGGACTCTCAAGACAAGCTTGATCTCTCGAGTCATCAAGAACAGAAATACCGAGATCAACAGAACTAGCTTCTCGAGACATTAAACGACTCTCGAGACATGCTTGATCTCTCGAGACATATCCTTAGAGAAATTGTTTTCATTTACTCCTTTTCTTCTCTTGAACATTTGCTGCAACCGCACTCCAAAGTCTTCAATAGTCTTGAAAATGAAGTGTACCCCAATAGAGAGATCACACATGAGTCATCACCATGTTTCATATAATGAGGAATTACATTGTATGAAACTGTGTTTGCAGACCCATTGTGACCTGACATTGATTTACACTTAGCAATGATAATCTGCAAGACAATACTAGAAAAGCATATCAAATACAAAAGCAATCCAATCTTAGTTTAAGGGTGACTTCTCACAAATCAAGGTAATTGTGAATACAATTTCCAACAGAGAGCTCTAGGTTGAAGGTGTTGGAACTATGAACTGGACCAAGGGCTCGGCGAGGAGGTCCCACCACATACCCGGAAGATCTTTAGAGCGCTTCCCCTCCCAAGCCAATGTCGGGCTTGGGCACCACTAGAGGCTCTCCTCACCCCACTAGAGAGAGATTTGGGGAGGGAGAGAGAGAGCTAGCCTAGAACAAGCTTGCCTCCAAATGGTGCCCCCTTGGTCCTATTTATAAGATTTCTGGACTTGGGCTGCAAATAGCCAAAAACTGGTCCGCGAATTACCAAAATACCCTCGGAAATGGCTGCGGATAGCCAAATCCCGCTGTTCTGAAGCGCTAAATGCAGACCGACCCCTCCCCCCGGAACTGGGCGAGAGGGGGGACCTCCTGCGGGGGCTGGGTGACCCCCCTAACTGGGGCGGGCGAGACCCAGGGGCCGGCCCCTACTGGTCTCGCCCCCTACTGGGGCGGGGGCGAGGGGGGCCGAAGGTCTCCTCCCCTCGCCCCCCTGCTAAGGCGGGAGAGACCCGGGGGTCGTCCCCCCTGCTGGTCTCGCCCCCTACTGCTGGGGCGGGGGCGAGGGGGGGCCGAAGGCCTCCTCCCCTCGCCGCCCTGTTGGGGCGGGCGAGACCCGGGGGTTGGCCCCTCTACTGGTCTCGCCCCCTACTGCTGGGGAGGGGGCGAGGGGAGGCCGAAGGCCTCCTCCCCTCGCCCCCCTGCTGGGGCGGGCGAGACCCAGGGGTCGGCCACCCTGCTGGTCTCGCCCCCCTACTGCTGGGGGCGGGGCGAGGGGGGGCCGAAGGCATCCTCCCCTCGCCCCCTACTGCGGCGGGCAAGACCCGGTGGTTGCCCCCCTGTTGGTCTCGCCCCCTACTGCTGGGGGCAGGGCGAGGGGGTCGAAGGCCTCCTCCCCTCGCCCCCCTGCGGGGGCGGGCGAAACCAGGGGGTTGGCCCCCCTGCTGGTCTCGCCCCCCTACTGCTGGGGGCGCGGGCGAGGGGGGCCGAAGGCCTCCTCCCCTCGCCCCACCTCTGCTGGGGGCGGGGGCGAGAGGGAGGACTCGCCCCTCCACCTCTCGCCCCCCTACGCTGGGGGCGGGGGCGAGAGGGAGGGCTCGCCCCTCCACCTCTCGCCCCCCTCTGCTGGGGGCGGGCGCGAGAGGGAGGGCTCGCCCCTCCACCTCTCGCCCCCCTACGCTGGGGGTGGGGGGCGAGAGGGAGGGCTCGCCCCTCCACCTCTCGCCCCATACGCGGGATGGGCGAGAGGGAGGCCTCTGCCTCCACCGCTCGCCCCCCTTGCCCCTACTTCTCTTCCTGCCTGGGACTATGCTAGCTTCCACACAATGTCTCTAAAAAACACTCGGCGAATACGAGGTTTTACACATGGCGAGACCCAGGGGCCAGCCCCTGCTGGTCTCGCCCCCCTACTGGGGCGGGGGCGAGGGGGGACGAGGGCCTCCTCCCCTCGCCCCCCTGCTAGGGCGGGCGAGACCCGGGGGTCGGCCCCCCTGCAGGTCTCGCCCCCTACTGCTGGGGCGGGGGCGAGGGGGGCCGAAGGCCTCCTCCCCTCGCCCCCCTGCTGGGGCGGGCGAGACACGGGGGGTCGGCCCCCCTACTGTTCTCGCCCTCCTACTGCTGGGGGCAGGGGCGAGGGGGGGGGGGGGGGGGGGGCGAAGGCCTCCTCCCCTCGCCCCCCTGCTGGGGCGGGCGAGACCCGGGGGTCGGCGCCCCTGCTGGTCTCTCCCCCCTACTGCTGGGGCCGGGGGCGGGGGGGGGGGGGGGGGGGGGGGGGGGGGGGGGAGGGCCTCCTCCCCTCGCCCCCCTGCTGGGGCGGGCGAGACCCGGGGGTCGGCCCCCCTGCTGGTCTCGCCCCCTACTGCTGGGGAATGTGGCGAGGGGGGGCCGAAGGACTCCTCCCCTCGCCACCCTCTGCTGGGGGCGGGGGCGAGAGGGAGGACTCGCCCCTCCATCGCTCGCCCCCCTAAGCTGGGGGCGGGGGCGAGAGGGAGGGCTCTCCCCTCCACCTCTCGCCCCCCTCTACTGGGAGCGGGGGCGAGAGGGAGGGCTCGCCCCATCACCTCTCGCCCCCTACGCTGGGGGCGGGGGCGAGAGGGAGGGCTCGCCCCTCCACCTCTCGCCCCTCTACGCTGGGTGCGGGGGCGAGAGGGAGGGCTCGCCCCTCGACCTCTCGCCCCCCTACGCGGGCTGGGCGAGCGGGAGGCCTCCGCCTCCACCGCTCGCCCCCTTGCCCCTACTTCTCTTCCTGCCTGGGACTATGCTTCCACACAATGTTTCGAAAAAATACTCGGCGAATACGGGCTTGTACAGTGATGTTGTTCAAGAAATGTTGTGGTAGGGTAAACGACAATTGCAACGTTTTAAAAAAAATCGCCATGATAGGGCAAGTAACTATCCTGTGTATTAAAAAAAACATTGCAAAGGGCTACCGCGACTGTTGCAATCACAACGATTTTGTGATGTTTTTACAAACGTCACAAAAACTACAGCAATAACATAACAAATTGATAGTGCATTATTTATAGTTATTTTTATATAGTATTTTAGTAGTAATTAATTAGTTTTTATATAATTTTAGTTTAATATATATCTAATTCGCTTTATTTTGTGTTTTCAGGTAATCTGGGGCTGCTAATAGCAAATTCAAGCTCACAACCATGTTCAGGGGAAAGAATGGAACAAGTCTGCAAAAATCTTCAGTACACGCCCTCGGTCACGGCCATGACCAAGGGCGTGACTTCAAGTCACGGCCATGACTCAACCCAGCCATCTTCCAGCTGCCTGATCATGCCGCCAGCCCAATTTAGTATTACACGCCCTCGGTCACGGCCATGACCAAGGGCGTGACATCAAGTCACGACCATGACTCAACCCAGCCATCTTCCAGCTGCCAGAACACGCCGCCACATCATTTCCAGCCTACACGCCCCAGGTCACGGGCATGACTCCATGTCACGGCCATGACCTAGGGGGTGACCCATCGCGCAACTGCCAGAATAACTCCAGATCGCGCCGTTTCCAGACTCGGTCATGTCACGCCCTCTGTCACGGGCGTGACTACATGTCACGGCCATGACCTAGGGGGTGACCATTCCCGCAACTGCCAGAATAACTCAAAATTGCGCCGTTTCCCGCCGTTTCCAGATTCGGTCAAGTCACGCCCTAGGTCACGGGGGTGACCGAGGCCGTGACCCGTCGAGATGATTAATTTTGGCGGTTTTTCTTCCCCAACGTTCCCGGGCTTTCAAGACGCAATTACGCAGCTTACACGCCCTTGGTCACGGGCGTGACCAAGGGCGTGACTCAGCAATTTTCTGCCTATAAAAGCCAGCTGCTGCCAAAGTGATGGGAATCCGATCCTAGCTTAGATTGGGTCATTTTTAGATTAGTTTTTTCAGCATTTTCTTATTGTATTTTCTTTATGCAATTTACTTCTTGTCTTGCACTTCTTAATTCTTAGTTTAGAATTTTATTTCTTGTATGTGTTATTCCTTTTCTTAGAAATAAAATTGTTCTTCTTTTTAAATCATTTTTAACTATTTTTATAGCATTTGATCGGATGATTTCCTGAGTTTTTATATTTCGTAATCTTTTATTTTTAGTTTGGATTTGGAAACTAAGATTTACCGATGATTTGCAATTATTGGTTTCATATTTCTAGTGTATGAAAATCAAGTTTGATCCATATTTTAGTGTATCGAGAGATCCGTAAATACGGTAGATCGCTCATCAGTAAAAAGAATTGTTTGCACTCCTCGAGAGAGGGTGATGAAATTCTTCCGGATTGGAGTCAAATCCAATAGTGGGGCTCACCGCATAAAGCAAGCTTAGGGGTTTCGACTGGCCGAGGGGTCTTAATCGATCAACCTAAGGTTAGGTGGTAGTTCTCTCGAGAGAGGCTCTATCATATTTTGGAAACCTCCACGGTCAAGTTTGTCTAAATCGATTTCTTTCGAATTCTAGATTTACGAAATATTTTACTTTAGAAGGATTCCCGATCAAATATTTCTCTTTATTTAATTATTTTCAAAACTTTATATTACTTCCGATAAAATAATATTAATTTGCGTGAGTAGAAGTAGTCAACAAACCCGTGGAATACGACACTTGATATTTATTTGTTTTAAATATCCTATGCTATGAACGATAGGTGCTCTTGCCTATAGTTCGTAGAATTTGGAGAAAATTATTTATATCCTAAATTTTAGCTATCACAAATTGTAGTCGTATAATGGCTTTGTTGTGGTGGGACGCAGACTCCCAGGATTTGAGGGGCAATTGATGGGTACCCCTTTTTATTTATAGGAGATTTGGGCTGCGGTTAGCAAAACCCCTCAAATATTGGGAATGTTCATAATGAAGAATGCCCTTAAACACCAAAACCACGCACGACCGCCAGAGACGCATGTACACGGGTGCGCGTCCCCGGGTTCACCTTGTACGACCCCGCCGATCAACGGAGGCGGTTAGAATCCCAACCACCGCCAACATGACGGCTGCCCCACCGCCCAAAACGCACGCATCCACACGTGGCTGCGTGCTAGCGCTCACAAACCGCGTGCGTCAGCACACACGGGAACACACACTCGCACGCGACAGCGTGTGGAGTAGCGTGCGCACCCGAGCGCAGCCACCCAGGAGTGGTAGTGCGCGCACTCGCACGCAGCACCGCAACGTGGTAACACGCGCATCCGCGCACCCTGCGCATCCATGCACGGCAGCACCCGCACCCGCGCAAGGCAGCATGCGCGAGCACACGGATTTCATTTTGGGCGCGCGTTGTAATCTACCTTCTTTTGCAAAGACTATAGGGATGTTCACAGTTCGCAGTTCGTTGTCGTCACTGCCATCAGTCCTGCTCAAACTGCCCGCAGGGCAAAATCGTCATATGTGCAAAATGGCAATTCATGTGCTCCAGATTTAGAAAAGTGATTCGTCCATCCGGTAGTTACGGTGGTTTCGACGGCATAATTACCGGACCGCCCCTGTCCGCAGCTATAAAAAGAGCCAAGAGCCTTCATTTGAAGGGATCTTGCCTTCAGCACCAGAGAGAGCTCCTTCAAAGAATCCTTCGGAGTTCTCCTTCGACGCTCGAAGGCTCCCTCAAAAATCTCCTTCCCCTTCGAAAATCTCCTTCGAAGGCGACTTGAAGATCTCAATTTCCGCTAGAGGCAACTCGAGCGTCTCGCTTCTCCCTCCACCAAATACTTAGCGCAACAAGCGGTGGTCTGTCACCCTCGAGCACTCTTCTACTTACTGTAACGAGTGGTGGCTTGTCACTCTCGAGTTCTCCACTTTTACTTGTAACAAATCAAGATATATTGCAATTTGGCTGGCACAGATCCGACCACGTAGTTTTTTACCATTTTCGGGTTTTACACGCTAAAAAGTCTTTTTGCCAGCTGTTAGTCTTCTCTGTGATTGTTCGCGCGCTCGGCTCACTTTCGAGCTGAGACGGTTTAATTCGACCAGTCTATAAATGCGTCGAGTGACCCGCAACAATATGAACGAAATCAGTCTCACGATGATTCACTCACAAGGTAATTTGGCTGCAGGGATTAGAGAAGAAGGTAATAATCCCTCTGAAGAACAAAAACACCTGAACCAACATGGAGCAGAATGGAAGAAACTAGCGGCGCCGAACCCTGCATGAAGCAACTCAAACAATGAGTAACCGAGCCATACCCGGTTATGGTCTTGACCATAGCTTATAACCATAATGTATTTATTTTATTATTATTCAAAAATATGTATGGGGAAGTCTATACTCCCCTTTTATATGCAAGTGACTTTGGGCAGAATCAAAAATTCCACTGTGTTGTATGAGAGGAAGGCATTGCATGTTAGGTTGAGACTTTGTCATATTTTTTTTTATATGAATGAAATCGGTCTCACCATGATCCACCCACAAGACCTCGGAATAGTGAGATTTTGATATCATTGATCGACAAAAGAAGGCGAAGAGGTGAGCTGCTACGCAGCATTGGACTAAAGATACCGCTCTATCGATAGGCAAAGATGATACGAAGTAGCTCGAGCAAAGTGAAGAGGAAGTTTAAAATCAAATTGTTAAATTTTATTCTCCTTTCCTTTCCCCAATTTTTTTATTATCAAAGCCCATTTTCTCCAATTCAGTGAAAAAGAAAATGAGATTTTTTTATCAAATCCTATGTTTTTTTATTAAAAATCATTTTCCCTCATTCATGATTTTTTTTTTCAAAACCCACGTTTTTTTATTAAAAATAAATTTCCATCAGTAAGTTACAAATAAAATGAGATTTTATTTCACATTCAATTATTCTACAACCTACACTCAACCAGGAAAAGTCTTAGTACATTAATTCCAGGCTAGCTGATTAAAATTATGAAGTGTACAATCTTCTTGCTAGCTGATCAAATCCAATTTTGATGCACTGGAGTCTTTTTTGAGTTATTTTTCTTGAATTGTTTGGTGGCAGAAATTACGGGAGGGTAATATTGTCAAACCACCGCACTCATTTTCATTCCAAAACTCAAGTCAAGGATAGGAGAGGCGGGGCCTGTTAGAATTGAAGTGAGCTAGCGCTAGCTACTACTCGCCACCCCCTTGTTTTGCCTATAAATAGAGGGGTACCCCCCTCTAAAGAGTATCGATTCTGGAACTGGTGAGTATCCTCAACTTAGAGCGAGTTAGAGATACCAGAGCGCCACCAGGCGTGCATCGAACTTGGAATAAGTTCGCGAGGCGAGTTACCTACTCGCGAGATAGCGCCGACGATAGTGGATAGCGCCTGCGTTAGCGAGAAGAGAAGGAACGAGCGAGTACCTACTCGGGAGATAACGCCCAGCGCTAGTGGCTAGCGCGCGCGGTGGCGAGTAGTGGAGGAAGCGAAGCGCGGCGAGCGTGCGAGTAGCTTGGAGTGCGAGCAGCGAGCTTGCGAGTAGCAGAGCTAACGCCCGGCGCTAGCGATACCGCCGGCGGTAGCGAGGAGCGAGTATCGGAGCGAGTATCACCTGCGCGGTGTGCTCCGGAGGAGAAGCGGACCTTGTCCGTGACCAAGTTCTTACTTACTATTGGCTGTTGTGCTTCAAGTTGGATGCAACTTGTATTAAGCCTTGTTCAGTTGTAACTAGCTACCAGAGTAATTATTGTGAAAGATTGTGTTCATCTATTTGGTGTCCTTATTCTCCCGTTGGTTGACGTGTTCTTCCGACTACAAAATATTTCACAGGGCCTATTATATGCACGCGTGGACCGTCTGGATAGACGGTGTGAGACTAATCTTGACATGCTTTTTTTTAGTTCACGGTGGACCATCCAACAAATATCAATTAATTTTATTAATATTAATTTACATGCACAAAAAGGAAAACTAAGTTAATAGATTTTCATATTTATAAATGTTGACAATTATTTATAATAATCCTAAAGGAAAAAATGAGATAGTTGTATCAAACAATAACTAGCCTTTTGGTTGATGTACACGAGCCAGCGGAAGGTTGAATTCATGCATTACATGCAGAAAAGTAATTAGCATACGACTTTTAATATATTAATTAGAAGAAATATCAGACTTCTTTTTCCTATATAAATCATGACAAACTGCAACATAAGGAAAATAAACATAGCCCAACACAGCACAAGATCATCATGAGTCCAACTCTGCTCGCGGCTCTCCTCTTGGCTCCCCTCTTCCTCTTCTTCCTTGCAGAAAGAAGGAGACGGAGATCCATTTCACAAAAAATACCTCTGCTGCCTTCACTACCCGGGCTTCCCTTCATTGGAAACCTCCATGAACTTGGCTCTATGCTTCATCACTCACTCTCCCGCCTCTCCAAGAAGCACGGCCCCCTCATGCTTCTCCATTTAGGCTCCATTCCAACCTTGGTAGTCTCATCGTCCGCCTTTGCCCAAGAGTTCATGAAAACTCATGACACCATATTTGCTAGCCGCCCTTCTTTAAGAGTGTCTAGAGCTCTATCGTACAACAACATTGACGTGGCCTTCTCACCGCACGGAGATTGCTGGAGGCACATGAGGAAAATTTGCATGACACACCTCCTTAGCGCAAAGATGGTGCAGTCCATTGCGTCCGTGCGTAGAGAGGAGGTGGTTGGGTTGCTACAACGAGTTTCAGATCATAACGGCACTGTTGTATGTCTCACTGAGATGTTGAATGAATTAGTAAACAACGTGCTTTGCCGAGTCGTTTTAGGATCACCTTTGGGCGACGAGAGGAGAAAGCTAATTAGTGGTCTTGTGCAACGGAACTCCACCATCAATACCGTATTGTTCATGGAGGATTTTTTCCCTAGGATGGGATGGTTGGATCGGATATTGGGGTCGGAAAATAAGATAATGAGTCATTTTGGAGCGTGGGATATTCTTTTTGACGAGTTCATTGAGGATCACTTGACCAACAACTCCACTTATCGATCTTCAGATAGAATTGATTTCATTCAAGTGTTGCTTCAACTACAGAAAGATTCTAGCATGGAGTTTGCCCTCACCAAGGATCACATCAAGGCTGCTTTAATGGTAATTAAATTCCATTCATCATACTCGTAATTTTTCGTTATACTTAGTTTAATTGTTAATTATGAACTGCTAGTTGACTACTGATCATATGCACGCCTAGTAATTTAAGTAGAAAACTCTTTGGTCTCGTATTCAAATAGCAGATATCCATATATATTAATTATTTAATTTTCTCTTCTAACAAATGCATGCAAATTGTGTATAAATATATAGGACATGTTTGCTGCGGGAATTGATACATCATTCGTAGTCTTAGATTGGAGCATGTCGGAACTGATTCGAAATCCGAGAGTGATGAAAAAGGTGCAGGACGAAGTCAGGTCAATTGCTAATGGAGATGACATGATTAACGAGGAGCATTTGCAAAACATGAGCTACTTAAAAGCTGTCATAAAGGAAATTCTTCGGCTACATCCACCTGCTCCGCTACTGCTTCCTAGAGAGTCAACACAAGATTGTGAAATAGCCGGCTACCACATTCCCAAAAAAACAAGAGTTATCATCAATGCGTGGTCTATTGGAAGAGATAAACAATACTGGGAAGCTCCCGAAGAATTTAACCCCGAGAGGTTCAAGGGAAGTACCTTGGACTTCAAGGGTAAAGAATTTTACTTCATACCTTTTGGCGCTGGTCGTAGGATATGCCCGGGAATGACATTTGCAACTGCTGTTATTGAGCTTACTTTAGCTAATCTCTTGCATCGCTTTGACTGGAGTTTACCGAACGACATCTCTATTGAAGACATGATCATGGAAGAAAATGCGGGATTAGTTGCTTCGAGGAAACAAAAACTTGAACTAGTACCAATACTTGTCAATAAGGCTAATTAGATGCATGTATTATCATAATTTTCATATTTTATATTATGATTTTCGCAATAAGCCTATCAGAATATCACAACTACGTACTTGGTCAATTATGCTACATATGTTCAAGATAATAAATTGATGTAATATTATTTGCCCGAATAAAATATTTGTTTGTTTTGAACCCTTCAAACAAAGGATTGGATCACGAGATCAACCTTTATATTTGATCTTTTTCTTAGACCTCTCTTATTATCTATGGACTAAAGTACAATGCACAGGAGGCCTTATGTACCGGCACGATAGTATCCCGGTCACGATAGTGTCGCGGCCCGACGCCGCTCCCGTATTCGCAGCCCTCCGAAATGCGTTAGAAAATTGAGCGGCAGCTGGAATACGGCGCTCTGGGGGACTACGAGGGCGGGAGTGCCCTCGCGCTAGGGACTGTGGGTATATATATATATATATATATATTTTGTTGTTGTTCAGAAATCAGAATTGAGAGAGAGAGAAATAATAAAAATAAGGCAATTGTTAATCGCACCCCAGTTTTGGCTATCCGCAATCCTTTTATATGAATTATTACGCATTTTTTTGAAAATACGTCTTGTACAAGCATTTTTAGGAAAAATGTTCAACACGAAAGTTGTAGATATTGTCGAGATCTACAACTTTTGTGTTGAACATTTTTCCTAAAAATGCATGCACAATGCGTATTTCCAAAAATTCGTTATAGTTACGCCCATGTTTCAATTCGGGCGGCAATACATCTTGTGCGTGCATTTTTAGCAAAAGTGTTCAACACAAAAGTTGTAGATCTTGACGATATCTACAACTTTCGTGTTGAACACTTTTCCTAAAAATACTTATACAAGGCGTATTTCCAAAAATGCGCGTAATAATTCATATAAAAGGGTTGCGGATAGCCAAAACTGGGGTGCGGTTAACAATTGCCTAAGGCTGCGTCTCGCGCGGCTTATTTGCTCCGGTGAGGTTGGACAAAAACGTCATTGTCATAAAAAAATCTCATGCCCTAAACTAGTTTCTTTTTTGATAATGGTTGTAACATTTGTCATACCAAACATACATTCTATGACAATGACGTTTTTGTCCAACCTCACCGGAGCAAATAAGCTACACCAAACGCAACCTAAGATTATTATATTTTGTTGTTCAAAATTTGCCTTGGTAGACCATCTCTCATGTTGGCAGCGTAGCTATCGCCTTCTCCTTCAGTCTTCTCCATCCCATCCCCACCTCCCAGTTCTCTGCCAGAAACTTCACCCAGTGGACCTCCTCAGCTGCTTTCGAGCCCCCCGCCACTACCTCGACGTCTGCTCGTCCAAGCGCGCTGGTTGCTACCGCCGCCTCAGCAATCGCCGGAGCCGCAGCGGTACCGCAGATAAGCCTCACTCCTCAGTGGCAGACGATGGCGTACTGCGCACATTGACTCTTTGGGCATCAACTGTACATGGAGACAAAGCTGCAATAACAGGGGAAGAAACCATACTAAAGGATTGATCTGTCCGTTTTTGCTGCAGCAGCATGGGGATGATTGAAAGAAGCTCAATGTAGATTTGCCTCTCCTGCAGTTATCAAGCAGATTTCTGGTATAGTTCCAATGCCACCGAAAGGAGGATATCAGATTTTTATCTTTGTTGTTTTGTGTGCTGTCTGTTTTTTTAATTGTTTAAGTTTCCTGTTTAATGAGCTTATACCCCTCTCTTGCCTATATATAAAGGTAAGAGCAGAGTTTTTGTTAAGTGTGTAAAAAATCAAGAAGTTGTAACTCAGTTTTAGCATATATCAAAATCTAGCGGTAGTACCGGCTACCTTTCTCCATTGTTTCTACATGGTATCTGTACAACCCGTATTCGCCGAGTGGGCCCCCCCAGCCAACTGGCGAAACCTGGGTCGTCCGGATCACTCGCCGGGTCACTCGCCCAGGCTAAGTGAGGTAAAAATGCCCTCAAGATGGTGGAGGTAAGCTATAGGAAAGAAGACGCTAGGCGAGTGGTGCCCTCACGGACCACTCGCCCAGAAATGAGAGCATTCGCCCAGCCAGGGGACCACTCGCCCAGAAGCGTGGGCATTCGCCCAGACAGGCGGGTGCCCAGCGAATGGTGCCCTCACGGACCATTCGCCCAAATGGGTGAGGGAAAAATGACCAGGATACCCCTGGTGGGCTGCAAATAGCCCCTCGGAACAGCGGAGTTTGGCTGTTAGCAGACCAATTTGGGGTGCGGTTAGTAAAATTAAAAGGCGGATCCAGGCTATTTACAGACCAGCCTAGGAAAACTATAAATAGACCCTTAAGGGCACCTTGGAGGAGATCCGATTTTTAGAGAATCCTCTCCTCTAGGCTAGTTTTGGTGGGCAGCCAGTGCCCTCCAAGGTGCCCGGTTGAGCTTTGGTTTGGGAGGGGAAGCTCTCTAAGATCTTCCGGGTGTGTGGCGGGACCTCCTCGCTTCAGGCTTGGGTCTATTCCGTTTCCAGCATCCACCGTCAAGAGAGTCTAGTGAGGGAGAAATAAGCATCGGCTACACCCCCAGTGGGTCCGAACTCAAGAGACCAGTTGCTGGTTTCAACATTTTTGGTGCGGTGAGCGTGGACCGTAGCCGGTGAAAGAAAATCCCAAGCTGGTTTCGATGACAGGAGATGGAGGAAATGGTTCTGACTCAGGTCACTCGCAGCCACCGGCGGCAGGGGAGTGGCTGGAGATGTTTGAGAAGTTCAAGCGAGAGGTCCTGCAGACAGTTCTCGCAACAAGGACCGAGTGCGAGACCCCGGCGGTCCCAGTGGTTCCGCCTTTTCAGATCGGCGAGAACGCACCAGGGCAGCGGCCGGGGAAGGAGGTGCCAGCAGAAGGAAGCGCGCGAGATCTCCCCGGACGGCAGCTGTTCAGCAGTCCGGCGAGTGCTGAGGTGTGTGAGTTGGTCCCGCGCGAGAGGACCACTCGCCGAGCAGGGGAAGGGAGCCCCTTTTGCGAGATGATCCTCTCGGCCCCAGTGCCAGAAGGGTTTCGTGGGCCGGAGATGTCCTACTACACCGACAAGGAGGATCCAGTTGTGCACCTGCAGTGGTTCGAGGACATGACTTCAATCCTTCCCATGTCGGATTCTTTCCAATGCCGACTCTTCGCGACCACCCTGAAGGAGAAAGCAAGGGACTGGTTCCACCAGCTTCCCACAGGTTCCATATATGCGTTCGATGATCTGCGCCGAAGCTTCCGACTGCGTTTCTCGACGTCAAAAAAGAGGAAGAAGGATGCGGAGGCTCTCTTCAAGATCAGACAGAGGGAGGGGGAATCCCTGGCTAAGTACGTGGACAGGTTCCAGGAGGAGATACACCTAGTGCAGGAGGTGCCGGGTTTCGCCCTCCAGATGGCATTCATCGTAGGGCTGCGAGAGGGGTTCTTCAAGATGGACCTGAAGAGAAGACCTCCTGTATCCTTCGAGGAGTTGATGGAGAGAGCCGCGGAGGAGATTGAAGGAGAGGCAGCCAACCCCGAATTCTACAAAAGGTTGGCAAAGATGAGCGAGCCCGAGGTGAGGCAGCCAGAGGGAAGAAGGCGAGAGGAGCCTAGGGGCCAGGGGTTCGAAAGACCACCTCGGGTTTGGAGGAACCAAGAACCCAACAACAGGTTGGGCTGGAGGAACCAGGAAGGACCCGCGCGAGGTCAGGATGAAAGGTACCAAGGAAGGGAGGCAGGAGGAGTGAATCAGGGGTGGAGGCAGGGTCCCAGACCCCCTCACCCCCCGAGGGAGCAAACCATGGCGGTAGGCCGAGGGAGAAGAGGTAGAGGAGCGAGAGGAGGAAGAGGAAGAGCTGGAAGAGAGGACAGGGTGGCGTTGCCTTACTGTGACTTTCATCAGGAAGAAGGTCACGCGATCGCCACCTGCCCAGAGTTCTTGGAAATGAGGGAAAGAGGCCAGCCACGGCGGCAGCAGGCCAGAATTGAGGAAGTGCTCCCAGATGCAGAAGAGGACCGATGTGAGGATAGGGCAGATACGGGAACTAGGGGGGAATCGGGGTGATTCACGGTGGGGTTGGGATAGAGTCCTCTCGCAAGAGAAGCTTCCAGGCCATGTTCCGAAGGGACGTCGCGTCGACTTCCCAGACCCCACCCCCCTCCGAGAAGCTCACCTTCTCCTCAGAAGATATGCCAGACTACGAAGACCCATTCTGCGACGCCCTGGTGATCCAGACGGCAATAGAAAACTTCACGGTCTCTCGAATCCTGGTGGACAACGGGAGCTCGGTGAATGTGATCTTCAAAAAGGCTTTCGACGCGATGGAGGTAGAGAAGAAGAGAGTGCAGGCCTCCGACGGACCACTGTTTGGTTTCTCAGGAGAGCGGAAGGAGGTCGAGGGAGGCGTAGGTCTCCAGGTGACGCTAGGAGGAGTCCCAAGAAACTGCCGGTTCGTCATCGTGGACGCTCCGAGCAGCTATAACGCCATCTTCGGCCGACCCCTCATCAGCGCCTTCCGGTGCGTGCCCTCATCATACCATCAGTGCTTAAAGCTCCATAGTGGAGGAGTCCAGATCCGCGTCCGAGGAGATGCTAAGGTGGCGAGGCAGTGCTACGTGACTGCCGTCAACACCATTTCATGGATGGCGGATGCCGAAAAGATGGATGAAGAGATGGTGAGGCCGGAGGGGCCAGGAGAGGAAGTGGAGAAGGGAGAAGTAGGGGGAGAGGGCGATGCCCGAGAGGAGTTGATGGAGGTTGCTCGTGAGGAGCAGGAGGTCGAGGTGTTGGAGGTCGCTCATGAGGAGCAGGAGGTCGAGCCAAGGGAGGCGGAAGGAGCTGCAGGAAAAAAGGCCCGGGAGGAGGGGAGAGAAGCAAAGGGCCAGTGGGAAGAGCCAGCCCGGCTCGAGGCGGCAGAAGAGGTGATAGAGATGGAGGTTACCACCCAGGCAGGAAGGGTGGAGAAGGTGCGGATCAGCGGGGGCCTCGGCCCGGAGGACCAGAGAAGGATGCTGGAGTGCATCCAGAAGAACATGGACATCTTCGCGTGGAGCGCAGCGGACATGCCAGGCATCGAGGCGGACGTGGCTTGCCATCGTCTCAACCTCGATCCAGAAGCCCGCCCCATCCGGCAGAAGAGAAGGACTATAGCTGACAAGCTCGAAGGACCGATCCGCGAGGAGGTGGCGAAACTCCTCGAGGCAGGTTTTGTAACGGAGATCCAGTATCCAGGCTGGGTCTCCAATGTCGTAATGGTAAAAAAGGCCGATGGCCGCTGGCGTATGTGTGTGGACTTTTCATTGTTAAATAAGGCCTGCCCTAAGGATTGTTATCCCTTGCCTCGGATCGACGCGCTGGTTGACTCAGCCGTCGGTTTTTCTGTGATGAGTTTTTTGGATGCTTTTTCAGGTTATCACCAAATAAGAATGCACCCCCCGGACGTCAAAGATGTCTCGTTCATCACCAGGGAGGGATGCTACTGCTATAAGATGATGCCCTTCTGGCTGAAAAATGCAGGAGCAACCTACCAGAAGATGATGGATCGGGTATTTAAGAAGCAAAGGGGAAGGAACCTGGAGGTCTACGTGGATGACCTTATGATAAAGAGCAAGTGTGTGAGCTCTCACATCCGGGACCTCGAGGAGACCTTTGCCACCCTACGCGAGTACAAGATGCGCCTAAACCCCCTGAAGTGTGTGTTCGGGGCCAGCAAAGGGAAGTTCCTCGGGCACCTTCTCACCCCTTGGGGGGTAGAACCTAACCCGGACAAGGTTAGGGCTATAATGGAGTTGGGGTCGCCACGGAACGCCAAGGAAGTTCAGCGCTTGACCGGAAGACTCGCCGGGCTGAACAGGTTTCTCTCCCGGGCAGGGGAAAAATGTTCCCCCTTCTTCAAGGCGCTACGAGGCAATCAGAAGTTTGAGTGGACGAGAGAATGCGAGGAGGCCTTTCAGGCCTTGAAGAGCCAACTCACCAAGGCTCCGCTACTGCAAAGTCCCAAAGAGGGGGAGGATCTACATCTATATCTCGGGGTCGGGGCCGAGGCCGTAAGCTCCGTCCTGGTTCGGGAGGAAGGCAAGAAGCAGCTGTCAGTCTACTACGTAACCAGGGTCCTGAGGGAAGCGGAGCTCAGGTACCCAATTTTAGAGAAGTTGGCCTTTGCCCTGGTCATCGCAGCGAGGAAGCTCAGGCCATACTTCCAGGCCCATTTGATCCAAGTAGTGACGGACCATCCACTCCGCCAGATCTTCGAAGGAGTGGAGCACTCGGGAAGACTCGCAAAATGGTCAATCGAGCTAAGTGAATTCAACATTACCTTTGTCCCTCGATTATCTATGAAGGCGCAGGTGGTGGCTGATTTCATGACAGATTTCGTGGCCGAGATGAGAGAAGACGGAGCCCCTCGTCACGTTCCATGGAAGCTGCTGGTGGACGGGGCTTCGGGCAAGAATTCTCTCGGAGGAGGGGTGGTGCTGGAGAGTCCCCACGGAGTAAAGATAGAGCAGACGCTAGTGATACACTTCCCAATCACCAACAACCAGGCGGAGTATGAGGCTGTAATCGCCGGCCTGCGGTTGGCCCGGGAGCTCGGGGTCCATGACGTGGAGGTCCTCACGGATTCCATGATAATAGCTTCTCAGATAAGGGGAGAGTTCGAAACAAGGGAACCTGTGCTCATGAAGTATTTAGCAAAAGTCAAAGGTCTCCTGGGGACGTTCAAAACTTTCTCCATCCGGCATGTCCCTCGAGAGGAGAGCACCCCGGCAGATCGGTTGGCAAAATCTGGTCCTCGAGCCGGAGGGACCCTGACGGACCTATTCCGTCCTTCGATTGAAGAGGGAGAGCTCATGGAAGTAGAACAGCGGCCCTCCTGGAAGGATCCCTTCGTCACCTTCCTTGCAACGGGAAAATTTCCGGAAGAAGTTCCGGACCAGAGGCGCTTCCGGTATAAGTCTGCCTACTACGTGCTCCATGTGGGTGACTTGTATCGGAAGACCCTCTCGGGCCTCCTGGCCCGATGCATCTCGGAGGAAGAGGTCCCAAGGATCTTGGAAGAAGTCCACTCCGGCGAGTGCGGCAGCCACTCGGGGAGCAGGATGTTGGAGGCAAGAATAGTGAGGTAGGGGTACTTCTGGCCAACCCTAAGTAAAGACGCGACAACCTTCGCCAAGAGATGCCAGAAGTGCCAAATGTTCGCCCCGCTTCAGCTCATGCCAGCTCAGAGGCTGAAGAGTATCACGGCGCCCTGGCCATTCGCCATATGGGGAATGGATCTGGTAGGACCCTTTCCCCAGGCTAGTGGGCAGAGGAGATTTCTCCTAGTCATGATTGACTACTTCACAAAGTGGCTGGAGGTCAAGGCGTTGGCTAAGGTCACCTCCCAGGTAATCCGCAACTTCGTATGGGGGGAGATCATTTGTCGACATGGGCTTCCGCAGGCCATAGTCACGGATAATGGACCGCAGTTCGCAAGCGAGGAATTCATCAGCTTCTGTGGCCAGCTGGGGATAGACCTTAGGTTTGCGTCCGTCCACCATCCCAGGAGCAACGGGCAGGTAGAGGCAGCGAACAAGGTCATCGTGAACTTGCTCAAGAAGAAGGTGGAAAATCTCAAAGGCAATTGGGTGGAACAGCTCCCCTCGGTCCTATGGGCTATAAGAACCACCCCCAACACCGCCACGGGAGAGACCCCTTTCAGGCTCTCTCACGGCTGCGAGGCGGTCATCCCCATAGAGTTCGAGATTACGACACCACGGGTAACGGTCGCCGCAAATGGAGAGGAAGATTGGAGAGCCGAGAACGAGGAGGAGTTGCGGCTCTCCCTCGACCTCATCGAAGAAGCTCGGGATCGAGCAGCCATCCATCAAGAAGAGGTCAAGCGGCGGATGGCCAAGTATTTTGACAGGCACGTCAGGATCAAGCAGTTCGAGAAGGGAGATCTGGTACTCAAGAAGGTCGACGCGGCTGGGAGATCCGCCGCGGTGGGAAAACTTAACCCCAACTGGGAAGGCCCCTATGTCGTGGGAGAAGCACTAAAGTCTGGGGGGTATCGCCTTCAGAATGTGGAGGGCCAACTCCTCAGCCACACATGGAGTGGCGACGACCTTAAAGGCTTTTATCCTTAGTACCATGTAATAATGATGTTTTTTGAATGAAAGCATTTTGTTTAAACCATGTGTATGATGCTACAGCTCGCAGGAGAGACCCTGGATGTTCAAGAGGCTGACCCCGAGCAGACCCGCTGTCCAGGCTCTCATCTAGCTGGCAGGTCCGAAGGCTCACTCGGTGGCAGGTTCTATGTTCCAGAGGTTGGCCCCGAGCAGACCCGCTGTCCAGGCTCTCATCTAGCTGGCAGGTCCGAAGGCTCACTCGGTGGCAGGTTCTATGTTCCAGAGGTTGGCCCCGAGCAGACCCGCTGTCCAGGCTCTCATCTAGCTGGCAGGTCCGAAGGCTCACTCGGTGGAAGGTTCTATGTTCCAGAGGTTGGCCCCGAGCAGACCCGCTGTCCAGGCTCTCATCTAGCTGACAGGTCCGAAGGCTCACTCGGTGGCAGGTTCTATGTTCCAGAGGTTGGCCCCGAGCAGACCCGCTGTCCAGGCTCTCATCTAGCTGGCAGGTCCGAAGGCTCACTCGGTGGCAGGTTCTATGTTCCAGAGGTTGGCCCCGAGCAGACCCGCTGTCCAGGCTCTCATCTAGCTGGCAGGTCCGAAGGCTCACTCGGTGGCAGGTTCTATGTTCCAGAGGTTGGCCCCGAGCAGACCCGCTGTCCAGGCTCTCATCTAGCTGGCAGGTCCGAAGGCTCACTCGGTGGCAGGTTCTATGTTCCAGAGGTTGGCCCCGAGCAGACCCGCTGTCCAGGCTCTCATCTAGCTGGCAAGTCCGAAGGCTCACTCGGTGGCAGGTTCTATGTTCCAGAGGTTGGCCCCGAGCAGACCCGCTGTCCAGGCTCTCATCTAGCTGGCAGGTCCGAAGGCTCACTCGGTGGCAGGTTCTATGTTCCAGAGGTTGGCCCCGAGCAGACCCGCTGTCCAGGCTCTCATCTAGCTGGCAGGTCCGAAGGCTCACTCGGTAGCAGGTTCTATGTTCCAGAGGTTGGCCCCGAGCAGACCCGCTGTCCAGGCTCTCATCTAGCTGGCAGGTCCGAAGGCTCACTCGGTGGCAGGTTCTATGTTCCAGAGGTTGGCCCCGAGCAGACCCGCTGTCCAGGCTCTCATCTAGCTGGCAGGTCCGAAGGCTCACTCGGTGGCAGGTTCTATGTTCCAGAGGTTGGCCCCGAGCAGACCCGCTGTCCAGGCTCTCATCTAGCTGGCAGGTCCGAAGGCTCACTCGGTGGCAGGTTCTATGTTCCAGAGGTTGGCCCCGAGCAGACCCGCTGTCCAGGCTCTCATCTAGCTGGCAGGTCCGAAGGCTCACTCGGTGGCAGGTTCTATGTTCCAGAGGTTGGCCCCGAGCAGACCCGCTGTCCAGGCTCTCATCTAGCTGGCAGGTCTGAAGGCTCACTCGGTGGCAGGTTCTATGTTCCAGAGGTTGGCCCCGAGCAGACCCGCTGTCCAGACTCTCATCTAGCTGGCAGGTCCGAAGGCTCACTCGGTGGCAGGTTCTATGTTCCAGAGGTTGGCCCCGAGCAGACCCGCTGTCCAGGCTCTCATCTAGCTGGCAGGTCCGAAGGCTCACTCGGTGGCAGGTTCTATGTTCCAGAGGTTGGCCCCGAGCAGACCCGCTGTCCAGGCTCTCATCTAGCTGGCAGGTCCGAAGGCTCACTCGGTGGCAGGTTCTATGCTCCAGAGGATGGCCCCGAGCAGACCCGCTGTCCAGGCTCTCATCTAGCTGGCAGGTCCGAAGGCTCACTCGGTGGCTGTTTCTCAGTTCTCAAGAGATAATCTCAAGAGCATCCGCATAGACCACGCGCCGGAGAGAGGATCACACCCCACTCTCTTGACTACTTAAGCGAAACCCCGTGATACGCGAATGTTAAGGTTCACTTGGTAGCGAGAGATCGAAGGGGAGCGACCGACCTAAGTCATCTTCGAACATTCGCGGGGTAGCCAAGACAGTCGCGTCAAGACCCGGCGTCCTAATGAGCCTAGCGAGATGTGGCAGCGAATAAGAAGAATCGACGTCCTAATGAGCCTAGCGAGATGTGGCAGTGAATAAGAAGAATCGACGTCCTAATAAGCCTAATGAGGTATAGCGGCGAATGAGGGGAAAACTTAGAATAACACAAATTGTAGTCAATATATACATCTTTCAAAGGCACTCGCCCGTTCAAGATTACAGCCAAAATGGTAAAGGCGAAAAGAGAAAATACAGGAGGCCCTTCTCAAGGATCAACAGACTTCTCGCTTGAAGATCCGCCGCTCTCGCCAGAGTCTGGGATGAGGGCGTCTTCTCGCGGCTCGACGTGGTCATCCTCAGGAAAGGGAATCGGGATGTAAAGCTCGGGGACGACTTGACGAGCGGAAAGGCGTTCGGCCTCCGCCTTCAGGTATCCCGCTCGCCTCAGCACCTGCAGCGCATGCTTGACGGCATTCTGCGCGTTCTCTTGCATCAGCTGCTCCAACTCGTGATGGGGATAAAAATGGCCCCCGCTCCCCGGGTCGAGTGTTGACGCACCAGCCTCTCGCAATCGCTGGACCTCGGCTTTGGCCAGACGGATTTCATCCTCAAGGCCGGCCACCCGAGCACGGAGCATCTCGGCAACCGTGGTATCCTGAAATTAATAACAAGGGTAGTAAGGATAAAGTCGTCAATCGGCAACAAGTCATTCGCGAAAAAGGCGAAAGCATACATACCTCTGCGACAGGGCGGTTGGCGAGAAGGGTCTCCGCAGCCGTTAGCTTGGTCCTAAGCTCCATCGCCTCAGTAGAGGCAACGGACCGGGACTCCTCCACCGCCGCCAAGTCCCGCGCCAGTTTGATGCTCCGGCGCGAAGACATGTGCGCGAGCTCGAGCGCCCGCAGCATGGCCCTGGCACTCTCGTGGGCGAGAATCTGGGTCGTCTCGGCATCGTATACTTCGGCGTCTTCTCGGCCATAGAGGGCATACGCGATGGCGTAAGCCTCTCCGCTAGCAAGATCGCTCTCTATCCACGACGGATGGAGGGTAGAGAGCGAGACTCGGTTCGCATTCCTGTCCCACTTGACCAAGGGAGCCCCCGAGGGGTCCATGTACTTCTCGCCGCTGGGGAAGTTCCGATGGTCCCTGGGAAGTGGGGGCGGCGGCAACGACGGTCCCGCGCGAGGGGTGGTCTCTCCTGGCGCACTCGTCCCCAGCGCTTGGATCTGAGCACTCGCCGCGAGGGTCTCGCCCAGGACCCCCTTCCCCTTGGCGGAAGGGGGGTTTTTAGATTTCTTGGAGGTGGAAGGGGTCGGCGCCGCTGGCTTGCGCTTCTTCCCGCCAGGCTTGGAGGAAGAAGGTTCCTCCCGGCAGGCATCCGCGGCGGCCTGTGTGAGAGAGAGGATAGATCTGGAAGGACGCGGCGGATGGAGAGGGAAATGGCGCACACCTGTACAATATAACGAACGGTTCTAGCGAATGATGTAAAAATTACAAAGCGAAAGCGAATGAAGTCTCGAACACTTACCCTCGCCCTGCGGAATAGGTGGAAGCGAGTTGACATTCCGCCGGAGATGGACGAGATCCATCCCGTGCTCCAGGATGTATTGGTGGAGTTTGGCCTCGTGCCCCCCTAGGGTCGGGGGGGGCGGAAGGTTGACTCCTCCTCCTGCACCGGCGCGAGGAGGGTGTTCCCTAGGCTCCCGCTTACGAAAATAAAGCGGCGAACCCAGTCATGGTTCTTGTTCGGGAGCCCGTAGTGCTTTAGGGGGCTCTGTCCCGAGAAGAACGAGATGCCATGGGTGCAGCAGAAGGTATAGAGCTTGCGGAAGACGAGCAGCGAGAACTCGATCCCCTCTTCTCGCAGGTAGCTCGCGTACCCGACCAGCATAGCGATGGAGTTGGGGTTGAGCTGGCCGGGCACGACCCCATAGTATCTGAACTTCTGGCGGAGTTCCGGCCAGATCGGGAGGCGAAACCCCGCCTCGAAGTGCTCTAGCGGGATCGCGAGAGCACAAGGCGAGAGGGAATTCAGGCGCTCATCCGGTCTGGGCTTTCGCGCCTCGAAACCCGGCGGGACGTAGTCGGCGACGGCAGACAGGTAAGCCTCCTCAGAGAGGTCGCAGGAATCGAAGACGTGGTTGGCGAATGCGCTGGCGCACTTGGCTCTGCCTTCCGCATCGCCGCCCATTTTTGCGAATGAAGAAGAAAAGAGGAGCAGCAGACGAGTAAGAAGCGCGAGTGCTAGCGCAGGGAAGGAAAGCGGATGGTTAGGTATTTAATACGGTGGTTGAGAGACCTATTTATAGAGGGACTCAACGACGTTTGGACTTTCGAGACCTCGGGTGTGCGGATAGTCATCGCGCCCTCCCGACGCCTCGAAGCCCGAGCCGGTCCCTCTCGCCCATTAATGACAAATGCCCTATGTCTATTCATTCCGCGGCTACGCAACGAAATAGGAAGAGCATCCGGCTAAAGGTTATCACTCGGCAAAACCCAAGCAGAGTTAGGAGATACGAAAAATGAATAAAGAAGCATTCGCAAAGCATAGAAAAATTATTACAGATAAAAACAATGTTCAACGTTCGCAGCACAAGGAAAGAAAAGAAAACAACAAGAGGGATGGACGTTGGGTAGGTCAGATCTCCTCCCAGATCCACCGACCTCGCTTTCGCGACCCGGCTTCCGTGGGCACTCGCGGGCGGTAGTGCGCGAGCATACTGGTGATCTCCTGGGAAGCAAGGTGGAGTTGGTCCCGGGCTCGCGCGGCATGCCTTGCGGGAGACAACTCCCCTCCTTCACCCCCCAGCCGCTCCACCGCCACTAGAAGATGCGAGTGACTTCGTCGAAGGTCCTTCAGCTCACGTGTGACTCCCAGCCGCACCTCATCCACCTGACCGGCGACGTTTCGCTGGATATGGATAAGCTTCCCAGGACCTCTGAGATCCGATCCTTCAGGGTCGCGTGATCCGAGGAATCACCCAGGAAGTCAGCGAGATCCCCAGGGGAAGGGAGAGGCGAGAGCATTCCCTCTCCCCCCTCGTAGTAGGAGTCGAAGGGGGAGGCTTCTCGATAGCCTGCGGAATCACAACTAGGATTAGCGGTGATAAAGTATGCGAGTGCAATAGAGGCGGGTGAGTGAACTGACCTGGGATGGGATCCGGGTGACCCGAAGGACGAGACGAATGCGGGTGCGTCCCAAACAGCCAGGCGGGGGGTAAGACCTTTCCCTTTCCTGGACGGTAAGGCTGTGAAGAAGGGGCCGGAGCCTCCGCACGGTCATCAGCACAGAGATGCTGATCCAGCTCTCGCTCAGGGGAGACCCTTCGTTCATTCGCGGTGGCAGAAAGGTTCACCTGAGCATGGGGACTGGGAGGAATGGAGTCCCGCAGCGGGACGCTAGTGTTGAGGGCTGCGAAAAGATAGTGGTTAGTAGCCGACAACATAAAAGGGAGTAGCGAGAAGGTTCACAACTCACGAGATTGGGGTACAGTCTCCCCGGGAGGAGGCGGAGGAGCAAGATCCGAATCGGGAGGAGGTATCTCGTCCGCGGGAGGTGGCACCACCACACTGCTCAGAACGGCCCCATGGCCGTCCTCAGGTACCAAAGCCCCCTGCGAATGGTCGGAATAAGTGCAGGGTAAGGGACAGGAACCAAATGGAGACAAGAAGAATCCTCATACAAGCACCGCGGGGTCCGGAAGGGCATCCGCCAGTGTATCCGCCGGTGGAGTATTCGCCGGAGACTCCGAAGCAGTCTCGCCTCTCTGACGATTCAGCCGAATCGTCTTGGCTCGACGCGAGACATAGGGGGCGCTCGGATCCCGTTTAGACATTAGCCAGGGAGCAAATTTGGATGCTCTGGGGGCAGTCGCAGCTTGGGCCGCAGCTAAGCGGTCGATCATCTCTCGCGAGAGGGGTTTCGCGGAAGGTTTGTGGAAAGACATTGGGAAGTGGAGGAACTCCGAGCCGAGATGAGAGAGTGGTCCAGGAAAACCTGACATGAGGATATATATATAAGGTGGCGGTGGGACCCATGGAATCTCATGGATCCAGTCAGCAGGCACTCACCGAATACAGGGTTGGACTGTTCTTTACGATCGTAGGAACCGCTCGTAAAGAGCGGGGATTGTGTACAACCCGTATTCGCCGAGTGGCCCCCCCCCCAGCCAACTGGCGAAACCTGGGTCGTCCGGATCACTCGCCGGGTCACTCGCCCAGGCTAAGTGAGGTAAAAATGCCCTCAAGATGGTGGAGGTAAGCTATAGGAAAGAAGACGCTAGGCGAGTGGTGCCCTCACGGACCACTCGCCCAGAAATGAGAGCATTCGCCCAGCCAGGGGACCACTCGCCCAGAAGCGTGGGCATTCGCCCAGACAGGCGGGTGCCCAGCGAATGGTGCCCTCACGGACCATTCGCCCAAATGGGTGAGGGAAAAATGACCAGGATACCCCTGGTGGGCTGCAAATAGCCCCTCGGAACAGCGGAGTTTGGCTGTTAGCAGACCAATTTGGGGTGCGGTTAGTAAAATTAAAAGGCGGATCCAGGCTATTTACAGACCAGCCTAGGAAAACTATAAATAGACCCTTAAGGGCACCTTGGAGGAGATCCGATTTTTAGAGAATCCTCTCCTCTAGGCTAGTTTTGGTGGGCAGCCAGTGCCCTCCAAGGTGCCCGGTTGAGCTTTGGTTTGGGAGGGGAAGCTCTCTAAGATCTTCCGGGTGTGTGGCGGGACCTCCTCGCTTCAGCCTTGGGTCTATTCCGTTTCCAGCATCCACCGTCAAGAGAGTCTAGTGAGGGAGAAATAAGCATCGGCTACACCCCCAGTGGGTCCGAACTCAAGAGACCAGTTGCTGGTTTCAACAGTATCAGAGCGTAGGTTTTTCGGTGTTCCCGCGTTGTGTGGTTTGCTCTCTGCCATCAAATTGTAATTCTCTCGTTGCTCTATCTTTTCCTGATCTTTTTTTTATCATCGTATGGCATCATCAAGCAACCATTCCCCTCAAAATTTCCTATTTTCACCAAGTAGAGTTCCCATATTCGAAGGTGAGGCATTCAATTTCTGGGAAGTTCAAATGAAGACACTCTTTGTATCCCAAGGATTATGGAGAATTGTGCAGACTGGATATCTTGAACCCACTGCTGCCACTCCCTTAGAGGGCTGAGAGCCAACCCAAATTGCTGAATTCTATGAGAACGATAAGAAAGATGCTAAGGCATTTCTTTTTATTCAACAAGGTGTTGGTAGATGTATATTTCCACGAATTATGGGAGCCACAACATCAAAAGAAGCTTGGGACATCCTCAAATCAGAATTCCAAGTATCCTCCAAGGTATTCTCTATCAAACTTCATAATATTTGGCAAGAGTTTGACACTGTGAAGATGAGAGAAATTGAAGGCATCAACACATATATTATAAGAGTAACATCTTTAGTAAATCAAATAAGGTGTTATGGTGATAGAGTAAAAGTGAAAAATGTGGTTATCAAAATCTTGAAAACCCTTATAAAAAATATGCTTATGTTGCTGTTGAAATTGAAGAAGCAAAAGATGTAAACAATCTATCTCTAACTGAACTGATTGGATCTCTTCAAACTCACGAGGAAAGGTTGAGAGAATTTGAAGAACCACCGGTTGAACTTGCTTTTCAGAGTAAGGTAGTTATTAAGGAAGGAGAAGTTGATAAGAAAAAAGAAATCGGGCCACCTTTGTTTTGCAACTTATGTAATAGACCTGGTCTTGAACCTTATAGGTGCTATTACAAGTGCAAAAGGTGTAGAAATCCAACCCACCTACAAAGAGACTGCTAGTTTCAGAGTAAGGTACAACAAAAAACCGAGAAAATTTTTAAAACTGAAGAAAAAGAAGCTGATAGAGTGTCCTTTATGAAGGCTAGTAAGAATACCTAAGAAGCTAATATATGGTACTTAGATAGTGGATGTTCCAACCACATGACAAATCTCAAAGAAGCCTTTATCAAACTAAATGAAGAAGTGAAATCTCAAGTTATATTAGGTGATGGGTCCAGCACTACAATAGAAGGGAAAAGTGTTGTAGAAGTAAGAACCAAAGCTGGTGAAACAAAACACATTCATGATGTGCATTATGTACCAGAGTTAGCTCGGAACCTTTTACGTGTTGGGATATTGGTAAGCAAAGGGTATAATCTTTCATTCAAAGACAATAAGTGTAGATCTTTGACAAAAATTCTCACCTCTCTACTGTAGTTCCCATGACTGAGAATAAGATTTTTCCTTTAAATCTCTCTCTCATGGTTGATAAAGCTATGATTAGCCAACATATTTCAAACACCTCAAGATGGCATGAAAGGTATGGACACCTCAACCTGGCAGATTTAAGAAAGCTTAGTGAAAAGAGTTTGGTTATAAGGTTGCCTACCATCAAAGTTGTTGAAAGAAACTGCAAGGAATGTGCACTTAATAAGATTCACAAACTTCCTTTTCCCCAACACAGTAACAGAGGAGATACAATGCCCATAGAACTGCTCCATATTGATCTATGTGGGCCTGCCCCAATTCCAACTCTCTCAAATAAGCTCTACTTCTTGCTCATAATTGATGATTATAACAGAATGTCATGGATTTTTCTTCTCAGCTTAAAATCTGAAGCATACTCCAACTTTATAATATTCAGAAACAAAGCTGAGAATCAAATCAATCAAAAAATAAAAGACGTAAGATCTGATAGGGGTGGGGAATTCATGAGTAAGAAATTCATCAAATATTGCAATGAAAATGGGGTAGTTAGAGAATTAACTGTTAAGGGTAACCCTCAACAGAATGGGGTACCAGAAAGGAGAAACATAACCATCCTTGAGATGACAAGAAGTATGCTAAACATGAAGAATATACCTCACTGTTATTGGGGAGAGGCGGCTAACACAGCCGTTTACCTTCTGAACAGATCTCCCACTCGAGCCATGACAAATTCCACCCCTTATGAATATTGGCACAATCAAAAACCAAATGTTGGTCATTTGAGAACATTTGGTTCTCTTGCTTATAACCTGATCTCAACAGGCCAAAAAAAACAAGATAGAAAGAAAAAGCAAAAAAGACTATCCTGGTAGGATATTGTGAAGAGTCTAAAGCATATAGACTATATAACCCTACAACCAGAAAATTAATTATAGCAAGGGATGTTATAATTGATGAAGCAGGAGAATGGGAGTGGGAAACTTCAAAGGATCAGAATCATATTCAGCCGGTTGTCGAGCCCCCTTCCCTTATGAAGTTTAATCCCACAATCCTAGATGAATGTCAGCCTGTAGAGAATTGGGCTCAGCCATCCTTGGCTGAAGTTGAGCACCATGGTGAATCCTCAGGAAATCATTCAGAAAGCTCCTCAGATTCATCATCTCCAGGAAGATAAAAATCTATAAGAGACATATATGAAAGTGCACAGTTAACCTCACTAGAATTCTCTAGAGGGGGGAGGGTGAATAGAGATTTAAAAATACTTTGTGCAAAGTTAACAAATATATATATATATATGTAATAATCACAGATTTAAGCTTCCCACACACCAACAAGAATTAAGTAAATAAAGAAAGAAATAGCAAAAAGAAAATCACAGCACAACACAAAGAAATATAGTGGTTCCCCAAACTTTGGGTACTCCACTCTTCTACCCCCTTGGTAGGAATTCACTATCTTGCACTGAGTCTTTTGATAAGGAGACTCTTAGAACCAACCTGAGTCTTTTGATAAGGAGACTCTTAGAACCAGTACAACTGAATTTTTGGAAGAGAGATTCTAAAAACTCTTTTACACTGTTTGAAAATGAAATAAGAATAAGAAGAAGAAGTGGAAGAAAAAATAAGAAAGAATCTTCTTCCTAGCAAGAAGATTAGAAGCACAATAATAGTGAATGTAATCTCTCTTCTATAGTGAGAAGAAGATTGTAGGCCTTTCTCTCTTTCAGTGAGAGCTTTCAGAAATTGCAGCAGTATGGCTTCAAAAGGAGGAGAAGAAGAAGGCTTTTTCTTTGCTGCAGTACACTTTCACTTTTCTCAACTTTCTCTCTTTCACTTGGGAGCTTTTCCTCTTTTACAAATGGATGAAGTGGATCACTTCTTATTTTCTTTGTCGACCTCCTTATTTATAGCTCTGTTTATTCAATTAATGCTATAGGAGAATAATCAATTAGCAGTCAGAGAAATAGTAAGAGAGAAAAGTTTCCATAATCATAATATCTGTAGAAGGAAAGAAATCATTCTGTTTTCAAATAACATCCATAATAATCTTGATTAATTTAGCAAAGAATCAATTAGAAGGAAAGAATGATTCAGAATGGCTAGAAAAGAATAATATCATTCCATAAAATTCAGATCTACAGAAAGAAGGAAAGAGATCTGACGTGTTTTTGAATCTGTCACAAAAATCGACGTGCATCGATTACTATTCGACGTAGGCGTCGATTTCAGTCTGGCTAGACGTCGAGAAGAGAATATGGAAGGTGCGTCGACTACACTGGGTGCGTCGACTAGAAATCAGAGTAACGTCGACTTTAGTTACGTCGAATTCTATTTAGAGTTACTTCGACTCAGTATGAGAGATGCGTCGACTACACTTCGACGTTGCGTCGATTACTATTCGACGCATATTTACTTAAAGTAAATTTTCACTCTTAGAATTCATTTTCTACTCATTTCTAGGGGTTAAGATAAATCATTTTCCCAACAATCTCCCCCTATTTGTCTTAACCCTATTCAGAGAGAAATTTTATCAGCTTTTAATCAACACATCAAAGCATATTTATAGAAAAGAGATATATTAGGAAATCAGAAGAAAATAGAAAGAGAAATCATATAAACAGGCTTTTTGTACAGACCAATCAGTACTTAAGCATTTAAAAAAATAGAGTATATCAACATTGTTCAAAATATCACTCAGGAGGAGTAGGAGGAGTTTTTCTCTTCCTAGAGAATACTAAAGTTTGATCAGGTCTTTTTATAGAGGTTGTTGCAGGGTGTTCATTCAGCTCCCCCTGGGTCAAAGCAGTCTGCTCCCCCTGAGATGGAACTTCCTTGATACCTTCTATTTCTGCTTCTGGAGCTTCTTTCCTAGCTCCAGCTTCAACTATCACAGCATCTGGCTCCCCCTGAGCTTTAGCTTCTTTTTCTTTCTCACTGACAGCCACACCTTCAGCCTCAACTTCCTTTTCAACTTCTTTCTCTACTCTGCTTGCCTCCCCTTGAAAGAGAACTACTTGTTGTGCAGCTTCTCTTGCTATAGTGAGTGCATCTGTTATCTGTTCTTCAGTATGTAGCTTAGGTACAACTTCATTCCCAATGGTCTTAAGCAGAGCAAGACTATCAGATTTTGAAGTAAGAGGGGATTTGTGAGAGGGAAATTTGTGACTGGAGAGTTGTTCTTCATCTAACTTCTCCCCCTTCTTGACCTTCTTAGCCAAGGAGGTTAAGAAAGATTTGGTCACCATAGAGGAAGAGACAGATGACTTCAAGCTTTGCACAGAGGCATTGACCCCATCTATTTGGGTTTGCATGTGCATGATGGAGGAGTGAAGTTGGGAGCAGTGTCCATCCAACATTTCTTGAAATTTTTGGGCTGCTGACTGGATACACTGGGTGATGAGAGTTTCAGTGGATGGAGATGGTTCAGGGTGTGTTGGAGGAGGAGATAATGGTGGATGGGATGAAGGTGGAGAAGTGTTTGTTGATACATGAGGTATGGGAGATGATGTAGGTGGAGAGGATGTGATAGTAGGAGGAGGAAGAGGTGGTGATTGAATTGGTGGTTGTGAAGGTGTAGGTAAGATAGGAGGTGTGAGGGTAGTAGAGGCTATAGGTGTGGATGATGTTGGTAGAGAAGAGATGTTTGTCTGTGGAGGAGGAGGTGAAGATGGATGCACAGAAGAATTAGGAGGAGAGGGAGTCCTTTCAGGAATGGAACCATGCTTGGGAATTTGCCTGGTCCATTTTGAAAAGAGGGCTATGGACATCATTTTTCCAGGAGGAATGAGAATTCCTTTTGACCTGCATAGGTCAGGGAAGGAGTGAAGGAGTACCTGACTCATGATTCTCATGTAGGCATTCTCTTTATGAGAATATTTGTAGCCTATCATCTTTAGTAAGCAGCTGGCCCAGTCTAACTTCTTTTTCAGTACAAGGGCCCCCATAATGTTCAGTTGTTGTTTGGGCACTGCATCATGGGAAGAAATTTTGCATAGTAGTATTTTTCCTACTATGTCTGCCAAGAGCCTGTATTCATCAGAGAAGTCTATTTTCTTCAGGTTGATTGGTCTATCTCTGGAGAACTTCATGGTGATTAATAGATTTTTGATTTCCTCAGGGGTGAGTTCCACAGCTTCATCACCTAATAAGGGAATGATGATGGAGGTTTATTTAGTTACTCTTAGAGAAGAATTTGCTTTCCCTTTTTGATTTGAACAAGAATAGTGTTAGTATGTACCTGATGGAAGATCAAAGGTGTTCCTAAAGTGTTCTGCAGAGATTGAGACAGGTGTTTCATAGAGTGTTCATGTGATTTCTCCTTGTTCAGATATCTGAACATGATTCATTAACTCTGTAAGTTCTACTTCTAGAAGTCTACATCTTATGGAAATAAGTTTGTTTAGATCGGCTTCAGTGAAAAGAGCTATAATGCTCTTGTAGTTTTCCGCGTCGGCTTGGAAGGAATCAAGATCAATATCGAAACCAGAGTTGATCTTGGGAGCCATTTAGGTCCGTGAGAGAGAGGAAGAGATGGCTGGACTGAGAAATGAGAAGGATGAGAGATGCAAAGAGCGTGCAGAATTCTAACTGAAGAGTCTATTTAAGTCAGGTGAAACGTCGAAACGAGACACAACTCGAGGTTTATTCAGTACAACAGTAGATGTGACCGAAAATATTTTAGTATTGCCGCTCTTTTTCATGAAGTCGACGTTGCGTCGAGTGGAAGTCGATGCATGCGTCGGTATAGTCTGAGTTGAGATGTTAGGGTTTCCTATCGACGTATGCGTCGATATAAGTCGACGCATACGTCGATTTCATTAATCACTTTTAGTTATCGACGATGCTTCGATTAAGAAATCGACGTGACTTTTACTTTGTCTGAAAAATCTAGGTTTTTCTTGAGAGATTATTTCTTCCTAATTCTAAGGTTTTCTAAGTCAGCCTTGGACTAATTTCATAGTCAATTGGATTGATTGTGCCAACATTGTTTGACAATGTGGCAAGTTTTATTACAGATATAACATCTGATTGTCTTTAGATTATGGGAATTTGAGTTTAGAGAGGGATAGAGGTGTTGATTAGGATAAAAGTTTTGATAGAAATTTTGATCAGGATAAATGGGTCCTGAATGAGGGTTAAGATAGAGAATTTGTGAAGGATAGCTTTGTCCTGTATTTAAGTTGCTCTGAGGTTTTATTCGTCGATATCTATTCGACGTATGTTGAGAGTTGCGTCGATTTATATTCAGCGCTTTCTCTAGATTGCGTTGATCTGGAATCGATGCATGGAAATAGTTGCGTCGATTGTAAGTTGACGTAATTTTATTCATGCGTCGATTTGAGGTCGAAGCATCTGAGAGATTGCGTCGAGTAGAATTCGACGTACTATCATTCATGCGTCGATATGAAGTCGACGCAATTTTATCTTCACAGATTTTATTTTCCCTTTTTCTGATTGGAGATTTATTTCTTTATGTATTGTTTCTTTTGGCATAGTTGCCTTCTCAGAATGAGTTTGAGAGTCTTCATCTGAATAGTATGATGTTTCATCAAAATGATTTATTTCCTTGAAGGTGAAGTCTTCTTCTTTATTTTGTGAGTCTTCTTCTAAGTTTGTTGATTTGATGGGTTTAGTAAATTTAACAGGGCTCATCCAAGCAGGTTTGTTGGATGGTATTTGACTAGTTGAGGGATCAGCCCCTAGCCCAAGATTCTTAAATCTTCTTGTTTGTTTTTTAGTGATTTCTTTAAGTGTTTAGCTTCTGATCTTTATTGACTCTTCAAAGGCCCTTGCCTGGGATACCTTATCCTTGAGAAGTTGATTTTATAATTTAGCCATTTCTATTTCTTTTTCTCTGATGTTTGCCCTTAATTCATAATTTTTCGAATATGTATCCTCTGTATTTCTCTGGTTTTTAATCATATTAATTTGTTCTTTTAGGTTCTTAATATCTTGTTTAGCTTTTAGATGGTCTAAACAGAATCCTTTAAACTCATTTTTGAAATCATCACATAGAAAATCTGTATTATCAAAAATGCTTACCTCACCCTTATCCTCAGATTCCTCTATGAGAATAAGGCTATTTGCTTTTGTTGTAGAATTTCCTTTTTCATTTTCAGAAGAGATGCTTCCTTCTGATCCTGTCTCACTCCATGATTTAGCAGCATATTCTTCCTTTGAGCTTTCAAGAGCCATTAAGCATATAGATTCTTCATTGTCACTTTTAGATGAGGTGCTGTCCTCAGAATCTGTTTTACTTCAAGCTTCTGCAATGAAGCCTCTTTCTTTCTTCTTCCCCTTTTGATAATGCGTAATTTGACTTAAATTACTTAAGCAAAAATATTAAATTTTGATATAAATTATATATCTTTTCTCTAAATAATATTTAATATTGCTTATAAATTAGTTTTATATAATTTTTCACTAATGTTTCGTTATTCTGCAGGCCTGAGGGTAATTTTTGTACGTCTCGAAGTGAAAGCCTGCTGCTGAATTGTATTGATAATGTTGCGCGCATGTTTGATGGAGATTTTTGCTAGAGTCGTCACATCACTCGAGACGCGTCCGTGCATGTGCAGCCCGCCGCGCCATATTTGATGCCGCCCGCCATCTTCGCCAACTCCAAATAATTTCATGTCGCCGCAACGTCCGCTTCATCGCGCACCTAGTCAAAGCTACACTCGTCGCGACGCCATCTTCGCCAACTCCGCAAGTTGCTGTCGTGTGCCCGTCCAAGTTGATGCCCACCATCATCGCCGTGCCATCTTTGATGCTGCCTGTCATCGTCATCATTTACCCATTCAACCAGCCACCTCACTCCCATTTAAATCCATGCAAAATAACGCCACCTCGCCCACATTATTTCATGCACATGAAACTCTTCGTGTTGCTGCCTCCAAAATGGCCGAACCATGCAAATTATCCCCATGATTTCATGAAATCCTGCCACTTCATGCCTTCAACTCACGCATGTCATCCACGTAATCCCCAAATAATATACCTATAAAATATTTCTCCATCTCAGCTGTTGTCATTACCCACCTCCATTAATATTGTCAAGTGTCGATTCATAATTACCTTTTATTTATTTGCAGCAGCCATCCATTCATTCCTCCATTTATAATTCCACCATCCATTCATTCCTCCATTTATAATTCCACATCTCTCTCAGCTATCTCCATTTAATATGGCTGCCCACATTCATGGCACGTGAATCATCTCCTCTTCATTTCACTATCCATGTAACCGCCATTTGTACTTCACGCCGCCTCACGCCATGCATGCACTTGAAACTCTTCATTAAATACATGCATGCGTTAATCTTATTATGGCTCTCATTCCTTCCCCCATGTGGCAGCCGTTTCCTATTCTTCATTTTGCTATGGCCGCACCTATCCTCATACAATTGCTGCCACCCTTCATCTTCCCCTCTAAATCCATTCAACTCCTTCATTTATCTCCCCTCTTGAATGCTAATTCATGCCAACTCTTCGCATTCTCCTTCATTCATCCTCTCATTTCTCTATAAATAGAGACCTAAGCTCTTCATATATCTCTCTCTCCCCGCTTGGGTAGAGCATGTTTTCTTTTCCTTATAATTTTCTCTTTATTTTAGTTAGATTTATTTCATGTACCTCTTTTATTTTATGCAATGATAATTTAGTTTATTTTCCAGCAATTTCTCGTTCTTATTTCTTTTTATTTATCATGTCCTTTTTATTTCATAGCAAGTAGTTATAATATTAACTTAGTCTTGATTATTGCAAACTTTGGAATGAAATCAATATTTCTTTTTATAATCGTTCTTTTCTACCTTCGATTTATTCGTGTTTTATATCGGGTTCATATGTCGATGTGTGGACTTTCGTATCTGATTTTGTAAGACCCTCCTTTTTTTTGCCATTAAACCGGGTCTTACCGCCCAGAACCGCCGTCTTGCGGCGAGACCATTACACCCAATGGTCCCCGCCACAATACGCCGATTCTGCCGGCTAATCAACATCACCCAGGCCAACCACAATTCTTAGTAATAGAAGCAAATAGAAGCAGCAAGTCCACAAATCACATTAAATATATAAAATACATGCTTACAATGTCCTTGATGAGAAATGAAGTAAAAGAGAGAAAGGGCTCAAGCCCGGTACATATCCAAGCAAGGTATATAAACTTTCTCACTCTACATCTATGCGGAAGCTAATCAACTCTAACTCTCGAACACCTGTATTGTAGTAGAAGTAACGCGCGGCATAAGCTCCTCGTGTCCTGTCTCCTCTTCTCTGGGGCTCCATCATCTCGTGTACCTACGGTCACAACCGACCGTTAGTCATAAAGACTAAGCCGATTTTGTCCCCGCCTCCCCCCGCGACTCCTAAGCACCGTGTGGAAGGAGGAAGCGGAGGACATCAAAGAGGTAAATCAAAAGCAGGTGGCAGTGGCGAGACTAGCAAGTATAAAGGTACTAAACAAGTAATGAAAGCATATCTACCCTAGCAGGAGTATGTATATAAGCAAAGTAAGAAGCAGTATGAGTAACAGAGCAGTATAAGTAAAAGAGCGGTATAAATAAGGAGCAGCTACGAAAGTAACCTTAACTTATATGCACACACAAAAGCACATAAGCTAAGGAATCTGGCAAGAAGTGAGCTCATCGTATAAAAGAGCCCATACGGATTTATACGATGAGGTCTCTGTTCGTGCAGAAATGCTATGCTATGATGTGTAATGCAATGATGCAACGTTTGTATTGTTATTTCATACACATGCAACACACTCACACGACTCTGTACGTACAGACCTTTAGTTCCCACTTTTCGGAGGTAGCTAACCTCTCGGGCACCTCCCGTCGTGGTCAAACGGTGGCAGAGGAGCGGGCGTCTCCTCACCTAGGTGGGTAAGTCACACTACCAGACCTAGGCCCAAACGTACGATGTGATACCGGTACCCGGTACTCACGAGCTCCTGCGTACTAAACTGAAATGGCCAGACAGGGTTTAGGGAATTCGTCCCATCGGACGCGCAGTAAAACAACCTGGCCCCAATTAAACCTCTAGCACTGCTGAGTCAACGAGCTGCTGTCGGTGTGACGACTAAGACAGAACCGAAGACCCACCACATCTTATACACAAGCAACAAGTATTATCCATTTTACTACCGAGCTTCCAGCTCGCAATTCTATATCAACATTTATAAAGTAGAGCCTACCGCTCACCAGACTATACCAGTCTTATATTTAAACTACGAGCCTACCGCTCGCTGGGCTACACTAGTCTTATATTTAAACTACGAGCCTACCGCTCGCTAGACTATACTAGTCTTATATTTATAACCCGAGCCTACCGCTCGCAGGACTATCTCAGTCCTTCCTTATAACCCGAGCCTACCGCTGGCAGGACTATCTCAGTCCTTCCTTATAACCCGAGCCTACCGCTCGCAGGACTATCCCAGTCCTTCCTCATAACCCGAGCCTACCGCTCGCAGGACTATCTCAGTCCTTCCTTATAACATGTTCCGGTTTGGGATGGAAGATAACTTGTCATGTTCTCCTACTTAACTAGTCTTGTCTATAATTTAGTTGACCTTAGAAGCTTTAGGGTTAGCCTTGGACTTCCGGAGGGTTACCCGGTGAGGGGCTCGCGGCGGTACTGGGAAGTGTGACGGGCTGACACCCCGTACTTCCTCTTCCCAAGGCACTTAATCTTGTTGGTATCTACCCCTTTTTACTTGATCCCCATTTTCCTCTTAAGACCATAACTTCATTTTGAAGTTCAGAGAAAAATACTCATGCATATGAGATGAGGTTTTAACCAGTGATTTAGATATGTATGAAGAGCTCACCCCCCAAATTAGGGGGTGTTTGGAGTTATACAACTCCTTAAATATCAAAAATCTACTTTTACTAATAAATGAAATAACCCAATGGACACACCTCAGAAAATACTCAAATTAAAACCCTAGGTGTGTATTCATACCCTGCATGCATGGTAGAAAAATCAAGGGATTTGGTTAAGCTAACTGAAAGATATAGCCTTTTTAATTTCTGCCCTACACAAAGAGCAGTCCTAGTAAAATGGCTCTACAGGGAGCTGTATTGCTCCAAATCACTTGATCTTAAATCCTACAGAAAGTAGAAATCAAGAGATACAAAAGTTATCTCAGCCAACTTTTCCAGATCTGGCCTCTAAGGGCCTCAAAAATTGCATGCAAACTACTTAAAAATCCTAGGCAGAATTATTATGGTTTGCCAATAGACATAAAGAGCAGTCCTAGGAAAATGGCTCTACAAGGAGCTGTAGTGCTCCAAATCACTTGATCTCAAATCCTACAAAAAGTAGACATCAAGATCTACAAAAGTTGTCTCAGCCAACTTTTCAAGATCTGGCCTCTAATGGCCTCAAAAATTGCATGCAAACTACTTAAAAATCCTAGGCAGAATTATTATGGTTTGCCAATAGACATAAAGAGCAGTCCTAGGAAAATGGCTCTACAAGGAGCTGTTGTGATCCAAATCACTTGATCTTAAGTCCTACAGAAAGTAGACATCAAGAGCTACAAAAGTTGTCTCAGCCAACTTTTCAAGATCTGGCCTCTAAGGGCCTCAAAAATTGCATGCAAAACTACTTAAAAAAACTCCTAGGAAACATTAAGGTGGTCTGCCAATAGAGATCAAGGAGACGAAATCAACGGTTGTGATTTCGTCTCCTTCCTCTAGCCGACGGCCCAGAGGAAACAGCCCTTGATCCCGGCCAACCACCACCCTCCCCGGCCATCTGCCGCCGCCACCACCTCCGTCGAGGGGTTGGCCGTCGATTGGCGGTGGAATGGTGGCCGGAGGTGGTGGTTTCCGACGATCCCTGGAGGAAGCCCAAACGCATTTCGGAAGGGAAAATTCCCATGGCTGTCGGCTCAATTGAGCCCGACTGCCCTTGCTAAGACCTTAGATGACTAGCACAGAGGGAGAGGGGGAGAAATCGTGCCTTAGTGAGGCTTGGCGGCGGGTGTTGCGGCTGTGCAGCATGGAGACGGCGAGCTCCGGCGGTCCTGCCTAATTCCTTGATCCGGCACCGTTTTCTCCACTCCAAGGTACCAGCTCGACTGCTCTCAGCCTTCTGAAGGTGATTGTGAGGAGAATTGAGGGCGAGAGGGGGTATATGGCTGTTTGCCATTATGGAGGATTCGGCCAGCCTCCTTGCCGCCCCTCTCAGCCTACCAGAACCCTCTGCCCACTGCCCAAACTGAGGGGAAGTAACTCCCCTGCCTAAAGCAATGCATGGGGAAAGGAATTGGGATGCCATTTGGCACCCATCCCTTATTCTCTCCTCTTTTGCCTCCCCTTGTCCTCTTCCTCCATTAAAGCCTAGCTCCATGTGCAATTTCTATCCCAAATTCAAATTTTCAGATGGCTGGGGGCTGGTTATCATGTGAGCTATTTTCTTGAGCTATGGAGTTGGGTTAAGCCCACTTAGCTTGGTTTGGGGCTCACTTGACCCATTTGGGCTAAAATGGGGAATTTGGGTTTGAACTTGACCCACACCCACCACATTCAATGTGACTTGTCCAAATTGATTTCTTAGACCTCATGGGTCTATTCCAAGAGAGATAGAGTCAAGGTGAGGTCAAATGGGGTTCAATTGCACAAAATTGCTTATCAGGGCAATTTGGGCCTTTTGGTGGTTTTGCCCTAATATCCCAAAATTTATTGTGCACTTTGGTTCATTTGGGTCTCATTTACTCCCCTTAGTGTTTAGGGGTGATCAATTTGATCACACTTGGTCACTTGGAGATCAATTTGGGCTTTTAGCACATTTAGGTCAATTTGGGGCTTTTTAGAAATTTGCCCAATTTCCCCAAATTGATGGCTCTTGGATGGGGCTTTTGGGTCCATTATGTCCCCTAGGGAGGATGCCATATGAGGGTGGGTCCAATTTGATCATTTGGAGTTCAATTGCCCTTATTTATGGTGGTTTGACCTAGTATAGCTCAAGGTTGACTTTTTGTCAATTTGACCAATTTGGTTGACCCCCAAGGGTCCCTAGTGGTCTACTCACCTCCTTGGATGGCCATAGGGGTCATGATGAGGTTATATTGATTTGTTGGAGTCTTTTGGTCACCTTTAAGCTAGGACATCAAAACTTGCTAAATGCACACCAAGGTGATTTTTACCTATTCACCTTAGTTTTTGAGGCCATCTTGGCCTCTTAGAGCAATGTCTTGACCTTGTCATGACAAAATGCAACTCAGGGGTCTAGTTGTTCTGGGGTTGTTACAGATTTCGTATTCTAGTTAGCCGAGAGGCTCATGCGTACGAATTGATCGCTCACGAATAAAAAGAGTTGATCGCAACCCTCGAGAGAGGATGACGAAAATCTTCTGGATAGGAGTCAAATCCTATAGTGGGATTCACCTCGTTAAAGCGAGTTTTAGGGGTTTCGATTAGAATGAGAGTTCGGTTGATCAACCTAATCTCAGGTGGGCGTATTCCTCGAGAGAGGTGCGTTCATATCTCGGGAATCTCCACGGTCAAGGATCGGATTAGACGATGATAAATGATTATGTTTTATTTCATTTCAAGGGTTGTTCTAATCAAGTTAGTTTTTATCTATTTTTAATATTTTCGTCTCTCTTATAATTTCTCATAAAATTTCCGTCCGATAAAATAATAGTTGTTTTCTCGAAGTAGCAGTATTCGACAGACCCGAGTTTTAATACGACCTTGATATTCTTTATATCCTATGATATATTTCGATAGGTACACTTGCCTTAATCGAGTATAGATTGGAGAATACGATTTAACCTATCACCTTTTTCTTGAGATCTTTCTTTTTCTGATCTTTTTTTTTCTCAGCATTTTCTGGACATTCTGGGGCAATATGTCCAGTTTTCCTTCAGGAATAGCAAACAATTTCTTTAGTAGGAGTCTTATCATACCTTGGTTTTGACTCTCTCCTTCTAGACCCATCAGTCCTGACCCATTTCTTGAATCTTCTGGCCAGGAGGCTGAATAATTCTTCTTCAGTAACAGAGGTTTCTTCTTCTGTTGCTTTTAATGCAATGTTTCTATCTTTTGAAGAGGTTGGAGTGTTTTCCCTTCTTTTCTTCTCTTCTCTGGTTTTCAGTAGCTGCTCATAGGATTTGAGTTTTCCTAAGAGGGCATCTGTTGAGATTTTCTTTTGTCCTCTTATATCTCTTATTGCCCATATTCCTGAGTCCCATGATCTTGGGAGACTTATTAGTAATTTGTCATTGATCTCTGTGAGAGAGATCTCTCTATCCAAGTTCCTTAATTGATTGATGATCAGACTAAATCTGTCATGCATCTCAGATATGCTTTCTTCATTCTTCTTTTGGAAGTTCTCATATTGGGAGATCAATAGAGCCTTCCTATCTTTCCTTTCATCAGCACTTCCTTCTACCATCTTTGTAAGAGCCTCCCAGATTTCTTTGGCTGATTCGCAGTCAACAACCCTTTGAAAGATTTCATCAGAGAGGGTTGAGACAAGAATGTTCACAGCCTTTGCATCACATGCTCTTGCCTTCTTCTCATCATCTGTCAACTCAGACCTTGGGACAAGTGTTTGAGTCACATTGCCACTTGAGTCCCTTCTATAAGGCTTGGGAGGACCTGTCAACATAACATTAAACAATTCTTCATCAATAGAATTCATATAGATCATAATTCTTGTTTTCCAAACTGCAAACTTTTCAAGATTGCACATTGGTGGTCTGGTGGAAGCATAATCTTTGATTTGTGCCATGTGAAAAATTGTTTTTAGAAATATATATATGAGGTAGGATCTTTTTGATCAAGGAGTTACCCCTTTTTGATGAACCTCCCTCTAATACCAATTGAAAGTGCACATTTAACCTCACTAGAATTCTCTAGAGGGGGGTGAATAGAGATTTAAAAATACTTTGTGCAAAGTTAACAGATATATATATGTAATAATCACATATTTAAGCTTCCCCCGCACCAACAAGAATTAAGTAAATAAAGAAAGAAATAGCAAAAAGAAAATCACAGCACAACACAAAGAAATATAGTGGTTCCCCAAACTTTGGGTACTCCACTCTTCTACCCCCTTGGTAGGAATTCACTATCTTGCACTGAGTATTTTGATAAGGAGACTCTTAGAACCAGCCTGAGTCTTTTGATAAGGAGACTCTTAGAACCAGTACAACTGAATTTTTTGAAGAGAGATTCTAAAAACTCTTTTACACTGTTTGAAAATGAAATAAGAATAAGAAGAAGAAGTAGAAGAAAAAACAAGAAAGAATCTTCTTCCTAGCAAGAATATTAGAAGCACAATAATAGTGAATGTAATCTCTCTTCTATAGTGAGAAGAAGATTGTAGGCCTTTCTCTCTTTCAGTGAGAGCTTTCAGAAATTGCAGCAGTATGACTTCAGAAGGAGGAGAAGAAGAAGACTTTTTCTTTGTTGCAGCACACTTTCACTTTTCTCAACTTTCTCTCTTTTCACTTGGGAGCTTTTCCTCTTTTACAAATGGATGGAGTGGATCACTTCTTATTTTCTTTGCCGACCTCCTTCTTATTTATAGCTCTGTTTATTCAATTAATGCTATAAGAGAATAATCAATTAGCAGTCAGAGAAATAGTAAGAGATAAAGTTTCCATAATCATAATATCTGTAGAAGGAAAGAAATCATTCTGTTTTCAAATAACATCCATAATAATCTTGATCAATTTAGCAAAGAATCAATTAGAAGGAAAGACTGATTCAGAACGGCTAGAAAAGAATAATATCATTCCATAAAATTCAGATCTACAGAAAGAAGGAAAGAGATCTGGCGTGTTTTTGAATCTATCACAGAAATCGACGTGCGTCAATTACTATTCGACGTAGGCGTCGATTTCAGCCTGGCTAGACGTCGAGAAGAGAATATTGAAGGTGCGTCGACTGAGGTGTGTCGACTATACTGGGTGCGTCGACTAGAAATCAGAGTAACGTCGACTTTGGTTACGTCGAATTCTGTTTAGAGTTACTTCGACTCAGTATGAGAGATGCGTCGACTACACTTCGACGTTGCGTCGATTACTATTCGACGCATATTTACTTAAACTATATTTTCACTCTTAGAATTCATTTTCTACTCATTTCTAGGGGTTAAGATAAATCATTTTCCCAACAATATACCAAGGTTGCAACATAGTCTTACTTGGAGAAGAACCATCTAACTATAAAGAAGCTGCAAAAGAAGAACATTGGAGGGTAGCAATGGAGGATGAACTGTTCACGATCTACAAAAATCACACCTGGGAATTGACAGAGCTCCCAAGTCACAAAGTTGATATTGGCCTGAAATGGCTATTCAAAATCAAATACAACGAAGATGGATCAGTATTAAAATATAAGGCTAGATTAGTAGCTAAGGGGTATGCACAAACACCCGACATTGATTATTTTGAAACTTTTGCACCTGTGGCAAGGTTTGAATCCATCCGCCTCCTCATAACTTTAGTAGTAAAAAATAACTTCCCAGTATACCAATTAGATGTAAAATCAACTTTCTTGAATGGAAAAATTAAGGAAGAGATATATGTCCAACAACCTGAAGGGTACGAAGTTTGTGATGCTAAAACAAAAGTGTATAAGCTAAAAAAGGCTTTATACGAGTTGAAGCAGTCACCCAGGGCCTGGAACAGCAAAATTGACGCCACCCTCCTTCTGCAAGGTTTCCATAAGACAGATTATGAACCACCCCTCTACACAAAACACACTCAAGAATTCACATATATCACACTATGTATCTATGTGGATGACCTGCTTATAACGGGGTCAGATCACAGTGGAATTTATGCCATTAAAAGGACATTGCAATATGAATTTGAAATGACTGACTTGGGTCATGTAAAAGTTTTCTTGGGTATGCACATCAATAAAAACAATCTGGGAACTTCCATAACTCAAACCAAATATGTTGATGACTTGTTGCAAAGATTTGCCATGGAATCTGCAAAGCCTGCAACTACCCCAATTGCTCCAGGAGAAAATTTTACAAAAGAAGATGGAGAGGAAAAGGCGAATGAAGAACAATATAAAAGCTTAGTATGATCTCTAATTTATCTTACTAACACAAGGCCGAATATAGAATTTGTTGTAAGTCTAGTTTCCAGATTTATGCATTCTCCAAGTGTTACACATCTCGCCGCCGCCAAGCGCATTTTGCGCATTATTAAAGGAACCAGAGGAATTGGACTTTATTACAACAGAGAAGAAATTAGAGAAGAAGACTCTGAATAAAAAAAATGAGAAGAATATTGACAAAAGTTATAATCTGCAAGGGTATTCCGGCAGTGATTGGGGCGGGTGCTCAGATGATAGAAAGAAGCACATCCGGACATATATTTTTCCTCAATAATATGCCTATTTCATGGAGCTCTCGCAAGCAAAAGACCGTGGCCCTGTCATCCACAGAGGCTGAATATATTGCCATGTCTGAAGCATCTTGAAATGGTGTTTGGATTAGAAGAATGCTTGAAGAGATAGAGAATCAAACAGAAATAAAAATGAAGAAGCAAAAGATGTAAACAATCTGTCTCTAATTGAACTGATTGGATCTCTTCAAACTCATGAGGAAAGGTTGAAAGAATTTGAAGAATCACTAGTTGAACTTGCTTTTCAGAGTAAGGTAGTTATTTAGGAAGGAGAAGTTGATAAGAAAAAAAGAAATTGGGTCACCTTTGTTTTGCAACTTATGTAATAGACCTGGTCATGAACCTTATAGGTGCTATTACAAGTGCAAAAGGTGTAGAAATTCAACCCACCTACAAAGAGACTGCTTGTTTCAGAGTAAGGTACAACAAAAAATCGAGAAAATCTTTAAAACTGAAGAAAAAGAAAAAGATAAAGAAGCTGATAGAGTGTTCTTTATGAAGGCTAGTAAGGATACCCAAGAAGCTAATATATGGTACTTAGATAGTGGATGTTCCAACCACATGAACAATCTCAAAGAAGCCTTTATCAAACTAAATGAAGAAGAGAAATCTCAAGTTATATTAGGTGATGGGTCCAACACTACAATAGAAGGGAAAGATGTTGTAGAAGTAAGAACCAAAGCTGGTGAAACAAAACACATTCATGATGTGCAATATGTACCAGAGTTAGCTCAGAACCTTTTAAGTGTGGGGCAATTGGTAACCAAAGGGTCTCAGCTTAAAATCTGAAGCATGCTCCAACTTTATAATATTCAGAAACAAAGCTGAGAATCAAATCAATCCAAAAATAAAAGCCATAAGATCTGATAGGGGTGGGAAATTCATGAGTAAGAAATTCATCAAATATTGCAATGAAAATGGGGTAGTTAGAGAATTATCTGTTAAGGGTAACCCTCTACAGAACGGAGTAGTAGAAAGGAGAAACATAACCATCCTTGAGATGACAAGAAGTATGCTAAACATGAAGAATATACCTCACTGTTATTGGGGAGAGGCAGCTAACACAATCGTTTACCTTCTGAACAGATCTCCTACTCGAGCCTTGACAAATTCCACCCCTTATGAATATTGGCACAATAAAAAACCAAATGTTGGTCATTAGAGAATATTTTGTTCTCTTGCTTATAACATGATCTCAACAGGCCAAAAAAAAACAAGTTAGAAAGAAAAGGATAAAAGACTATCCTGGTAGGATATAGTGAAGAGTCTAAAGCATATAGACTATATAACCCCACAACCAAAAAGTTAATTATTGCAAGGGATGTTATAATTGATGAAGCATGAGAATGGGAGTGGAAACTCCAAAGGATCAGAATCTTATTCAGCCGGTTGCCGAGCCCCCTTTAATTTCCTTATGAAGTTTAATCCCACAATCCTAGATGAATGTCAGCCTGCAGAGAATTGGGCTCATCCATCCTTGGCTGAAGTTGAGCACCATGGCGAATCCTCATGAAATCACTCAGAAAGGTCTTTAGATTCATCATCTCAACGAATTAAGATTATAATCTATAAGTGACATATACCAAGATTGCAACATAGCCTTACTTGCAGAAGAACCATCCAACTATAAAGAAGTTGCAGAAGAAGAACATTGGAGGGCAAAAATGGAGGATGAACTATTCATGATCAATAAAAATCACACCTGGGAATTGATAGAGCTCCCAAGTCACAAAGTTGCTATTGGCCTAAAATGGCTATTCAAAACCAAATACAACGAAGATGGCGAGCGTTTCATGAGTTCGTTGGGAGCACGTTGTGAGCACGTGGGCATTGTGAGCGTGCCGTGAGCACAAGGGTGTTGTGAGCGTGTCGTGAGTGCGAAGACATTGGGAGCGCGCCATAAGCGCGGGGGTGTTTTGAGCGCTTTGTGAGGAGGACGCAAGAACGACGCCAAAGAAGGGGAGAAGGGCGCGGTGTCAAGAAGCGCCGATAACAGTGCCAACAAGAAAGGGGGAAGAGACACACGATTATTAAATGACGTGCAACCCTTGTGGCAACTGTCACGCGGTAGTTATCACGCAACTCCCCAATTATGGAGTGTGCATCACTCAACAATTGGGGACTGTGCTTCCCCTAGGTCGCTAAACAAGTCGGCGCCCCAAAGGGGCATTCACTTGGTCAACCCCCCAGCTCACAGTTCTATTTCTACGGCAACTCATGATAGATATTTTGCTATACACACACCCATTATGGGATATTTTACTATATGCACACCAATTATGACATATTTTGCTATACACACCCATGATTGATATTTTGCTATACGCACACTCATTATTGGATATTTTGCTAAATGCACACATATTATGACATATTTTGCTATACGCATGCCATGATGGATATTTCATTGTATGCACACCTATGATGGATAGTTACGCGAATGATGAGGCATAATAGTGGTGATACGAAAGCGGTCGCAGGGAGGCGCGATGGTGGTCATGCGGGGCCGTCCGGTCGGGACAGTCGTGCGGTGATGGTCGCATGGCGGGAGCTGGCCGGGCGCCGACGCGAGCGGCCGAGTGGCCAGCAGGTCTAGTGGTCGAGAGGTCGACGCTGGGCGGCATAGATGGGCGGTCGCGAGACTGGCACAGGCCATCACGACTGGGAGGTCGGGCGCCGGCGGGCACGCGACCAAGTGGTTGTGCGGCCGGTGTATGGCCGAGTGGCCAGGAGGCCGCGTGGTCGTAGGGCTGACCGGGTGGCGGCGACGGCCGCTCGGATGGGGTGGTTTGGCTCATGCACGATTTCGGTTGTGGTGGTTGCTGAAACCTGGAAATCGGTTCAACTGAGTTCGGACCCAGGGGTGACCAATGATTACTGGTTTAGTGGTCGACCCATATGAGAATAGCTCTGAACTGCCTACAAACAAGACATGCATATTGCAGCATGGAATTTCTGCCACATACCCAGAAGTCAATAGAAACTTTTCCTCCTAAAGCCAATGCTGAGCTCGGCACAAGAGAGGCAGGCAATGAACTCACCCACCATAGAGGGGTGAAGGTGCCTTCTACTTATGCCTTGGGGTCCTATTTATTGGCAAATTCAAGGTGGGGAGGAGGGATGGACCGCGAATATCCACTCCCGCCTTAACCAAAATGATATTCACAGGCCTAAATGATCTGTGGTGAGGTGAAAACCAGAGCTTGCCCTAGGTGGGCGAGGACTTCTATACTCGCCCAAGCTGGACGAGATCTTATGTACTCGCCCCAGCTGGGTGAGATCTTCTGTACTCGCCATAGGTGGGCGAGGTCTTCTGTACCAGCCTCAGGTGGACGAGGTCTTCAATACTCGTCTCAGGTGGGTGAGGTCTCCTGTACTCGCCCCAGGTGGGCGAGGTCTCCTGTACTCGTCCCAGGTGGGCGAGGTCTCATGTACTCTCCCCAGGTGGGCGAGGTCTCCTGTACTCGCCTCGGGTGGCCGAGATCTTCTGTACTCACCCCAGGTGGGTTAGGTCTTCTGTACTCGCCCAAGATGGGTGGGATCTTCTGAGCTGTCCTCAGGAAATTCTGATCTCGACAAATTACGGGTTATACAATAGAGGTGGGGCTATTGACATCCCTTTTGATATTCACAATCCATTTCTCGTTATAAATTCAAGGGGTTCATATCACATTCATGATCATGATGGATTTGTATTTTTCATGTATTCGTATGCTTAAACTTTCTATAAAATCGATTGGCGGTGAAGGAGCGCCTGCTCGATAACTGTCGCACAAGGAACATGATTTTGTAGTAGGGAGGGGGTGGTATTTAGCTCTGGCCATTGAAGATAATTTGAAGCATAATCAAATTAAAGTTTTTCATTTTTATTATAATTTTCATCTAATATCACATAAAAAATAAGGATTTTATTTCATATAAATAGAGAATGACAAGAATTTGTTATATAGGACATACACGTATATGTGATGGTACTTTTTTTCTAATGAGTGTTTTGGACAAGTATTGGTACTAATTCAAGCTTTTGCCTTCTCAAAGCAACTAATCCTGGACTGTCTTCCATGTCCATGTCTTCAACGGCGATGCCGTTTGGTAATTTCCAGTCAAAATGGTGCAAGAGATTGGCTAAAGCTAGCTCAACAACAACAATTGCGAACGACATTTCCGGGCATATCCTCCGACCAGCGCCAAAAGGTATGAATTGAAACTCCCTGCCCTTGAAGTCCAACACACTGCCCAAGAATCTCTCCGGTTTAAATTCTTCGGGAGCTTCCCAATAAGCCGCATATCGTCCCATAGCCCATGCATTGACGATAACTCTTGTTTGTTTAGGAATGCGGTAGCCTTGTATTTGGCATTCTTCAATGGACTCTCGTGGAAGAAATAGTGGAATTAGAGGATGGAGGCGAAGAACTTCCTTTACGATGGCTTTTAAGTAGCTCATTTTGGGTAAATGCTCCTCATTGATCATTTCCTCTCCGCCTGCGACTTCTCTAACTTCATCTTGTAGCTTCTTCATCACTTTGGGATTTCGAATAAGTTCAGCCATGCTCCAATCCAACACTATAAATGATGTATCAGTTCCCGCAGCAAACATGTCCTACAAAATTAAACAATTTGTAGAAGAATAAGAATCTGATATATATATATGCATGCTTATAGATAGAAGCTTATAACGATAAAATTTCTCTAGATATATATAATAAACAACAAGGAGTGAGTTGAGAGTTTTAATTAGTTACCAATAAGGTAGATTTGATGTGGTCTCTTGTGAGGACAAACTCCATGTTAGGATCTTTCTGCAGTTGAAGCAACACATCAATAAAATCAGTTCTATCTGTAGATCGATCAAGATTGGACTTATTTGTTGAGTGATCCTCAATGAACTCCTCTAAAAGAGCATCCCACTCTTTGACATGGCTCTTTATTTTGTCATCCAATCGCAATATCCGATCCAACCATCTCAACCTGGGGAAGAAATCCTCCACGAACACTTTGGTATTGAAAATTGAATTCCTCTGTACCAGAGTACTGATAAGCCTTCTCCTTTCATCGCCCATAGATGATCCTACAACAACTCGGCAGAGCACGTTGCTCACTAATTCATTCAGCATCTCGGTGATGCATAGAACGGTCCCGTTATGATCAGTAACTCGTTCGAGCAACCCGACCACCTCCTCTCTACAGACAGAGGTGAAGGACTGCACCATCTTCGTGTTGAGGAGGTGACACATGCTGATTTTCCTCATCTGCCTCCAGCAATCTCCGTAAGGGGAGAAGGCCGCGTCGATATTGTTGTAGGATAAAGCTCTAGATGCTTTTAAGGAAGGGCGGCTAGCGAATACAATGTCGTGATTTCTCATGAACTCTTGGGCAACGTTGGACGATGAGACAACCACTGTTGGAATGGGGCCTAGGTGGAGAAGCATGAGTGGGCCGTGCTTTTTGGATAGGAGGGAGAGAGAGTGATGGGGTTGGGAGCCAAGTTCATGGAGATTGTCGATGAAGGGAAGCCCGGGAGGTGAAGGCGGTAGTGGTGTTTTCCGTGAGACGTCGGACCTCCTTCTCCTCCTCCTTTCTGCAAGGATGAAGAAAAGGGGAACGAGGAGGAGAGCGGTGAGAAGAGCTGGGGGACTCATGTTCATGAGCTGGGTTTGGTTACCTTTTGATTTTTCTTTCCAATTCCGCATGATGGTTTATGAAAGCAAAAGAAAATAACTGGGGGAAGGTAGGCCGGTACTACCACTATATTTATTTCACCAAAAAGAGCTACAGTGCTGGAGTGTTTTTTCATACATCAAAAAGGAAAGGTGCAGACCTTTATATAGAGGCAAACAGGAACATTAAGATACACAAAAAGACAAAAGCTGAAATTATAAAAACAGGCTGAAGGCTCTCAGCCCAAAACACATCTCATAGGACAGTGCGCTGATAACTCTATCTTCTTTTCTTCTGCAGGAACGGCGGGATTGCTCGAGATATCTCCTCCATGCTGAGCACAAAACAGGATCAACAGCTTGATTGAGGCTAACACCCCCCCCCCCCCCCCCCCTTAATCAAGATTGTTGATCACTTTCATCTTCGTTCTTAGATCTTCGAACTGCTTGGTGGTAAGCCCTTTGGTTAGGGCATCGGCTATCTGATCTTTTGAGTTGCAATGTTGCAAGGTAACATCTCCTTTGCTTACAAATTCGCGGGTAAAGTGCCATTTGAGCTCCAAATGCTTGGTTTTGTTATGGAAAATAGGGTTATGTGCCAGGGAAATCGCAGAGGTGTTGTTGATGTTAATCTTCATCTTTATTTCTGTCTCAGTTTCTATTTTTGCAAGCATTTTTCTGATCCACACTCCTTCTCTTGATGCTTCAATAAGAGATACATATTCTGCTTCCGTAGATGACAGAGCCACTATCTTTTGCTTGCGGGAACACCATGAAATGGGCATATTATTGTGGAAGAAAATATAACCGAAAGTGCTTCGTCTATCATCAGAGCAGCCTCCCTAATCACTATCTGAATAACCTTGAAGGTTGTATATCACATTGATGTTCTTCTCCTTTTCTCTCCTGGTTTCACCATTATCATCTCTGTTGTAACAAATTCCAAAATTCCTTGTCCCTTTAACATAGCGCAGAATGCGCTTGGCTGCAGTAAGATGCTTAATACTGGGGGAATGCATGTACCTGGAGACCATGCTAACAGCAAATTCTATGTCTGGTCTAGAGTTAGTAAGATAAATTAAAGATCCTACTAAGCTCCTATACTCCTCCTCATTAACCTTTTCCTCACCATCTTCTTTCATTAGTTTTTCTCCAGGAACTATGGGAGTAGATACAGGTTTGTCTGATTCCATGTTAAAACGAAGCAACAAATCATCTACATACTTAGTTTGGGTGATGATCATTCCTTTACAATTTCTGAAGATTTGCATACCCAAGAAATATTTTACATGCCCCAAATCAGTCATATCAAATTCAGATTGAAGTTTTTCTTTGATAGATACTATTCCAGTGGAATCTGACCCAGTTATGAGAAGATCGTCTACATAGATGCACAAAGTGATATAAGAAGAATCATGAGTGTGTCTAGTGTAGAGGGCTGGCTCATAATCAGTCTTATGGAACCCAAGCTTTGAAAGGGTGGCATCAATTTTACTGGTGCATGCTCTAGGAGATTGTTTTAACCCGTATAGGGCCTTTTTTAGCTTATAGACTTTTGATTTATCTTCAGGGAGTTCATATCCTTCCGGCTGCATTACATAAATCTCTTCTTCTATTTCTCCATTTAAGAAGGCTGATTTGACATCAAGTTGGAACACTGGGAATTTGTTCTTTACAGCTAGAGCTAGAAGCATTTCGATAGATTCAAACCTAGCAACTGGAGCAAAGGTTTCAAAATAATCTATACCAGGTTTTTGGGCATACCCTTTAGCAACTAATCTAGCTTTATACTTCAAGATTGTGCCATCTTCATTGTACTTTGTTTTGAATAGCCACTTCAGTCCTATGGCATATTTATGTGCTGGTAACTGAGCTAATTCCCAAGTGTTATTTTTGTTGATCATGACTAGTTCTTCTTCCATTGCAGCTCTCCAGTGACTTTCTTTTATGGCTTCTTTAAAGTTGGTTGGTTCAATAGCAAGGGAGGCAATGTTACAATCTCTATATAAGTCATTTAGAGTCCTGAATTTTTGTGGAGATGATGAATTTGAGTCAGAATCTGAGGTATTTCCTGATGATTCAGCAAGGTGTTCAGTTAAGGAAGGCTGAGCCCTATCTTCTGTATTTAGAGGAACATTATGATCACTTGGAGATGGTTCTGAATTGATCATAATAGAGATGGGCTTAGCAACCGACTGAAACTGTTGGTTCTGATCCACATTGTTTTTCCATTCCCATTCACTATCTTCATCTACTATAACATCACGAGCTATAGTTAATTTACAGGTTATGGGGTTGTATAACCTATAAGCCTTGGATTCTTCACTGTAGCTTAACAGGATCGTTTTCTCTCCTTTACTTTCTAGCTTGCTCCTTTGAGCTGCTGAAATTAAACTATAGGCTATAGAACCAAATACTTTTAAGTGGCTGATATTTGGTTTTCTATTGTGCCAAGTTTGATAAGGTGTAGCATTTTCCAAAGCTCTAGTGGGAGCTCTATTTATGAGATAAACTATAGTGTTAACTGCTTCTCCCCAATAACTATGAGGTAAATGTTTCTCATTTAACATACTTCTTGCCATTTCTATGATAGTTCTGTTCTTTCTTTCTACTATTCCATTCTGTTGGGGTGTTCCCCTAACAGTTAGTTCTCTAGTTATTCCATTCTCATTGTAGTTAACTATGAACTCTTTACTCAGGAATTCTCCCCCCCCTGTCTGATCTCAAGGCTTTTATTTTTTGATTAGTGAAGTTCTCAGCTTGATTTTTGAACTTTATGTAGTGATGAAATGCTTCAGATTTTGAGTTGAGTAGGTATAACCAAGTCATTCTACTGTAATCATCAACTATGAGAAGGAAATATTTTTTACAGGAGAGAGATTGAATGGGTGCTGGTCCCCATAAGTCCATATGGACAAGCTCTAATCTTTTAGAGGCTCTTTTGTTGCTATGGTGAGGAAAAGGTACTTTGTGAATTTTATTAAGTGCACAACCTTTGCACTTACTCCCATCCTCTTTAATGGTGGGTAAACCTATGACCATCCCTTTATCACTCAGCTTTTTAAGATCAGTAATGTTGAGGTGTCCATATCTTTCATGCCATTTTTTGGTGTTCGTAGAGAGGCAGCTGATCATAGCTTTATCAACTATGTGGGAAAGGTTTAAAGGGAAAATTGTATTCGCAGTCATGGGGACAACGACTGTGAGGTTGGAGTTTTTATCAATGATACTACATTGGTTGTCCTTGAAAATAAGTTGGTATCCTTTGCTTACAAGTTGCCCTACGCTTAACAAGTTTTGGGCTAGACCTGGTACATAATGGACTTCATGAATGAATTTTGTTTCCTCATTTTGAGTTTTTATAGCAATTACACCTTTTCCTTCAATGGTAGTGCTTTTTCCATCTCCTAAGATGACTTGTGACTTCTCTTCTTCATTTAACTCAACAAAATCTTGTTTAAGATTTGACATGTGGTTAGAACAACCACTATCTAAATACCAAGTATTTATGTCTAGTGTTTTTTCCTTAGTTTTGATAAAAACACTCTATCTGCTTCTTTGTCTTTTTCTTTTTCTTCATTTCTAGGGTTCTTCTCAGATTTCTGCTGAGGTTTTTGTTGAAACCAATAATCCTTTGGTAGATGAGTAGGATTTCTACACCTTTTGCACTTGTAATAACACCAATAAGGTTCATGCCCAGGTCTGCTACATAAGTTGCAATATAAAGGTGGCCCTACTTCCTTCTTCTTCTCAACTTCTTCTTCTTTAATAACTATTTTACTTTGAAACGCAAGTTCAAGTGGTGGATCCTCAAATTCTTTTAGTCTTTCTTCATGAGTTTGAAGAGAACCTACCAGATCAGTTAAGGGAAGGTTGTTTATGTCTTTAGCTTTCTCTATTGCCACAGCTATATAAGCAAACTTCTTTATCAAAGTTCTCAGAATTTTAATAACCACCTTCTTTTCTTCTACTCTATCACCATAGCTTCTTATTTGATTTACTAGAGAGGTTACTCTGGAAATGTAACTGTTAATGTCTTCAGATTCTTTCATTTTAACTGTGTCAAACTCTTGCCAAACATTTTGGAGTTTGATGGAGATTACCTTGGGAGAGATTTGGAGGTCAGCAACGAGGATGTCCCATGCTTCTTTTGACGTGGAGGCTCCCAGAATTCGTGAAAAAATGCTCCTTCCTACTCCTTGTTGGATGAACAGAAAAGCTTTGGCGTCCTTTTTTCCATTCTCATTGAGTTCAACAATTTGATTTGGCTGCCATCCTTCTATAGGAGTGGCATCTGTTGGTTTGAGGTATCCATTCTGGACAATACTCCACAGCCCTTGAGATATAAATAGAGTCTTCATCTGTACTTGCCAAAAATTGAATGCTTCTCCTTCGAATATGGGTACTCCACTTGGTGAGTATAAGAAGTTTAAGGGGGAAGGATTGCTTGATGATGCCATGTGATGATGAACACAGGCAATAATAAGAACAGATTTTATGAACGAGCCCTTGAATCTGATGGCAGAGAGCAATGCCACCCTTTAAAGGAACGCCGACAAAGCCAGCTCTGATACCATGAAAGCAAAAGAAAATAACTGGGGGAAGGTAGGCCGGTACTACCACTATCTTTATTTCACCAAAAAGGAGCTACAGTGCTGGAGTGTTTTTTCATACATCAAAAAGGAAAGGTGCAGGCCTTTATATAGAGGCAAACAGGAACATTAAGATACACAAAAAGACAAAAGCTGAAATTATAAAAACAGGTTGAAGGCTCTCAACCCAAAACACATCTCATAGGACAGTGCGCTGATAACTCTATCTTCTTTTCTTCTGCAGGAACGGCGGGATTGCTCGAGATATCTCCTCCATGCTGAAGCACAAAACAGGATCAACAGCTTGATTGAGGCTAACAGTTTAAATAGGAGAAGCTAGTCTCATATTGTTCAGTGGAGAAATTAAAGTCAATATTGTTAGCGCCTAGGAATTGAATGCGTAATTTGTATACTTTTCTACTTGCAATTAATAGCATATGAATTCAACGAAGAATAAATTTGAAACTTATTGAATTAAGTTTGAATTTTAAAATTTGCATCTCTAATATTTAGTACTATCACAACCATCTGCACGTTTTTATTTAGCTCGCCGTAGAATAAATTTTTATTTTTAAATGGCATTTATGAAAAATAAACGGCATTATTTTTGTTTGATAAAAGCGATTATGAAGCTATTTTATATATGCATGCACGCAGTGACGTAGACATATAAGTTTTTATTAATAAATAGCATAATTCTAAACTTAGAGGGCATAATTTTTTTTTTGATAAATAGCATATTATGAATATATAAGAACTCGTCTGTTTATGAACACTGTTAAAGTACTCTTGGATTAATAAATGAAAGCTAATTTGTAGATATGCTGTGGGACCTTATGCCCAATGCGGCCCTTCTACGCTATTCAAGCAGGTAAATGTGCCCCTCTTCAAGCTCAGAGCGATCGCTTTATAAGGCGAAACAACATTAGCACAACAAACAATATTTATAAGCGAAGCAAAATCCAGAAAACAAATAGTACAAAATAAGGTCTGATGGGGTTCCCCAAACATAGTTTGGTTTGATGGGGTTCCCCAAACATAGACCGTCTCGCCGATACAATTTCAACGGGTCCGTTCTCACAGAATTTTGAGTCCGTTTGGTCTTCCAAATAGACACCGAAGCGAATGCGCGCACATGCACACATGTCACCCTCTCCCCAATCATTGGGAAGAGGGTAACCTCACCTCCCCCATAATGGGGGTGCGGGTAACCCAACCTCCCATCATGGGGGGGGGGGGGGGGGGGGGGGGGGGGGGGGGGGGGGGGGGGGGGGGGGGGGGTGCAGGAAACCTCCTACCGCATTGCCTGCTTAGGTTGTGCAGCCTCCACCGCACGGTCGGAGCTGCACATCCGCACGGCCGGAGCCGCATGGTCTGTGCAGGTTGTCCAACGCAAAGCTCCGAAGGTGACTTAAAGATCTCACTTGGCTTCCAGTGTAAAGCTCCGAAGGTGACTTGAATATCTCACTTGGCTTCCAGCGTAAAGCTCCGAAGGTGACTTGAAGATCTCACTTGGTTTTCAGCATCAAGCTCTAAAGGTGGCTCGACACCGAGCTCCATTTGCTGCATTCGTCATCTCAACGTCCTCAAGCCCCAAGTCCAGAACTTCGTTTGCTGCATTCGACATTCCGTTGAGGACAAGGTGGGAGTTGCAGGAGAGATCCACCATGCATGGGAGGTTGAAGGACAAGGTAGGAGTTGCCGAAGAGATCCACCATGGGAGGGTGGAGGACAAGGTAGGAGCTCGGGCTGGTGTTTTCCGGCGAGGCAGGGCTCCGTCAGGGTTGGGCTGGGGTCGGCCTGAGCTAATGGGCGGAGTGAGGACACCTGAAGGGAGGGGGGTTCTATTTATAGGAGAGGCAAGACCCCTCCCTGCCTTCTCCTTCTCGGCCAAGCTTGGGCTTGGGTTAGGTTTAACCCAAGTGAGGTTTAAAAGGGGGGGGGGGGGGGGGAGGGGACAGTTGTCTGCCATCTAAAGGGAAAGGTGCGCCTAGATGGCTAAATCAAGGAGGTTTGGGGCATGGCTAGGCTTGGGATTTGGGTTGGGAAGAGAGAGAAAGGAAAAGGATTAGGTTTGAGTTTCCCCCAAGCCTTAGCCTTGGTTTCAAAACCCCTAGGCCAGTTGGTCTTCCCTAAATATCAGAGCCCACTTTGGCTAATGGTGGCTTGAGTGGTGGGTGAAGTGGAAGTTTCATTTAAATTTCCCAAATTATGATTTTTTGAGGGTTTGACCAAAGTCAACCCTAGGGTGGGTCCCAAGGTGGGTCAAAGTCAATGCAGGTCTATGTTGTCGAGTGGCGGCCAACGTTGATGTGTCGGAGTAATATGGGTGTGTGCTTGCTTCGGTGTATTATAAAGCTTGTTGGGACCTGGTTTGCCCAAATTGACCAACCGATGTTGGTATTAAGTGAAACGAATTCCGTTGCGCTCGTAATGATTATACGAGTTCAACGCAACTAACTGGGGTCCATTCCGAGTTCATATGCTCAAATTATAAAAAATGGCGTTGTCGTGACGCGCTACGACACTCAAAATGGTCATTTTCTCCAAACGACCTCAGTTTGGAGTGGAACAAGTTCTGTTACCCTCGTATTGATTATACGAGTCTGACGCAACTGATGGAAGTCGATTCGGAGCACTTATGATCAATATACCAAAACAACGTCATCATGACGCACTACGAAACTCAAAATGCTCGTGTTCTCCAAATGACCTCAAATTCGAATGGAACAAGTTCCGTTGTACTGGTATTAATTATACGAGTCTAACACAACAGATGGAAGTCGATTCGGAGCACGTGTGATCACTATACCAAAATGACGTCGTCGTGACGTGTTCCGACACTCAAAATGGTCATTTTTTTAGAAATGACCTCGAATTGGAATGGAACGAGTTCCGTTGCACTCGTATTGATTATACGAGTCTAACGCAACTGACGGGAGTCGATTCAGAGCACGTATGGTCACTATACTACCTTATAGGTCTTTGTGCACTTTATTTGGTCACTTATGGTCTTAGTGGCCCAATAAAAGTCGGGATTTTACACAGATCCTCCTGCCAAACCGTCTCGTTGGTGTGCCATCTCACCGGTTAGCAAGCTCTTTGTCATCCCAAATGCTTCTTCCAGCTAGTTCAGAGCTCTCTTGCTCACAACAGTTGGTTCTCTCAACTTGCAGGTCAAGACCTTAGCCGGGAGCAAGCTAAATCTCCTCCTGACAACATTCGATTCCCGGATGGCCGTGGTGGAGGATTAGAGCCTCGACACGAGCTCTCTAGAAGCTAACTGCTGGAGAATGATCTGCACGAGCTCTCTAGAATCTAACGTGGGTGTTCCAGGGAACATGATGAGGATGACAAGGCATATCCAACGAACCGAGAACATTATTCGCCATAATACAGAGTGCTCGCACAAGGCTCTCGAGGAACTCAGAGCTCCACGCGATCTCGGATGGAGGTCCAGCCATTTCTCGGCCTCGCAATGCCACAACCGTTTCTTCACGCCCTAAGGGCCTCACCTTAAACGTTTTGATTTGTAATATTATGTATTGTACTTTTTCCAATAACATTGCGACCTGATTTCATGCATTGTATTTATTGATTTGCCTACTAAATAATCTTAGGTACCCATGAGAATGTGGGTTGTACATCACACAGAGAAAGATTACTATGCATTATGTAGCATGTGAAAATGTAAAGGTAAAATACATAAATATATAGTAGTATGCACTTATAAATAACGAAATATCAATAAAATATGTTTGTTTCTTGCTCTTGACCTCTATACTGAAAAATATCCTCAATCACATTACCATTGCCTTCTCGTTAAATTAGGTTTACCGGGCTAGGGTGTGACATAAAATTTGGGGTTCCAAACAGCAGAATTTTAATCGCTCATATTTTCTTTCAAAACGCCGAGCAGAGCTGTTCAACCTCGTAGTCTAATCGATTTGTTGCACATGCTATCACTTAAAAATAGCATGTTGGGCATGCTGTATGACCTGGTCAGCTTGGTCAACCGCCCAATCGGCTCATTGCAACACCATAGTCATACGGGTTTGCTACGGCGAGCAAGAGGTAGACTCGATCACCATCTAACAGTTCACCTAGGAGAACTTGAAAGAATGTTCAAGAGACTTTGGGATGTTAACTTTTGGCTATGATTGCAATTGGAAGAGTATTCAGTGTTGGAAACTCATTCCGAATGCAATCTCTTGACAACAACCTGATGAAAATCGGTATATCGATCTTTCGTCTCCATGTGCTATTATTGTTCTTAGAATTTTGCATGTGAAACCATAGACCACCTCTTTAAAATTCATATTTTGACCGACTCTCTGTTGATTGTTAACTACATCAATAGGTAAATTTCTGAATTAGACTCTCTGTGATTGTGAATTTGAAATTGTTTGGATTTCAAGCCACATGAATTATACAATCTCTCACATTTAGGGAGAAGGGAATGGAGTGGCAAAGCTAAATGCAGCATAGCAGTTGTAGCTTCACCGAAGATTTTATTTCTAACTCTATTAAGAAACTCAATACCAATGATAAGGTGGCGTTCGAGCCCATTCTATAGAACACATTATGTTCTTTAGGGATTATTGTAGCAATCACGACTTTGATGATAACGGTTGATTTGTATTTTACATGTGTTTGGGTGCTTTGGGCTATCTGACACGGCCTTGAAACTTTTTATGCATATATAAAATTGATTGGATATGACTTATGATGACCATGATTATCCTTTACACTCCATTTTCGGACCGAAATATCATAATATAAACACAAAAGAGCTTTCCAAACAAAGCATTGTGTGATTAAAGGCCGCAGTTTAACAGTTTTTTCAGGGTGCCTTTGGGTCCATCACGTGCCTAACCGTTGGTGACTATGGCATCGCCACTCCCTCGGGGGGGGGGGGGGGGGGGGGGGGGGGGGGGGGGGGGGGGGGGGGAATGATGAAGCTCCCTTCAGCGAGAAAGGGACTATCCTTGTCGCCTTTCCTGGTGAGTAGAATTGTATGTTCAAGAAAGAAATCTTTTATACATTTGCTAATTGGGTTGCGTGTAGCTCATGTCGCTGGAGAAGTGCCTAAGACCACGCCTTCTTCTGAGAAGGTCCTTATGGCAACTCCGTCGAATGAGAGAATACCCTCGACTCGCGCTAACGCCTCGACTAAGGAGCTAACTCTAAATTTGAGGCATGCTCACTTTTTGGAGGACCTCAAGGCCACTACCATCCTGCTTGTTGTGGGCGGTCAGCGGTCCCAAGGGCCGCAAGAGCCCGCTCCGCCTGAAATGACCACCATTGTCACAATTTATGTCGTTGTTACACCTAGTGAGGTGCCTTTTCCGCCAGCTCCTTGCGGTCTGCCTCCTAATGTCGTGACCTCCTCAGGCGCGCTCGCTGTCGGGTCTTCCACTCGTGGGAAGGACCATACGGTGCCACCTCCTCTAGATCCTGGTTAGGACAGTGGATCTCGCCATCGACACGGATCACAAGGTTACCGTCATGAGCGCAAGGATGAGCGATCTCGACCTTGTACTCCTCGCAAGGGTGAGGAGACCTCGAACGATTGACGTGGTAAGGGTCCTGTATTCGACTGTTCCTGTCGAGTAGTGAACTTCCTAAATCTTAAACATCTATGATGTTTCAGGTCCAGATCCTCCAGCCAAACCGTTTCATTGGTGTGCTACCTCATCGGTCAACGAGCTCGATCTTTGCCTCCCCAGATGCTTCTTCCAGCGAGTTCAGAGCTCTCTTGCTCATATCGGTTGGTTCTCTCAACGTGCAGGTCAAGAACTTAGCTGCGAGCGAGCTAAATCGCCTCCTGACTGTGGTCGAGTCCGGACTGGCCGTGGTGGAGGATTTGAGCCTCGGTTCGAGGGTGTCGAGCACAGGTACTTCAACATCTAGAGCATGGAGAGGTGGATGGCTGAGGCGGATCACTGCTAGTAGCTGCCGGAGAATGATCTGCGCGAGCTCTCTAGAAGCTAACATGGGTGTTTTAGGGAACATGGCGAGGATGACAGGGCATATCCGGCGAATCGAGAACATTATTCACCATAATACAGAGAGCTCGCACATGGCTCTCGAGGAACTCAGAGCTCCGTGCGATCTTGGTTGGAGGCCCAGCCATGTCTCGGCCTCGCAATGCCACAACCCTTTCTTCGCGCCGGGAGGGCCTCACCTTAAACTTTTTGATTTGTAATATTATGTATTGTATTTTTTCCAATAACACTGTGACCGGATTTCATGCATTGTATTTAAGGTGTACATCACACTGAGAAAGATTAGTAAGCATTATGTAGCATGTGAAAATGTAAAGGTAAAATACATAAATATATAGTAGTGTGCACTTATAAATAACCAAATATCAATAAAATACGTTTATTTCTTGTTATTGACCTCTACACTAAAAAATATCCTCAACCACATTACCATTGGCTTCTCGTTAAATTAGGTTTATCGGGCTAGCGTACGTGTGACAAAAAACTCGGGGTTCCAAAGAGCAAAATTTTAATCGCTCATATATTTTCTTTCAAACTGCCGAATGGAGCAATTCAAGCTAGTAGTCTAATCGGTTTGCTGCGCATGTTATCACTTAACAATAGCATGTTGGACAAGCAGTATGACCTCTGACGATAATCATAAGGAGAACCGGAAAGAATGTTAACTTGAAAGAATGTTCAAGAGACTTTGGGATGTTTACTTTTGGCTATGATTGCAAGTGGAAGAAAATGTACACTCTCACGATGAGTATTCAATGTTGGAAACTCATTCTGAATGCAATCTTTTGGCAACAATCTGATGAAAATCGGTATATCTTTTGTCTGCGCTTAACGACTCCTTAACTGCGTTTAACTGTGCTTCTCGTTCCTCCTCGACATTCTGACTCGCTAGGACTCCTCCATTTTCCAGCAGTGACTCGCGATCCTCCGATGATCCAGCAGTGGCACGCATATTTTCGCCCGAATGTGATTTTTTTCGCCCGTGCGGGCGATATTCGTCCAGGCGTGCATTTTTCGCACGTGTGCGCGTTTTGTCGCCCCGACACGCCTTTTCACATGGGCACATGATTTTTCGCACGGGCGCGCAGTTTTCACTCGGGCGCCCGTTTTTTGCCTGGACGCAAGTTTTCCCTCCTCGGGCGCGTGTTTTCACCCGAACCACGTTTTCGCCCGGGCGCGTGTTTGTCTCCCAGGCGCCCGTTCTTTGCCCGGGCTGGTGTTTTTTGCCCGGGCGCACGTATAGTAGCCCGGGTGCGCGCATTGTCGCTCGGGCGCGCGTATTGTCGGACGAGCGCTTGTATTTCGCTCGGGCACGCGTATTTTGCCCTGACGCGTATTTTTAGCCCCGACACGCATTTTTCGCCCCTACACACATTTTTCGCCCGGACGTGCGTATTGTCGCCAGGGTGTGCGTTTTGCGCCCAAGCGTGAGTTTTTTGTCCTGACGCGCTTTTTGCACCCGAGCGCGTGTTTTTTGTCCGGCCACACATTTTATTCCCGGTCGCGCAATTTTTTTCAGCAGACGCATTTTTTATTATATATGTAAAAAATATTAGTTTTTCGTAATATTTTTTACTTTGTAGATTGAATTTTATTTAACAAAAGAATTGATAAATTCCACAATATTCATCAATATTGTTTATTAGGCGAACAATGGAATTGGAATTAGACTAATTCCAATTCTAAATATCGAATCTCAATATCGAATTCCAATATCAAATTCCAATATTGTCCAAACGAACGGGCTCTAATGGGTCCATTCGTTTGAACGGAATTGGCTTTCTGGAATTGGCTTTTCAACGGAAACCAATATTTACATGAATTGTCTTTGTACATAATTCCAATTATGTTGTTCGGCTGTAAGATTGAATTCAGTCAACAGAATGGGAATTGAGTCATAAAAGTTATTCGGCTGGAATTGGTATTGGAATTAAAATTATATAATAAATTTATAAAACCAAAAATAGGCGTCAACGCCGAACGCATTAAATTGCATATGTTTTAAGACGCGCGTTTTTCGCCTAAGCGCGGTTATTTTGCCCGGGTGCGCGTTTTTTGCCCGGGAGGGCATTTTTCTCCAAGACACGTGTTTTTCACCCGGGTGTGCATTTTTAGCCCAGGATCGCACTTTTCGCCTGATCGGGAGTGAATTTTTTTGGCTTGGAAGCACATTTTTTGCTCGGGAGATTGTTTTTTTCACTAGCGCGCGCTTTTCTCCAGAGCGCGTATTTTTTGGGTCAGGTGTGCTTTTTCCGAAAAACACGCGATAGAGTGAAAAATGCGCGCCCAAGCAAAATACGAGCTCTCGGGCTGAAATAAACGAGGTCTGGCAAAAAATGTGCGCCCGGGCGAGAAACGAGTGCATGGGCAAAAATCTCGTGCCCAGGATAAAAACACGCGCAAGAGCGAAAAATGTGTTCTCGCGGGGAAAACGTGCTTCAGGGCTAAAAGCGCGTGCCTGACAAAAAACACGCGCCCGAACGAAAAACGCGCACACGGGCGAAAAATGTGCTCCCGGGTGAAAAATGCGCGCCCGAATGAAAAAATGGCGTCCGAGTGAAAAATGCGCGCCCGACAAAAAACACGCGCCCGAACAAAAACCCGCGCCCGGGCAAAATTTGCGCGCCTGGGTGAAAAACGTGCGCCCGGGTAAAAAACGGGCGCCCAGGAGAAAAAACGCGCACCCGAGAGAAAAAAGTGCGTCAAGGCGAAAAACGTGCGCCAAGACGAAAAATGCGTGTCTAGGTGAATAACGCGCGCGCCCGGGTCGAAAAATGAGCAACCATATGAAAAACACAGTCTCATGCGAAAAATGCGTGCCCGGGCGAAAAATGCCCGACTGGCCGAAAAACTCGCTCTCGAGCGAAAACGCGCGCCCTGGCAAAAAATGGGCTGCTGGGCGTAAAACATGCGCCCATGCAGAAAAATGCGCGTCTGGCCGAAAAATGCACGAACGAGCGAAAAAACACGGGCCCGACCGAAAAACGTTCGCTCTGGCCAAAAAACGTGCGCCTGAGTCGAAAAACACGTGCTCGGCCAAAAATCGCGGGCCTGAGCTCGATTTTTCGCTCGAACACGCGGTTTCCCCCGGTCGCGTATTTTTCTCCCGGGCGAGCATTTTTCGGCCGGCCCGATGTTTTTCGGCCTGCCGTGCATTTTTCGTCCGGGCGCTCTTTTTTCGTTCTGGCGCGCGTTTTTCGCCCGAGAGCGCGTTTTCGGCCGGGCACGCGTTTTTTTACCTAGGCACACGTTTTTTGACCAGCACGAATGTTTTTCGGTCGGGCGCACGCTTTTTCACCCGGGCACATATTTTTTAGCCGGACGCGAATTTTTCAATCTGGGCACACGTTTTTCGCCCAGGCGCGCATTTTTTGCCCTGGCGCGCGTTTTTCGCCCTGGCGCGCATTTTCGCCCGGGCGAGAGTTTTTCGCCCTGGCGCACGTTTTTCTCCCGGGGGCGCGTTTTTCACCCGGGTGCGCGTTTCTCAGCCGGGGCGCATTTTTCGCCCGGGAGCATGATTTTCGCCCGGGAGCACGTTTTTATCCCGGGCGCGCGTTTTTCGCTTCAACGGGCGTTTTTCGCCCGGGCGCACGTTTTTCCGCCAGGGTGGGCGTTTTCATTCGGACGCGAATTTTTCCGCTTGGGCGTGCGTTTTTCGCTCGGGCGCGCGTTTTTCGCCCGGTTGCGCGTTTTTCAGCCAGGCGCGCGTTTTCTGTGCAGGAACTTGATTTTAGCCCGGACGGATATTTTTCGCCAAACCGTGTTTATTTCGGTCTGGGCACTCGTTTTTTGCTCTGGCGCGCATTTTTCTCCTAACATCGCATTTTTTGCCCGGGCCGCAAAACGCCCTAGGCCGAAAAACACTAGCTCAGGCGAAAATGTATGCTAGTGAAAAAAATGTGCGCACTGGCAAAAAATGCACGTCCAAACAAAAAGTGTGCTTCCGTGCCAAAAATGTACTCCCAACCGAAGAACTCGCGATCGGGCGAAAAATGCGGTCATGGGCCAAAAAAAACACACCTTGGCGAAAAACACGCGTCCTGGAGAAAAATGCGCGCCCGGAAAAAATACCCACCTGGGCGAAAAAATTGCACTTGGGTGAAGAACGCGCGTCTTAAAACATATTATGCAATTTAATGCGTTCGGCGCTGACGCCTATTTTAAGTTTTGTAAAATTATTGTATAATGTCAATTCCAATACCAATTTTCATCATTCAGCCGAACAACTTTAGTGCCTTAATTCCAATTCTGTTGACTGAATTCAATCTTACAGCCGAACAATAAAATTGTAATTCTGTACAAATCCAATTCATGTAGATATTGATTTTCGTCGAAAAGCCAATTCCGGAAAGTTAATTTCATTCAAACGAACGGACCATAAGTGTCTGTTTCTTTGAAAGTTATTGATTTTTAAGAATTAGCTTTCAATCCAATGTCAATACATGCAGGAATTGGTATTGAGTTTAATTTCAATTTGGCTATTCATCGCATGATGATTTTTTTATCAAATGAATTGGTATTAGTCATTTTTTTTTTGTTCGGATTGAAGAAATTGATTTTCAAGAATTTAAATTAAAAATGAAACCATAAAAACACACAAAAATAAAACATTGTGCGAATGTGAATGGAAAGACAAAATTTAGGGGAAAACACGGGCACAGACGGAAAATGTGCGCCTAAGCTAAAATCGAGCGCTCAGATGAAAAACACAAATAAAGACGAAAAATGCGTGCCCGGGAGGAAAAATGCACGCACGGGCGGAAAAATTCACGCCTGGGCAAAAAATGCGCTCCGGGCGGAAAAAAGCGTACTCGGGCGAAAAATGAATGCACGAGCGAAAAAATGTCGTCATGGCGAAAAATGTGCAACCGGGCGGAAAATGCGCGTCGGGCGGAAAATGTCCACCCGAGATGAAGGAATGCGCGCCCGGGCGAAGAAATTCCCGCCCAAGCAAAGAAATGCGCGCTCGTGCGAAGAAATGCGCGCTCGTGCGAAGAAATGCACGCCTGGGCGAAGAAATGTGTGCCAGGGCGAAGAAATGTGCGCCCGGGCGAAGAAATGCACGCCCAGACAGAAAATTCATCCCCGGGCGGAAAAATGCGTTCACGGGAGTAAAATGCCTTCCCGAGCGAAAAAGGCGGGTTGGGCGAAAAAGTTGCGTCAGGGTAAAAGGTGTGCTCAACAAAAAATGTGTGTCTGGGCGAAAACACACCCTAGAGAAAATGTACACAGCTGGAAATGAGCGATGATTCGAAAACTCGGGCTCATCTGAGTTCGCAGTTCTGGAATGCTCAACCTCAAAACCTAGGATGGGTCCTAAACATTCGACACAGGGTTCTATAGACTTATTTCAATATCGATGTCTTTGGACTCAAAAGCCAATTCCACTCTAAAAGCTTTCTTCCGAACAACATTATTGATTTTTGTATTATCAAAGTCAATTCTTGAATACTAATGTCATTCAAATGAACGGACCCTAAAACATATCCATGGTTTATATAGACTGAACGGTGTCAAAGTTTGTATAAGATAAATAAAATTTGACTAATAGAATAATTATACATATCACACCCACTATACATTCAGTGTTCAACAAAACTAATAACTTTTCATTCACATCTCATAATGAATGATGGATTACTTATTGCTTTGGGATGATCGTCATGATAAAGGTCCCAAAATACTGAATGCTTTCATACACATTGATAGTAGATCAAACTCATCTGGTCAACTTGCATCTAAAGGCGCTAGGTTGTATAAAACTCAAGGATGACATAATATTGTGTCTCAAGATATTGTCATGTTTACCTATTGAAATCGAAAGATGAGACTTTCGAGACTTTTAAGATCTTCAAATCTCGGGTAGAAAATCAGTTAAATCTAAGATTAAGAGACTTAGAAGTGATCGAGGAGGAGAATACATGACAACTGAGTTTAGAGAGTTTTGTGCCTCAGTCGAATGATGTTGCTGAGCATAAGAATATAACTTTGACAAAGATGTTAAATTATATGCTCCTCACAGCTGACATGCGTAATACCTTTTGGGGGGAAGTAGTTCTTGAGAAGGTTTGCTCGAAGCATTCGGAGGAGGATCAAGGTGGAATCAACTCTCTGTTGCCCATAGCGGGTATTTATAGGGAAAACTCTAGGAGTACCTACGGGGATGAGTATCCGTGTACCCAACTGACCCGTTATACCTTCGAACCCGTTATTTGACCAAATATACATAAACAATCTCCTCCTATATTTGTGACAAATAACGTAAGCGTTTCGAAGTACAGAAAGTAGTAAAAGCAAAAAAGGAGTTTTCGAGTTAACATAAACAGAGTTAGCACAATAAGTAACAGCAGGATTTTACACGAAATATCCAGAATAAAAAGTGTAACTCAACAAATAGTCTGAAAACAAAAAGATGAGAAGGATAAGACATATGATAATTCTACTCGTCTAGTAGATCATCAGCATCCATGTCAAATACTACTTTCTCTCCTCAATCTCCACCATAGCCTGCAAGGAATTTCATGAGTTAGAAAACTCAATGAATTCATGAACATATGCAGTAACGCAGAAAGAGAACTAGCTCTTACATAAGTGAGCTTAGAACCTGTAGCATTGGTGAAGTAACACTTTCATCATCTCTATCTGGTTTAGCAGGAACCAGTCTAGTGTTGATTTTGTAAATCAACCGTTATCATATCCATTAATGATTATTATGTGCCTCATCAACAAAAGTTGAATGATATGGCACAACAACGTTTGCAACACTATCAGGTGTGGAATAATGTGCTATGATCATCAATGTTAGATAACCGACTACAACGACTTTCTATTCCCATTTGAATAATTTTCGAATCAACTTACAATGAGAAAGATGCTTAGTTATCAAATGTGGAATAACAGGCATCTAACCATCTTGGGTTTTCATCAAGAAATTATTTGGGGTTTTCAGTCTATTATTTAGATGCTTGAATGTTGCGACTATAGGTTCTCACTATCAAAACATAAAATGCGGAGGAAAGTTTCATATTTCTATGAACTTTAATCCCATCTCCCCCGATGTTTTTATTGTGAGATCTCTATTCAAGCCTTTGGTCAAGGCGTCTGCAACATTATCTTTAGATCTCACATTAATCAGGGTCATAATCCCTTGACTTGTGAGTGAGGTCAACCAGGATTGTTTCAGCCTGAGATGCCTTCTTTTGCCATTGAACAAAGTGATCGTAGCAATCGTTTTTGTAGCCTGATTGTCATAGTAAACTGCAATAGAACTCATTTTCAGGCTCGACAGAGGAATGTCCATCACCAAATCTCTTAACCACTCTGCTTCTTCACCTGCTGCAGCAAGAGCGTAGAGTTCGGATTCCATAAAAGAGAGTGCAATACAAGATTGCCTCTTGGACTTCCAGGCTACAGCTGCTCCTCCTAGTGTGAATACAAACCCACTAGTGGACTTGTTGTCATTTAATTCCGAGCACCATGATGCATCAGAATAACCTTCAAGAACTGAAGGATGACCAGTGTAAACTAAAACATACTTTTGGGTGTGCTTTAAGTATCTCATGAGCCTATCTAAGGCGTTCCAGTGGTCTTGGCCAGGATTACTAGTGAATCTGCACAACATGCCGACCGTAAATGCTATGTCAGGTCTAGTGCAGACCATATCATATATGAGGCTACCAAGCAGTTTAGAATAATCTAACTGTCTAACCATAGATCCTTCATTGGGCTTTAGGCGGTTAGTGTAGTCGTATGGTGTCTCAGATGCTCTACTATCACTGTATCCCCACGTGTCCAACATGGACTTTAGATAGTGGCTTTGACTTAGGGAGATGACATTCTTCCCAAAGCTCACTTGCATGCCTAGTATAGTGTTAGCTATGTTGGAGCATGCGTTCCGCACTCGTCCGGTTTGAGAATAACAAATCCCGAATGTATTTGATTCTATTTTTATTAATGGTGTGCAGGTAACAGGTATGAGATGTTCACATTTCTGCTGGAGCTAAATTTGAATGTAGGAAAATTTCACTGTCGGAAAATTCCGACAGCTGATGTCGCTCAGGCGACAGCAGAGAAGTTACAACTACTTCCCTCCACGGCAGCACGACGAAAGGCAGTTTTGAGCTGTCGGAAATCCGACAGCGATGTCGCCCAGGCGACAGCTCGGAGGTTTCAACAACTGCCCACGACACCACCACGACCGGCAGTTTTGCGCTGTCGGAATTTCGACATCGATGTCGCCCAGGCGACAGCTCGGCGGTTACAGCAACTGCCCGCACGACGGCACTCCAGCGGCAGTTTAGCGCTGTCGGAAAATTCCGACAGTCGATGTCGCCCAGGCGACAGCGATTTTCTATAAATTGACTCCTTGTGTTCGTGCATTCCATGCCCTGAAGATTCTAAGTCCCTTCCTGAGTGCATTCCATCCAGAGAGCTCCAGAACCTCATGAACTCCCATTTATGCTGAGAAGGTTTGAAATTGAAGACGAGATCGGACGCGCTTCTACATCAAGGATCATCTCGAGGCTTCAACCTTCCTTTCAGAGATCTGAATTTCTAGGGAGTTCTTATTTTATCTTGTATTTTCATTTATATACATTTTACTTTGTATTGGTAGGGAAAATCGCTTCCTTGTGCGGAGCGTCTAAGTCCTTGCGTGTCTTAGGGGAAAATCGCTTCCTTGTGCGGAGCGTCCAAGTCCTTGTGTGGCTTGGTGGGAAATCGTGGCCTTGTGTGCTACGTCTAGATCTTGGGAAGATCTAGAGGATAGGCTTGGGCTTGGTCTAGGGAGAGACATGTGATAGCCTTCCGATCCTTGGGAGAAGGATTGGTAAACAAAAAGAAATTTACATTTGTACGCCTCCGATTTCTAGCGATATAGAAATCAAATTTATGTAAACACTTTTTCATATAATATAATCATGTCTCTTTTGTGTTTACTTGATTTCTATCATTTGGCGTAATCTCTATTATATTGTGTTCTAAGTTTTCAATTCTAAATCTAAATTGTTTATGTCAATCTCCTTCATTATAAAACAATTTAGTAATTATCTTGAAAATTATAGAAAGAATTTTATTCCCTTATTCACCCCCCCCCCCCCTCTAAGGGCGTCGTAAGATCCAACAATTGGTATCAGAGGTAGGTTATTCCAAACGGTTTAAAAACCAGGAATAATGACGTCTCATGATCTCGCTTCTACTAATAGGGGAAATTTTCTTATAAATGAAAAATCTTTAGCACCACCTTTATTTGAAGGGAAAAATTATAATGGGTGGAAATTTCTAATGGAAAAATTTCTTAAATCTTTGGATATGGAAGTATGGAATATTACAATTAAAATGCCCCCAAGTATTTTAAATAAAAATGAAATGTTTTTAAATGCCAAATCTATGAATAGTCTATATTGTGCATTAGATCAAAATATTTTCAAACTTATTTATACACTTCCTATGCTTATGAAGTTTGGAAATTTCTTGAGAATACTTATAGTCTTCCTTCTACAGATGATGAACAAGAGGGATTCCTTATGGATCTAAGAGAAGAAATCGACAAGGACTCATTCTTGGAGGATGATAAATCTAAGAGAGAAATCGACGAGGAATTTCTTATGGATCCAAGAGAAAAAATCGATGAGGACTTATGCTTGGAGGAAGAAGAATACAACATCACAATATTTGACTCATTTGTTGGCACACATCAAGCAAAAGAGAATACGGAAACAATTGCAAGGTAAGAAAATCAAAAACTTCTCTTTTTGTAACGAATTCTATTTCTACATCTCGTATGCTTAAAATTGCTAAACGTAAAATTTTAAAATTAAAAATTGCTAATTCCAAATTACGTTTAGAAAATAAATCTTTAAAAGCAAACGATAACGTAGAATCAAATATTGATGTGTTAAATTCTCTTTCATGCTCTTTAGTTGAAATTCCTATTCCTTGTCTTAATTGCAATTTATTAAAAGAAAAATTCAAGGAAATTGAAAAAGGGCTCTTAATTTCTAAAAGGCATAATGAAAATTTGTTAATTGAAAATGATGTTTTATCTTGTAAGTTAATACAATTAAAATCTTTTGTTGAAAACTTTCAAATGTCATCTAATGAATCTCATCATAAGATTTTGAATAACAAGGATAAATTAACTTACAAAATCATTTCTAAAAAGGATCATTTTCACACATTAAATCAAAAGGAGTTTGGTTTCAAAAAGAATTATGATCCTCATAAAATTCTTAAGAGTCACTATTATAAGTCTCAATATATTTTCAATCATGACTCAAATTTAAAAACTCCTTTTCATGAAAATCAAAATATAAAATATTATCCTTCATATTATAAGAGTATGTCTAAAAGAAAGAGTGGAAATAAAAATCATCAAAATGATAATCAATCTTTTAAAACATATTGTAACCCACTCTTTCAACAATCACTTCTAAAGAAAGACAATCACTCTTATAAAATTTCAAAGAATCCATATAATAAAAATCATTATGATTATCAACATCAATCTATTTTGAAAAATAATTTGAATAAACATAAATCCCAAATGAATTATTTTTCAAACAACTATCATTCCAAAAAGATGTCAAATAATCATAATATGAATTTAAAAGAAAAACAACCAAAGTATGAATGGAGACCCTTAAAGAAAAATGATACATCAACATTAATTAAAAGGGCTCATTCATCATTATCTTCTCAAAAGCCATCACAATGTATTTGGGTACCCAAAGGAACCATCCCACATGGTCAACTTTGGATACCTAAATCTCTTATTCATTAGTATCCTATCATTTGCATGAAGTAGAAACAAATAAAAATGTAATATCACTACCCTACTTCTTGATATGCTTATTGTCTCTTTTCTTTTGTTTATTTTATATTTTTTAAACAAACATGCTATGATCTCTTTATATATCATGAAATATAACTTTCATATATTAAGTTTAATGTTTATCAAATCAAATTGAATTAAAATTGAACATTAAGTCATATGATTTTTAAAAGAGACCTACCTCTCCTTTTTTTTGTTATATATATCCTTTTAAATCCTTTACCCATCAATGTCTTGAATTAACATTATAATTAGAATATTGAAACTATTTTTCAAGACTAATGAAATTAATTTTAAAAATGGATTTAATTGGTTTATTAAAAGGGCTTAAGCTAAAAATTAAAATGCGCAACAGTTTGATTACTTTCTATGTTATTTGCTGCATTTGATAGCCCTTATTATGAAAAATATTATCAAATAAAATCGAAAATAAAAATTCATCTAAACGCATGCTTAATCTTTCAAAAAGCAAGTTTTTGATCAAAACTTCAAATAGTCTTATCTTTTGATCCGCTCGTCCGTTTTTCGCGTTTAATATCTTTTCAAAAAGAGCACAGAAATCTCCATCTATCGGCAAACTAAACTTGCCCTTTTAAGTTTGTTTGGTGCTGTCAATTTGCCCAATTTCAACTCCGTTTTTAAATGCTATCTTAGTTCGCTTGATTCGGAAATTTCTGTGTTTAAGGATTTTTTCATCACATGATATCCTATGTATAATTGTTTCATATGTTAATTTAGATAGTATGTGTGATGTGTGTCACCATTGTTTGCATGTAATTTAGACCTTAGAATCATCTTATATCATTAAGATCAAATCAAAAGTTTAATCATTTCATTATAGGTCTAAAGAAAATTAATTTGTAAACATCTCATATTACATGCAAAATTATCTCCATTAATTCTATGTAATAACATTGCATTCAAATGTATCATTCTAGCATCACTTCTTAATTTGTGCTTAAATTTATATGCTAGGTATAACATTTACAATGTTATTAAAATATCATGATAACTATATGATTTGAAATTATATAGAATACTAAAATTCCAACAAACACATAGTTTATGAATTAATCATTAGAATATTTATGAATATTGTTTCATGAATCATATATTATCATGCAAAACCAAAGATCAATAAATTCAATTATTGAATGGCATTTTATTTCAAAACTATATATTTGTGATCTTTGTCTTTGATATGATAGCTTGATCATCATTTTCTAGACTTACAATTCAAACGTGCTCATTCAAACGAAAATCACCAATTCATATTGTCATAAGTCTAGAAGAATTAGAATTTACACACATCATGATGATCTAACATATATTCTATGCAAAAATTCTCTTTAATCATAAATCATAATTCATGTTCTATCAAGACATATCTCAAATCGATAATAGGAATTATGAATCTTATGATAAAAATTATGAATAATGTTTTCTTTACATTATTTGATGTATTAATCTGCTTTGCTAGTGATTGCATGTATCTCTCATATTTGTAGACTCTAGAATCAACTTTGTAATGAAAGTATAAATCAAACTAAATCATCACTCCATTCTAGATCTATAATTTGAAATTCTATTTTGGAATACATGCAATATTAATATTAATCTTATGACATGACTTTAAACCCAAAACTCATCATACTAGCTTTATCACTTATTGAATATTAGTAATTGTGCTAGTTATCTCATATCGTCGTCTCATAAAAGTAGATAAACTATGCGGCTTTATATAACTCATCACATTAAACAAAACCCATAGTTTATGTATCAACCCTTAGATTTAAAAGCATAGGTTTTCCAAAAGATTATTTCACCTATGACTTCATATCTCACAATAGCGGGGGCGTAGGGTTGTATGCATTAGAGACCTAACTTATAAGACATGTCTTGTCCTTAACCGGGGAGCGTTCCAGTGGGGCCTTGTGAGGCACTGAGGGGAAAGAGTGCTAGGTTGAGTGTTCTCTAGTGTGTGCATATGGGACTAACACCCCAACCTACGGCATGCGTGCATCTCCTCATGCCCATCCGTCACTTAGTACAGGGCTAGGGTGTAGACATTTAGTCGGGGTAATCTTTAATCTTAGGACGTACTTATATTACTCTTTGCATGATCATTTTATTTACTTATCACTTAAATCATGCATATTTTGGGTTGTTTAATAAAAAATGTCCTCTTGTGTCTTCATAGTTTATATCTTCATGTTTAAATGGTTTTGTAAAACACAAGAATTTGAAAAGCCAAAGTTTCATGCAAATTTGATCCACCTAGAGATCTCCAAAAATTCTGAAATTTCAGCATGCAACTACTTTAAGGACACTTAATCAATATCAATAATCAGAAATTTAAAATTTCTAAAAATCCACAAAAATATGTTAGTTTATGTGTACAAATCTAATTTTGTGTTTCTGTTTATTTTATTTTCATTTTCTTTATATTATGAAAAATCAACTGCAAAAGTTCAAAATTAAAAAAAAATATACAAGAATATGTTTTTGTTATTTATGTTTTTTTATTCATATTATGAAAAATTTACTACAAAAATTCAAAATTCAAAAATTACAAAAATATGTTTTTGTGATTTTCTGTTTTTATTTGATTTAAAAATGATAAAACAAAAAAAAACTGTATGATCTTTATTGTCAAATATCAAGCATGTATGAATTCTATTATTTAGAATTATTTACAATGTTAAACCTTATTTCTTCAAATTACTATGAACATTGTTTTGCTTATCATGCTTTGATATATCTATTTAAAGTGCATCAATTGTATTGAAAAATGGTAGATACAAGCTTAGCATGCCTCTAAGTATGAGTAAATGTTTTATGATTGATAATGATACATTTCACTCACTTATTTTGGTAATCAACATGTGTGTCTAAATCTAAAAATGCTTGCTTGTGTATTGTATTTGTACAATAAATTAAAACTTGCATAAGTTTATTGCCTACACTACATTTGAATTGCACTTATGAAATTTAGAAAAGTGGTTAAGTTAAAAATTTTGGTTTGCAAAACAAGTGTATTCGGAGAATGTTGTCTCACAAATGTGAACAAAAATTATATATGTAGACAAATATACCTCCACCAAGCACTACTTGAACCTCCTGATAAGTCTTCATAAGCATTGTGAGGTTGAGCACCATGGAAAGAATAGTAAAGTGTCTTGTGCAAACTTTGTTTATTACACCACTTTGTTAATAATTATGTGCATTAAAAGTGTGTGAAAGTAATTTACTTGTGTTTTATTGTGCACTTTACTTTACATATGTCTTGTATTTTGATGATTTAAATCAATTGTTAACATTGCCCAAAATACACCTATGTGCACATCATTATCTTTCATAACACTTCTTCTCATGATTATTAGATTCTAATGCTTTATTTATACTACTCTTTATAGAAAAATGCACTAGATAACCTAGCATGATCTCTACAATGTTTTGGTATCTCTTGAACTTTAAATTAAGTAACATTATAGTATATTATCTCTTTGATATGTTCATTTCATGCTTGGTATTTTTATGAAAAAAATTTGAGATTTCAACAAGGTTTAAACATCTTTCAACTTTGAACTAAAACTCATACTTTTACTTATGCTTTTCATGCTTACAAAAATATGTTTATTATAATCTTCCGCTTGCTTACAACTCTTATCTTTTTATTTGAAATCTCTTATATATGCTATGCTTAAACTCCTTATCATTTATAAGAAATGCCTCCTTACTACCCTCACCTAAACCCTCTTTTGATTCTACCAAAAGGGGAGATTAAATTGCATAAATCTACGATTTAGGGGGAGTGCATTATAATGATATTAAACTAAAAAAATGGGTAAATTTGTAGGGGGAGTAATCATATAGGAGGTGCATACATTAACATATGCTCGATCATGAAAATCCTTCAATAAATGGTTCCTTACCTATCTTAAAAGATATACACTCATCCCTATATTCATTAGTTTTGATAATATCAAAGGGGAAGAAGATACTAAGAAATCACTTAAATCACTTAAATTACTTAATTAAGTGAGCTTTCATGTAGGGGGAGTTTATAAGTCGGGGGAAAATAATTTTAGAAGGAGCTAATATTAAGGGGGAGATCATATTAAGGGGGAGATCATATTAAGGGGGAGAACATGAAGATCATAAGTTCACACTTCTGCATACATAATGTACTTGTCACTATCTATATAGGATTTATTCGATTTCTTAGTATAAGGATTTGTTATTATCAAAAGGGGGAAATTGTTGGAGCACGCGTTCCGCACTCGTCCGGTTTGAGAATAACAAATCCCGAATGTATTTGATTCTATTTTTATTAATGGTGTGCAGGTAACAGGTATGAGATGTTCACATTTCTGCTGGAGCTAAATTTGAATGTAGGAAAATTTCACTGTCGGAAAATTCCGACAGCTGATGTCGCCCAGGCGACAGTAGAGAAGTTACAACTACTTCTCTCCACGGCAGCACGACGAAAGGCAGTTTTGAGCTATCGGAAATCCGACAGCGATGTCGCCTAGGCGACAGCTCGGAGGTTTCAACAACTGCCCACGACACCACCACGACCGGCAGTTTTGCGCTGTCGGAATTCCGACATCGATGTCTCCCAGGCGACAGCTCGGCGGTTACAGCAACTGCCCGCACGACGGCACTCCAGCGACAGTTTAGCGCTGTCGGAAAATTCCGACAGTCGATGTCGCCCAGGCGACAGCGATTTTCTATAAATTGACTCCTTGTGTTCGTGCATTTCATGACCTGAAGATTCTAAGTCCCTTCCTGAGTGCATTCCATCCAGAGAGCTCCAGAACCTCATGAACTCCCATTTATGCTGAGAAGGTTTGAAATTGAAGACGAGATCGGACGCGCTTCTACATCAAGGATCATCTCGAGGCTTCAACCTTCCTTTCAGAGATCTGAATTTCTAGGGAGTTCTTATTTTATCTTGTATTTTCATTTATATACATTTTACTTTGTATTGGTAGGGAAAATCGCTTCCTTGTGCGGAGCGTCTAAGTCTTTGCGTGGCTTAGGGGAAAATCGCTTCCTTGTGCGGAGCGTCCAAGTCCTTGCGTGGCTTGGTGGGAAATCGTGGTCTTGTGTGCTACGTCTAGATCTTGGGAAGATCTAGAGGATAGGCTTGGGCTTGGTCTAGGGAGAGACAAGTGATAGCCTTCCGATCCTTGGGAGAAGGATTGGTAAACAAAAAGAAATTTACATTTGTACGCCTCCGATTTCTAGCGATATAGAAATCAAATTTATGTAAACACTTTTTCATATAATATAATCATGTCTCTTTTGTGTTTACTTGATTTCTATCATTTGGCGTAATCTCTATTATATTGTGTTCTAAGTTTTCAATTCTAAATCTAAATTGTTTATGTCAATCTCCTTCATTATAAAACAATTTAGTAATTATCTTAGAAATTATAGAAAGAATTTTATTCCCTTATTCACCCCCCCCCCCCCCTCTAAGGGCGCCGTAAGATCCAACAAGCTACACCTAGGTCTTTTACGCTAAATTCTTTTATTAGGTCTGACTTAACATCATCCACTTCAGATTGATCAGACCCTAGAATGAGCATATCATCTACATACAAGCATATTATGACGACTTTATCCGATCTATTACGTATGTAAAGACATTTATCCGAGAGACTCGACATGAATCCCATGTTCTTTACACTATAGTCGAACTTCTCATGCCATAATTTCGGTGCTTGCTTTAGTCCGTATAAAGATTTAAGTAATTTACAGACCTTTGTTACGTGACTGTCTACAATGAAACCTTCAGGTTGACTCATGTAGATCTCTTCGATCATATCTCAATTCAAGAACGCAGTCTTAACATCCAATTGATGAACAATAAAGTTCTCAATAGACGCAATAGCAAGGAGGGCCCTAATGGTTGTTAAGTGACACACGGGTGAGTAGACATCAAAATAATCTACTCCGCTTACTTGTGTGAAACCTTTAGCCACCAGGCGTGCTTTATACTTAGCTACGCTACCATCATAATTTAGTTTCTTTTTCAGAATCCACTTACACCCTACGGTTTTAGCCCCTTTTGGCTTATCAACCAACGTCCAGGTGTTATTCTGAAGTAGAGAATTCATCTCTTCATCAATAGCTTCTTTCCAGAGTAGGGAATCCCTGGATCTCATCGCGTCCTTATAGGTGGATGCAGCCTCAACGTGGCAAGTGACAAAGTCACTACTGAAGGTTCTGGGAATTCGCTCTCTTAGAGAAGTTTTCCTAGACTCTAGGCTAGAGTTATCTACTGGAATGGAATAGGAGGTGCTCTGTACTGAAGTAGAATCATCTTCAGTAATAGTTACTTGCATACCTGGGAGAGACAGGTTCTTATCCTTGAGGAACTTATCTTCAAAGAACACTGCATCCCTAGATTCTATAACAATGTTATTAGAAATATCTAAGAATCGATCTGCAGCACCATCCTTGTTGAAACCGATTTCTCGGTCTCTCGTAGAGCTCGAGGCCCTCACCGAGATGAGGGGCGGCTAGTCCTTACTAATCCCTCGAGGAGGGTAGGCGGAAGATTAGGAAACTGACTAAGACCTTGGTCACAGCGAGGAGGTCCCTCCACTAACCCGGAAGATCGTTGAGCGCTTCCCCTCCCAAGCCAAAGCTGAGACTTGGGCACCTTGGAGAGCTCTGGGAACGCTAACCAAAGAATGCCTAAGGAGAGGGAAGTTGAGGTGAGCTCCTCTCCAAAGGTGCCCTTGAGGTTCTATTTATAGATTTTCTGATCTGGCCTGCAAATAGCAGGATTCCGCCTCTTGATTTTACTATCTGCACCCCAAATGGGTCTGCTAATAGCCAAAATCCGCGGTTTGGAGAGGCTAAAGGCAGACCACCAAGGGTGATAGGGTAATTTGACCGATCCCGATGACTCTAGAAGGGATCTGACTCGCTCGTCTTCTCACGACCCATCGGTGAGTTCTTGACCCGCTCGCTTCCTTGCGAGCGCTCGGCGGGTTCTTGACTCGCTCGCTTCCTAGCGAGCACTTGGCGAGTTCTTGACTCGCTCGCTTCCTAGTGAGCACTTGGCGAGTTTTTGACTCGCTCGCTTCCTAGCGAGCACTTGGCCAGTTCTTGACTCGCTCGCTTCCTAGCGAGCACTTGGCCAGTTCTTGACTCGCTCGCTTCCTAGCGAGCACTTGGCCAGTTCTTGACTCGCTCGCTTCCTAGCGAGCACTTGGCCAGTTCTTGAATCGCCAGCCCCTCTGGCTCGCTCGCCTTTGGTTGCCCGTCCTCTAGGAGAATATCGGGGTTGTACAATCCTCATCACAACCTAGGTAGACGCATGTATTGGTCCTAGGTCCAATCTTAGACCGTCTAGGGTCAGGGACCCTGACATAGGTTATGCAGCCCCAGGTCTTAATTCTAGTAAAAGACGGGGGTCGCTTAAACCAAAGCTCGTAGGGTGTAACCTCTAACATGGCATGAGGAACTTTATTCAATATGTGATTTGCAGTTAAGACTGCTTCTCCCCAATAAGTGGAAGGCATGTCTGCAGTCAAGAGCATAGAGTTTAACATTTCTGTTAACGTGCGATTTTTACGGTCTGTTATGCCGTTAGACTGGGGCGAGTAAAGAGTAGTGGTTTTTGCAATGATTCCATGTTGGGCAAGAAAACATTTGAACTCACTGGACATATATTCTCCTCCTCTATCACTTCTAAATCTTTTGATTTTCATGCCTAATTGGTTTTCTACCCTGGTTTTGAAAATACAAAATTTTTCAAACGCTTCATCTTTAGTTTTAAGGAGATAAATGTGACAAAACCTAGAACAATCATCAATGAAGGTGATCAAATACTTCATGCCTCCTCTAGTGACAAAACTTTTGAAGTCACATATGTCGGAATATATTAGTTCTAAGGGTGTTGTGCTCCTAGTAACCGCACTAAAAGGTTTCCTAGTGATCTTAGTCTGAGCACACACTTCACATTTATCAGTTTTGACTATAGTGTCTAAAGCTATCTGGTGAGTTCTAGCAATTTGGAATATTTTCCTATAGTTTACGTGTCCTAGTCTCTCATGTAGAGTCTTAGGGCTAACTAAGTTTGTTTGAACTTATTGAACTATTTCGTTTGCTAGACTTAATCTGTACATCCTATTTTGGACGTATGCACATCCAAAGTAGTGTAAGTTAACTGACAGTGTTACTCTACCGCTACAGAAAGTAAAAGACATACCAGCATCACATAGTAAGCTAATAGACACTAAGTTAGCAGCTAAAGAAGGAATAAACTTAACATTCTTTAAAGTTAAAGTCTTACCTGAGGATAGCAGCAGAGTTGCATTCCCCACCTTCAGAACGTCATCTGTCTCACTGTTGGCAACGGTCACAGATTCTCTTACATCAGTAAGACCTGTCATCAGAGTAGGGTTGTTGCAAACATGGCACGTTGTCCCCGAGTCAAGGAACCACTCTGTACTGGCCTTTCCATTTCCGACCATGGCAACAAAGTCGGATGGATTAGTGAGACTAACCATGTTAGCATGGTTGCCTTCGTGTGGTTTCTTTCCCTTCTCCTTACGAGGAAGCCTGCAATCAGATGCGTTGTGTCCCCACTTGTTGCAGTTATAACACTTGCCCTTAAACTTTTTAATTTGTTTACTTGGGCCTGCAACCTGGGAGCTACTCGGGTTGGGTTTTGACTTCCTAGGGTTCGGCACGCGCCTAGAGTTCGAAATCATGTTAGCAGCATCCTTCTGCTTGCTAACGACTTCTAGAGCGTGTCGAGTCCTATTTTCGTCCTCAATGCGTATAAGACGCTTGAGTTTGTTCAAACCCACCTGCATCTTCTTGCGGTACATTTCAGTTTTGAAATTGTACCACATAGAAGACAACTTATACACAATTGTGTCAGCAACAAAGCTATCTGGCAACGCAATATTCTCGCTATGCAAGGAATCTACTAAAACTTCAAAGTTTGATACCTGAGGGAGAATGTCCTTCTCCTCGTCGGAGGTGAACGAGTGGAACTTGTCCACCAAGTGCGCCTTGGACAGGTCCTCCTCCTGCCTGAAGTGCTCCAGAAACGCATCCCAGATTGCCTTATCTGTCTTCAGCTTCATGTACGTCTACGCCAGATTGGAAGACAGGCAGTTCAACAGGTAGTCCCTGCAGAAGTCTTCATCAGAAACCCACTGTGCCTCATCAGCAGTCCCTACGACCTCATCACCATCAGACTGAACTGTGTAAAATACGTTCAGAAACTTCATCCCGAACTGAGTATTCAACTTCCAATCGTTGAAATCAGTCGTCGTGAACTTCTCCAGCTTTATCATCGGAACGGGGGACGCCATGTTGTTCCCCTTCATCATTGTGCGCTCATTAGAGAATGACACGAAAAACAGGGAGGAACGGGGTTCCTGGGAGCTGTCGTCGGCACTGTCATCTGGCGGTAGCGACAGGGGGCTGTCGCTGACGCTGTCGGTGGACGACAACGCTAGGGCTACACGAGCTTTAACCTGGAGACGGCGGTGGCGGGAGACTTGACGACGGCGGATGGGGGGGGGGAACTGAACTTGGAGCAACTGAAGAGGCTGCGACACAGGAAACCGCTGAGACGGCTGTGATTACAGTGGCGGGTCGGTCATGCCCGTAGACCGTACTTACCGGTGTGGGAGGGTTGACGACTCTAGGCAACAGGGAGATGTGCACCCCGGGAGCTCGGTTGTATCTTATATGCCCCGGTGGGTCCCTCCGCTGGTTGGCCAAGTTCAGTTATTGTCGGACGTCTCCTACGTCTGAGAGTACACGGAGTTGTACGTTGGGGCCTGGGTAGTGCGGTACGTCCACACCCAGAAGTGGCAGGACCGGCCACTGTCACCGACGGCCACATCGGTGAGGCCCGCGGGGGTCGCGACCCTGCTGGAAGAAAAGCGGTCAGACTATGTCGATGTACGGATATGTGATTGAATCGTGAGTACTCGTTATGCATGGCTTGCATATGCATCATTTGCATCAAAACATACATATTTGCATATACCACTAACATATAACCTTCGTATGGGAGTTGGTTATATGTTCATGGATTTTTTTTACTGCTTATTTGCTATTTTTACATGTACCATCAACATATAACCTTCGTATGGGAGTTGATTATATGTTCATGGATTTACCCTGCTTACATTTCTGTTTATCTGTTCCACTAACATATAACCTTCGTATGGGAGTTGGTTATATGTTCATGGATTTTTCACTACTTATTTGCAATTTCTACATGTACCATCAACATATAACCTTCGTATGGGAGTTGGTTATATGTTCATGGGTTTACACTGCTTATTGGCATTTCTTGCTATCGGTTCCACTAACGTATAACCTTTGTATGAGAGTCGGTTATATGTCAATGAGTTTTTATTATGTTGTACCTTTAAGGCACAACACATAAATTTCTGCGTGTCGGATGTGCAAACATTGGGGTATTCAATTATGCTAGAACTATTTATTTAGAATCACTAATCAAGCTGGCAATTCATCTAGCGAACAATTTGCTGCACAAAATATTCTTACGAACAATGTATATCCAAGTTACGGCAGAATGGACATAGCTACGGGAAAACTACCTTTGTTCCACTTAAGCTGCTTATTATGTTGCGCGATAGAAGCAATCGATATAGCTCATTTAGGTAAAACCAAACCTATAGACCCTTGAATTTTGGGATCGTTCGACACATATAGTGGTCTGTAGTAGGTCACGTTTTGAATCTCCATGACCGACTCGTATTTTCGGGGACGAAAATTTTCTTTGTTTTATTGGATTGTAACATCCCGACTTTGAAAAGGGGTCTAGCCGGTTCAGTTGAACCCTTGGAGGAATTTAGGCCGGGTCATCAGGCAGTCACGACCCGACCTTCACCACATAGAGGTGGTCATTTAGAGAAATGACTGTTTTGGGTAGCATCGTGCTTCGCCACAATGTCAAAGTTGTTTATTGAGCATACGTGCTCCGAATCGACTTATGTCAGTTGCGTTAGACTCGTATGATCGATACGAGTGCAACGGAATTCGTTTCGTTTCGATCCGAGGTCGTATGAAGAATATGACTATTTTGAGTATCGTAGCGCGTCACGACGACGCAGTTTTAGAATGATGAGCATACGTGCTCCAAATTGACTTTCGTCAGTTGCGTTAGACTCGTATGGTCAATACGAGTGCAACGGAATTCGTTTTGTTCCGATCCGAGGTCATTTGGTGAAAGTGACCATTTTGAGTATCGTAGCGCGTCACGACGACGCAGTTTTAGAATATAGAGCATACGTGCTCCGAATCGACTTCTGTCAATTCCGTTAGACTCGTATGGTCGATACGAGTGCAACGGAATTCATTTCATTCCGATCCGAGGTCATTTGGTGAAAGTGACCGTTTTGAGTATCGTAGCGCGTCACGACGACGCAGTTTTAGAATATTGAGCATACGTGCTCCGAATCGACTTCTGTCAGTTGCGTTAGACTCGTATGATCGATATGAGTGCAACGGAATTCGTTTCGTTTCGATCCGATGTCGTATGAAGAATATGACTATTTTGAGTATCGTAGCGCGTCACGACGACGCAGTTTTAGAATAGTGAGCATACGTGCTCCGAATTGACTTTCGTCAGTTGCGTTAGACTCGTATGGTCGATACAAGTACAACGAGACTCGTTTCGTTGCAATCCGAGGTCGTTTGAAGAAAACCACTATTTGGAGTAACGTCGAGCGCCACAACAACGCCATTTTAAAATATTGGGCGAACGGACTCGGAATCAACTTCGGATGCTTTCATTAACTTTGTATGGCGGACACGAACACAAAAACACACCCCGCACATTTTTCCCGCGCTTATTTTTCAGAGTTATGAATATATATGTATGGAAATAATTATATACCTATATAAATGTGTATATATATAGATATATATATATATAAATGAATATATATACATAAAAACCAGCCGTAGAAACAAAAAAAAAGGAGAAACCAGCGAAACCCTTCACCGACGCGGGCAAAACCATGGGCGGAAAACCTTGGGCGAGAGAAGAAGCTCACCGGGGTCAGCGGATCTCGCTCCTGGATGAAACTTGGGGAAGATCCGTCGGTGAGGGGACTCTCCAAGGGAGGAGAGCCACTCCTCCACCATCGTGGGAGCTTCAGATTGGCCGGTCATGGCTATAAAATGGGGCTCAAGTGGTACTCTAAGGGCACCTCACCTCCTCCCTCAAGCTTTTCACGGCAATGGCTCCATTTCCATCTACTTGCTAGAAAAATTAAAATGATGAGTTCTCTTTTGATTATGCTAAAGATTTTATAGTTTCTTTTGATCTGGAGCTATACCCTTCTGCCATTATTTTACGGCAGCTCAAAATCCCCTATAATTTCATTATTAAATAGGTTGGGAAGTAAGTGATGTACATCTCCTCTCACTCATTCACTCTCTGTGCACGTCCTTATACATATATATATATATCAGCTGGTTCAAAAAAGTCTCCTCTCACTCATTCACTCTCTGTGCAAGTCCTTATATATATATATCAGCTGGTTCAAAAAAGGGCCTATTTGGGGGTTTACATAGGATTGTTGAGGTGATGTTCTCTTTTTGAAATAGAAACTTTGGTATAGGGGCTGACTTTTGTGGGCTGTAAAGGACCTTGTTGTTAAATTCCTTTAGAAAGAGGCGATGAAGAATAACAATTTAAAATGAAAGGAAGATGCTTTTTCTCTGCTCTCCTATCTCTGTTCTGCAGGGAGTTCAAGCCCGGTTGATTTAAGCTTGAAAGTTGAAGTTCAGTTTGAACTAAGATTTGAAACATATGCATACTATCTCTATCTCCCTCCCTCTCTTTCTCTATCTGTGCAAACTTTAGTATATATATTTACATATATATGCCCATACGAGGAGGCTTCACCGGAGAAGGTGGATGAGCATAAGGCTCTAGTTCAGCTCTTGGATGCTTCATGTGCTCCTTCCCTCCCGCTAAGAGTTTTCTTTATATAATTTTGAATTGAAATAAATTGGGAAGGAAATAAAGACCATCTCTCTCCCTCTCTTCCTCTTGATTTCCTATTGGGTTATTGTTTGGAATCAAGATTGCTAAACGTACGCGTTGGAATGGAAAATTTTGGTTTGCGGCTGAGGTGAGGGGAACTGAGTTTGAATTTCATAATGAGGAAACTGCCTTCGCATGCTCCCTTACTACCCCCTTCTTTTCTTATTCCTCCTTGTTTAATTCTGTTGAGTTTCTTTTATAAATTGGGTTATAGATAAACATGTCTAACTAGACATGAGGCTTGGCCGGAAAATATGGTTTTTATTAGCTTCATGGAGTAAGTTGAGAGATCTTGGAGTAATTCCTTGCCAAGTGGTGAAACCGGGAACTACTATATGCGTCGCGGGAGATCTGGATTGGGAAATCCATACATCGAGCTTCTCGTGCTTCTCAGTTTTGGTAAGCTCTGTCTCAACCTTCATACTTTTGAGCAAGGTTTGAAGCTAGACAAAGGGTATGTTACTTGTCTCTCTCTCCTAGAGCTGCCAACTAAACTCTTCCCTAATTATCCTTACCATTTCTTACCCATGGCAAGCTAACTAATGGGTTAAGCTCTTTGCTACCAAAATTGTTTATCCATGTCATTTCCAAAGTACTATGCTTAACTTCCTTAGCTAAACTCATTAATTTGATATAAATTGGTTTAATTATGGTGAGAAGAGGGTGGGCTTGCTATGCCAGCACAGGGTTAAGTCTACCTTGTTTTCTCCTAAAATAAAAGTTTGATTTACTTCACTTTTTATTATTCAGAGTTGCTTTTATATTGATCGAACTTGAGTTCCGATTCCAATTTCATTTGGGATAATTGACGATTCTATTCGAGCTCTCGATACCATAACATTCTTTCTACTACGGCTTAAAATGGGTAACTCTGGAATTGTTGCTGGAAATAGTTTCGACGTTCCATATGGTTCCAATAATGCATGGGCAAATGGAGTTCATTATCAGAGTTTAGACAAAGTCGACTCCTTATGCATTAAGGTGGCTTTATAATTAGTTTTTTTGTTTAGCAACTCATAAAAGCCCGTGGGAGAACGGTGCTTGCTTTACTATTCATAATAAAGCTTGGGTTTCTGCCATGTTCCAATTTATCCTTGTCCATCAGACCACACGCGATTTATGAGGATGCTTTCCTCTAGTTTTGTGAACAGGCTAAGGATATAGGACTTTAAACTATTGCGGGTGGACTGGATTTGGTTCAAAAAGTTCTATACGCACACTCTTCCTCTCTTTCTCTCTCTCCCTCCTTCCTTCAATTGGTAAGGATGTTTGATAAATCTGGGGTGTTGGATTTCTTTTAGCCCAGCCAGGAGACTTGAATTTCTAATTCAAACTTGGGATATAGCTATAGAGGTTGGATATGAGTATTCTACAAGGCTGCATGTTTCTAAGAATTGGTTATATCCTCAACCACCTACCCTCTCCTCTACTGCCTACTAGCTTCGCCTCTCTCTTTCTATATACAGAATAGCATTTAATAAAGTGAAAGAAAGGAGGTTGTGGTTAATGATTAAAAGACATGTCTCTTACTTCTCCCTACTTACTCTCCTTGTGACTTCTTATTACAGAGGGTTATATATGAGGATGGCTTGGGCTTGACTGCCAAGCGATCCAAAAGATCTACGGAGGACGGATTTAAATGTTTGTCCATCTCGGATGGGATTATTGGTAAGCTAAAAAAGAGTTTCTTGCTCCCCTCTTACGAGAAAGTAATTCCTACGGGAATGAAATGTTGCCCTCGAGAAAGTAATTCCTACGGGAATAAAATGTTGCCTTCGAGAAAGTAATTCCTACGGGAATGAAATGTTGCCTTCGAGAAAGTAATTCCTACGAGAATGAAATGTTGCCTTCGAGAAAGTAATTCCTACAGAAATAAAATGTTGCCTTCGAGAAAGTAATTCTTACGGGAATGAAATGTTGCCTTCGAGAAAGTAATTCCTACGTGAATTAAATGTGCCTTCTGAAAATGTGCCTTGGGAGAATGTCGGATGGCCGATGAGTTTTACTCTAAGGCAACCCGCACGACGGACGGTCTGGGAGGGCAACCCGTGCAAAACTAATAGAACTACGTGGGTCTGAGACCATATGCAGGATGATATGGAGTACGTAGGCGGTGGTCGTGAGAAGACTGCCTCGGCCCAATAAGAGTCCAAATGTCCCCTCCCTTATAAATGTTATATTATGTCTGTTTGTTAGTAAGGGTTGGATTCTGTTCGTGGTTATAATAACTTGTCTTTGGCACAGGTGACAGTTGCGGATGAGTGACAACATCTGTGTGTGGATGAAGCCAAAGAGCAGGCTACGTCAGGTATAAGTTTGTTAAGCCGCGTCTCCTTTTGTTGTGCCCTATCCCAGGGTATATATATAATGTCAATAAATCCTTGATGGTTTGGATTTTATGCGGCAGAGATATGTAGATTATTTACAGGTCTTGAAATTGTGGTTTCTATGATAAAACTACGTCTTCCGCTAAGTGCTATAAAGTGCACTCTTTGATGACGTCTTCCGCTAAGTGATATAAAATGCACTCTTTGATGACGTCTTCCGCTAAGTATTATAATATGCACTCTTTGATGATGTCTTTCGATAGAATACTGCTTCCCTACTCTGTTGGTGTGTAGTGACTTTCGCTTAACACCACCCCTAGGCGTGACAACGGAGTGTTCAAGGAAGGGGGTTGGAGAAGTTAGTGCCTCCACCCTTCGGGATCGCTTTGGCGTTATGCTAAAAGGGTGGTGTGCGATAAGATCCCCCGGTCGGACCGCCGATTTGGGAGGGGGGGTCTTACACCTGGGAGGTCAACCTGCACCTGCCGGCTAGCGAGAGCCCGGTCAGCGGAACCATCTGAGGGGGTGAAGAACATAGCCTCCCTAGGAGGTCAACCTGCACCTGCCGGCTAGTGAGAGCCCGGTCAGCGGAACCATCCGAGGGGTGAAGAACATAGCCTCCCTGGGAGGTCAACCTGCACCTGCCGGCTAGTGAGAGCTCGGTCAGCGGAACCATCCGAGGGGAAAATAACATAGCCTCCCTGGGAGGTCAACCTGCACCTTCCGGCTAGTGAGAGCCCGGTCAGCGGAACCATCCGAGGGGTGAAGAACATAGCCTCCCTAGGAGGTCAACCTGCACCTGCCGGCTAGTGAGAGCCCGGTCAGCGGAACCATCCGAGCGGTGAAGAACATAGCCTCCCTGGGAGGTCAACCTGCACCTGCCAGCTAGCGAGAGCCCGGTCAGCAGAACCATCTGAGGGGAAAAGAACATAGCCTCCCTGGGAAGTCAACCTGCACCTGCCGGCTAGTGAGAGCTGTAAGATCCCCCTCCCGGAACACAAAACACAGCCGAGGGGAGTATTATTCCCAGAACAGCCGCCTTGCAGTAGCGTCAGCACACGGGCTAACTTGTACCACAAGACGCCTATTCTGCCGGCCAAACCAACTAAGCAGCGCCAACCCATCAATAATAGAAAGCATTAAAAGCCAAAGATTCACAATAAGTAATAATGTCCAAATCAAAGTATAAGAAAAGCAGAAAGCTACACAAGCTCCTGCAAGTCATCAGAGTAACCAGCTAAATGCCTCAAGGGCTACATCTCAAAACACTCACCCGCCTCTGTCACTGACGGCAGCTGAGGTACCATAAACCCCAGCCCTGCACACCTGACCTGGCTGGCCTCCAGTGTTGCACGCTGCTACACCACTGAATGTGCTCCTAAAAAGAGGGACGTAGCAACCGTTAGTCATAAAGACTAAGTGACTTCCCATCCGCTCCCCTGGCGACTCCAAGGCACCGGGCGGAAGGAAAGGAAGAAAAGCTGCAATATATCAGTAATATGCAAAGCAGGTGACGGGGAAAGTAAACTAGTATATACACAAATTCTAAGCTACACAAGTGTAAAAGAGGCTAATCTAATCCTGTATAAGCAGGAGAATAATAAAAGTGTACAGCAGTAAATAAACAGTAGAAAAGCAGGTAAAGCAAGACAGTAAGAACAGTAGCGACAAGTAATCAATCTCGTACCCTAACTTATATGAATGTCCATACAAACTTATAAGTTAGGATTTCCAGGAATTATAACTCATCATATAAAAGAGCCCATACTAATTTATATGATGAGGATCTGCAAGTGCGTATGCTATGCTTATGATATGAATGATTTAGGGAATGAAACTCACACACACGACTCTATGCGCATAGACCTTTGTAGTTCCCTCTGTTTGAAAGGAAGCCAACATCTCGGGTACCAACCGCTGTGACACACGGTGGTAGCCGACCGGGCTGTCCACTCCTAGGCGGGTATACACTCTACCAGGCCTAGACCGCACGTACGCCTCGACGCCAAACAACTGCGGAGCTCTGCGTACTCTGTGCTGGAGTCCACCAAACTGTGAGCCAAGTGAGAGGTGTCTTCGGGGAACTGTCGTCCCGACACGCAGCCAAGCTGGCCCCTTAGACCCCTACACACCCGCTAAGTCAACATACCGCGGTTGGAGTGACGACCTGCCTAGTACCGAAGACCTGCCACATTTCTGAGAAAGTTACCGGGATAATCATCCCCTCGAGGTTCCCGCTCGTCTACCCGAGCACCATTATCCTGCCACTCCCGCAACTGGGAGGAGATACATAAATTCAATCTTACCCTACTATGGCTACCCTTGCCTACTATAAATGTTACTGCAATTTAGGGTTAATCTTGGACTTCCCGAGGGTTACCCTGTAAGGGGCTCGCTACGGTACTAGGAACTACAATGGGGTGACACCCCAAAGTTCCCTTTCTCAAGACACATAGTATTATTGGTATCCACCCATAAGACTACCCTCTTATCATCTCACTTGAATTAAACCTCAGTGCTTTATGACCCTCTAAGGGGAAAGACGATCTTTCGTCAATCCCGAGCACAGCCTTACCCATAGCTCACCAAGCACTCCCATCACCTAAACTCCTTTTTGGTGACCTCAACCTCTTCATCCAAATCAGGTACACCAACTACCTCCCATTCCCACCTAATGGTCTACAAATTATCTTCATTCTACTGTTTTACTATTCGCAGACCTAATGAGTTATATGAACCACATAAGGGGAGGTACTACAAATATTCATCCAATTGACTCAAGATTATTGCCAGAAGACTATCATGATATTATAAGACTAAGCTCGGCTTTTACTCAAGGGATGTTTCTCATCCAACCCTATTAGATTCAACATATATATTTAAATGTTAATTCATACCACGCCATCAATCGTTCATTATATAATTTTCCCCAATATTTAGGTCAATCACCTCCAATGTTATACTAAAATCATAATAATAACTTTTACATATAATGTAATTTGGAACACTATTCAAATCACAACTTGCCTAAAGTTTCATGCACACATTTATTGTCCTAGAGCGTCATCAAATAAGTGATCAATCAAATGGCTATATTAAACCCAAGACTCCTAAAATTTCTTCCACACATCAGGGTTAGCGTCTTAAGTGTTTACACCATATCCCAGCTCATTCGGAATAATCTTGATAGCTATTTACGGCACAATAATTTTATAACCTAATATAGACAAATCACAACAAGTTTATATCCGTAAATTATGAAATTTAAGAGGGATGTCCACATTGTCATCAACATTTATCTACCAATTCCAAACATCTTCCGATAAACAAACAAGGTAAATCACCAAATATATATAGACAAGGATCCATTTCAATTCCAATCTCGCTGAAGCCTCTAGCATAGACTCGCTGCTTTGTTACGATCACAATTTATTATTCACAAAATGACAATAAATATTCATCTAAAAATCATGAAATTCTACAGCGATGTGCACATCATCATCAACATCATCTCTACAATTTTGCTTTGAACAACAACAAGTATCAACGATGTTATTCCAAAATTCATCGAGACTTAGGCTACCATGACACAGAATACTAAAACTGAAATTCTGAGAGTTTCACTACACTAAGATTTACGTGTCACCCCATTCTGGAAAGTTAACAATAAGGGCTACAATTTTTATTTTGAACCGAAGGTCCAATTCCAAGTGTTTCATCCTCAAACAAGCTCAACAAGCTGGCTGTGTACTACATGACAGCAAACTAACAAACCTTAATTACATAGTCTGCTTTCAAGGGTTATCTAGGGAGCTACAGGGCTCCCCAAACTATGCACAGCCACTCATCTCAAAGGATTTTCCGAGATCTACAACTTTCGTGTTGAGCCCGAAACCTGAATCCCACTGTATCATGCCCAAAACTGGACTTGAACACAGCTGCACGCAGAAAACAGATTTCTGCATCGGTCTGCAGATATAATTTCTGCACGTATCTTAAAGTAAATCTAATGACATTTGTTCATCTTCTTCCTCCAGCAAGGGGGTAAAATGAACATCGCTATTTCCTCAAATACTCCCTCAAAAGACCACCAATCTTCACGAGATCAAGTCCTCTCTCTTCGTATTGAAGAGAGGGGTTGATTGAAGCAAATCTCACGGCGATCGTCGCCCTAGAACGGAAGTTCTAGCGTGGTCTTCTCCTATGGAAACACCATAACTCACAAGGTTGGGTCCTCTTGGCCCAACATCTCTCCTATGTGATCTAAAGATCTAGCACCAAGGGAGAGGGGAGGAAGTCACCTGATTTCCGGCCGACGTTCGCGGTGGTCTCCTCCTCGGCATGGCGGCAGTTGGCTAAGACTGATTAAATGGTCCTGATCCACAGAAATATCCAACATGTAATCAGTCAATATTACCCAACTAAAAAGAAAGGAAACAGCAGACAACATGAAAAGTTAACAAATTAATAATTTTCCCAAAGACCCCCATCCTTTGATTCATAAAGAGAAACTGATTGCAGACGGCCAACAGGACTACCATATAAAATTTCTTCCCTGGTATAGGAGTATAAATGACAACAAATAGGAATAGGAATAGGAATAGGAATTCCCCATGTAAGATAGGACCAAGGACAAGTATTCCATCAATGCACTCACTCACCCATGCGCCTAAACACTTCTTTGTTAAGCATTGGTGACACAACACAACACACATACATGTACACATATTCATTGCACACGTTAGGTTAGGCTATTCACAACTCATCCCATTACCTACTCAAGTGCACATGACACTTTACTGCTAGCACAGCACACACTTGTGCACATCCTTCACAAGGGCTACACATCTCAACACAGTTGTTGCACACAATAAAACATCCCCAACACAGTCACTGCACAAATTTAGGATAGAGACACAACACATACACAACATAAGTGCACATGCACAACCACTAAGCACTTTAGAATAGGGACATAGAAGGATACACAGCACGTCCCTTAACTGAAACCGAACACAACACAGCACTGCACCACACGCACATACTCACTACAAGATTTAGGATAGGTTACCCAGCAATTAAACAACATCAAAGCCCCAAAACAGCCGGCTTACCATAAAAATGAGGAAACCCAAACCGATGGCCGACCATTGAGGACTTACCCTAACTCGATTAAGAGCAAGAAAACTTAGATTAAGTAAAGAAGTAGAACATGAAACTTACTGCGTAGGTCGCAAACAACCAAGCCCCGATCCCGCCTGAGAATCGAGTTCACTAGTCCCAAATCCTCAATAATCTTCTCCAAAGCTTCGATTCCAACCTTCAAGAACAAATCAAGGCCTTAAGAAAGATCTTGAAGTGGGCTGCTTAGAGAAGAGGTCGGATTGGTTTTGCTGTAGGAAGTGAGATAGAGAGAGAGTGGATCTAGGAGGTAGAGAGATAGAGAGATCTGGATCTGGGAGGTAGAGAGATAGAGAGATCTGGATCTGGGAGGTAGAGAGATAGAGAGATCTGCTCTTGGCAGAAAACGAGAGAGCGAAAGAGAGAGTGGAGAGATGGAGGAGCCTCGCCGGAGTAAAGGCTTGCCGGAGGAGAGCTGTGTCCAAGCTAAGCTTGTCGTGAGGTGCGCCAGAGAAGGGGGGGGGAGGTCAGGTCTGCAGAAGATGGTGGAGATCTTGCCGGAGAAGAAATCGCTGGTCGGACATGGCCGAGAGGGGGAGAGACTCTGCCATGGAGGAGAGGAGATGGAGCTTGTAGTAGATCGCCGAAAATGGAAAGGGAAGCAAAGCCAGAGGACGATGAAGGAGGAGCTTGCTGGAGGAGCGCCGTCAGAGAGAGAGGGAGCAGGGATCGGGATTTGGTAAGTCTCTAACCTAGTAAACATATATATATAATATATTATAAAATGAAAATAATAATAATAGTAATGTTATTATTATTGACTAAAACGCTCGCACAATGCCGTAGAGAACGCGGAATTTGGCCCAAAAGGGCTCGTTACGACCGTCTCGCTGACACGCATCCACCGGGACGATCCGAGATTAATTCCGAGTTCGTTTGCTCATTTTATGCTTGTCGGAGCGTGTACGGCCTAATTTTGCGTCGCGTCAAAACTCGCCGAACGACGTCGGAATTTCAAACGGACGACTCTGTAGGATTCGTATCAACATTACGAGTTCAACCAAACTGACTGGGGTCCATTCCGAGGTCGTTTGTTCGATTGCACATTTTTGGGTAAATAAGCTATTTGCAAATCACGTTATAATTTCGCCGATTCTTATCAGAATCGAGCGCGGACAGTTTCGTTGGCCTCGTATGGGTTTCACGAGTCTAACAAAATTGACTGAGGTGAATTCCGAGATCGTTTGGTCAATTTCACGATTTTGGATAAATATGTTATTCGCAGACCACGTTATTTAAGCTAACGTACGTACTATAATTCCTTCGAGGCGGTACGCCTCCTTCGAGTTTTATCGCTCAAGTTATGCTCTCCGGACGGCTCGGATCCCGTTACAGCAAACATCGGGACAAAGAATGGAATCGGTACTCGCCGCATTCGTCGAGTGCATTTCCCCGGCTCAGGTGCAAGCCTGGCCGTCAGTACACCCCGAGCCCGAGTCAACTCGCTTGACTCAAAAACACGCACAAGGGGTCTAGCTCGAATCGGGATGTTACAAGAGCCCGGTCAGCGGAACCATCCGAGGGGTGAAGAACATATCCTCCCTGGGAGGTCAACCTGCACCTGCCGACTATTGAGAGCCCGGTCAGCAGAACCATCCGAGGGGAAAAGAACATAGCCTCCCTGGGAGGTCAACCTGCACCTGCCGGCTAGTGAGAGCCCGGTCAGCGGAACCATCCGAGGGGTGAAGAACATAACCTCCCTGGGAGGTCAACCTGCACCTGCTGGCTAGTGAGAGCTCGGTCAGCGGAAACCATCCGAGGGGAAAAGAACATAGCCTCCCTGGGAGGTCAACCTGCACCTGCCGGCTAGTGAGAGCCCGGTCAGTGGAACCATCTGAGGGGTGAAGAACATAGCCTCCCTGGGAGGTCAACCTGCACCTGCCGGCTAGTGAGAGGCCGGTCAGAGGAACCATCCGAGGGGTGAAGAACATAGCCTCCCTGGGAGGTCAACCTGCACCTGCCGGCTAGTGAGAGCCCGGTCAGCGGAACCATCAGAGGGGAAAAGAATATAGCCTCCCTGGGAGGTCAACCTGCACCTGCCGGCTAGTGAGAGCCCGGTCAGCGGAACCATCCGAGGGGTGAAGAACATAACCTCCCTGGGAGGTCAACCTGCCCTGCCGGCTAGTGAGAGACTGGTCAGCGGAACCGTCCGAGGGGAAAAGAACATAGCCTCCCTGGGAGGTCAACCTGCCCTGTCGGCTAGTGAGAGCCCGGTCAGCGGAACCGTCCGAGGGGAAAAGAACATAGCCTCCCTGGGAGGTCAACCTGCCCTGCCGGCTAGAGAGAGCCCGGTCAGCGGAACCGTCCGAGGGGAAAAGAAAATAGCCTCCCTGGGAGGTCAACCTGCCCTGCCGGCTAGTGAGATCCCGGTCAGCGGAACCATCCGAGGGGAAGAGAACTTTGCCTCCCTGGGAGGTCAACCTGCCCTGCCGGCTAGTGAGAGCCCGGTCAGCGGAACCATCCGAGGGGAAAAGAACTTTGCCTCCCTGGGAGGTCAACCTGCCCTGCCGGCTAGTGAGAGCCCGGTTAGCGGAACCATCCGAGGGGAAAAATACTTAGAAAAACATTTTATTACATTAGTCATCCGGTTACACGCAAGAAAAACTAAGTATGGAAACAAAACCATCATACTACATGGAATTAAAGAAAAAAGCTAAGCACGGAGACCGGGGCTCGGACTCCTACTCTCAGGCATGGTCCTCCTCGACTTCCTCTGGTTGCTGGCGTTGCGAATTCGGACCCCTTGCCTCCCTCATTTCCAAGAACTCGGGGCAGGTGGATGTCGCGTGACCCTCCTCATCGTGGAAGTCACAGTAAGGTAACTCCACCCGGACTCCCCCTCTTCCCCCCTTACGATTTCTTCTTCTTTTGTAGCCGATCGCCATGGTTTGCTGAGGTGGTGGAGAGGGTGCCTTCGGTCCCTGCCTACACCCTGGGAGGTCAGCCCCCTCTCCCTGGAAGTTGTCCTTCTTCTGGTCGAACTTCCCCTTGGGGGCCTCTACCTTCCCCCCTGCTGCCTTGCCTCCGGCTCACTCAGCCTAGCCAACCTTCTTGCGAATATGGGTTGGCCTCCTCACTCCCGACTTCCACCGCCACCCTTTCCATCAACTCCTCAAAAGACAAAGGAGCTCTCCTCTTGAGGTCCCTTTTGAAGAATCCCACCTGCAGCCCTACGATGAAAGAGAGCTGGAGCGTGTAGCCTGGCACCTCTTGGGTGAGGAGAACCTCCTCCTGGAACCCGTCAACATAGTGAGCCAGTGACTCCCCTGGCTCTTGCTTGATCTTGAAAAGTGCTTCGGCATCTTTCTTCCTCTTCCTTGACGTCGAGAAGCGTAGCAGGAAACCTCGACGCAAGTCTTCGAAGGCATAGATGGATCCCGCAGGGAGCTGGTGGAACCAATCTCTAGCCTTCTCCTTCAGGGTTGTCGCAAAGAGTCGACATTTGAAAGCGCCCGACATGGGCATGATGGAGACCATGTCCTCAAACCACTGCAGGTGCATGACTGGATCATTCCTGCCGGAGTAGTGGGACGTCTCCGCCCCCTGAACCCCTATAGAACCGGGGCTGAGAGGATAAGCTCGCACAAAGGATTTCCTTTGCTCACCCCCTTTGGGGCTGGGCGAGTGGGTGCTGGCTGCCTCCCCACTCGCCCCCTTGGGGCTGGGCGAGTGGGGGCCTGGCGCCTCCCCACTCACCCCCTTAGGGCTGGGCGAGTGGGGCCTGGGACCTCCCCACTCGCCCCCTTGGGGTTGGGCGAGTGGGGGCCTGGGACCTCCCCACTCGCCCCCTTGGGGCTGGGCGAGTGGGGGCCTGGGACCTCCCCACTCGCCCCCTTAGGGCTGGGCGAGTGGGGGCCTGGGACCTCCCCACTCGCCCCCTTGGGGCTGGGTGAGTGGGGGCCTGGCGCCTCCCCACTCGCTCTCTACTGGCACCTCCTTCCCGGACTACTGGTCGAGGGTGCTCTCGCCCACCTGCTGAGGCGAGACCTCCAGACCACTTCCTCTCCTGCCTTCGCCTATCGTGGCGAAAGTTAGCTGCAAGGTCTTCAGGACCTCCTGCCTAAAATTTTCCAACATCTCCAACGTCACTCCAACCACCGGGGGCTGCGAGTGGCTTGTGTCGGATCCTCCACCTCCAGCCATGGAGCTCAGCTTGAGATCTTCTTGAGTTGGTCACACTCCACGCTCACCGCACCATAATGTTGAAACTGATTTCTCGGTCTCTATGGAGTTCGGGGCCCCCAACAAGTTGAGGGGTGGCCAACTCTTACTCCCCCCAAGGGAGAGCTCTAGGTTGAAGGTGTTAGAACTATGAACTGGACCAAGGGCTCGGCAAGGAGGTCCCACCACATACCCGGAAGATCTTTAGAGCGCTTCCCCTCCCAAGCCAATGCCGGGTTTGGGCGCCACTAGAGGCTCTCCTCACCCCACTAGATAGACTTGGGGAGAGAGAGGGAGAAAGAGAGAGCTAGCCTCGAACCAGCTTGCCTCTAAATGGCGCCCCCTTGGTCCTATTTATAGGATTTCTGGATTTGGGATGCAAATAACCAAACTCTGGCCTATCAGGTTACCAAAATACCCTCGGATTTGGCTGTGGATAGCCAAATCCCGCTGTTTTGCAGCGCTAAACGCAGGCCAAACCCTCCCCCCGGAACTGGGCGAGAGGGGGTACCACGCGGGACTCGACGAGCCCACTAACTGGGGTGGGGCGAGACCCCGGGGTCGGCCCACTGCTGGTCTCGCCCCCCTGCTGGGGGCGCGGGGGCGAGGGGAGCTCGCCCCCCCTGGCTGAGGGCGGGGGCAAGAGGAGCTCGCCCCCCTTACATGGGGCGGGGGTGAGAGGAGCTCGCCCCCCGTGCTGCTGGGTCTCTGCCCCTCCTGCTAGGGGCGCAGGGGCGAGGGGAGCTCGCCCCCCCTGGCTGAGGGCGGGGGCGAGAGGAGCTCGCCCCCCCCCCCCTTACATGGGGTGGGGGCGAGAGGAGCTCACCCCCCTGCTGTTGGGTCTCTCCCCCTCCTGCTGGGGGCGCGGGGGCGAGGGGAGCTCGCCCCCCTGGCTGAGGGCGGGGGCGAGAGGAGCTCGCCCCCCCTTACATGGGGCGGGGGCAAGAGGAGCTCGCCCCCCTGCTGTTGGGTCTCTGCCCCTCCTGCTGGGGGCGCGGGGGCGAGGGGAGCTCGCCCTCCCTGGCTGAGGGTGGGGGCGATAGGAGCTCCCCCCCCCCCCCCCCCCCCCTTACCTGGGGCGGGGGCGAGAGGAGCTTGCCCCCCTGCTGCTGGGTCTCGCCCCCTCCTGCTGGGGGCGCGGGGGCGAGGGGAGCTCGCCCCCCACCCCCCATTACGTGGGGCGGGGGCAAGAGGAGCTCGCCCCCCTTGCTGCTGGGTCTCACCCCCTCCTGATGGGGGCGTGGCGGCGAGGGTAGATCGTCCCCCCTGGTTGAGGGCGGGGGAGAGAGGAGATCGCCCCCCCCCCCCCCCCCCCTTACATGGGGCGGGGGCGAGAGGAGCTCGCCCCCCCCCTGCTGCTGGGTCTCGCCCCCTGCTTGTGGGGGCGCGGGGGCGAGGGGAGCTTGCCCCCCCTGGCTGAGGGCAGGGGCGAGAGGAGTTCGCCCCCCCCCCCCTACATGGGGCGGGGGTGAGAGGAGCTCGCCCCCCTGCTGCTGGGTCTCGCCCCCTCCTGCTGGGGGCGCGGGCGCGAGGGGAGCTCGCCCCCCTGGCTGAGGGCGGGGGCGAGAGAAGCTCGCCCCCCCCCCCCCACCCCCCTACATGGGGCGGGGGCGAGAGGAGCTCGCCCCCCCTGCTGCTGGGTCTTGCCCCCTCATGCTGGGGGAGCGGGGGCGAGGGGAGCTCGCCCCCCTGGCTTAGGGCGGGGGCGAGAGGAGCCCCCCCCCCCCCCCCCCCCCAGTACATGGTCTGGGCGAGCGGGAGGTCTCTACCTCCCCCGCTCGCCCTCCTCTTTCGTTTCCCTGGATCATACTGAACAATAATGTTACAAAATATCTCTTGCCTCGAGAACCTACTCGGCGAATACAGGGTTGTACAACAAAGGTACTAAAGATCACGCTCTGTGATACACTGGTTACCCTCATACTTTGGAAGGATACTTTGATGCCTCATGGTGTTCATAAGTTGAAAATAGTAAGTCCACTAGTGGATTTATATTCACTTTGGGTGGAGCTGTGGTTACTTGGAAATCCAAAAGACAGACTCGTATAGCTCTGTCGTCTATGGAAGCCGAGTTGTTTGTATTATTTTCAGCTGGTGAAGAGGCAGATTGGATCAGAAATTTGATTTTAGACATTCACTTGTCTAGACTACAAGTCAATTCTGTAAGCCTCTACTGTGATAATCAGACAGCAGTCCAAGTTGTTAAGAATGTCCTCGTTAACACTAAGAGACGACATATGAAACTGAGATACGCTCTTTTGAATTATCTGAAAGAATAGGGCATTATCACTTTGATCGATGTGCGATCGAAGGATAATCTAGTTGATCCATTGACGAAAGGAATGCCCAAAGACCGATCGATCAAAATAGTGGGGGGAAATGAGACTCAAGGCGATTTGAGATCAGCCTTAGTTCAAGGTTAGGTGATTTAGTTCCGTCTTTGTCCAAATGTTTTGATTTCTTCACTTTCCTTCGTCAAAGCAAACATGTTGTGCTCCGTTGATGTTCTTGGTTGCTGAGCACGAATCTAGTGAGTTGTTTCATTCCACATTTGATGTAAACAACTTCATCGAGATTTGTCTTCCTTAACTTGGAGGAGAGTGTTATTCCATATTTGATAACACGATCTGACTTGTTTTGGACCTTCTTCTATTGATTGGTTTCATTCCACATTTGATGAGTTCTAATTAACTTTAGAAGAACAATAACCGTGACATTCCATATAGGAACACATATATAGTTGCGGTGTCTAGAAGTCTGGATATCATTTTGTTTGGAAACAAATAACAGATTCTGAGGTAGAACCTAAAATACTCTACATAAGTGTCCTCTTAGCTAATTAGAGTACTACGTTCTTATAACTAGAACTAGATACATGTACATTTTCCAAGATTGAATTCATTCTGAATGAAGTTCTCTGTTGGGAATTATAGGAGCTATTGCTGATGGAGGAGCACGTGCAGTTTGGGATCTAGAGGAGGAGGATCTGCTGAGCGATGGTTTCTAGAGTGTTTTGTTTGGGATCTAGAGCACTGTTTTTTAGCTCTCTTCTTTTCATCTGTCTGTTTGGAAAATTTTATTTTGCTCTTTGGTTGGTCATGAGAAACTAAGTGTACTGGTACCTGATTCTCTGATTGTACTTTTGACTATGATGAGAAGATGCTGAGTTTATATTTTATTCTTATGCGTGCATACGTACTTCTGTTTTCCTCTTAGTCCAATATGTTATGACAGGCGTTGTGGACACGGTTGTGTATTGAGTCGAATTTGGTTTAGCACTACACACACCAACCACTTTTCGACGTCGGATTTACCGCGGACATAGGAGGCGATTGTTAGGATATTTAGTTGATATGTCCGCACGTACGTGTCAGGACCGACTCGAAATGACCCAATGAGTTTCGTGTCACTTAAGGTTTAATTGCTCTACACTAGAGATACTATATAAGGTTATTCCACATCAATGAGCCTTTGAAAGTATCTAGTTGCGACCTAAATCACCTAGAGGGGGGTGAATAGGTGGTTTCTATAGCTTTTTGCGGAATTAAAAATATATGAATAAAAGCACACAGAAAACCAAAGAGCACAGTACACACAAGGATTTATAGTGGTTCCCCGTACTTGGGTAGTCCACTTTACACCTCACCTATCTAGCACGACCGGCTAGACTAGGCTACTTCACTATCTCGGATTATCAATAATCCTACAACTCGGAGAACAAAATCTCCTACAAAAACTCGGAGCAAAACAACTCCTACAAAAACTCGGAGCAAAACAACTCTTACAAAAACTCGGAGCAAAACAACTCCTACAAAAACTCGGAGCAAACCACTCCTACAAAAACTCGGAGGAAAACCTCCTACAAGAACAAATTGTTGTAAAACAAACTTCTTGAAATCTCAATGAGATTTAACTTCAGATCTGAGAAAATCAGTCCTCTTCTTTCTTGCTTGAGAAATAAAGTCGTGCACCAGAAGATTGAAGAAGAAGAAAAACCTTGCTTGAAAAACCTTGATCTGAATACTTGAATCGACTGGATCAGGAAGATAGTAGAGAGATTCTGAATAGATTGATCTTGTCGATTACCCTTGGCGATGAAGAATCGCAAAACACTTTCTTGTTGGAGGAGAAGAACTTGCTTGAGAGATAATATCATCCAACAGAACAAGAGAAAGAAATTCTGTATATAATTTTTGTATTCTTCACATCCCTTTTCACGATTAGTTGTATTCAGGAAATAAACAGAATATTTATATATCTGTATCTTTCTCCAACAGCTATAAAGAATGAATAAGGAATATATTTCTGTCAATGGCTGTAATAATTAAATAAAGGAAGAAATATAATCTCCAACGGCTCTCTGCAATAATTAAGAAAGATTAATTCTTCAACAACAAGATTTAAGGAAGATCTTAATGCAAATGAATCTCTTGATTCAGAAATAATCAATTAGAATATTAATTAAATCAATCTCCAATGGCTAGAAGCGGGTATCAAGGAAAATGTCCATAGCAGAAGCCCTGAAATGAAGGAGCAGACGCGGTTTGAAATAGGCGCAGAATAATTCTAGAATCTGTCAAATTTTCGTCGAACGAAATTGAGATCGACGAAAAACCTTCCTTTCGTCGAACGGAGATCGGCGCGCGTGATCGACGAAATCCTCAGATAGCCGAACTGAGCTCGAAGAAATTTCGTTCGACGAAACTGCGTTCGACGAAATACCTTCTGCTAACAGCAAACCAGTGATTGAGAAATGTCGAACGGCGATCGACGAAGTCTTGCGTTCGACGAATTTTTGTTCGACAAACTGCTGCGTTCGACGAATACTTGCGATCGACGAAATCTTGTGATCGACGAAATTTTAACAATTCGTCGAACAGAAAAACCTTAAGAAATTTTTCCACTTTCTTTCTTTTCTTCCAAATTTCAATATTAGCAGCAACTTTCTCTTAGCCTTCCTTTGTGTTTGAATATAAAGTACAGTACCCCAATAGAGAGATTTCACATAAGTTAACACTTTTGTCTATACCATGAGGACTTACATAGTATAGTCCTGTGTTTAGCAACTTATTGAAACCTGACAGTGGTTTGTACTTAACCATTTAGAACCTGCAAACACATAACTGAAAATATCATCAAATACAACTCAATTCAACTTAGTTCAAAGGAACACTTCTTCAAATCAAGGTAATTGTGGCTACAATACCCAACAGCCTTAGTAGACTATCTTGAGCGGAGCAATTACATATTGTTGGCTTCACTTTATTAAATGTGGCGCCGACCTCCACTTAAAGAGCGCTATCCGGCCGACCCACATCCAGGAACTGCAGTGCACCGTGCCAACTCCTCTCCGTACGCAGGTCTGCAACCCATCCATCACAGGATGTTACCGGGTGTATTATAATGCTACAGCGGGTTGTTAAGGTCGGCTAAGCCATCTCCATTTAAAGAGTCTCCATACTTCGATCCCCCAACCTCCGTTATGAGAGGCTTTTAACACCACTCCTCATACCCATCCACGCTGCGTCTCAGACCCATCCACGGTGCAACATATAAACACAAAAGAGCTTTCCAAACAAAGCATTGTGTGACTAATGGCCGCACTTTTAAAGTCGTGTCCCATTGTGCGGTCTCATTCCAGTTTCTTCAAGTAAAAAACACCATTTGCAGGAGGATTCAGACCGAGGTTACGGTGTCTTGTTCGGCTCAAGCCGTCTCGTCGAAGACTTTCACTATGTTTGGGATGGCTATGGCGGCAGGATAACAAGTAGTATCTTTGCTTCGCAGTAGGAGAATGAAGATGCATAGCTAGGAGAAAAGAAACATGAAAATATGGAAAGCCTCTTTTAGCTTTTATGAGAGTGGTCAAGTTCAATGTTTTTCAAAAAGGCCTAAAATACTTTTTGACACCCTCATTTTGTTGGTGTTTTCAAGGTGATCAGGAAGTGGTCAATCATTAAATCTCACTGTCAACGTGATATGTGCATATGGGGTCACACACAAGAGTGTTTGGAGAAGTTGGATGAATGATTGTGTTGGCCATACTCATATTGGATATGAGTGAATGACCAATCCCACGACTTATTGGAGTTGGGTCGAGTCGACTGAATGCTCCGCAGGTATTGTGAATATTGTATGGAGCATGTTGACAAATTTTCAAGACATGTCGTTGAGAATGTCTCGACGAAATTTACCTCAGCTCGTCGAAAGGATTCGTCGAATGGACTAGACGAATTAGATCTACTTTACAAAATAGTTCATCGAATGGTCTCGACGAAATATATCAATTCGGCGAAATGTCTCGACGAATTGGATATCTTCGTTGAATGGTCTCGGCGAATTAGATCTACTTGACGAAATAGTTCATTGAATGGTCTCAGCGAAATATATTAATTCGTCGAAATGTCTCGACGAATTAGCTATCTTCGTCAAATGGTCTCGATGAATCAGGTATACTCGACGAATCTCTGAATTGTCTCGACGAATTCTGTGTTTGCTCCAATATTAATCTCGGGTGTGCAGATATCTTCTTTCTCTCTTGGGGTATAAATAGGATACAATTTTATGCCATAGTGTGCTCTCTCCTTTTGCGATTTTTAGAGAAACGGAAGTGTTCCGTAAGCCGACGGAAGCGTTCTGATCGCCCACGATTTTCCGCAACCCATAGTCGCCTCCGCCGCCTTTCCCCTTGACGGATCTATCAGTCTGTGGAAAATGTAGATGACTTTTCTTCTCCAACCTAGTTCTTGTTCGACAAGAAGTTATGATTCTTCTTCACTCGTGTGGACTTCTATAGAGGCGCAGATCCTTTTCTGTGCTCGGAACTTGACGTTTGTTCTCGGGATTTCGTTGTGGAGCACCTCGATTGAGTATTGACACAATCTCTTTCAGGTATATCGCAAAGTGTTGTTTCTCCTATTTCTAGATTCATGAAATCGCAAGATCATTTAACTGTTTAGGGTTCTTCTTGTTTGTACATTCCGCTGCGCACATGCGGTGTCCTTTCACACTATGGTGTGTAGAAAACCCAGCACATTTTTACCACCATGGTAAAAACAAATGACTGCAAAACAACGGTGACAATGAGAATACAACTTTTTCCACAACCATATCCACTACCATCTCAAGGAGAGCCTCTACTACATGTATTTAATGACTTTTTAAAAGTTTTTTAAGGTCATCGACACCCGTCCTGCGATAGACCTATAGCTATCACGGTTCCGGTTCGGTTCCGGTTCTACTAAATCCGTGAACCGAACTGCTAAGGCAACAGTTCTTCAAATTAGAACCAAAACCATATTTGGTTTGACCGGTTCTGGTTATGGTTCCGGTTCCAGCATAATTTTTGGAACCGTCGTGTTAACGGTTCCGGTTACGGTTCAACAAGAACCAAAACCAAACCGGCCACTAACGGTTTGGTCTGGTTCTATGCGGTTCGGTCCGGTTCCAATCGGTTCCAACTAGAATTAAAACCAAACTTAGCAGAATGAATGTGGAAGGTCAAAAATAAAAAACCGGAGGGGAAACGTATACCCCGCGTTCGATTTTTTTTTGCAAGTATAACTTCGAAGTATGAGGCCCGGGCGCAATAATTTTGCGTTACACCAAGGGGGGATACTTTTTGTATAATATATAGTAAGTCTGCTATATTTGCGTTACACCAAGGGGGATTACTATTAAATATTAGTTGTGTTATACCACCCGTGAAGGCCTTGAGGTGCGTCTAAAGGAAGCTCCACTAAAGAGATATGGGGTCAGCAGTCAACACGCAATCGCTCGAATCGAAGAAACCGAGCCCGCCATTTCCGTCGACAACCGCCAGAAACAGAGCGCGCGGAGAACAAACCGCAAGCGCGTACGCTACCGCACACACGGTAGCGCGCGCGAAGCGCCCCCCGTCGCGGGGGAACGGCCCCGCCGCACCTCCCTCGGGGTGCGGCTCGCGCGGAGCCGCACCCCTCAAGGGGTGCGGCCAACCCGCACCCCTCAAGGGGGTGCAGCCCAGCCGCACCCCTCCATGGGGTGCGGCCAAACCGCACCCCCCTTGAGGGTGCGGCCCAGCCGCACCCCTCAAGGGGTGCCGCCCAGCCGCACCCCTCAAGGGGTGCGGCCAGCCGCACCCCTCAAGGGGGTGCGGCCAAGCCGCACTCCCCTTGAGGGTGCGGCCCCGCCGCACCGCTCAAGGGGTGCGGCCCAGCCGCACCCCCCTTGAGGGGTGCGGTCGGCCCAGCCGCACCCCTCAAGGGGTGCGGCCAAGCCGCACCCCTTGTGGGGTGCGGCCCGGCCGCACCCCCCCGGGGTGCGGCTCCGCCGCACCGCCCATAGGGTGCGGTCCGGCCCCTCCCCTCGCCTTTTTCCGCAGGGGAGCTCGCAAGGGGACCTGCCGCAGTCGCGCCCCCTCGTCAGGTGCGTCAGATCCCAATTTCTATTTGGGGGACAACTCTCCGCCCCACCGTTCGCTCAGAACGCCTCCGCGCTAATGCGCGCTCAGAACGCTTCTAGGCGCGCTCAAAACGCCTCTACGCTCGCGCGCGCTCAGAACGCCTCCAAGCGCATTCAGAACGCCTCCGCGCTTACGCGCGCTCAGAACGCCTCCAAGCGCGTTCAAAGCACTTCCATGTTCGTTGCACGCTCAGAACACTTTAGCGCTCGCGCGCGCTCAGAACACTTCCGAACACATTCGGGAGCGTTCTCACTTTTTGTCTTTCAGGCTTCTCACTTTTTGTCTTTCCTACTGTCTCACTTTTCGTCTTTCAGGCTTCTCACTTTTTGTCTTTCAGGCTTCTCACTTTTCAGGAACGGCCAGTCGCCTTTTTGCCTCCAACAGAACTGTCCGAACTGCCCGAGCCGCCCAGGCTGCCCGAAGGGCAAGATGGTCATTTACGAAAAATGGCGATCCGTGTGCCCCAAATCGGAAAATATGATTCGTCCACCAAGCATTTATGGAAACTGTAAACGACAAAATTACCGTATCGCCCCCGGCCAAAGCTATAAAAGGAGCCCCAAGGCTTCATTTGAAAGGACCTGGACTTCTGGACCCGGGAGAGCTCCTTGCAGACTTTTGCGGAATTCTCCTTCGGCGCTTGAAGATCTCCTTCGTGGACTTGAAGATCTTCATCATCCCGAAAGGCGACTAGCTTTCTCACTTCCGAAAGGCGACTAGCATTCTCAGAAGTAAAAGGCGACTAGCCTTCTCACTTCCGAAAGGCGACTAGCATTCTCAGAAGGAAAAGGCGACTAGCCGCCTCACTTTCGAAAGGCGACTAGCATTCTCAGAAGGGAAAAAGACTTAGTTTTTCTGAGAGGTGGCCTGTCACCCTCGGAGCTCGTTCTCTCTCTCTCCAAATATTGTAACGAGCAGCGGCCTGTCGCGCTCAAGTTCTAGTTTCCAAGTTGTAACCCCCAGAAGATAGTGAAGTTTGGTCGGCACAGCTCCGGCCGCGTGGTTTTTTACCCTTTCCGGGTTTTCCACGTTAAAAAGTCCATGTGTACTCAGCAAATCTCTAATTCACTGTTTGCACGCTTAGTTCGCTCACGAGCTAAGTTGGTTCAAGTGAACCGGTCTATCACGAGTCCTAAGCGTTCCGCAACAAGTTGTATATCCGCTATATTTTTAAAACAAAATAATTCAGAATAATATGTGAATAAAATTGAAAATACATTATATGACTGCATAAAAACCAAAAGTACACCGCAAAAACCGAAAGTACACCGCAAAAACCGACTCCAAATTGCACTAATGTCAAACCACACATCTCGGTTTTGGAGCGGTGCGATTTTGTTTAGTTCAAAATCAACCCCCTTTGTTGCGATTGCGATTTGGGTTCAAACCGCACCAGTTTCACCCATAATTGTAAGTATGATATTATAGATATATTATAAAAAATAGTAATATTATAATAATATTATTATTAATGATAATAATAAACGGGTTGCGGTTCGGTTCTGCTTCGGTCCGGTTCGAATCGGTTCTAAAAATCTTGAAACCGCTTGAGACTTGTATATTGCGGTTCCGGTTCTGATTCCGGTCCGGATAATAAAATGAAAGAACCACACCGGGACCAATGTTGTTCAAGGTTCAAAAATTCAAACCGGAACCCAAATAATTCACGAACGGTTCGGCCTGGTTCTTTGTAGTTCCGGTTCGGTTCTGGTTTGGCTTAGGGTTTTTGGTTTTAAGTGACAGCTTTAGATAGACCACCGAATTTTCCATTTGTGTATATCGAAGAGTGTGGTCTTTTTCCGCCTTGTACGTCTAACATAAAGTGCAAACTTATAAGGACTCATTCTAGCTAGTCCTTTGGTTGGGGGATCAAGCCGACCCCATGGCTAGGATAGACTGGGTCAAGTGTAGGTTGGTTCGATTTTTACCAAATATGTATACAACAACTATTTATTAAGAACATGTATATAATTAATTTTATTGACAAGTATTGATATTACTTCAAGTTTCTGTGAAATATTTAACTCGGTCGGAAGAACACGTCAACCAACAAGAGAATAAGGACACCAAGAGATGAACACAAATTTCACAATAAATAAAGCTTGACAACTAGTTACAAATGAACAGGGTTGAAAACAAGTTACATCCAACTTGATTCACAACAGCCAATAGTAGTAAAGGAACTGGTCACGGACAGTGTCCGCTTCTCCACCGGAGCACACCACGTAGGTGATACTCGTTGCTCGCTACCGCCGGCGTTAACTCCTAACGCCCAGCGTTAGCTCTCAAGACGCTACTCGCAAGCTCGCTGCTCGCACTCTCAGCTCCTTAGTCGCTACTAGTCGAAGCTCGCTACTCGCCACACTTAACGCCCCGCGCTAGCTCCTAACGCCCCGCGTTATCTCGCGATCAAGAAACTCTCCCTAGGTCGCTTGCCGAACTGACTCCGGGTTCGATGCTCGCTAGGTGATGATGCTCGCCACTCTGAATGCATCTGCTTAGAGAGGGTCTACCACTCTTATTTATAGGCAAGGGAGGAGGTCTTCTAGAAGCTGAGCTAGCGCTGACGCTAGCTCTAACGCGGGCGTTAGCTCACTTCAAAACTCTAACACTCCCCCTTGAAGTGAGTTCCAGGAATAACTCAAAGCAACGAGCGAAGCCTCCGGAATGGCCCCGCAGATAGGGGCTTTGTGAATATATCTGCAAGGTTGTCTTCGCTCCGCACATGCTCCACTGCGATCAAGCCACCCAACACCTTCTCTCTGATGAAGTGATGCTCGATCTCTATGTGCTTGGTCCTTGCATGACACACTGGATTGGTTACCTGTTTCATGGCACTCTCATTGTCCCCGCGAAGTACAGTAGGTCCGCTGACCTCCCCGTCCACATCCTCCACTAGTCTCCTTAGCCAGACACACTCCTAAGCTGCTAAGGACGACGCCTTGTACTCGGCCTCCGTGGTAGAAAGGGAAATAGAGTCCTGCTTCTTGCTACACCACGAGATAGCAGCAGCTCCACACAAAAACACGTAACCTGATGTTGACTTGCGATCATCAGCGTCACCTACGTAGTCTGCATCCATGTACCCATGCAGCTTGAAGTCAGACTTCTCTCCATAGGACAACCCCATCTCAAGGGTTCCCCTCACGTACTTCAGAATCCCTTTAGCTGCCTCTAGATGAGGCTTCCGCGGCTCCTGCATATACCAACTAACTCGGCTGACAGCAAAGGCGATGTCCAGCCTCGTAATAGTCAGGTAGATAAGACTCCCCATCAGTGCCTGAAAGATCTTCGGATCAGGAAGAATCCTCCCTTCTTTCTTCTGAAGCTTCAACCCAGCCTCCAGAGGAACGGAACTGCTCTTCCCCTCCTTCATGCCGAATCTCTCGACGATCCTCTCGGCATAAGCCCTCTGGGAAACGTATAGCCCGCCTCTTCTCTTCTCAATCATGGACAAGTCCCACTCCTTGATGCCATCTGCATCCTCAAAGCAGGCAGGTTCCCTTTCGTCGAGTGGTCCTGCGAAGAAGCAGGAGACCAAACTCACGAAGTTCTCCTCCTTATAGCGAGCAGGCGGGATGATGGTCCTCTTCGACCTCCTTAAGGCTTGGCCACTATCTACCACTCTGGTAGACTCCTCTGCTTGAGCTCCTCTCTGACTCCTCTTGAAGCAGTGCTCTCCCTGCTTCTAGAGTTCGAAGCTCCCCCTGAGCAAGAAGGCGATGGGGCACTGAGAGATACCTCCAACTCCACAGTAGAGTCCTCAGTGACTCTCTCTTCTCCCCTGCTTGAATCTCCACTTTCCGGCAGCACCACTGAAGAGACTCCCTGATACGAGATCAGTTCGCCAAACACTGCATCGCGCGAGACGACAAACTTATGGGTTTGCGGATCCATGGACTTCCACCCCTTCTTCCGCTCATCGTAGCCGATGAATACACACTTCCTCGCTTTCGGCTCTAACTTGGTTCTCTGAGCGTCTGGGACGTGTACGAAGCAGGTAGAACCAAAAACTTTCATGTGACCCACATTTGGCTTCTCTCCGAACATGAGCTGGTGTGGAGACACCATCCTGTTGGGACTCAGTGGTAGCCGATTGATCACATGGGTAGCACACGCCATTCCCTCCGCCCATAAGGCCTTGGGAATGCTCATGGCATGTAGCCAACTCCTGGTAGTCTCCACCAGATTGCGGATCTCCCTCTCTGCCACCACATTCTGCTGAGGGGTGTGAGCGCAGGAGAGCTCCCGTCGAATGTCGAACCTCCTGCAGAACGAAGCAAACGCATTGGAGGTTGTGAAATTTTCCGTAGATCTAGGAGTGAGCAGGAATAGTATAACTCAAAGTTCAAACCAACAACCAGAAGCACATGAAAACAACTTCAATCTGTATTGATGCTAGCAGAAAACTTCATTACAAGGCGAGGTATACATGGTGAGATAAGATTTCGCCAGTACACAAAAACAAGAGAAAAAATACAACTGAAAAGATAACCAGCGGTCTGCCTAACTGAGACCGCCTGACCGCGCGACCTAATAGTTCGCTCGACTAGAAGACGAGACCACCCGAATTGCCTGCCTGCGACTTGAACAACACCAATCGAGAACCCCGCGAACTGCCACTGATTCTCCTGAACTCCAGCAACCCGCACTGCAAGCCGCGAGACCGCCCGAACACCTTCAGAAAAGGAGATGACCGCTGCTGCCCGCACAATTCGCAGAAGCTGCACAAAAGAAGTTCAATCAGCAAGACCGACCGGTCACAAGAAATGAGACCGCAAGAACTAGCCGCGAGTTCTGCTTACACTTGGTGCGATATGTTTTGCTGCTACAGTGGCTCCTATTTATAGGCGTCAGACCTGATCCAGTCACCACCCTATGAGATAGGATCACCACCCTTGATCGTGCGACCAGACCGGTCAACCCGCGCGATCAGCAAAAGATCATTCTGCTTAGTGAGCTCGCCAACTTCAACAAAGACAAGGAGATCGCCACTCCTCCAAGAAGCCGCCCACCACCAGTGTTCGCCACCCGACCTCCTCCAGAGACCGCCAATACACCAGGCTGACTAGGGCAACAGCCCGCCAAGTCGACCAAACATCAATGACCGCACATACCAGCTGACCGCTGAAGGGCCAACCATGCGAACATAAGCCGGAGACCGCGCGACTAAGAAGACCTTAGTCCGCGCTCACCACAAAGAAACCAGACAGCCACCAAACCGGGCTGCCCCCCCCCCCCCACCACGCGATCACAATCACCAGACCGCGCGGTTACACCGAACAGAAGACAGCTCGCCATGCGGTCACACGACCAGACCGTGCGGCCTCACCTCGGCACCCTTGGACAGTAGAACGGCGGTCACGCCGAATAGCCCGCGGCTAGAACAAGGAGGTCAGACCGCTAGAGGAGACCGCAAGACCGAGCGGTCACACCAGATCGTGCGGTCTCCCCACACACCGTCAACCTCACAAACTTCCACTTCAACATTTTCAACAGAGGTAAACTCCCCTCCATTGTCGCTTCTCAGCTTCTTCACTCTGCGGTTCAGCCTCTCTTCCACAAGTTCCTTCCACTCTTGGAACTTCTCGAATACTTTTGACTTCTCTCTCAGAAAGTATACCCACGTATAGCGGGTGTAGTCGTCCACCAAAACCAGCGCATACTTATTGCCTCCATAAGTAAGGGTGGCGCACGACCCCATAACATCAGCATGTGCGCACTCAAGAGGTGCCTTACACCTGGACTCCGACTTGTCAAATGCAAGTCGATGTGACTTTCCATATTGGCATCCATTGCACACATGGTCGTCGTCGTAGGAAGAGAGATGAGGCAGGCCACTCACTAGGCCCTTTGCCGCCATCATCTTCAGCTTATCCATCCCCACATGACCCAGCCTCTCATGCCAGATCACTGTGTCGTCGTTTGTCTTCAGCTTGTCCACGTAAGCATTTGCAGACAGAACATACAAATCCTTCACCCTTCTCCCGGTGAGCGTGACATCATCATCGACCGACGATAGGTTCTTCAGGAACTTCACCTCCTTCGGTCCAAACAATACGTGGTATCCAGCATCCACTGCGTTAGCTACCGAGAAGAGGTTCTTCTTCATGCCCGGAACATGATACGCACTCTTCAGTGTCACGGGCTTCTCTTCACTTCCAAGGGATACCTTCCCTTCTCGCTCCACGGGATGTACCGTATCATCCGCAGTGATGATAGCATCCGTTCCTTCATATGATTCCAAGGAGTCAAACTTCGACATATCTCCAGTGAGATGATGCCCGCAACCGGAATCCACTATCCAGTCGTTCTCGAGGTTGATGGAGGCTAAGACATCGACTGACGTTGTCGTCATCCCTGCAAGGAAACAATTGTCTCCCCTCTCACCGCTCTGGTGACCTCCACCTCTTCCTCCACCTCTCTGATGGTCTCCACCTCTCTGGTGATCTCCCTCCTTGTTAGCAACATGACCGACCTTCAGATTGGACCGACATTCCTTTGTCATGCGTCGTACAGGCATAGCAAAGGGATCTCCCCATCTCATCGCGCGCAGGGAGGAACTTCCTCCCATCTCCATCTCTGGAGTTCTTCTTTCTCGTGTCCCAGGACCTCCTCTTTCCTGAGAACAAAGTCTCGCCATCTCCCCCTTAGATGTACCGTATCATCCGCAGTGATGATAGCTCCAATAAGGAGGGTTGAGTAGCTCATCCTTGCACAAAAGTAATGAAGGGGACATACTCCTTCCTCAAGCCCCGGAGTATGTACCGCTTCAACTTCGCCTCTGAGATCGGCTCTTTAGGGTCTAAGGCCGAGATCTCCCCACACAGGTTCTTCACCTTCAGGAAGAAGGTGGATAGCTCTCTTGTTGAATAGCCCTCCTTGTTAGCTACATTCTTCTTGTTGAATAGCCCGTCGAGGGCTTTCTAGATATCAGACGCTGAATTGCAACCTATGATGTGGTCGAACAAGTCATGTGAAATGACTCTCTTCAGAGTGAACTCCGCTTTGGCGTTAGTCTTCCTCCAAGCTCTCACAGCTGTACCATTATCTCCGGCAGCTACTACTTCCTCTTGCTCCCCACCACCAACAACCTCTCAGAGGTCCTCTCCAAGAAGGTAGCTCTCCATACAAGATTTCCACTTCTTGTAGTTGGTCTGAGTAAGCAGCTCAATGCCAAGTCCCCTAGCATACCCTCCTCCGCCGTCCATCTTGGTTGCTCAGTCCTTGTTCCCACTATCCCTCTGATACCATGTGAAATATTTAACTCACTCGGTCGGAAGAACACGTCAACCAACAAGGGAATAAGGACACCAAAGGATGAACACAAATTTCACAATAAATAAAGCTTGGCAGCTAGTTACAAATGAACAGGGCTGAAAACAAGTTGCATCCAACTTGATTCACAACAAACAATAGTAGTAAAGGAACTGGTCACGGACAGTATCCGCTTCTCCCCCGGAGCACACCACGTAGGTGATACTCGCTGCTCGCTACCGCCGGCGTTAACTCCTAACGCCCAGCGTTAGCTCTCAAGACGCTACTCGCAAGCTCGCTGGTCGCACTCTCAGCTCCTTAGTCGTTACTAGTTGAAGCTCGCTACTCGCCACACTTAACGCCCCGCGTTAGCTCCTAACGCCCCGCGTTATCTCGCGATCAAGAAACTCTCCCTAGGTCGCTTGCCGAACTGACTCCGGGTTCGAAGCTCGCTAGGTGATGATACTCGCCACTCTGAATGCATCTACTTAGAGGGGGTCTACCCCTCCTATTTATAGGCAAGTGAGGAGGTCTTCTAGAAGCTGAGCTAGCGCTGACACTAGCTCTAACACGGGCGTTAGCTCACTTCAAAACTCTAACAGTTTCTCCTCCCTGCTTAACACGAATGAATTTAAAATGAATGTTATGCAAAACCGCTCGTGTTATTAAACAATAATCAATATTTTGCTTTAAGTATTAATTAATACAATATATATTTGATAATAATAAATATTTAGTCATTTTTGCTGATATTAATAATTAATTAATTGCTTCACTTTAATAAAAAAAATACAAAGGACCGGGAAAATATAATTAATAGTCAAATGAGTTATCATTGAAAGTGTTCAAAGATCCGCTTAACATCAAAAAAATGTATTTTATTTCATATAAATAGAGAATGACAAGAATCTGTTATATAGGGCATACATATATGTAATGGTACTTTTTATTTTTTCTAATGAGTGTTTTGGACAAGTATTGGTACTAATTCAAGCTTCTGCCTTCTCAAAGCAACTAATCCCGGACTGTCTTCCATGTCCATGTCTTCTACGGCGACGCCGTTTGGTAATTTCCAGTCGAAACGATGCAAGAGATTGGCTAAAGCTAGCTCAACAACAACAATTGCGAACGACATTCCCGGGCATATCCTCCGACCAGCGCCAAAAGGTATGAATTGAAACTCCCTGCCCTTGAAGTCCAACGCACTGCCCAAGAATCTCTCCGGTTTAAATTCTTCGGGAGCTTCCCAATAAGCCGCATCTCGTCCCATAGCCCACGCATTGACGATAACTCTTGTTTGTTTAGGAATGCGGTAGCCTTGTATTTGGCATTCTTCGGTGGACTCTCGTGGAAGAAGTAGTGGAATCGGAGGATGGAGGCGAAGAACTTCCTTTACGACGGCTTTTAAGTAGCTCATTTTGGGTAAATGCTCCTCATTGATCATTTCCTCTCCGCCTGCGACTTCTCTAACTTCATCTTGTAGCTTCTTCATCACTTTGGGATTTCGTATAAGTTCAGTCATGCTCCAATCCAAGACTATAAATGATGTATCAGTTCCCGCAGCAAACATGTCCTACAAAATTAAACAATTTGATGCGGTAATTAGAAGAATAAGAATCTGATATATATGCATGCTTATAGATAGAAGTATATAACAATTAAATTTCTTTAGATTTATATAATAAACAACAAGGAGTGAGTTGAGAGTTTGAATTAGTTACCAATAAGGTAGATTTGATGTGGTCTCTTGTGAGGACAAACTCCATGTTAGGATCTTTCTGCAGTTGAAGCAACACATCAATAAAATCAGTTCTATCTGTAGATCGATCAAGATTGGACTTATTTGTTGAGTGATCCTCAATAAACTCCTCTAAAAGAGCATCCCACTCTTTGACATGGCTCTTTATCTTGTCATCCAGTCCCAATATCCGATCCAACCATCTCAACCTGGGGAAGAAATCCTCCACGAACACTTTGGTATTGAAAATTGAATTCCTCTGTACCAGAGTACTGATAAGCCTTCTCCTTTCATCGCCCATAGATGATCCTACAACAACTCGGCAGAGCACGTTGCTCACTAATTCATTCAGCATCTCGGTGATGCATAGAACGGTCCCGTTATGATCAGTAACTCGTTCGAGCAACCCGACCACCTCCTCTCTACGGACAGAGGCGAAGGACTGCACCATCTTCGCACTCAGGAGGTGACACATGCTGATTTTCCTCATCTGCCTCCAGCAATCTCCGTAAGGCGAGAAGGCCACGTCGATATTGTTGTAGGATAAAGCTCTGGATGCTTTTAAGGAAGGGCGGCTTGCGAATACAATGTCGTGATTTCTCATGAACTCTTGGGCAACGTTGGGCGATGAGACAATCACTGTCGGAATGGGGCCTAGGTGGAGAAGCATGAGTGGTCCGTGCTTTTTGGAGAGGAGGGAGAGAGAGTGATGGGGTTGGGAGCCAAGTTCATGGAGATTGCCGATGAAGGGAAGCCCGGGAGGTGAAGGCGGTAGTGGTGTTTTCCGTGAGACGCCGGACCTCCTTCTCCTCCTCCTTTCTGCAAGGATGAAAAAAAGGGGAACGAGGAGGAGAGCAGCAAGAAGAGCTGGTGGACTCATGTTCATGAGCTGGGTTTGATTTTCCTTTCCAATTCCGCATGATGGTTTATATAGGAGAAGCTAGTCTCATATTGTTCAGAGGAGAAAGTCAATATTGTTAGCGCCTTGGAATTGAATGCGTAATTTGTATACTTTTCTACTTGCAATTAATAGCATATGAATTCAACCTTCGGTCCAACTTATTGAATTAAGTTTGAATTTTGAACTTATTGAATTAAGTTTGAATTAAGTTTTTATTTAGCTTGCCGTAGAATAAATTTTTATTTTTAAAAGGCATTTATGAAAAATAAACGGCATTATTTTGTTTGATAAAAACGATTATGAAGCTATTTTATATATGCATGCACGCAGTGACGTAGATATATGTTTTTATTAATAAATAGCATAATTCTAAACTTAGACGGCATAATTTTTTTTTGGTAAATAGCATATTATGAATATAAGAACTCGTCTGTTTATGAACACTGTTAAAGTACTCTTGGATTAATAAATGAAAGCTAATTTGTAGATATGCTGTGGGACCTTATGCCCAAGGCGGCCCTTCTACGCTATCCAAGCAGGTAAATGTGCCCCTCTTTAAGCATAGAGCGATCGCTTTATAAGGCAAAACAACATCAGCACAACAAACAATATTTATAAGCAGAAGCAAAACCCAGAAAACAAATAGTATAAAATAAGGTCTGACGGGGTTCCCCAAACATAGACCGGCTCGCCGATACAATTTCAACGGCTCCGTTCTCACAGAATTTTGAGTTCGTTTGGTCTTCCAAATAGACACCGAAGCGAACGCGCGCACATCCACACATGTCACCCTCTCCCCAATCATTGGGAAGAGGGTAACCTCACCTCCCCCATAATGGGGGTGCAGGTAACCTCACCTCCCATCATGGGGGGTGCAGGAAACCTCCTACCGCATTGCCCGCTCAGGTTGTGCGGCCTCCGCCGCATGGTCGGAGCCGCACAGCCGCACGGCCGGAGCCGCACACCCGCACGGCCGGAGCCGCATGGCCTGCGCAGGTCGCCCAACGCAAAGCTCCGAAGGTGATTTGAAGATCTCACTTGGCTTCCAGCGTAAAGCTTCGAAGGTGACTTGAAGATCTCACTTGGTTTTCAGCATCAAGCTCTAAAGGCGACTCGAAGATCTCACTCGGTGTTCGACTCCGAGCCGAGAGAACTCCAGTTGCTGCATTCGTCATCCCAACAGCCTCAAGCCCCAAGTCCAGAACTTTGTTTGCTGCATTCGACATTCCGTTGAGGACAAGGTAGGAGCTGCCGGAGAGATCCACCATGGGAGGATGGAAGACAAGGTAGGTGCTGCCGAAGAGATCCACCATGGGAGGGTGATGGACAAGGTAGGAGCTCGGGCTGGTGTTTTCCGGCAAGGCAGGGCTCCGTCAGGGTTGGGCTGGGGTCGACCTGAGCTAATGGGAGGAGTGAGGACACCTGAAGGGAGGGGGGTCTATTTATAGGAGAGGTAAGACCCCTCCCTCCCTTCTCCTTCTCGGCCAAGCTTGGGCTTGGGTTAGGTGATACGCGCAAAATAGAGCTTGAAAACGCAAGTATACGTGTCGTACAAGTAATACAGAGTAAGTGAGATCGTTCCCACGGAGAAGTGACTAGTTTAGTGCTTACAATTACTAGCTACACCGTTTCTATGAATCCAAGTAAAACAGTTAATTGATTTTCTGAAAATAGATTAAAACTTTTAGATAAATATTAGACTAATTTAACTAGATCTTAAAATACTTTTTTAGCAATTAGAGAAAATAGCCTTGCATTTCTGATTTCATATGTATACTATGATGATGATAAAATAAATATTTCATTCGATTGAGTTTTGAATTATCTTGCAATGATTGTAAAAGAAGAGACCTTTATCTCTCGATACAAGGAAATCTTAATATCTACGCAACCCTAGTTATCTCTAACTTAGGTGAAACGAAAATATTATGAAGTGCAAAAATCAAGTTCGCTAGCATGAAAAGGAAATCTCTTTCACTTTTCAAAACTAAAGAGATCTTGTGATACACGTACGTTTCTCCTCTCTCGATTCTCGTAACGTACGTGAAAATATAAAAATTTTGGTTAATGATTCACATTGCTCATCTCTCGATTCTCGCATTGCGATAAAATAGTCCTTAAATTAACATTACGACGCTCATCTCTCGATTCTCGCGGCGCAATATAATAAAGAGACATGATCCAACAATTTTACCATGAAATTCACAAGATCTATAAAGATAATCACAAAACAAATTCGAAATCAAAGATGTTCATCATCAACATACACATACTACTCTCATAATGCAAGACCAGAGAGTTTTTGTTCATGGTTGAGGGGAAATCACACAAAACTGAAGAGATCTTACTAAACATTTCGAAAGAAATGCGAATCTTCCCTTCTCCAGTGACATAGAAATGTTTCCTTCAGCCCAAATGCCAGATCTGGACTGATTCTTCCCTTGGCAGAATTTCTTCTCAGATTTCCTCCTCCTCTCTAATGGCCGAAAATGATGAATGATGATTCAAATGGCCGAAAATCCTCTTTTGAAACTGCCCTCTCTCTCCTGTTCGTGGGCCCCACTTGTTGGCATAATTAATTGCTGAACGGATGCCAAAAAATAGGTTGCAACTGTTGAAAATTTGGTAAATTCGGAATTGAATTTTCTGTAACCGTCAGATATGTTATGAATATGTTGCAACATTTTTCTGGCTCTGCAATTCTGCACAATTTGACCTGCCAGATTTGTTGAGAACATGTTGCAACATTTTTCCCAGATTTTTCACAATACTTAGCCTTCAATCCTTGACTTAAATTCTCTCCGAATCCTGTCATAAAAAGATATAGAAATGAGAGTAACAACCGTTTTGACTTCAAATCATGCGACAATTGGATTTTTATCTCCTTTTCATATATAAATATCATGTAACAAGGCTAAAATGATAAAAATAGGGATAAAGATAACTTCTTTTTGCGAAGTTATCATTAGGTTTAACCCAAGTGAGGTTTAAGGGGGGGGGGGGGCAGCTGTCTGCCATCTAAGGGGAAAGGTGCGCCTAGATGGCTTAATCATGGAGGTTTGGGGCATGGCTAGGCTTGGGATTTGGGTTGGGAAGAGAGAGAATGGAAGAGGGTTAGGTTTGGGTTTCCCCCAAGCCTTGGCCTTGGTTTCCAAGCCCCTAGGCTATGTTGTCGAGTGGCGGGCCAACGTCGATGTGTCGGAGTAATATGGGTGTTTGCATGCTTTCGGTGTATTATAAAGCTGGATGGGACCTGGTATGGCCAAATTGACCAACCTATGTTGTAATTGAGTGAAACGAATTCCGTTGTGCACGTATTGATTATACGAGTTCAACACAACTAACTGGGGTTCATTCCGAGTTCATATGCTCAAATTATAAAAAATGTCGTTGTCGTGACACGCTACGACAATCAAAATGGTCGTTTTCTCCAAACAACCTCGGATTGGAGTGAAAAAAAATCTGTTACCCTCGTATTGGTTATACGAGTCTGACGCAACTGACGGAAGTCAATTCGTAGCATGTATGGTCACTATACCAAAACGGTGTCGTCGTGGTGCGCTACGACACTCAAAATAGTCGTTTTCTCCAAATGACTTCAAATTCGAATGGAACGAGTTCCGTTGCACTGGTATTGATTATACGAGTCTAACGCAACTGACGGAAGTCGATTCAGAGCACGTATGGTCACTATATCAAAACGGCATCGTCGTGACGTGCTCCGACACTCAAAATGGTCGTTTTATCCAAATAACCTCGAATTGGAATGGAACGAGTTTCGTTGCACTCGTATTGATTATACGAGTCTAACGCAACTGACGGAAGTCGATTCGGAGCACGTATGATCACTATACTACCTTATAGGTGTTTGTATCACTTTTATTTGGTCATTTATGGTCTTAGTGGCCAATAAAAGTTGGGATGTTACACAGATCCTCCAGCCAAACTTTCTCGTTGGTGTGCCATCTCACCGGTCAGCAAGCTCTTTGCCATCCCAGATGCTTCTTCCAGCGAGTTCAGAGCTCTCTTGCTCACAACAGTTGGTTCTCTCAACTTGCAGGTCAAGACCTTAGCCGTGAGTAAGCTAAATCTCCTCCTGACAGGGTTCGATTCCTGGATGGCCGTGGTGGAGGATTTGAGCCTCGGCTCGAGGGTGTCGAGCACATGTACTTCAGCATCTAGAGCATGGAGAGGTGGATGGCTGAGGCGGATCACCGCTAGTAGCTGCTGGAGAATGATCTGCACGAGCTCTCTAGAAGCTAACGTGGGTGTTCCAGGGAACATGATGAGGTTGACAGGGCATATCCAACGAACCGAGAACATTATTCGCCATAATAATGAGAGCTCGCACAAGGCTCTCGAGGAACTCAGAGCTCCACGCGATCTCGGTTGGAGGTCCAACCATTTCTCGGCCTCGCAATGCCACAACCCTTTCTTCACGCCCTGAGGGCCTCACGTTAAACTTTTTGATTTGTAATATTATGTATTGTACTTTTTCAAATAACACTGCGACGTGATTTCATGCATTGTATTTATTGATTTGCCTACTAAATAATCTTAGGTACCCATGAGAATGTGGGTTGTACATCACACAGAGAGAGATTACTATGCATTGTGTAGCATGTGAAAATGTAAAGGTAAAATACATAAATATATAGTAGTATGCACTTATAAATAACGAAATATCAATAAAATATGTTTGTTTCTTGCTCTTGACCTCTATACTGAAAAATATCCTCAATCACATTACCATTGCCTTCTCGTTAAATTAGGTTTACCGGGCTAGGGTGTGACATAAAATTTGGGGTTCCAAACAGCAGAATTTTAATCGCTCATATTTTCTTTCAAAACGCCGAGTAGAGCTGTTCAACCTCGTAGTCTAATCGATTTGTTGCACATGCTATCACTTAAAAATAGCATGTTGGGCATGCTGTATGACCTGGTCAGCTTGGTCAACCGCCCAATCGGCTCATTGCAACACCATAGTCATACGGGTTTGCTACAACCAGCAAGAGGTAGACTCGATCGCCATCTAACAGTTCACCTAGGAGAACTTGAAAGAATGTTCAAGAGACTTTGGGATGTTAACTTTTGGCTATGATTGCAAGTGGAAGAGTATTCACTGTTGGAAACTCATTCCGAATGCAATCTATTGACAACAACCTGATGAAAATCGGTATATCGATCTTTCGTCTCCATGTGCTATTATTGTTCTTAGAATTTTGTATGTGAAACCATAGACCACCTCTTTAAAATTCATATTTTGACCGAATCTCTGTTGATTGTTAACTACATCAATAGGTAAATTTCTTGAATTAGACTCTCTGTGATTGTGAATTTGAAATTGTTTGGATTTCAAGCCACATGAATTATACAATCTGTTGGGAAAATGATTTCTCTTAACTCCTGAACATAAGTTGAATATGAATTCCAAGAAAAGAAAATCAAGGTTAAGTAAATATGCGTCGAATAGTATTCGACGCAACGTCGAGTAAAGTCGACGTTTCTATCAAAATGAGTCGAAGTAGCTCCAAGCAGAATTCGACGTATCCTATGTCGACGTAGCTCTGACTTCTAGTCGACGTATCTTGAGAAGTCGACGCACCCTAGTCGACGCACCTTCCTTATTCTCCTCTCGACGTCCAGACAGGATGTATTCGACGCTTGCGTCGAATAGTAATCGACGCACGTCGATCTTTATGACAGAATTCAAAATCGCCAGATCTCTTTCCTTATCTTATAGATCTGATTTATATGGAATCAATTTATGTCTTATAGCCGTTCTGAATCTTTCTTTTCCTCTATTAGATTCTTGGCTAATTTGATAAAATTCATTATGGACATTATTTGAAATTGGAATGAATTCTTTCCTTCTATTGGTATGCTAACTATGGAAATGTTTCTATCCTTCTAATTCTCTGTCTGACAATTAATTTTCCTCCTATGAGTATTATTTGAATGAACAGAGCTATATATATATATGAAGGAGGTCGACAGAAAAACCAAGGAGGGATCCACCATTTTACTCATTGAAAAAGAGGAAAAGCTCCCAAGTGATAAAGAGAGAATTGAGAAATAGCCCTGCAGCAATATTCAAGCATTCTTCTTCTCCTGCTTCTGAAATCACTCTGTTGCAAATTCTGATAGCTCTCACATAAGAGGGAAAAGCTACAAATCTTCTTCTCTCTATAGAAGAAAGATTTAATTCACTACTTCTTGTGCTTCTAATCTTCTTGCTAGGAAGAAGATTCATTTTTGTCTTAAATACTTCTTTTTCCTTTTTCTCATTTTCATACTCACATACTGTAAAAGAGTTTTTAGAATCACTCTTCAAAAAATTCAGTTGTACTGGTTCTAAGAGTCTCCTTGTCAAAAGACTCAGTTGGTTCTAAGAGTCTCTTTATCAAAAGACTCAGGGTGGTTCTAAGAGTCTCCTTATCAAAAGACTCAGTGCAAGATAGTGAATTCCTACCAAGGGGGTAGAAGAGTGGACTACCCAAAGTTTGGGGAACCACTATATTTTCTTGTGTTGTGCTGTGATTTCTTTTCTTGCATTTACTTTCTTTATTTGTTTAATTCTTGTTGGTGTGTGTGGGAAGCTCTAATCTGTGATCATACATATATATATATATATATTTACTTTGCACAAAATATTTTAAATCTCTATTCACCCCCCCCCCCCCTATAGAATTCTAGTGAGGTCAACTGTGCACTTTCAATTGGTATCAGAGGGAGGTTGATCTAAAAAGGTTAACTCCTTGATCAAAAAGATCCTACCTCTTATTTATAAATATATATTTCTCTAACAATTATTTTTCACATGACACAAATCAAAGATTATGCTTCCACCAGACCACCAATGTGCAATTTTGAAAAGTTTGCAGTTTGGAAGACAAGAATTATGATTTATATGAATTCCATTGATGAAGACTTATTTAATGTTATCTTGACAGGTCCTCCCAAGCCTTATAGAAAAGACTCAAGTGGTGAAATGACTCAAACACTTGTCCCAAAGGCTAAGTGGACAGTTGAAGAGAAAAATGCAGGAACATGTGATGCAAAGGCTGTAAATATTCTGGTCTCAACCCTTTTTGATGAAATCTTTCAAAGGGTGGTTGATTGTGAATCAGCCAAAGAAATTTGGGAGGCTCTCATAAAAATGGTAGAAGGAAGTGCTGATGAAAGAAAAGATAAGAAGGCCCTATTGATCTCTCAATATGAGAACTTCCAAAAGAAGAATGAAGAAAGCATCTCTGAGATGTATGACAGATTTAGTCTGATCATCAATCAACTAAGGGACTTGGATAGAGAAATCTCTCTTACAGAGATCAATGACAAATTGCTGATGAGTCTCCCAAGCTCATGGGACTCAAGGATATGGGCAATAAGAGACACAAGAGGTCAAATGGAAATTTCAACAGATGCTCTCTTAGGAAAACTCAGATCCTATGAGTAACTGCTGAAAACCAGAGAAGAGAAGAAGAGAAGAGAAAACATCCCAACCTCCTCAAAAGACAGGAACATTGCATTAAAAGCAACAGAGGAAGGAGGCTCTATCACTGAAGAAGAACTATTCAGTTTCCAGGCCAGAAAATTCAAGAAATGGGTCAGGACAGATGGATCAAGAAGGAGAGAGTCAAAACCAAGGTATGACAAAACTCCTACTAAAAAAATTATTTGTTATTCTTGCAGGAAACCTGGACATATTGCCCCAGAATGTCCAGAAATTGCTGAGACAAAGAAAGATCTCAAGAAAAAGGGGAAGAAGAAAGAAAGAGGCCTTATTGCAGAAGCCTGGAGTGATACAGACTCTGAGGACAGCTCCTCTTCCAAGAGTGACAATGAAGAACCTAAGCAAGAAGATCTATGCTTGATGGCCCTTGAAGGATCAAAAAATAATGATAGTGCTAAATCTTGGAGTGAGACAGGATCAGAAGAAAGCATATCTTCTGAAGATGAAAAAGAAGATAGCCTTATTCTCATAGAGGAATCTGAGGATAAGGATGAGGTAAGCATGTTTGATGAAATAGATTTGCAAAATGATAACTTCAGAAATGATTTTATGGGAATGTGTCTAGATCAACTAAAAGCAACACAGGAAATTAAAGATCTAAAAGAACAAATCAATGTAGCTAAAAACCAGAGAAATAGAGAAGTTAAATGCTCTAAAGATTATGAATTAAGGGCTAACATCATAGAAAAGGAGATAGAAAAGGCTAAAATAGAAAATCAGTTCCTTAAGGATAAGGTGTCCCAGGCAAAGGCCTTTGAAGAATCAATAAACATAAGAAGCCAAACTCTTAAGGAAATCACTGAAAAACAAACAATGAGACACAAAAATCTTGGGCTAGGAGCTGATCCATCAACCAGCTTAAATCAATCCAGCAAACCTGCTTGGATGAGCCCTATAAAATTCACTAAACCTGTCAAATGGACAAACCAAGAAAAAGACCCACAAGATAAGGAAGAAAACTCCTTCAAAGAAATAAATGAATTTGATGAGACATCATATTATTCAGCTGATGACTCACAAACTTCATCTGAAGAAACAACTAATCCAAGAAAAAAACAGCACATAAAGGAGTAAAAACAGAAAAAGGTAAAATGAAAATTGAAAATACAATTGCGTCGACTTCATATCGACGCATAAATGATAGTGCGTCGACTTATACTCAACGCAATCTCTCAGATGCCTCGACCTCTTCTAGACGGTTGAACAAAAGCACGTCAACTTCCAATCGACGCAACTTTCTCTATGCGTTGAAATCAGATCGACGCCATCTGGAGAAAGCGCCGAATACAAATCGACGCGACTATCAACATGCGTCGAATAGATATCGACGCACAAAAGTTCAGAGCAACTTAAATACCTTTCCTCCAAAAGCCTTTCATCCTAACCCATATTCAGGACCCATTCATCCCAATCATGATTTCTATCCTAATCAACACCTCTATCCTAACCAAAATTTCTACCCTAAACATGGTAACCAAAATTCCCATTTTAACCAAAATTTCTATCCTAACCAAAATTCCCATCATAATCAAACTTTCTATTCTAATCAACTCTTCTATTCTTCTCTAAACCCAAATTATCATAATAATAAGATAATCAAGTGCCATATATGTAACAAAACTGGCCACTTTGCCAAACAATGCTGGTACAACCAATCAAACTATCTGTAAAAATTAGTCCAAGACTGACTTAGAACTAGGTAGAGATAAACACCTAGAATTCTTCAGGAAAATTAAAAGTCACGTCGACTTCTAATCAACGCACCGTCGATAACTCAACTCAATAAGTGAAATCGACGCATGCGTCGACTCCACTCGACGCATACGTCGATAGGAAACCCTATCATCCCAAATCAGACTATATCAACGCTCACGTCGAATTCCACTCGACGTAACGTCGACTTCATGAAAACGAGCGGCAATACCAAAATATTTTCGGTCACATCCACGGAAGTACCGAATAAGCCTCGACTTGAGTCCCGTTTCGACGCTTCGCCTGACTTAAAAAGACTCTTCAGTTAGAAACCTTCACTACTCTGAATCCTTCATCCCTCTTGCTCCTTAGTCCAGCCATTTCCTCCTCTCTTTCACTGACCTAAAATGGCTCCCAAGATAAACTCTGGTTTCGACATTGACCTCGACTCCTTCCAAGCCGCTGCAGAAAATTATAAGAACATCATAGCTCTCTTCACTGAAGCTGGATTGGACAAACTCATCTCCACAAGATGCAAGCTCCTGGAAACAGAGCTCACAGAGCTGATGACTCATGTTCAGATATCTGAACAAGGAGAAATCCAGGCAACAATCTATGAGACACCAGTCTCAATCTCTGCAGAACATATTAGGACCACCTTTGATCTTCCTACAGGTATATCCTAATATTATCTTTGTTTAAATAAAATAGGAAAAGGAAATCAATTTCTAAAGAGTAACCTTATAAGTCTTTATCATTCCCCCATTAGGTGATGAATCTATAGACCTCACACTAGATGAAATCAAGCATCTGCTAACCACCATGAAGTTTTCAAGGGATAAACCAATCCATCTAAAGAAAATAGACTTTTCTGAGGAGTACAGACTGCTAGCAGACATAGTAGGAAAGATACTACTATGCAAAATTTCAGCCCATGATGCAGTTCCCAAGCAGCAACTGAACATCATGGGGGCCCTTGTGTTGAAGAAGAAAATAGACTGGGCCAGCTGTCTGCTCAAGATGATAGGCTCTAGATATTCTCACAAAGAAAATGCATATATGAGGATTATGAGTCAAGTACTCTTCCACTCCTTCCCTGACCTCTGTAGGTCAAAAGGAATCCCCATTCCTCTAGGGAAAAGAATGTCAATAGCCCTATTCTCCAAGTGGACCAGGCAAATTCCTAAGCCTGGTTCCATTCCTGAAAGGACTCCCTCTCCTCCTAACTCTCCTGCTCATCCATCTCCTCCTCCTTCTCCTCAAAGAGACAATTCTTCTCTACCACCATCATCCACTCAAATAGTCTCTACCACCCTCACAACTCCTACTCTACCTACCTCTTCTCAAACACCTTCTCCTCAAACAGCAGCTTCTCCCCCTCCTCCTCCTCCTCTTACTTTCTCATCCTCTCCACCTCCTTTATCACCCATACCTCATGTATCAACTAACTTCTCTCCAGCCTCATCACCACCTTCACCACTCTCTCCTCATCCCCAACCACAACATGAACCATCTGCATCCACTGAAGCTCTCCTCACTTAGTGCATTGCATCAGCAGCTCAAACATTCCAAGCAATGTTGGATGAGCACTGCTCCCAGATTCATTCCTCAATCCTACACATGCACACCCAAATAGATGGGGTCAATGCCTCTGTGCAAAGTCTGAAGAACTCTCTCTCTTCCTCAAGAGTTACCAAGTCTTTCTTAACCTCCTTGGCCAAGAAGGTCAAGAAGGGGGAGAAGCTTGATGAAGAGCAGCCCTCCAATCTTAAATCTCCCTAACACAAATCCCCTCCTTCTTCAAAATCTGACAGTCTTGCACTGCTCAAGACAATTGGGAATGAGATAGTACCTGAGCTACACAATGATGAATAAACAATAGAGGTACTCAACATAGCAAGAGATGCTGCAAATCAAGTGGCACTACTACAAGGGGAGGGAAGCAGAGCAGAAAATGAGGCTGAAAAGGAAGAAGGTGATAAAGAGCTGAATACTGCTATAAATCAAGAAGAAAATGAACCAGCTGCTGGAACTGAAAAAGGAAATGAAGCTGATGCTGGAAAAGAGAAAGAGTCAGATGCTGTGATGGATGAAGAAGGGGCTCAGGAGTCAGGGGCAGGGGGAGCTGAGACTCAGGGGGAGCAAATGGCTGAGACCCAGGGGGAGCTGAGGGAGTCACCTGCTACTGGGAAAAAGCTATCCACAATAGTATTCAAGAGAAAAAGAAAGACTCCTCCTACCCCTCCTGAATAATACTTGAAAACAATGCTTCATATACTTTATGATTGGTCTGAACATGAAGTTTGCTTCTGATTGTGTGAAATCTTCATTATCTGTACAAATGCTTTGCTATGTTAATTATATGCTAAAAACAATTTCTCTCTAAATAGGGTTAAAACAAATAGGGGGAGATTGTTGGGAAAATGATTTCTCTTAACCCCTGAACATAAGTTGAATATGAATTCCAAGAAAAGAAAATCAAGGTTAAGTAAATATGCGTCGAATAGTATTCGACGCAACGTCGAGATAAAGTCGACGTTTCTATCAGAATGAGTCGAAGTAGCTCCAAGCAGAATTCGACGTATCCTATGTCGACGTAGCTCTGACTTCTAGTCGACGTATCTTGAGAAGTCGACGCACCCTAGTCGACGCACCTTCCTTATTCTCCTCTCGACGTCCAGACAGGATGTATTCGACGCTTGCGTCGAATAGTAATCGACGCACGTCGATCTTTATGACAGAATTCAAAATCGCCAGATCTCTTTCCTTATCTTATAGATCTGATTTATATGGAATCAATTTATGTCTTATAGCCGTTCTGAATCTTTCTTTTCCTCTATTAGATTCTTGGCTAATTTGATAAAATTCATTATTGACATTATTTGAAATTGGAATGAATTCTTTCCTTCTATTGGTATGCTAACTATGGAAATGTTTCTATCCTTCTAATTCTCTGTCTGATAATTAATTTTCCTCCTATGAGTATTATTTGAATGAACAGAGCTATATATACATATGAAGGAGGTCGACAGAAAAACCAAGGAGGAATCCACCATTTTACTCATTGAAAAAGAGGAAAAGCTCCCAAGTGATAAAGAGAGAATTGAGAAATAGCCCTGCAGCAATATTCAAGCATTCTTCTTCTCCTGCTTCTGAAATTACTCTGCTGCAAATTCTGATAGCTCTCACATAAGAGGGAAAAGCTACAAATCTTCTTCTCTCTATAGAAGAAAGATTTAATTCACTACTTCTTGTGCTTCCAATCTTCTTGCTAGGAAGAAGATTCATTTTTGTCTTAAATACTTCTTTTTCCTTTTTCTCATTTTCATACTCACATACTGTAAAAGAGTTTTTAGAATCACTCTTCAAAAAATTCAGTTGTACTGGTTCTAAGAGTCTCCTTGTCAAAAGACTCAGTTGGTTCTAAGAGTCTCCTTATCAAAAGACTCAGGGTGGTTCTAAGAGTCTCCTTATCAAAAGGCTCAGCGCAAGATAGTGAATTCCTACCAAGGGGGTAGAAGAGTGGACTACCCAAAGTTTGGGGAACCACTATTTTTTCTTGTGTTGTGCTGTGATTTCTTTTCTTGCATTTACTTTCTTTATTTGTTTAATTCTTGTTGGTGTGTGTGGGAAGCTCTAATCTGTGATCATACACATATATATATATATATTTACTTTGCACAAAATATTTTAAATCTCTATTCACCCCCCCCCCCCCCCCCCCCCCTCTAGAGAATTCTAGTGAGGTTAACTGTGCACTTTCACAATCTCTCACATTTAGGGAGAAGGGAATGGAGTGGCAAAGCTAAATGCAGCATAGCAGTTGTAGCTGCACCGAAGATTTTATTTCTAACTCTATTAAGAAACTCCATACTAATGATAAGGTGGCGTTCGAGCCCATTCTATAGAACAAATTATGTTCTTTAGGGATTATTGTAGCAATCATGACTTTGATGATAACGGTTGATTTGTATTTTACATGTGTTTGGGTGCTTTGGGCTACCTGACACGGCCTTGAAACTTTTTATGCATATATAAAATTGATTGGATATGACTTATGATGACCATGATTATCCTTTACACTCCATTTTCCGACCGAAATATCATAATATAAACACAAAAGAGCTTTCCAAACAAAGCATTGTGTGATTAAAGGCCGCAGTTTATAAGTTTTTTCAGGGTGCCTTTGGGTCCATCACGTGCCGAATCGTTGGCGACTATGGCATCGCCACTCCCTGGGGGGGGGGGGGGGGGATGGAATGATGAAGCTCCCTTCAGCGAGACGGGGACTATCATTGTCGCCTTTCCTGGTGAGTAGAGTTGTTTGTTCAAGAAAGAAATCTTTTATACATTTGCTAATTGGGTTGCGTGTAGCTCATGTCGCTGGAGAAGTGCCTAAGACCACGCCTTCTTCTGAGAAGGTCCTTATGGCAACTCCTTCGAATGAGAGGCTACCCTCGCCTCGCGCTAACGCCTTGACTAAGGACCTAACTCTAAATTTGAGGCATGCTCACTTTTTGGAGGACCTCAAGGCCACTACCATCCTGCTTGTTGTGGGCGGTCAGCGGTCCCAAGGGCCGCAAGAGCCCGCTCCGTCTGAAATGACCACCATTGTCACAACTTCTATCGCTGTTACACCTAAAGCTGTCACTTAAAACCGAAAATCGAACCGGAACCGAACCAGAACCGCAAAAAAACAGATCGAACCGTTCGCAAATTATTTGGGTTCCGGTTTGAATTTTGGAACCGTGAACAACATTGGTCCGGGTGTGGTTTTTTCATTTTATTATCCGGACCGGAACCGGAACCGCAATATACAAGTCTTAAGCGGTTTCAAGATTTTTAGAACCGATCCGAACCGGACCGAAGCAGAACCGAACCGCAACCCGTTTATTATTATTATTGTTATTATTATTATTATTAGTAGTATATTCTTATTTTTTATAATATATCTATAATATGATCTATACTTACCATTATGAGTGAAACTGGTGCGGTTTGAACCCAAATCATAATCGCAACAATAAGGGTTGGTTTTGAACTGAACAAAATCGCATCGCACCAAAATCATGCTGTGGTTTGGCATTAGTGCGATTTGGAGTCGGTTTTTGCGGTGTATTTTTGGTTTTTATACAAACATATATTGTATTTTCAATTTTACTCACAAATTATTCTGAATTATTTTGTTTTAAAAATATAGCAGATATACAACTAATATTTAATAGTAATCATGAAAGACAAATCTAATTATAGCTGATAAATTAGTCAAATTGAATTAACTAATATATTATTCAAACAAAACTTTAATTGTAAAATCAGATTTAAATACCAACAATTCAAATTTCTTTACCCTATGTTGAGTCGTGGTCTTCAGCAACATGAACATTATTGCATCAGCATTACACGATCATGATCTTTGAATTTGTAAAATCGGCGCGGTCTGGGGCAATTTTGTGGTTTTGCGGTTTCAGTTTTTAACATTCAGTATGACTTACTGTATATTATACAAAAAAAGTATCCCCCTTGGTGTAACGCAAAATTCCTGCGCCCGGGCCTCAGACTTCGAAGTCCCACTTGCAAAAAAAACCCGAACGCGCGGGTATACTTTTCCCCTTCGGTTTTTTATGTTTGACCTCCCTCATTCATTTCGCTAAGTTTGGTTTTAATTCTAGTTGGAACCGATTGAAACCGGGCCAAACCGCAAAGAACCGGACCAAACCGTTAGTGGCCGGTTTGGTTTTGGTTCTGGTTCTTGTTGAACCGTAACCGGAACCGTTAACACGACGGTTCCAAAAATTATGCTGGAACCGGAACCAGAACCGGAACCGGTCAAACCAAATATGGTTTTGGTTCTAATTTGAAGAACCGTTACCTTAGCGGTTCGGTTCACGGTTTTAGTAGAACCGAACCGGAACCGTGGCAGCTCAAGTTACACCTAGTGAGGTGCCTTTTCCGCTAGCTCCTTGCGGTCTGCCTCCTAATGTCGCGACCTCCTCTGGCGCGCTCGTTGTCGGGTCTTCCACTCGTGGGAAGGACCATATGGTGCCACCTCCTCTAGATCCTGGTTAGGACAGTGGATCTCTCCATCGACACAGATCACAAGGTTACCGTCATGAGCGCAGGGATGAGCGATCTCGACCTCGTACTCCTCGCAAGGGTGCCATCGACGTGGTAAGGGTCCTGTATTCGAATGTTCCTGTCGAGTAGTGAACTTCCTAAATCTTAACCATCTACGATGTTTCAGGTCCAGATCCTCCAGCCAAGTCGTTTCATTGGTGTGCCACCTCATCGGTCAACGAGCTCTTCGCCGCCCCAGATGCTTCTTCCAGCGAGTTCAGAGCTCTCTTGCTGACAGCGGTTGGTTCTCTCAACGTGCAGGTCAAGACCTTAGCCGTGAGCGAGCTAAATCGCCTCCTCACTGTGGTCGAGTCCCGACTGGCCGTGGTGGAGTATTTGAGCCTCAGCTCGAGGGTGTCGAGCGCAGGCACTTCAACGTACATCTAAGCATGGAGAGGTGGATGGCTGAGGCGGAGCACCGCTAGAAGCTGCTAGAGAATGACTTGCACGAGCTCTCTAGAAGCTAGCGTGGAACATGGCGAGAATGACAGGGCATATCCGGCGAACAGAGAACATTATTTGCCATAATACGTAAGGGAGCTCTCACAAGCCTCTCGAGGAACTCAGAGCTCAGCGCAATCTCGGCTGGAGGTCGAGCCATGCTTGGCCTCACAGCGCCACAACCCTTTTTTGGATTACTAAGCATTATGTAGTATGTAAAATTGTAAATGCAAAATATATAAATATACAGTGATATGCACTTATAAATAACAAAATATCACTAAAATATGTTTATTTCTTGCTATTGAACTCTATACTAGAAAATATCCTCAATCACATTACCATTGCCTTCTCCTTAAATTAGGTTTACCGGGCTAGCGTGTGACAAAAAACTCGGGGTTCCAACGAGCAAAATTTTAATCGCTCATATATTTTCTTTCAAACTGCCGAATGGAGCAATTCAAGCTAGTAGCCTAATCGGTTTGCTGCGCATGTTATCACTTAACAATAGCATGTTGGACAAGCAGTATGACCTCTGACGATAATCATAAGGAGAACCGGAAAGAATGTTAACTTGAAAGAATGTTCAAGAGACTTTGGGATGTTTACTTTTGGCTATGATTGCAAGTGGAAGAAAATGTACACTCTCACGATGTGTATTCAATGTTGGAAACTCATTCTGAATGCAATCTTTAGGCAACAATCTGATGAAAATCGGTATATCTTTTGTCTCCAAGTGCTATTATTGTTCTTAGAATTTTGCATGTAAAACCATAAACCACCACTCTAGCAATGGCAGTTTGGCCGCTGATATTTGAAAATTTTATGAAACTTTGCTGGTAGGAAAATACATGTACCACGCCCAATTGTAACAGACTAAGAAGTTGGTTTGTTTCAATTCACAATTCTCAAGTGGATTTACAACATTGATCTGATAATCACCAGGGGGCCGTTCGTTTGGACGGAATTGAAGACTTGAAATTGAAATTCGACGACGAATTCCAATTACGACGTTCGGTTCTTATGTGGGTTTAATAATTATAATTTGAGTTGAATATCATGAAATTGATTTTAGCCCAGGCACAGAATCTAGCTGGATATATCGAAATTTGACGAGTCTGACTCGCTCAATTTACTCTCGATAAAAAAAAGAGGAGCAACGACTCCTTAACTGCGCTTCTCGTTCCTCCTCGGTTTTCTGACTCGCTGGGGCTCCTCCTCCACTTTCCAGCATCGACTCGCGATCTTCCGATAATCCAACAGTGGCAAGCATATTTTCGCCCAGAGGTAGGTTTTTTCGCCCGAGCGCGGTTTTTTTTGCCCGGGCTCGCGTTTTTCGCTCGAGCACGCATTTTTCGTCAGGGCACGCGTTTTTCACCCGGGAGCGCGTTTTTCGACCAGGCGAGCGCTTTTCGCCCGTGTACGCGTTTTGTCGCCCAGACGCGCGTTTTGTCGCCCCGGCGCGCTTTTTCACCCGGGCACGTGATTTTTTCGCCCGGGCGCGCAGTTTTTCACTCGGGCGCCCGTTTTTCTCCTGGACGCACGTTTCCCCCCTCGGGCACGTGTTTTCGCCAGAGCGCACGTTTTCGCCCGGGCGCGTGTTTGTCTCCTAAGCGCCCGTTCTTTGCCCGGGCGCGCGTGTTTATCGCCCGGGCGCACATTTTTCGTCTGGGCGCATGAATTGTTGAAATTTTTGTGTGCTACCAATCAAGGATACCAAAAATGAAGAAAGACAGCTGTAATATATACTAGGCAACAAGATTACAACAGAACACGGCTGAATACAAGTTGCATCCAACTTGAATCACTCGATACTCGCCTCGATACTCGCCTCGATACTCGCCTCGATACTCGCCTCGATACTCGCCTCGATACTCGCCTCGATACTCGCCTCGATACTCGTCACCGATGCTCGTCACCGATGCTCGTCACCGATGCTCGTCACTGATACTGCATATACTCACTTCACAAACCTAACACTCCCCCTTGAAGTGAGCTCCGGGAACAACTTCAAGCAACGAGCGAAGCCTCCGGAACGGCCCCGCAGATAGGGGTTTTGTGAATATGTCCGCAAGGTTGTCTTCGCTCCGCACATGCTCCACAGTGAGCAAGCCACCCAGCACCTTCTCTCTGATGAAGTGATGCTCGATCTCAATGTGCTTGGTCCTTGCATGACAAACTGGATTGGTTACCAGTTTCAATGCACTCTCGTTGTCCCCACGCAGCACAGTAGGTCCGCTGACCTCTTCGTCCACATCCTCCACTAGTCTCCTTAGCCAGACACACTCCTGAGCTGCTAAGGACGACGCCTTGTACTCGGCCTCCGTGGTGGAAAGGGAAATGGAGTCCTGCTTCTTGCTACACCACGAGATAGCAGCTGCTCCACACATGAACACATACCCTGATGTCGACTTGCGATCATCAGCGTCACCTCCATAGTCTGCATCCGTGTACCCGTGCAGCTTGAAGTCAGACTTCTCCTCATAGGACAACCCCATCTCAAGGGTGCCCTTCACATACTTCAGAATCCCCTTGGCTGCCTCCAGATGAGGCTTCCGCGGCTCTTGCATATACCGACTTACTCGGCCGACAACAAAGGCGATGTCCGGCCTTGTGATAGTCAAGTATATAAGACTCCCCACCAGTGCCCGAAAGATCTTCGGATCAGGAAGAATTCTCCCCTCTTCCTTCCGAAGCTTCAGCCCCGCCTCCAGAGGAACGGAACTGCTCTTCCCCTCCTTCATGCCGAATCTCTCGACGATCCTCTCGGCATACGCCCTCTGGGAAACATCCAGTCCGCCTCTTCTCTTCTCTACTTGGAGGCCAAGGAAATGGTGCAGTTCACCAAGATCCTTCATCTCGAAGCGTATGGAAAGTTGCTCTCTCAGCGTCGCGACCTCCTCAGGGTTGTTCCCTGTCACGATCATGTCGTCGACGTATAACAGCACTAGCGCGTGAAGACCTCCATCTTTCTTCACGAACATGCTGGAGTCTGAATCTGAGGCATCGTAGCCGCAGAACTGCAGGTACTCCGCAATCTTTCCATACCAGGATCTCGGCGCCTGTTTCAACCCATAGAGGGCCTTCTTCAGCTTGCAGACATGACGCGGCTGGGACTTGGACACGTATCCAGGTGGTTGCACCATGAATATGTCTTTGTCGATCTCTCCGTATAGGAACGCGTTCTTCACGTCCAGCTGTCATAGCTTCCAACCTCGGCACACTGCCAAAGCGATGATCGTCCTCACCGACGTCATCTTCGCTACAGGACTGAAGGTCTCCTCGTAGTCCTCTCCGTAGGTCTGTGAGAAGCCTCGAGAGACAAGTCTCGCCTTGTACCGCTCCACTTCTCCATCAGCCCTCTTCTTCACCTTGTACACCCACTTGCAGGTGACAGGTTTGATGCCCTCCACCATGGGTTCCAGGTCCCATGTCTCGTTCTTCTTTAGGGCCTCCATCTCCTCGATCATGGCCTCGTCCCACTCCTTGATGCCAGCTGCATCCTCAAAGCAGGCAGGTTCCCTCTCATCGAGTGGTCCTGCGAAGAAGCAGGAAACCAGACTCACGAAGTTCCCCTCCTTATAGCGAGCAGGCGGGATGATTGTCCTCTTCGACCTCCTCAAGGCTTGGCCACTATCTACCACTCCGGTAGACTCCTCTGCTTGAGCTCCTCTCTGATCTCCTCTCTGAACTCCTCCCTGAACTCCTCCTGAAGCGGTACTCTCCCTGCTTCTTGAGTTCGTAGCTCCCCCTGAGCCAGAAGCTCCTCCTGAGCCAGATGGCGAGGGAGCACTTGGAGATAACTCCAACTCCACAGTAGGGTCCTCAGTGACCCACTCCTCTTCCCTGCTAGCTTCTCCACTCTCCGGCAGCTCCACAGAAGACACTCCCTGGTATGAGACCAGTTCGTCAAACACAACGTCGCGCGAGACGACGAACCTGTGAGTCTGCGGATCCATGCACTTCCACCCCTTCTTCCGCTCATCGTAGCCGATGAAGATACACTTCTTCGCCTTCGGCTCCAACTTTGTTCTCTGAGCGTCCGGGACGTGCACAAAGCAGGTAGAACCGAACACCTTCATGTGACCCACATTGGGCTTCTCCCCGAACATGAGCTGGTGTGGAGACACCATCCTGTTAGGAATTAGAGGCAGCATGTTGATCACATGAGTGGCACACGCCATTCCCTCTGCCCATAAGGCCTTGGGAATGCTCTTGGCATGTAGCCAACTCCTGGTAGTCTCCACCAGATGGCGGATCTTCCTCTCTGCCACCCCATTCTGCTGAGGGGTGTGAGCGCAGGAGAGCTCCCGCCGAATGCCGAACCTCCTGCAGAAAGAAGCAAACTCATTGGAGGTAAACTCCCCTCCATTGTCGCTCCTCAGCTTCTTGACTCTGCGGTTCAGCCTCCCCTCCACAAGCTCCTTCCACTCGAGGAACTTGCTGAACACTTCTGATTTCTCTTTCAGAAAATATACCCACGTATAGCGGGTATAATCATCCACCAGAACCAGCGCATACTTATTGCCTCCATAAGTACGGGTGGCGCACGGCCCCATTACGTCAGCATGTACGCACTCAAGAGGTGCCTTACACCTGGTCTCCGACTTGTCAAATGGAAGTCGATGTGACTTTCCATATTGGCATCCGTCGCACACATGGCCGTCGCCGTAGGAAGTGAGATGAGGCAGGCCGCTCACTAGGCCCTTTGCCGCCATCATCTTCAGCTTGTCCATCCCCACATGACCCAGCCTCTCATGCCAGATCACAGCGCTGTCGTTTCTCTTCAGCTTGTCCACATAGGCATTTGCAGATAAGACATACAAATCCTTCACCCTTCTCCCGGTGAGCGTGACGTCAGCATCAACAGACGAAAGGTTCTTCAAGAACTTCACCTCCTTTGGTCCAAACAGCACGTGGTATCCAGCATCCACGGCGTTTGCCACTGAGAAGAGGTTCTTCTTCATGCCAGGCACATGATAGACACTCTTCAGTGTCACTGGCTTCTCTCTGCTCCCAAGGGACACCTTCCCTTCTCGCTCTACGGGATGCACCGTATCATCCGCAGTGATGATAGCATCTGATCCCTCATATGTTGCCGAGGAGGCGAACTTTGACATATCTCCTGTGAGATGATGCCCGCAACCGGAATCCACTATCCAGTCGTCCTCGAGGTTGATGGAGGCTAAGACATCGACTGACGTTGCCGTCATCTCTGCCAGGAAACAATTGTCCCCCCTCTCATCGCCCTGGTGACCTCCACCTCTTCCTCCACCTCTTTGATGGTCTCCACCTCTCTGATGGTCTCCACCTTTCTCAGCAACATGACCGGCCTGGAGATTAGACCGGCAGTCCTTTGCCATGTGCCCGTACTTCTTACAGGCAAAACAAAGGTATCTCCCCTTCTCGTCGCGGGCAGGAAGGAACTTCCCCCCATCTCCCCGAGAGGACGTTGAAGGTCCCTCTCTGGAGTTCTTTTTCCTCTTGTCCCAGGATCTCCTCTTTCCTGAGAACAAGGCCTCGTCATCTCCTCCTGAGATGGATACTCCCGCCATCTGCTTCGCCAAGCTCTCATGTGACGACAGCAGGTTCTCTAGCTCCAGAAGGGAGGGCTGAATAGCCCATCCTTGCACGGAAGTAACGAAGGCGACATACTCCCTCCTCAAACCTCGGAGTATGTGTCGCTTCAACTTCGCCTCTGAGATTGGCTCTTCAGGATCCAAGGCCGAGATCTCCCCACATAGGTTCTTCACCTTCAGGAAGAAGGTGGATATCGCCATCTCGCCTTGAGTCGACTTTGCCAACTCATTCTCCAGGAATTGTAGCCGCGCCACATTCTTCTTATTGAATAACCCATCGAGGGCTATCCAGATCGCAGACGCTGACTTGCAACCAATGATGTGGTCGAACAAGTCAGGTGATATGGCTCTTTTCAAGGTGAACTCCGCCTTGGCGTTGGTCTTCCTCCACGCTCTCACAGCTGGACCATTATCGCCTGCAGCTACAACTTCCTCTTGCTCATCACCACCAACGACCTCCCATAGATCCTCTCCAAGAAGGTAGCTCTCCATGCATGACTTCCACTTCTTGAAGTTGGTCTGGGTGAGCAACTCAATACCAAGTCCCCTAGCATACCCTCCTCCGCCGTCCATTTTGGATTCTCAACCTTGAACCTTGATAGCACGCGTTGCTTCAGCAACCTACCTCTGATACCATGTTGAAATTTTTGTGTGCTACCAATCAAGGATACCAAAAATGAAGAAAGACAGCTGTAATATATACTAGGCAACAAGATTACAATAGAACACGGCTGAATACAAGTTGCATCCAACTTGAATCACTCGATACTCGCCTCGATACTCGCCTCGATACTCGCCTCGATACTCGCCTCGATACTCGCCTCGATACTCGCCTCGATACTCGCCTCGATACTCGCCTCGATACTCGCCTCGATACTCGCCTCGATACTCGCCTCGATACTCGCCTCGATACTCGCCTCGATACTCGTCACCGATGCTCGTCACCGATGCTCGTCACCGATACTCGTCACCGATACTGCATATACTCACTTCACAAACCTAACATGAATTGTCGCCTGGGCGCGCATATTGTCGCTCGGGCGCGCGTATTGTCGGTCGGGCGCCTGTAATTTGCCAGGGCGCGCGTATTTTGCCCTAACGCGTATTTTTGGCCCCGACGCGCATTTTTCGCACCTACGCACATTTTTCGTCCGGACGTGTGTATTGTCGCCAGGGTGTGCGTTTTGCGCCCAAGCGTGAGTTTTTTGTCCTGACGCGGTTTTTGCACCCGAGCGCGTGTTTTTTGTCCAGCCACGCATTTTATTCCCGGTCGCGCATTTTTTTTAGCAGGCGTATTTTTTATTATATATGTAAAAAATATTAGTTTTTCGTAATATTTTTCAATTTTTAGATTGAATTTTATTTAACAAAGGAATTGATTAATTCCACAATATTCACCAATATTATTTATTATGCGAACAATGAAATTGGAATTAGGCTAATTCCAATTCTGAATATCGAATCTCAAGATCAAATTCCAATATCAAATTCCAATTCTGTCCAAACGAACGGGCTCTAAGGGTCTGTTCGTTTGAATGGAATTGGCTTTCTGGAATTTGCATTGGCGATTAGAAATCCAATTCTAATGTTCGGCGCAACGAAATTTACGCGGATAATAGCTTTTATGTGAATACTCATACTTTGAATTAAAAAATCAAATCTCTAATTCTTAACTCCGTCCAAGAGTTTTCCGCATAATCGAGTGTTTTCGCTAAAGTTTTTCGGCGTAGGCGCACGTTTTTAGTCCGGGTGCGCTTTACTGCAAGGAGTGTGTTTTTCGCCCGAGTGCTCATTTTTCTTTCGGGCGTTCGTTTTTTCGCCCAGGTGGGCGTCTTTTCTCCCGAGAGCGTGATTTTTTGCTCGGGCACGCATTTTTCATCTGTGCATGTATTTTTCGGCAGGGCGCGCGTTTTTACCTGTAAATGTATTTTTCGCCCGGGAGCTCATTTTTTGCCCGGACACGCGTTTTTCGCCCGAGAGCGCGTTTTTCAGTCGAGCACGCATTTTTCGACTCAGGCGCACGTTTTTTGGCCAGAGCGAACGTTTTTTCGGTCGGGCTCGTGTTTTTTCGCTCGGTAGTACGTTTTTTGGCCGGACGCGCATTTTTCCGCTCGGGGCGTGTTTTTCGCCCGGGAGCCCAATTTTTGCCAGGGTGCGCGTTTTTCACCCGAGAGCGAGTTTTTCGGCCAGTCGGGCATTTTTCGCTCGGGTGCGCGTTTTTCGCATGAGACCGCATTTTTCATCCGGTTGCTCATTTTTCCACCCGGGCGCGCGCGTTATTCACCTAGACACGCATTTTTCTTCTTGGCGCGCGTCTTTCGCCCTGGCGCGCTTTTTTCTCTCGGGTGCGCGTTATTTTCCCGAGAGCGCATTTTTTACCCGTGCGCCCATTTTTCTCCAGTGCGCAAGTTTTTCACCTGGACGCGCATATTTTGCCCGGGCGCGTGTTTTTCGTCGGGCGCGCGTTTTACACTCGGGCGCCATTTTTTCTCCCAGGAGCGCGTTTTTCACACGGGAGCGAATTTTTCGCTCGTGCGCGCGTTTTCCGTTCCAGCGCGTATTTTTTGTCGGGCACACGCTTTTCGCCCTGAAGCACGTTTTCCCCGCGGGAACACATTTCCGCTCTTGCGCGTGATTTTATCCTAGGCACGAGATTTTTGCCCATGCACTCGTTTCTCGCCCTGGCGCACATTTTTCGCCAGACCCGTTTATTTGGGCCCGAGAGCTCGTATTTTGCTTGGGCGTGCATTTTTCACTCTATCGTGTGTTTTTCGGAAAAACGCACACCTGGGCCAAAAATACGCGCTCGGGAGAAAAGTGCGCGCCAGTGAATTAAAAACAAGCTTCTGAGCAAAAAATGCGCTTCCATACCAAAAAATTCACTCCCGATCATGCGAAAAATGTGATCCTGGGCTAAAAATGCACACCCGGGTGAAAAACACGCGTCTTGGAGAAAAATTCGATCCCGGGCAAAAAACATGTAAGACCCCCCTCCCGCACCAGGAGAGTTCCCAGATCTTATGCCCAGAACCGCCGTCTTACGGTGACGCTAACACACAAGTTAGCCACCTCCGCAAGACGTCGATCCTGCCGGCAAGAACGATCAACCAGGCCAACATGAGATAAGAAGTAAAACTAGTAAACTAAACCAGGTCCACATTCACACACATATATATATACATGACAAAATAGTATACAAGTCCATCAATGAGTACGAAATGAACGAGAAGAAAGGGCTTATGCCCAGTACATGTCCAAGGTAGAACAAAATCTCACTCTCTCACTCTACATCTATGCGGAAGCTAACAACTCTCAAATCTTCAAACACCTGTCTTGTAGTAGAAGTACTGCATGGCTTCTGCTCCTCAGATCCTGCCATCATGTCTTGACTGGTCGTGCCGGTGCTCCAGCTCCTCGAACACCAACAGTCACCACCGACCGTTAGTCATAAAGACTAAGCCGATTTTGTCTCCGCCTCCCCCCGCGACTCCTAGGCACCGAGCGGGAGGAAGAAGCGGAGGACAACAAAGTGGAGTAAACAAAAGCAGATGACAGGGAAATCTAAGCTAGCAAGTGTATATAAATAGGCAAGCACTACTATAGCAGTATAAACCAGTAAGCAGTAAAGAGCAGTAAAAGAAGTAAGTAATAAGCAGTGCGCGCAGGTATAGCAAACAAGTAAATAATTCTACACTACCACCACATGAGTACCTTAACTTATATGAATGCCCATACAAACTTATAAGTTAAGGTTTCCGGAAATATAACTTATCATATAAAAGAGCCCATACTAATTTATATGATAAGGGTCTTCTGTTATGTTCTAGGTTTACATAAGATATGATATGCATGTTATGTCATGATTCAAACAAGTGCAACTCACCCACACGACTCTGTGATCTACCTTTAGTTCCCACTTTTCGGAGTTAGCTAAACTCTCTGGTACTACCGTTGTGGCTACGGTAGCGGTGGAGCGGGCGTCTCCACCACTAGGCGGGTATACACACTACCAGGCCTAGACCTCCCATACGCCTCTGTACACGTCCTATGTGCACTCTAGAGTATTGCGTACTCTTTGCTAGAACCTACCAGTCTTAAAGGCCGGGTGTGCGTCCTGTTGGGGATCGTCCTCCAGACCGCAGTATAAACAACATACTGGCCCCTCAACATCACACCCGCCTAAGTCAACATACTGCCGTCGGTGTGACGACCGGCCCGTACCGAAGACCCGCCACTAATTTGTTCTTATGCACATGCAATTTATCACCACCCGAGCCTCCAGCTCGCAGGACTAACTCGTCCTGAAAAACAATTTGCCATCCCTTAACTCGGGATGTGGTCTACCATGTCATTTAACCCCTATTTAGACTACTCTTGTCTAGTTATTATTATACTTGGAAGTTTAGGGTGAATCCTGGACTTCCCGAGGGCTACCCGGTGAAGGGTTCGCAAGGTACTAGGGTATGTGATGGGATGATTGTACAACCCTCATATTCTCCGAGCCGGTGTGACCCTACATGAGTAGGGTCACTGTGTTACCCGTAATCCGTCAAGACCAAGTCGAAGGTTAAACTGACCGAGGCAAGTAGGTCGACCTCTCGGAGGTGACCGAGACCGAGTAAGGCCGGGAGATGACCCAAGAGAGGGATAAATAGCTAAGCAAGCCAAGTGGGGGAAGTCCCCCCCCCCACTCGGCCCACTCCCTTGTGGGAGGCGAGTGGGGGCACCCCCCCCCCCCCCCCCCCCCCCCCCCCACTCGGCCCACTCCCTTGTGGGAGGCGAGTGGGGGCATCCCCCCCCCCCCCCACTCGGCCGCCTCCCTTGTGGGAGGCGAGTGGGGGCAGCCCCCCCACTCGGTCGATCCCCTTTGAGGGAGGCGAGTGGGGGCAACCCCCCCCCCCCCCCCCCCCCCACTTGGCCCCCTCCCTTGTGGGAGGCGAGTGGGGGCAGCTCCCCCACTCGGCCGACCCCCTTTGAGGGAGGCGAGTGGGGGCAACCCTCCCCCCCCCCCCCCCACTCGGCCCCCTCCCTTGTGGGAGGCGAGTGGGGGCAGCCCCCCCCCCCCCCCACTCGACCGGCCTCCCTAGTGGGAGGCGAGTGGGGGAAGTCCCCCCCACTCGACCGTCCCCCTTAGGGGAGCGAGTGGGGGTGACCCTCCCTCCGCTCTCCCGATCCTCCTGCGAGGGGTGGAGTGGGCACTCCAAACCCCACTCGCCCCTCCTCATACGTTGATTGTTCATGGTCATGGTCGGACTGCGGATAGCAGAATTTTGGCTATTCACAGTCCAATTTTGGCTATCCGCAGTCCATCTTTGGGAAAGTCTATAAATAGACCTCCATGGGCACCTTGGGAAGGGTTGGTTCCTACCCCCCTCGCGTGTGAGCAAGCACTACCCCCCCCCCCCCCCCCCCCCCCCCCCCCCCCCCCCTCCCCTTGTCATTGAAGGTGGACGGTGAAGTGATCCTTAGTGCCCTCCAAGGTGCCCAGGCTCAGCATTGGCTTGGGAGGGGAAGTTCCGAGTGAGCTTCCGGGTGTGTGGTGGGACCTCCACGCTGCAGCTTAAGGGGTCCATTTGTGGACTCAGGTGTTCATCAAGGGCAAGGGTCTCTCAGTTCTTAGTGACCGGTCAAGGGTCTCAGCTTAGGTCAAGTAAGAGTTAGCCGCATTCCCCTTTCGAACGCTGAAACCGGGTTACTGGTTTCAACATTCACTACAAGAAAACAGGCTTTTAGTGACGAAATATTTGTGATGAAATAGTTTCCGTCACTAAAAATATACTTTTTGTGACGAAATTAAAGGTTGGTCACTAAATGATAATTTTCAATTAAAATCAGTGACTAAGATAAATATTTGATCACTAAAACTATTTTTTTAGTGACCAAAATAATATTTTGCAACTAAAAATTAATTTTTAGTAATCAAATTATATTTCGTCACTACACAAATATAATGAGTCACAAATTTTTTTTTATAATTAAATAGTTGAGATCGCGATTTCATTTCGGCACCACTCCATGGCCGGCGTTCGAGCCCTAAATTCGCGATTTCCTTCCGCTCGTAATTTCTCGCCTCTCGAGTCTCGATGATGATCCCTCTGTGATCCCCTCGACGACGAGCCCCCTTCAATCTCAAATCCAAATCGTGCATTTTGTTTTTCAATAAGCATTCCTCGGTACATCCTTAGCCCGCGACATTCAAAACCCCGCAACCTCCCCTCATTCTCCACAATCTCCCCGCGTTGGATTAGGGCCAATACCTTCTCCGCTCACGCCTCCTTACAAGCAAGCTTCCTCTTTTTCCTTGCAGATCTTCATCTTGGTGGAGCTTCCTCTTGGTTCTAGGCAGAACTTCTTCATGGCAGGTATGTCCTCTCCCCCGTCTCTCTTATTATTATTTTTTCTATTGAAGGCCATCAACCTATTTGTGTCATTTATTCATCAAAGTTCATCACCTCTCTTCTAGAGGATCATGCTAGAAGGATTTCATGCAATAGGGTTTGTGAAGGGGCCTGCTCCATGAGGCTGATCTTCATGTGCTTCATCTGGCTGTAGGATCTCTTTCTTCAAGTCCTGACCTGATGTGCTCTGGAATTTTAGCCATTATAGTTGGGATTTCATTAATTTTTGGGGGTCATCACCATGTTTGGTGATGCCAGCACTGATTGTTGCATGAAGGTGTTATTGAACCTTAATCCCCTGACTCTTTTAGATTTCTATCTTTTAATGTTGATGCCAAAAATTTTAAAGTCTTATAACAATGTAATTCATCTTACTTTATGTTGTCTTACTTTAATATATGCTTCTTTCTATTATTTTTATTTATATGAGGTGGAACATATAAGTCAATGGGATTTGCTGGGCATTGGTTTTAGAAAAAAAATCGGAATTTTCTTTTATTGGAAATTTAACCTTTCTGATCCCTAGCTAGAGAAGGCGGGGAAAAATAAATTGATGGTGCCTAGACATGGATTAGAATTTCCATCTTCTATTTCATCATTTTCTTTGTATGTTGAAGCTTCTCAAGTGAGGCTTGGGAAGTGCTTGATTTCTGATTGGTGTTCTGGCAGAAAAATTAGTAGTTATCAAAGTATTTAAAGCTTATAATAAAAAATAGTGTTGAGTATTACTGAATTCGAGTACACGTTCCAGATAATTCTTACTTCAGATCTTAATCTTGATAAATGATTTGATTTTCATTCTACATTTTGATTTCTAGATTTTATTTATGCACATGGATAGAAAGGATGGAAAACCTTCAAGAAACCTATGTATTTCTATATTCTACTTTGTTTTCGGTTGTTTTGAGATGTTTAGATTTCATTTAGTTCATTTTGCTTGTCTATATAAGTTTATATAATGTATTGCTTATTTTGTAGGAAGATAATGGTCTCAGATGTGAAGAATGGTGGAAGAAAAAGAATGCTTAAAGCTCTAATAATGTCAGAGATAAAATGCTTAAAGGTTTGCTATCTTAGTCTCTCAACCCTGCATCAAATTACAATGCAAAATCATGGAGTATCAAATAATTTTCTAAATCAACTTTTGAGCAAAACTGAGATTTCTATATAAATATTTTGTGGACAAGCCGAGAATGACACTTGGCCACTGTGGTTGGGTATTCTTTTCCCTTGAGATCAATAGAACACAAATTATAATCTCAATCTTAGCCCCAATTTATAAACCTCAAAGTTTAGAAAAAAACAAATACTTCTTGCCATGTTTATTTGAGTTGTTATAAATATTTTGATTTAAAATTGAGATGCCCTAGGGGTTCTCCCACGCACATGCGTGAGTTTTTAAATTGATTTCCTTGAGCCTTTGTTTCTCTTTTATAACACAGCAAAATGAGACAAAATGTATACATTGAGATAAATTCTGCGAGCTGATTAATATGCATCATGTTGCCACTTCTTCATAATTTATAGATACAAAATTGCTATCCTGACCCGCTCAGATGTGTTCATAGCCTTCTTAGATGTGTGCGCAAGCCGCTCAAATGCATGCGCAAGCCACTCAAATGCGTGCGCAAGCCGCTCAAATGCGGGTGCAGGCCCCACAAAAGCGTGTGTAGGCCGCTCAAATGTGGGCGCATGCCACTCAAATATGGGCGCAACCCACTCATATCATCCGTTTTGAAGCAAGATAATGTTATATTATTCGCCAAACTTTACTTATTTAGATAAACCACTTATTTTATAAGGTTTAATTTATTGGGTTATTGTTTGAACTTGAATTTCTTATTTTGAGCATGATATGATTAAGAAAAACATTTAATGAGTTAATGTTTTTGCCTTTGCTGCTTTTCGCATCTTGATTCCATCTAGCCAATTCAAATGCCCATCTACATACTCTTTGAGTTTTGACACATTGTTTTGCTTTCTTGCATTTTGTAGAGGCGAGCATTGGAATAAAAACAAGTGTCAAGTAATTGCTTGAAATCAAATAAATGCAAATCATTATTGTCAGTGATATAATTTTTAACCTGAAATTAAAATCGTTGACAAAGTTTCATTATCTCGTCGGCATTTGATGGAAAACATCATTTGGAAAATTGGACGGTAAACTTGGTAGATGGTAGGTATAGTCTTTCACATATGTACATGTACTTCAAGATTACCTGCCTGATTGTCTATCAATGGTGACTATGCCCAAAAAAATTGACCCCCTTAAAATCCTACTAAGTCTCTCTTCTTCGTGCACTGTTGCACTTCAATTTGTGGAACCCCACTTATTTACAATCATTTGGCTGCCGTCCGTGATAAGTTCAACCACAATCAACCTCACTTCACTTCTCAATCTAGATCTGGACATCTGATGCAAACCCTGAAGTAAACACTATTAAAACTCGAAACCACTGCCCCTGATTCTCTATGTTGGGATTCTGCTTAGCTTTTCCACTAAGTGCTTGCATATAGGGCTCTGCCGCTTTGTGTCGCTGCTAAGGATAATATACAACGCGCAGATATTTCTCGGGCTCCCCGACTTTGCTGTTCATGGTTGCTGCTCTGCTTTGAAGGCCTGAGCCTCACTATTTTCAGTTTTTTAGATTTCCAAAATTTCACATTTCCATCTTCTATTTTAGTTCAATAAACTGTTGGTAAGAGATGTGTTTGTAATTCACAGATTAGGTTTAAATTTGAATTAATGCACTGTTTGGGGGAGTTTTCTGGGGCGGAAATGTTAAAGTCAAAGTTGGCCATAGTTTTTGTCGGGATTTCAACTTGATACAGCCCATACTTTATAAGACCATAGCTGGGGGAAAAACAACAACCAGTTCCCCATATGCCAAGTAGAAACGGATGTAAGTTTGTTGTTTTGTTCCATTTATCATTATTCGTTATCTTAGACTTTGAAATAAATTTAAAGTTAAAATATTTATGTGCAGCTATGCTAATGTTAATTTATGTAAGATGGATTAGGTGAAGCAAGATGGATTTTTCCTTCTATTTTATTTCAATAAACTATTGGTAAGAGATGAGTTTGCAATTCAGAGATTAGGTTTAAGTTTAAATTATCTCACCAATTTTGGGAGTTTTCTGGGGTGGAGATGCTAAAAACAAAAGTTAGCCACAATTTTTCTCCACAACACAAAAATGCAGTATTGCTGTGTAGTGCAAAATTGCTTGCAGTTTGCGGCTTAGTTTTGCACTGCAGCAAAACTTGTTGAATAAAACTACCAATGATCTGAAATAGCAGATATAACATTGAATATCTTACAGCAGTTCCAAACCAATTAAGGAATGGAAACTAGATTCTTTGTGGTGCAACCTCTTCCAATGCGCACTAGGTTGAATCGGAACATACCACCAGACAATGACAACCACCAACTCAGGAACAACAAACGTCGCCGCCCCCGGCGACGCACTTTGTCACCCCCGGCGACGCGTGTCGTCGTGCCCACAGAACAAAAATTTAATCTGCATTCGGTGTGTGTGGGGGGAGGGGGTGCACTGCAAAAAAAAAAGCATAAGGAACAAAAGTTTTAATCTGCATCTGAACCATTATCAATTACTGAGCCAGGCTAAGACATACAAAATTTCATCATGAAACTTGGAAAATTTAAGCACTTTTTAATATCACTTGTGTATATATTAATTAAAAAATATGTGTTTAGTCAGAATGTCCTAAAAATCCAAAAAAAATTAACATTGTGTGGGCGTGGTTGGTTATGCTTTTTAAACATGGTTATATCCATTCTCTTTAGCCATAAGAACAAGTGGGATGCATGATTTTCAGAATTTTACATTCAATTGTGTTCATAAATGCTCATAGTATTATACAAGTGATTTTCTCAGTATTCTATATACCCACAATTGAATGTGCATAAATGCTCTTGATCACGTTGCAGAAAAACTTAAGCTTCCATTCTATGAGGTTTCCTGTTTGCTAGATTGTGTGTTATTTATAATTCCATTTGTTTTACATAATTATTGATACAAAAGTGAAGGATGATTAGTAGCATTGAGCAAACCATTTTCTGAACAGGTCCCTACTGGCTGGAAATTCTTTGGAAACCTAATGGACGCAGTGAAGTTGTCTATTTGTGGGGAAGAAAGTTTTGGAACAGGTTCAGATCACGTTAGGGAGAAAGATGGGATATGGTAAAAAAATTGCATTAATTTGTGAAAATTCCATAAAGTATTCAATTTTTTAATCTCATGTAAGAGTTATAACTTTATGCAGGAACTTCCTATACTTAGCAAACTTGACACAACCATTTATGGTCATCCTGAATCAGCAATCACAGAGCAAATTATCGAACAAGGAATCAAGGGACAAATGACTCCAAGAGAAGTAGGCTATTCTGCACAGATTTGATGTGTATTTTATTGAGTACACACACATACATATATATGCTTTTTTAAACATATTTTACTTCTATAAATGTGTCCAGGAAGCTGAGAGAAAGAGGCTGTTCATGTTAGACTACCATGGTTTATTTCTTCGTTCACAAAGTTAGAGAATTACAGGGCACCACCTTGTATGGTTCCAGGAAAGTCTTCTTCCTCAAGAGCGATGGCACGCTGATGCCGATCCCGATCGAACTCCATTGCCCGCCATCCACTTTGTATTTCCCTCATTTGCATGCCACTTTATATATCCCTATTTTGCAGGCCTATGAGGAGGTTGAAGACGGGGAGCTTGGAGAGGATGGAGAAATCACAATATATTGGTTCAACACAGTATATTTATTTATTTTGTGTTACATGTAAAGAAAGAATTATTATGCAATGTTTTTTTATTATAGAATTTTTTTATGTATTGAGTTTAATAGAGTTAAAAGCTCTATTTGTCTGTACTAAAGGGTTTGGGCTATCTCCCACCTTTTTTTCTATTAATAAATGTAAAGAAATATTCTCTTTTCGTTCATGAGATTTTTTTTAGCAAATGCATATCTTATTTATTGCTTTATTTAATGATGAAATAAATAATTTTAGTAACCAAAAATCATTATTATTGCATTGTACAACTAGTGACTAAATAAATATATTTAGTGACGAAAAAAAGTTATCACTAATAATATACATTTAGTGACGAAAAATAGTTGTCACTAATAATGTACATTTAGTGACGAAAATTAGTTGTCGCTAAAAATATATATTTAGTGACAGAAATTTATTTGGTCACAAAAAAACCTTTTGTGACACCCCTTTTGCAACCACCTTGTGACGGATTAAATTTGGTCACTAAATGTCTTTAGTGACCAAATCGCAATATTTAGTGACCAAACTTTTCGTCACTAAATGTCAAATTTCTTGTAGTGATTCTGGTGCAGTGAGTGTGGAAGCGGCTAGTTCGGAAAGCTCCGAGCCGAGTCTCATGGCGGGAAGCAAAGAACCAGAGAGGTCGCCTCCCCCCAGCATGTTGCGGTCGTTGACAGAGGAGGAGGAGGCAGATGAGGCAGATCATGTGTTGGGTGATCTGACCAAGTTGGAGGTGGCAGAGGAAGTGACTGAGAAAGAGGTCATTAGCGGCATTGGAAGGCCAGAGAAGATACGAATTAGCGGGAGGCTGAGCGGGCCAGATCAAGAGAAGATCTGAAGATGTGTCCAGCAGAACATAGACATCTTCACATGGAGTGCTGCGGAGATGTCAGGTATTGACGCGGATGTGGCATGTCATCGCCTCAACCTCGACCCGAATTTTCCGCCCCATTCGCCAAAAGAAGAGGAAAGTGTCGCCCACCCTCGCTGGGCAGATCAGAGAGGAGGTGGGGAAGCTGCTCGAGGCCGGGTTCGTGGAAGAAATCCAATATCCAGGGTGGGTTTCAAACGTGGTAATGGTGAAGAAGGGAGATGGGAGGTGGAGAATGTGTGTGGACTTCACTCTGTCGAACAAAGCATGCCCTAAAGACTGCTACCCGTTGCCCCAGATCGATGCGTTGGTAGATTCAGCAGTCGGATTCCCGGTGATGAGCTTCTTGGACGCGTTCTCCGCTTACCATCAAATTCGAATGCATTCGGGACGTCTCGTTCATCAAGGACGATGAATGTTATTGTTACAAGATGATGTCGTTTGGGTTGAAGAATGCGGGGGCAACCTACCAAAGGATGATGGATCGAGTCTTCAGAGGGCAGAAGGGGCGCAACTTAGAGGTCTACGTGGATGACTTGATGGTTAAAAGCAGGGATGTGGAGTCCCACCTGCAAGACCTAGTGGAGACCTTCGCTACCCTTCGGAGGTTCAAGATGAGGCTGAACCCTTCCAAATGTGTTTTTGGATCAAGTCGAGGAAAGTTCTTGGGTCATCTACTCACCCCGGAGGGGGTCGAACCCAATCCAGACAAGGTAAAAGCCATTTTGGAGCTGGAATCGCCGAGGAACGCGAAAGAAATTCAGAGGCTGACTGGGAAGTTAGCAGGGCTGAGTCGGTTCCTCTCTAGGGCGGGAGAGAAGTGCTCTCCTTTCTTCAAAGCCCTGCACTAGAGTCAGAAATTCGAATGGACACCAGAGTGTGAGAAAGCCTTTCAGGCCTTGAAGGAACAACTAACGCGAGCCCCCTTGCTCCAGGGGCCGAGGGAAGGAGAAGACCTTTTTCTCTACCTAGGGGTAGGGGTCGAGGCAGTGAGTTCGGTCCTGGTCCGGGAGGAGGGGAAGAAGCAGCTGCCGATCTACTATGTTAGCAGAGTCCTGAAGAAGCAGAGCTGAGGTACCCTGTCCTGGAAAAGCTGGCATTTGCTTTGATCATCTCGACCCGGAAACTCCGCCCATATTTCCAGGCTCACTCGATCAGGGTGGTGACCGACCACCCCCTTCGCAACATTATGGAGGGAGTAGAGCATTCAGGCAGGTTGGCAAAGTGGTCGGTGGAGCTCAGCGAGTTTGATGTCAGCTTCATCCCCCGGTTGTCGATGAAGGCACGAGCGGTAGCAGACTTCCTGGCAGAATACGTCAAAGAGGTGGACGGGCCAGAGCCCGCCGGGTTGGTGGCATGGGATCTGTTCGCGGATGGAGCATCGGGAAAAAGTTCCCTCGGCGGAGGGGTGATCCTGGTCAGCCCACATGGGACCAGGATCGAGCAAGCGATCCACATTCGGTTCCCTGTGACCAACAACCAGGCCGAGTATGAGGCAGTGGTGGCAGGGCTCCGTCTGGCAAAGGAGCTGGAGATCCGGGACGTGAAGGTTTTCACAGATTCAATGGTGGTGGCCTCCCAGGTTCGAGGGGAGTTCGAAGCAAAGGAGCCAACCCTCCAGAGGTATCTGGCGAAGGTTAGGGACCTCGTCGGATGGTTCCACACCTTCTCCATTCAGCACATTCCAAGAGAGGAGAACGCCCGAGCGGACCAGTTGGCGAAGCACGGTCCTCGCGCGGGAGGAACGGTGACCGAGCTGTTCCTCCCCTCCATCGAGGAAGGCGAGTTGATGGAGATTGATCAAAGAGCCTCGTGGATAGACCCGATCCTCACCTTCCTGACCTCAGGCAAGTTCCCGGAAGGAAACCTAGATAAGAGGCGGTTCAGGTACAAGTCAGCATACTACATGATGCACGAAGGGAGCCTGTACAGGAAGACCTTGGCCGGGCTCCTAGCGAGGTGCGTGGCGGAAGATGAAGTTCCGAGGGTCTTGGAGGAAATCCACTCCGGAGAATGCGGGAGCCATTCGGGAAGTCAGACCCTAGAAAATAGGGTTCTAAGGCAAGGGTACTTCTGGCCGACTCTGCGGAAGGATGTCATGGAGTTTGCAAAAAAGTGTCAGAAGTGTCAACTCTTCGCGCCGCTCCAACTTCAACCCGCGCAGAGGCTCAGAACGATCACTGCGCCCTGGCCCTTCGCCATCTGGGGGATGGACTTGGTCGGTCCGTTCCCTCAGGCTAGCGGTCAGAGGAGATTCTTGTTGGTTATGATTGACTATTTCTCCAAGTGGGTGGAGGTTAAGGCCTTGGCAAAGACGACCTCGCAGGTGATAAAGAATTTCATCTGGGGAGAAATAATTTGCAGACACGGGATCCCCCTTGCCATAGTAACAGACAACGGGCCACAATTCGCTAGCGATGAACTCATCACCTTCTGCGGTCAAGTGGGCATCGACCTCCGCTTTGCCTCTGTCCACCATCCTCGAAGCAATGGGCAGGTGGAGGCCGCCAACAAAGTCATTGTCAACTTGCTGAAGAAGAAGGTGGAAAACCTGAAGGGGAACTTGGTGGAGCAACTTCCCTCGGTCTTATGGGCCTTGAGAACAACTCCAAACACAGCAACGGGTGAAACGCCATTCAAACTCTCCCATGGGTCAGAAGTCGTGCTCCCAGTGGAGTTCGAGGTCAGATCCCCCCGGGTCGTAGCTGCCAAGGAGGGGGACGAGGACTGGAGAATGGGCAACGAAGAGGAGCAACGACTCTCGTTGGATATGGTTGAGGAGCTCCGGGACCTCGCCACGGTTCGACAAGAGGAAGTGAAGCGTCGGATGGCCAGGTACTTCGATAAGAACATTAGAATCAAACAATTCATCCCAGGAGATCTAGTCCTCAAAAAGGTCGACGCCGCGGGAAGGTCGGCGAACGTAGGAAAGCTCCAGCCCAATTGGGAGGGGCCCTATATGATCTTGGAGGCCCTGAGGTCAGGGGGTATCGCCTTCAGAATGTTGAGGGAATCCCCCTTGGTAATACTTGGAGTGGCGACGATCTTAAACGTTTTTATCCTTAATGAATATGTTGATTGTTTCTTTGGTCATACTTCTTACTCCAGCTTAAGATAGTTACTCTGGCCGATGGGAGCACAGGTTGGTAAGGTTCCACGAAGAGAAATTGTATCGCGAAAGCGGACGGGTACTTCCACCTCCAATCGGTAAGTGGACTGGGAAGGCGTTGAGTTCCTCTACCTCCAGGTGAAGTTAAACACCTAGGACGTGGATGGGTACTTCCACCTCCAGTCAGATTGGGAAGGCGTTGAGTTCCTCTGCCTCCAAGTGAAGGTAAGCACCTTGGATGCGGACGGGTACTTCCACCTCCAATCGATAAGTGGACTGGGAAGGCGTTGAGTTCCTCTACCTCCAAGTGAAGTTAAACACCTAGGACGTGGATGAGTACTTCCACCTCCAGTCAGATTGGGAAGGTGTTGAGTTCCTTTGCCTCCAGGTGAAGGTAAGCACCTAGGACGCGGATGGGTACTTCCACCTCCAATCGGTAAGTGGACTGGGAAGGCGTTGAGTTCCTCTACCTCCAAGTGAAGTTAAACACCTAGGACGTGGATGGGTACTTCCACCTCCAGTCAGATTGGGAAGGCGTTGAGTTCCTCTGCCTCCAGGTGAAGGTAAACACCTAGGACGCGGACGGGTACTTCCACCTCCAATCGGTAAGTGGACTGGGAAGGCGTTGAGTTCCTCTACCTCCAGGTGAAGTTAAACACCTAGGACGTGGATGGGTACTTCCACCTCCAGTCAGATTGGGAAGGCGTTAAGTTCCTCTGCCTCCAGGTGAAGGTAAGCACCTAGGATGCGGACGGGTACTTCCACCTCCAATCGGTAAGTGGACTGGGAAGGCGTTGTGTTCCTCTACCTCTAGGTGAAGTTAAACACCTAGGACGTGGATGGGTACTTCCACCTCCAGTCAGATTGGGAAGGCGTTGAGTTCCTCTGCCTCCAGGTGAAGGTAAGCACCTAGGACACGAATGGGTACTTCCACCTCCAATCGGTAAGTGGACTGGGAAGGCGTTGAGTTCCTCTACCTCCAGGTGAAGTTAAACACCTAGGACGTGGATGGGTACTTCCACCTCCAGTCAGATTGGGAAGGCGTTGAGTTCCTCTAACTCCAGGTGAAGTTAAACACCTAGGACGTGGATGGGTACTTCCACCTCCAGACAGATTGGGAAGGCGTTGAGTTCCTCTACCTCCAGGCGAAGGTAAACACCTAGGACGTGGATGGGTACTTCCACCTCCAGTCAGAATTGGGAAGGCGTTGAGTTCCTCCGCCTCCGGGTGAAGATAAGCACCTAGGACGTGGATGGGTACTTCCGCCTCCAATCAGATTGGGAGGCGTTTAGTTCCTCTGCATCCGGGTGAGCTAAGCCCCTAGGACGTGGATGGGTACTTTCACCTCCAGTCAGATCGGGAAGGCGTTGAGTTCCTCTGCCTCCAGGTGAAGGTAAGCACCTAGGATGCAGGCGTGTACTTCCACCTCCGATCGATAAGATCCCCGACTAGAGACCATTCTCCGGGCTCAGTCATGCCGGCAGATGGGAGGCTCATCGGGTCGACTCGCTGCTTTGTAATTGGACTCGGAAGGCGTTGAGTTCCTCTGCCTCCAGGTGAAGGTAAGCACCTAGGATGCGGATGGGTACTTCCACCTCCAATCAGTAAGATCCCTGACTATAGACCATTCTCCAGGCTCAGTCATGCCGACAGATGGGAGGTTTATCAGGTTGACTCGCGGCAGGTAAGACCTCAGGAAGGACAATCTGTTTGGTAAGACGGTTGAATCCCTTCGTCCCTCGGTGAAGGTAAGCACCTGGGACGTGAATTGGTTCTCCGCCCCCGGATAGTTCGGGTAGGTGTGGAGTTCCCTCCCCCTCCAGGTGAGCTCGGCTCCCTGGTAGGTGTGGAGTTTCCTCCCCCTCCAGGAGAGCTCGGCTCCCTGATAGGTGTGGAGTTCCCTCCCCCTCCAGGTGAGCTCGGCTCCCTGATAGGTGTGGAGTTTCCTCCCCCTCCAGGAGAGCTCGGATCCCTGGTAGGTGTGGAGTTTCCTCCCCCTCCAGGTGAGCTCGCCTCCCTGGTAGGTGTGGAGTTCCTTCCCCCTCCAGGTGAGCTCGGCTCCCTGATAGGTGTGGAGTTCCCTCCCCCTCGAGGTGAGCTCAGCTTCCTGATAGGTGTGGAGTTTCCTCCCCCTCCAGGAGGGCTCGGCTCCCTGGTAGGTGTGGAGTTTCCTCCCCCTCCAGGTGAGCTCAGCTCCCTGGTAGGTGTGGAGTTCCTTCCCCCTCCAGGTGAGCTCGGCTCCCTGATAGGTGTGGAGTTCCCTCCCCCTCCAGGTGAGCTCGGCTCCCTGATAGGTGTTGAGTTTCCTCCCCCTCCAGGAGAGCTCGGCTCCCTGGTAGGTGTGGAGTTTCCTCCCCCTCCAGGTGAGCTCGGCTCCCTGGTAGGTGTGGAGTTTCCTCCCCCTCCAGGTGAGCTCGGCTCCCTGGTAGGTGTGGAGTTCCTTCCCCCTCCAAGTGAGCTCGGCTCCCTGATAGGTGTGGAGTTTCCCCCCTCCAGGTGAGCTCGGCTCCCTGGTAGGTGTGGAATTCCCACTTTCCACCTTAGGCCGAGTTTAGCTCGGTTAGAGGTGTCAAGTTTCCCTCCACCTTCGGTTGGGCTTAGTCCGACCTCAGGTGTTGAGCTTTCTCCACCTCATGTCGAGCTCGGCTCGTCGGAGGGGTATTGAGTGGAGAAAGGTTCGTTCCCCACCTCGGGTCGAGTTCAGCTCGACTAGAGGTATCGGGTTTTCGTCCACCTTTGGTTGGGCTTAGTCCTACCTCAGGTGTTGAGCTTTCTCCACCTCCTATCGAGCTCGGCTCGCCGGAGGGGTGTTTAGTAGGGAAGGGTTCACCCTTCGTCTCAAGATGGCTTCAGCCGAAAGGCTTGGCAGAGGTTCCCTGATGGCAGATCCCTTCATGGATTCCCCTCAGGTCCCACCTACTCGTCAAATAGGTGGGTTGGACTTTCTTTCCGAGCTTGGGACAAGCTCGCAAAGAGCGGAGATTGTGTACAACCCTCATATTCTCCGAGCCGGTGTGACCCGACATGAGTAGGGTCGCTGTGTTACCCGTAATACGTCAAGACCAAATCGAAGGTTAAAAAACTGACCGAGGCAAGCTGGTCGACCTCTCGGAGGCGACCGAGACCGAGTAAGGCCGAGAGATGACCCAAGAGAGGGAGAAATAGCTAAGCAAGCCAAGTGGGGGAAGTCCCCCCCCCACTCGTCCCACTCCCTTATGGGAGGCGAGTGGGGGCAACCCCCCCCCCCCCCCCCCCCCCCCCCCCCCCCCCCCCCCCACTCGGCCCCCTCCCTTGTGGGAGGCGAGTGGGGGCATCCCCCCCCCACTCGGCCCACTCCCTTGTGGAGGCGAGTGGGGCATCCCCCCCACTCGGGCGCCTCCCTTGTGGGAGGCGAGTGGGGGCAGCCCCCCCACTCGGCCGATCCCCTTTGAGGGAGGCGAGTGGGGGCAGCCCCCCCACTCGGCCCCCTCCCTTGTGGGAGGCGAGTGGGGGCAGCTCTCCCACCCGGCCGACCCCCTTTGAGGGAGGCGAGCGGGGGCAACCCCCCCCCCCCCCCCCCACTCGTTCCCCTCCCCTGTGGGAGGCGAGTGGGGGCAGCCCCCCCCCCCACTCGGCCGGCCTCCCAGTGGGAGGCGAGTGGGGGAAGTCCCCCCCACTCGACCGTCCCCCTTAGGGGAGCGAGTGGGGGTGACCCTCCCTCCGCTCTCCCGATCCTCCTGCGATGGGTGGAGTGGGCACTCCAAACCCCACTCACCCCTCCTCATACGTTTATTGTTCATGGTCATGGTCGGACTGCGGATAGCAGAATTTTGGCTATTCGCAGTCCAATTTTGGCTATCCGCAGTCCATCTTTGGGAAAGTCTATAAATAGACCCTCATGGGCACCTTGGGAAGGGTTGGTTCCTACCCCCTCCCTCGCGTGTGAGCAAGCACTACCCCCCCCCCCCCCCCCCTCCCCTTGTCATTGAAGGTGGACGGTGTGGTGATCCTTAGTGCCTTCCAAGGTGCCCAGGCTCAGCATTGGCTTGGGAGGGGAAGTTCGGAGTGAGCTTCCGGGTGTGTGGTGGGACCTCCACGCTGCAGCTTAAGGGGTCCATTTGTGGACTCAGGTGTTCATAGTGACCGGTCAAGGGTCTCAGCTTAGGTCAAGTAAGAGTTAGCCGCATCCCCTTTCGAACGCTGAAACCGGGTTACTGGTTTCAACAATGATGCCCAACCCCTTTCCAGGACAATTAATGTTATTGGTGACTATCCTAACCTAAAGTTCCACCCTCTCATTACTCTTTATAACTCGGGTGTTTTCACGCCTTATGTTTCATCTCACTCCTAAGTAACCGTTCTTTTGAATGGTGCTCAAGTCTAGTAATTCTTTGTCCACTAAGTGGCCTACACTCATATCTTATTATAATCCAAACCCCACTGATTTCCTATGTGATACTATTAATCTAATCATCATAATGAGTTTTCACTATCCGTAGACCACGCCATATAACTAACTTAGATTCCTATGATGGAACCTTGGTCAAATTGCTTCCAAATGACTTCCAATCTTTATCATAGATTCATAATAGATATAATAATGAATGATCAGAATCCAAGCATGTTTCATATAATTGTGACCTCTATAAAAATTCATTAATTAATAATCTGAATCTAAAATGTGAAGGAGGTATCATGCTAGTGAATTCAAACTTGATAAATATCATTCCAGAGGTGAAATGTGACATGATAACAAGATTTCAAATGTTTCATATTTTTCCAGCAATTATATAACCATGATTCCTAATTTTCAATAAATGAATGAAAATATAATTTTACGCAAAGATCACAATTTTCCAACCATTTTAAACCCACAATTTCTATTTATCTTTAAAGGGGTGACAAAATGACTTTACACTACAGATACTGAAATTTGACTTCCTAAGATTCTGGAAAAATTACAGTAGCATCATATTGACATAAAAACACTATTTCCAGAAGATCACAATTTTCCAACCATTTTAAACCCACAATTTCTATTTATCTTTAAAGGGGTGACAAAATGACTTTACACTACAAGTACTGAAATTTGACTTTCTAAAATTCTGGGAAAAGTACAGTAGCATCATATTGACATAAAAACACTATTTCCAGAAGATCACAATTTTCCAACCATTTTAAACCCACAATTTCTATTTATCTTTAAAGGGGTGACAAAATGATTTTACACTACAAGTACTGAAATTTGACTTCCTAAAATTCTGTGAAACTTACAGTAGCATCATATTGACATAAAACACTATTTCTAGAAGATCACAATTTTCCAACTATTTTAAACCCACAATTTCTATTTATCTTTAAAGGGGTGACAAAATGACTTTACACTACAAGTACTGAAATTTGACTTTCTAAAATTCTGGGAAAATTACAGTAGCATCATATTGACATAAAAACACTATTTCCAGAAGATCACAATTTTCCAACTATTTTAAACCCACAGTTTCTATTTATCTTTAAAGGGTGACAAAATGACTTTACACTACAAGTACTGAAATTTGACTTCCTAAAATTCTGGGAAACTTACAGTAGCATCATATTGACATAAAAACACTATTTCTAGAAGATCACAATTTTCCAACCATTTAAACCCACAATTTCTATTTATCTTTAAAGGGGTGACAAAATGACTTTACACTACAAGTACTGAAATTCGACTTCTAAAATTCTGGGAAAATTACAGTAGCATCATATTGACATAAAAACACTTTTTTTAGAAGATCACAATTTTCCAACCATTTTAAACCCACAATTTTTATTTATCTTTAAAGAGGTGACAAAATGACTTTACACTACAAGTACTAAAATTTGACTTCCTAAAATTCTGGGAAACTTATAGTAGCATCATATTGACATAAAAATACTATTCCTAGAAGATCATAATTTTCCAACCATTTTAAACCCACAATTTCTATTTATCATTAAAGGGGTGACAAAATAACTTTACACTACAAGTACTGAAATTTGACTTTCTAAAATTCTGGGAAAATTACAGTAGCATCATATTGACATAAAAACACTATTTCCCGAAGATCACAATTTTCCAACTATTTTAAAACCACAATTTCTATTTATCTTTAAAGGGGTGACAAAATGAGTTTACACTACAAGTACTGAAATTTGACTTCCTAAAATTCTGGGAAAATTACAGTAGCATCATATTGACATAAAACACTATTTCCAGAAGATCACAATTTTCCAATCATTTGAAACCCACAATTTCTATTTATCTTTAAAGGGGTGACAAAATGACTTTACACTACAAGTACTGAAATTTTACTTTCTAAAATTTTGGGAAAATTACAGTAGCATCATATTGACATAAAAACACTATTTCCAGAAGATCACAATTTTCCAACCATTTTAAACCCACAATTTCTATTTATCTTTAAAGGGGTGACAAAATGACTTTACACTACAAGTACTGCAATTTGACTTCCTCAAATTCTGGGAAAATTACAGTAGCATCATACTGACATAAAAACACTATTTCCAGAAGATCACAATTTTCCAACCATTTTAACCCCACAATTTCTATTTATCTTTAAAGGGGTGACAAAATGACTTTACACTACAAGTACTGAAATTTGGCTTCCTAAAATTCTGGAAAAATTACAGTAGCATCATATTGACATAAAAACACTATTTCCAGAAGATCAAAATTTTCCAACTATTTTAACCCCACAATTTCTATTTATTTTGAATACACATTAATATGGAATTACAAAAGAAAATACCAGAAATAATCACTCATAAATTTTGATAAAATTACCATAGGCTTATATTAGAATCATGACCTACTGTGATTTATCTCAAATTTATCAGACATATAAAACACCATTATTTGCACAAAAACCATAAAGGGCATAAATGTAATCTTAGCTACTTATAGCATGAAATATTCCCCAAAAATTCTCAGAAAATTCCTGCTGCCATAAAAATGTAATTAAAGGCTAAACCTCAAGTTTCACTTCATTCTAAAATCATATGACCCCTTTTTAATTTCATAACTCAATTTAGGGGTAATATAGTAAAGTCATTTTGACTCCATGATGGGGCTTTTGAGTCAATTAGGTCTCCTTCAGGTTTAGGAACATTGTGGTGGGGTTAATTCACAAGTGTAAGTCCAATTTGAGCTAATTTGACCTAAGTTGACCTGCCTCCTATAGTGGATCACATGTGAGTTCACTCAACCCAGTGCATCCCAAGGTCACCACCAAGCTCAAACTCACCTCACTCACCACATGTCCTACCCTAATTGAAGTTAAGGGGTCTAGTAGGAAATGAGATGTTACAAAACGTGCACCCGGGCAAAATAACCGCGCTTAGGCGAAAAACACACATCTTAAAACATATGCAATTTAATGCGTTCGGCGTTGGCGCTTATTTTGGGTTTTATAAAATTATTGTATAATGTCAATTCCAATACCAATTCCTTCATTCAGCCGAATAACTTTATGCCTCAATTCTCATTTTGTTGACTGAATTCAATCTTACAGCCGAACAACATAATTGGAATTATGTATAAAGGCAATTCATGTAGATATTGGTTTCCGTCGAAAAGCCAATTCCAGAAAGCCAATTCCATTCAAACGAACGGACCATTGGGTCCGTTCGTTTGAACGGAATTGACTTTCTCGAATTGACATTGATGATTAGAAATTCAATTCTAATGTTCTGCGCAACAGAATTTATGCGGATATTGACTATCATGTGAAAATCAACGGCTTTGACAATGAACTAAAAAAATCAAATCGTCAATTCTTACCTCGGCCCATCGGTTTTCCGCATAATAGAGTGTTTTCGCCAGAGTTTTTCGACCTATAAGTGTGTTTTTTGCCCATGCGTGCGTTTTCCTGCAGGGTGTGTTTTTCGGCCGGGCACGTGTTTTTCGATTGGGCGCGTGTTTTTCAACCAGACGTTTATTTTTCGCCCATGCAGACGTTTTTTCTCCAGGGAGCGCGATTTTTCGCTCGAACACGCGTTTTTCACCCGGTCGCGTGTTTTTCTCCCGGGCGAGCATTTTTCGGCCGGCCAAGTGTTTTTCGGCCTGCCGTGCATTTTTCGTCCGGGCGCTCTTTTTTCGCTCCGGCGCGCGTTTTTTGCCTGAGAGCGCGTTTTTGTCGGTCGTGCGTTTTTTGACCCGGGCACATGTTTTTTGACCAGCGCAAATGTTTTCCGGTCGGGCGCACGTTTTTACGCCCTAGCGTGCGTTTTTCAGCCGGACGCAAAATTTTCCATCCGGGCGCACGTTTTTCGCCCAGGCGCGAGTTTTTTGCCCGGGCACGCGTTTTTTCGCCCGGGCGTGTATTTTTCGCCCGAGCGCGCGTTTTTCGCCCGGGCGCTAGTTTTTCGACCGGGCGAGCGTTTTTCACCAGGGCGCGCGTTTCTCAGCCGGGCGCGCGTCTTTCTCCTGGGAGCACGTTTTTCGCCCGGGCGCACATTTTTCGCCCTGACGCGCGTTTTTCGTCCCGGCGCGCGTTTTTTCGTCCGGGCGCACGTATTTCCGCCAGTGCGCACGTTTTTCATCCGGACGTGAATTTTTCCGCCCGGGAGCGCATTTTTCGCCTGGGCGCGCATTTTTCGCCTGGGGGCGCATTTTTCGCCTGGGCACGCGTTTTTCGCCTGGGGGCGCATTTTTTGCCCAGTCGCGCATTTTTCGGCCGTGCGCACATTTCTCGCCGGGCGCTCATTTTTAGCCCGGGCGCGCATTTTTCTCTCGGGCACACGTTTTTCTCTCGGGCACTCGTTTTTCGCCCGGGCGCGCGTTTTCCGTGCAGGAACATGTTTTTATCCCGGGCGCACTTTTTTGCTAAACCGTGTTTATTTCGGCCCGGGCGCTCATTTTTTGCTCTGGTACGCATTTTTCTCCTAACATCGCATTTTTTGCCCGGGCCGCAAAACGCCCTGGGCCGAATAACACTAGTTCGGGTGAAAATGTGTGCTAGTGAAAAAAATGCGCGCATGGGCAAAAAATGTACGTCGAGACAAAAAGTGTGCTTCCGTGCCAAAAAATGCACTCCCAACCGAAGAACTCGCGATCGGGCGAAAAATGCGGTCATGAGCCAAAACACACACACACACACACACCTTGGCGAAAAACACGCATCCTGGAGAAAAATGCGCGCCCAAAAAAAATGTGCACCTGTGCGAAAAAATTGTGCTTGGGTGAAGAACGCGTCTTAAAACATATTATGCAATTTAATGCGTTCGGCGCTGACACTTATTTTGAGTTTTATAAAATTTTTGTATAATGTCAATTCAAAGACCAATTTCATCATTCAGCCGAACAACTTTTGTGCTTCAATTCCAATTATGTTGACTGAATTCAATCTTACAACCGAACAATAAAATTGGAATTCTGTACAAATCCAATTCATGTAGATATTGGTTTTCGTCGAAAAGCCAATTCCCGAAAGTTAATTTCATTTAAACGTACGAACCCTAAGTGTCTGTTTGTTTGAAAGTTATTGATTTTTAAGAATTAGCTTTCAGTCCAATGTCAATACATGCAGGAATTGATATTGAGTTTAATTTCAATTTAGTTATTCATCGCATGATGATTTTTTATCAAAAGAATTGGTTTTAGTCATTTTTGTTTGTTAGGATTGAAGAAATTGACTTTGAAGAATTTAAATTAAAAATGAAACCATAAAAACACAAACAAAAATAAAACATTGTGCGAATGTGAATGGAAAGACAAGATTCATGGGAAAACACGCGCCCAGACGGAAAACGTGCGTCTAAGCTAAAATCGAGCGCTCGGACGAAAAACACAAATAAAGACGAAAAATGCGTGCCCGGGAGGAAAAATGCACGCACGGGAGGAAAAATTCACGCCCAGGCAAAAAATGCGCTACCGGGCGGAAAAAAGCGCACTCGGGCGGAAAAATAAGTGCACGGGCGAAAAAATGTCGTCATGGCGAAAAATGTGCACCCGGTCGGACAATGCGCGTCGGGTGGAAAATGTGTGCCCAAGATGAAGGAATGCGCGCCCGGGCGAAGAAATTCCCTCCCAGACAAAGAAATGCGCGCTGGGGCGAAGAAATGCGCACCCGGGCGAAGAAATGTGTGCCAGGGCGAAGAAATGTGCGCCCGGGCGAAGAAATGTGCGCCCGGACAGAAAATGCGTGCCTGGGCGAAAAAATGCGTTCACGGGAGTAAAATGCCTGCCCGGGCGAAAAAGGCGGGTTGGGCGAAAAAGTTGCGTCTGGGCAAAAGGTGTGCTCAACAAAAAATGTGTGTCCGGACGAAAACACACCCTAGAGAAAATGTGCACAGCTGGAAATGAGCGATGATGCGAAAACTCGCGCTCGTCAGAGTTCGCAGTTCTGGAATGCTCAACCTCAAAACCTACGGTGGATCCTAAACATTCGACAGAGGGTTCTGTAGATTTATTTCGATATCGATGTCTTTGGACTCAAAAGCCAATTCCACTCTAAAAGCTTTCATCTGAACAACAGTATTGATTTTTGTATTATCAAAGTCAATTCTTAAATACTAATGTCGTTCAAACGAACAAACCCAAAAACATATCCATGGTTTATACGGACTGAACGGTGTCAAAGTATGTATAAGATAAATAAAATTTGACTAATAGAATAATTATACATATCACACCCACTATACATCCAGTCTTCAACAAAACTAATAACTTATCATTCACATCTCATAATGAATGATGTATTACTTATTGCTTTGGAATGATCGTCATGATAAAGGTCCCAAAATAATGAATGGTTTCATACACATTGATAATAGATCAAACCCATCTGGTCAACTTTCATCTAAAGGCGCTAGGTTGTATCAAACTCAAGGATGACACAATATTGTGTCTCAAGATATTGTCATGTTTACCTATTGAAATCGAAAGATGATACTTTCGAGACTTTTAAGATCTTCAAATCTCGGGTAAAAAATCAGTTAAATCTAAAAATTAAGAGACTTAGAAGTGATCGAGGAGGAGAATACACGACAACTGAGTTTAGAGAGTTTTGTGCCTCTGAGGGTATAATTCTTGGAACTACATCTCCTTACTCACCTTAGTCGAATGGTGTTGCTGAGCATAAGAATAGAACTTTGACAGAGATGTTAAATTATATGCTCCTCACAGCTGGCATGCCTAATACCTTTTGGGCGGAAGCAGTCCTAACTGCGAATCACATTCTGAATAGAGTGTCTCACTCAAAGCTTAGTTCTACTCCGTATGAGTTGTGGCACGACCATCCTTGTAGATGTGATAATCTTAAGACTTGAGGTTGTATTGTTTATGTGTGAATATAAGACCTTAAGAGACCTAAAGGGAGACCTAGAACGATAACTTGTGTCTATCTAGGAAGTGCAGAAGACAGTGCAGCTGACCGGTTTCTGGATCTATCCACTAATACAGTGATAGTCTAAAGATGCTATTTTTTTCGAATAGAAATTTATCAAAGATCGTGGCTTTACCGTCTCCAGGTCTACTGATATGATTTCAGAATCCACTATAGAACTTGAAGCTGGCCTCTCTGGCACTGCTGCCCAACCTCTAGAGGTGGAACTTATTCCTCTTAGAGTATCTACAAGAGATAGAATCTCTAAGGATTTTGGTGAGAATTTTGTCACCTACCACTTAGAGGATGATCCATTCTCCTATCAGGAAGCAATGAGATCTAGAGATGCGTTAATGTGGGCAGAAGTCATCGATGATAAGATGAACTCGCTTCTACAAAATAACACCTGACATCTAATGGACCTACCAAAAGGAGCTAAAGTCCTAGGATGCAAGTGGGTATTAAAGAAGAAATTGCACAGTGATGGGTCTATAGTCAGATACAAAGCACGTCTAGTAACTAAGGGTTATAAACAACGGGGGGAATTGACTATTTTGATGTCTATTCACATGTATGTCACCTATTCACTATTAGGATTCTTCTAGCCTTAGATTCTATCGAGAACTTTATAGTTCATCAGATGGATGTAAAGACAACCATCTTAAATGGAGAGCTTAATGAAGAGATCTACATGGCTCAACCTGAAGGTTATGTACATAGAGATCTAAGTGATAAAGTATGCAAGCTAGACAAATCTATTTATGGGCTTAAAAAAGTGCCTAAGATGTGGCACATGAAGTTTGATCAGGTGGTAAAGAGCATTAGATTTCAGTCCAGTCTCTTAAACAAGTGTCTCTATTACTGCTCAATGTCAAACCAAACAGACATCATATGCCTATATGTGGATGACATGTTGATTCCGGGGTCAGATCTTGCTGCCGCGAGGGATATTAAATCCGCTCTCGCAAAAGCGTTTGACATGAAGGACCTTGGTCCTGTGGATACCCTACTAGGTATGAAAGTTAGAGTAGACAAGGGGCGTGTCACTCTAATTCAAGCTCATTATATAAAGCAGATTCTCTCTACCTGGGGTTATAGAGACTGTAGGCATGTTGAAACACCAATTGATCTGAATGTCAAGTTGAGTCTGAATGAAGGGATAAGCGTTGATAAAGTAAAGTACTCGAAGATCATTGAAAGTCTCATGTACGCCACAAGTTACACTAGACCAGACATTGCCTTCTCTGTAGGCATGCTGAACCGTTTAACCAGTAGTCCAGGCAAAGAGCATTGAGATGCCTTAGACCGACTGATGAGGTACCGCAAAGGTACTAAAGATAACACTTTGTGCTACATTGGTTACCCTCCTACTTTGGAAGGATACTCTGATGCCTCCTGGTGTTTAGAAGTTGAAAACAGTAAGTCCACCAGTGGATTTATATTCACCTTGGGTGGAGCTGTCGTTACTTAGAAATCTAAAAGACAGACTTGTATAGCTTTGTCGTCTATGGAAGCCAAGTTGTTTGTCTTAGCTTTAGCTAGTGAAGAGGCAGATTGTATCAGGAATTTGATTTTAGACATTCACTTGTCTAGACTACAAGTGATCAATTATGTAAGCCTCTACTATGATAATCAGGCAGCAGTCCAAGTTGTTAAGATTGTCCTCTTTAACACTAAGAGATGACATGTGTGACTGAGATACACTCTTTTGAATTATCTGAAAGAATAGGGCATGATCACTTTGATCGATGTGCGATCGAAGGATAATCTAGTTGATCCATTGACGAAAGGAATGCCCAAAGACCGATCAATCAAAATAGTCGGGGGGAAATGAGACTCAAGGTGATTTGAGATCAACCTTAGTTCAAGGTTAGGCGATTTATTTCTGTCTTTGTCCAAATGTTTTGAATTCTTCACTTTCCATCGTCAAAGCAAGCATGTTGTGCTCCGCTGATGTTCTTGGTTGCCGAGCACGAATCTAGTGAGTTGTTTCATTCCACATTTGATGTTAACAACTTCATCGAGATTTGTCTTCCTTAACTTGGAGGAGAGTGTTATTCCATATTTGATAACACGATCTGACTTATTTTGGACCTTCTTCTGTTGATTGGTTCTATTCCACATTTGATGAGTTCCAATTAACTTTAGAAGAACAGTAACTGTGACATTCCATATAGGAACGCAGATATAGTTGCGGTGTCTAGAAGTCTGGAAATCATTTCGTTTGGAAACAGATAACAGATTCTGCGGTAGAACCTAAAATACTCTGCATAAGTGTCCTCTTAGCTAATTAGAGTACTACGTTCTTATAAGTAAAACTAGATACATGTACATTTTCCAATGTTGAATTCATTCTGAATGAAGTTCTCTGTTGGAAATTATAGGAGCTGCTGCTGATGGAGGAGCACGTGCAGTTTGGGATCCAGAGGAGGATGATCTGCTGATCGATGGTTTCTATAGTGTTTTGTTTGGTCTCTTTCTTTGGCCTTTTTCTTTGGCTTAGAGCATTGTTTTTAGCTCTCTTCTTTTCATCTGTCTGTTTGGACTATTTTATTTCGCTCTTCGGTTGGTCATGAGAAACTAAGTGTACTAGTACCTGATTCTCTGATTGTACTTTTGACTATGATGAGATGTTGCTGAATTTTTATTTTATTCTTATGCGTGCATATGTACTTCTGTTTTCCTCTTAGTCCAATATATTATGACAGGTGTTGTGGACACGGTTGTGTATTGAGTCGAATTTGGTTGAACACTACACACACCAACATCTTTTCGACGTCAGGTTTACCGTGGACATAGGAGGAGATTGTTAGGATATTTAGTTGATATGTCCGCGCGTACGTGTCAGGACCGACTCGAAATGACCCAATGGGTTTCGTTTCACTAAGGTTTAATTGCTCTACGCTGGAGATACTATATAAGGTCATTCCACATCAATGAGCCTTAGTAGACTATCTTGAGCGGAGCAATTACATATTGTTGGCTTCACTTTATTAAATGTGGCGCCGACCTCCACTCAAAGAGTGCTATCCTACCGACCCACATACAGGAACTGCAGTGCACCGTGCCAAATCCTCTCTGTACGCAGGTCTGCAACCCATCCATAACATGATGTTACTGGGTGTATTACAATGCTACAACGGGTTGTTGAGGTCGGCTAAGCATCTCCATTTAAAGAGTCTCCAGGCTTCGATCCACCGACCTTTATTATGAGAGGCTTTTAACACCACTCCTCATCCCCATCCACGCTGCACCTCAGACCCATCCACGCTGCAGCATATAAACACAAAAGATCTTTCCAAACAAAGCATTGTGTGACTAATGGCCGCACTTTTAAAGCTGTGTCCCATTGTGCGGTCTCATTCCAGTTTCTTCAAGTAAAAAACACAATTTGCAGGAGGGTTCACACCGAGGTTACGGTGTCTTGTTCGGCTCAAGCTGTCTCGTCAGACTTCCGCTATGTTTGGTATGGCTATGGCGGCAGGATAACAAGTAGTATCTTTGCTTCGCAGTAGGAGAATGAAGATGCATAGCTAGGAGAAAAGAAACATGAAAATATAGAAAACCTCTTTTAGCTTTTATGAGAGTGGTCAAGTTCAATGTTTTTCAAAAAGGCCTAAAACACTTTTTGACACCATCATTTTGTTGGTGTTTCCAAGGTGATCAGGACGTGGTCAAGCATTAAGTCTCACTGCCAACGCGATATGAGCATATGAGGTCACACACAAGAGTTTTTGGAAAAGTTGGAGGAATGTTTGTGTTGGCCTTACTCATATTGGATATGAGTGAAGGATCAATCCTACGACTTATTGGAGTTGGGTCGAGTCGACTGAATGCTCCACATGTATTGTGAATATTGTATGGAGCATGTTGACAAATTTTCAAGACAAGTCATTGAGAATGTCTCGATGAAATTTACCTCAGTTCGTCGAAAGGATTCGTCGAATGGACTCGACGAATTAGATCTACTTAACGAAACAGTTCATCGAATTGTCTCGACGAAATATATCAATTCATCGAAATGTCTCGATGAATTGGATATCTTCGTTGAATGGTCTCGACGAATTAGATCTACTTGACGAAATAGTTCATCGAATGGTCTCGGCGAAATATATTAATTCGTCGAAATATCTCGACAAATTAGATATCTTCGTCAAATGGTCTCGATGAATCAGGTATACTCGACGAATCTCTGAATTGTCTCGACGAATTTTATTCGTTTTGACGAATTCTGTGTTAGCTCCAATATTAATCTCGGGTGTGTGTGTGCAGATATCTTCTTTCTCTCCTGGTGTATAAATAGGACACGATTTTATGTCCTATTATACTCTCTCCTTTTGCGATTTTCAGAGAAACAGAAGTGTTCCGCAATCCGACGGAAGCGTTCCGATCGCCCACGATTTTCCGCAACCCATAGTCGCCGCCGCCTTTCCCCTTGACAGATCTATCAGTCCGTGGGAAATGTAGATGACTTTTCTTCTCCGACCTAGTTCTTGTTCGATAAGAAGTTATGGTTCTTCTTCACTCGTGTGGACTTCTATAGAGGCGCAGATCCTTTTCTCGGAACTCGACGTTTGTTCTCGGGATTTCGTTGCGGAGCACCTCGATTGAGTATTGACTCAATCTCTTTCAGGTATATCGCAAAGTGTTGTTTCTCCTATTTCTAGATTCATGAAATCACAAGATCATTTAACTGTTTATGGTTGTTCTTGTTTGTATATTCCGCTGCGCACATGCGGTGTCCTTTCACACTATGGTTGTTGACGCCAGGAAAATCCTGACCTCAAAATTCGGACCGATGCAGTCGGAGGCTACTCGCCCAGCAGTCCAACGAGATGACTTGGCTGGCGACTACGACGAAGCTAGAAGAGCAATGAACCGGACCACAGATGCTGCGGCAGGGAGGTCCCACCACGTACCCAGAAGCTCAAGAGAGTCTTCCCCTCCGAAACCAAAGTGGTCGAGCTTGGTACAGGGAAGGCACCGGCTTGGCGGAAAGCAAGGGTGACGGGCTCGAGAGTTCGGGAATCGGGGTCCAAAAGCTCAAGTCCAGGTGCCAATCCAAGTACCCCTGGGGTCCTATTTATCGGAAAACCAAAGGGTAGGGGGGGCTTTTAATAGCCCAGCCCCCAACCCGGCGACTATGGGTTACTCGACGAGTACCATGCTATAGTCGCCCAATCTGGCGAGTATTGGGTGCTGCTCGCACACGCCGGGCCAATACTCTCCCAGGGCTTCTGCTGTCTTCTGTGTGCGGCGAGCTCTTCTGGTTGATACTCGCCTACCTGGCGAGTATTGCCTGCATACTCGCCAGGGTCTCTTCTGCTTCTATCTTGGACTGCTGGTCTCTGTGTTGACCCGTTGTCCTTGACTTCTGTCTACGTGGCCTTAGATGGGCCTACCCTCGGAGAATGAGGGTTGTACACAATCCCCGCTCTTTGCGAGTAACGTAGTTGCTCGGAAAGAATCATCCAACCCTTATTCGACGAGCTGTCTTTCTGGCGAGTATTTGGTCTATACTCGGCATCTCGCTGGCCGACGCTCGAGCTCTATAAATAGAGGGGCAGGGGTCTCTGATGGCACGTCTTTTCTGAACTCGCTCAAGATGACGCGCGACTATGCTGCATAGGCTAAGGCGGCCATGGCTGGTCTTGTTGGCCTGTTCGACAGTCACGAGGCTGAGGATTTCCTCGCTTCTAAGAAGAGGAAGAGGCTCGCGAAGAAGAAGAAGAAAGGAAAAAAGAAGGTCGTTGAAGATGATGTCGCCGCCCCTTTGGGCGACCAACATCAGCAGCTGCTGGACGACTTGGGGCTCTCTAACGAGGGCGACTCGCCGGCCGCCGATCCTCCTGCTCCAAATGTCGCCGAGGAGGCGAGCATGCCTGGGACCTCGGCCCAGAATAAATCGGAGAATCTCGCTCCCGCGCGAGATAGAGAGCTTCCTACTCGTCACCTTCTCGATTAGTCTTGACTTGGTCCGTAGTCGCTAAATATTTCTGCTATGCTCGCAGATTCGTCTACCATCGGTGCTCAGGAGGAGCCTCTGGCCGTTCCTCCTCTGAGATCGTCGTCAATGATCTCGCCTATGGGTGGTGGGCGTTCGACGCGAGTTCTCCACAGCTCTTTGCTGGAGAGGAGACCAATGAGCGAGCAACGGGCTCCTCTGGCGAGCAACGTGCTTCCACCACCACCGCCTCTTGATTCTTCGGGGTTGGCGAGCAGCTCGCAGTTGCCCGTGGGTGGGCTTCCGCCACCTCCTCCTTTTCCTCCTCCCGTCACGACTCAGGGCGAGCAGCGCCCTTCGATTTCGACCGCTCCTTCTACTCACCAAGGCGAATCCTCGCTCCGTGGTGGGACAGAGGGCTCTTCGGGCTTCTTTCCTCCGAGGGGGGAGGGAGACCATCCGATAGTCGCGGTCGTGGGAACGCGCCTCCTAGCCGGGATCAGACCGCTGGGTCCCGTCCTACTCGGCGAGGCGATCATCATCACAACACGTCTCCTCAGCGAGGCAGGGGCTCTCCTCGCCGTCATTCTCGCAGTCCTCGGCCAGGTACTTGGTCGCCATTTGTGATAGTCGCCATTATCTTCACTTGGTTCCTTTAGTCGTCAAAGCCCTGATATTTTTACCCTTTTTTGCAGCTCGCGCTCGCACTCCCTGTAAGACCCCATTTTTTTTTTGCAAAAACCACCGGGTCTTAGGCCCAGAACCGCCGCTTTGCGGTGACACCCTCACTCGGAAAGGTCGCCACCACAAAACGCCGATTCTGCCGGCCAAATCGATCACAAAGGAAAGTTCATAAAAGAGAAGACAAGTCCACAGAATCAACATGAAATATAAATGTCCACACATATATTAACTGAATAAAAGAGATACAAGGGATACAATAATAAAAGGGGCTCTTGCCCTGTACATCATTTCTGCACTACAAGATCTCTCGCGGAAGCTAGCTCCTAAGTAAAACTAAAGCTAATCATCACCGACACTGAAACCGGAGTACTCAGACTAGTCTGACCCATCCCTGCAGACTCTGTACTCCATTGATGCTGCAACATTGGATGCTTCTTCTCTTTTGGCCTGCGGTCGCTGCCTCGCAATCTACGTCTACGTCTTCGCCTTCGGCCTCCTGGTCGCTGTGCTGGAGGGGTTCCACCCATCAGGGGGCATCTGACTCGAGTGTGTCCCGGCTGGTGACAATGGTAGCATGGCCGTGGGGGCCACCATGTTGGGTCATGTTGCACCTGTTTCTCTGACGATGCTGCGTCTCCTCGAAACCCTAAAATGATATGGTCCACCGACCGTTAGTCAAAAAGACTAAGCCTTATGTTCCCCACCCCACCCCCAATGGCTCCTAGGCACCGTATGGGGAGGAGGAAGCGGAGGACATTCAAGGGGTAATACAAAAGCAGGTGGCGGCGGATCTACAACTACACAGGTGTATATATATACGAAGCAGTAAGTAAGCATAATAAAGTGCATGTAAAGAACAGTAAGCAGTATAAATAATGGCAAGCGAAGTAATATAAAATTAACCATTGATTTATAGGAATGCCCATACAAACCTATAGACCAAGGGGTCGTTTAGCAGGGCCTACCGTATAAGAAGTCCCATGACCGACTTATACGTTAGGGGTAGGTTGAATGCAATGTTTATGCTATGTCATGCAAAGTATGTTGTTATGCTATGATCATACAAGTGCAACTCACTCACTACGACTCTATGCGCATAGACCTTTAGTTCCCCCTTTTTGGAGCTCGCTAGACTCCCAGGATACTCCCGTAGTGGCAAACAGAAGCGGTGGGTTGGGCCTCGCCCACCTCTAGGTTGGTATTCACACTACCTAACCTAGACCTTTCATACGCCTCCACAAAACCCGTAGAGCGTCTGCGTACTCTTGCTGACTGGACCGCCAGTCTATCAAGGCTAAGTGTAAAACCACACTTGCCGAGTCAACGTATTGACGTCGGTGTGAACGACCGTCCAATACCGAAGACCCACCACCTTCATTGCACATGCAACATGTTCCACTCCCTACTTCCGAGCCATAAGCTCCCCGTGCTAACCTTCCCGCCATCAAACACTACTGAGCCACAAGCTCACCAGGCTAACTAGTCTGCTGCTACAACCACCGAGCCCACCGCTCGGACAACCAAACCAACTAAACTTCCGAAACCACAGGGTGTGGATGAGTGTGTTATTAGTTAATCTTGTACAACATCTTACTCCTATACTTTTAGGGTTAATCTTGGTCTTCCCGAGGGTTACCCTGTGAGGGGCTTGCTACGGTACTAGGAACTACCATGGGATGATACCCCAAAGTTCCCATTCCCAAGACACTTAATAATGTTGGTATCTACCCATAAGAAAACCCCCTTAATACTACTACCTGAATTAAACCTAAGGGCTTTGAGACACTAAAGGGAAAAGACGATCTTTCGTCAATCCCAATGCGACCTATCCCAAGGGTGGCACCCCATCATCCTAGGCCTCACCAAACCCTAAATACCTCCAGGGGTCCTCTCATAGCCATATAATCACCATTAAACACTCACATCTCCAATCAATATACCCCAAATGGAACTATAACTCCAAAATTGTCAAATTGCTAAACGCAGACCACCCTTAACATTTTGATGCTCATAAAGGGAGGTACATTAAATAATCAACTCTATGACACAATATCTTTATTGGGGGTCCATGCTACTTATTTAAGATCAAACCCAGAGTTTCATAATTTTCCCATTATTATTAATATTTAAGACATTTTTCCAAAACACAATTTCCTAGGGTTTGAACTACAAGTATACTTTTCTGACTTCCAATGACTACAACAATTTTTACATAAATCAAGGGTACCTAATAATCAGTAGTTATAAAATTTTAGGAAATTCCAGCAAGATCTACTATTAATAAAAATTCCAAAAGCCATTTATTTCCAATAAATTCCAAAGGAGGTACCCTCATATGAACTCCAAACCTTATGCAAATTTATACAGAGGCGATTCATAATAAAATATTCAGCCCTACAACATTTGATCGTATTCCATAGAGGTTACATTTGTAATTCCCACAAAGGATATATTTGCAATTAATTCCAAATTGAACTAGAGGTACCAAAACTATTAATCCATAAATTATGAGAAAATAACTGTGGGTTTATAATGGTATGAAATGTCATCCAGCAAAGTTTCATGCAATTACAGAAAACTAACACCCTAAAATTGTTCATCCCAAAAATTGTCAACAATATGAATAATTACAATTTGGACCTCCAAGAGTTTTCCAATGGTTCTAATAGAATCTCCAGGGGTTTATAACATCAAAGATAAGTTGGTGACAGAAGCTGGTTAATCACTAAGCAATATTTCTTCCTAAATCCCAAAACCCTAAATAATTACAAATCTACCCAAGGATTTATTACCTAGGATTGGCAACTCCAAATCCCTCCAATTTCTTACAATAGCAATCTCTTGTCACCATGACCATCTGCCCAAAATTTCATGTCAAACCATTAAGGTTTGACCCCTCTTCCTTCATTGGTCTCTAATTGCACCCCTTTAGGGTTTAACCTAGGGTTAGGGTAAAAACTTCTCCAAATCCACCCAAACTTCTTGTGAGGGTGTTACAACACTCATAGAGCTCAGAGGAGTCCATTACACACCTCTCCAAGGACAAACACTCCCAAGTCCTTCACAAGTCCTAAAGAGCACCCTAAGGCTAACCATTAGGGTTCAAGGGCACACTAAGCCCTAATTCCTCCAAAATTGCCTCTTGGGGTGTCCCATACATCCAAAGTCAGTGACCAAGGTCACCCTTTCAATCATTGGGAGGGAGCCCTCCACACTCCAAAATTAGCTTAAGTTCACTTTTGCCCTAAAATAACTCTTAAGCAAACAAAGGTCCAAGGGAAACTCCCTACTTTTCCCAAGTCCAAACTACTCACTATACTGGCCAGGGGTCAGTGAATGACCACCCAAGATCCTACCAACATTTGGTGAGGGGTGGGGTTCTATTGGGTACCTAATTGGGGTGCAAATAGCATTTAGCCCCTTTATGATTTATTAGGGCAAACCTCCTCCAATGACCACCAAATTTGGACCAAAGGTTGGCATGGGGGAGGGTGATGTGCACCTCAAATATGAAGCCAATTGGCTTTGTGGAAGAGTGGGGGCACTTACCCAAAGTTTTGCCTAAACGTAGAGGGCCTAAGGTTGTATTGGTGAATTACCCCACCAAAACAACTCCATAAATTATAAGATTTTAACCAGGGACCCTACTTACTCTCTAGGGCCACCCAGCCAAGTTTGGAAGGGTTTTGAGGTGTTTAGGGCACCTAATTAGGTCCCACAAAGATTATTGAACTTTTCCAAAAACTATAAGGAAAAGTTCTCCAATCAATATGATTTTTGGACATGTGCTACATATATATTAGAGTAGCCTACCCTCCAAATTTCAAGTCATTTGGAGTTCTAGATTGGTGTGGGCATCAAAAACAAGCTCTGATTAGCCTAATGGACAGACCTCACCAAAATGGGTGTTGTGCCCTAACCAGGGCTCTAAATCGAATGAAATTAATTTTGGATTAAACTAGACCCCAGGGGCTCCAACTTTGATGTTGGACAAATTTTCCCTAGAGGTCTCTAAGTATTTTTAGCAGAATTAAACAAATGATACAATTTTAATCACAGAAATCAGGAATTAAAGCTAAGGAGCCGCACGAATCTTGAAGCAATCAGACCGCGCCTGGTCATCTTCTTCCTCTGGCCAACAGACAGGATCGCCCGCGCCTGGGCCACCTTGATCCTTGTTTTCCCGGCCACCTAGGCGCCGCCCCGGCCGGCCAATGCCACCACCACCTTCATTGTGGTGGTGGCCGGCGAATAGCGGTGGTTGGCCGGCCGGAAGTGGCCGGAATAGGGCATTTAGGTCGGAAATAAAAGCTCGATTTCGAGCTTCTTGGCCTGCCCGATCCAGAGCCGTTAGGGCTCGAACCTTGCCGCCGATTGAGGGGATCTATCCACTGAAGAGAGGGGAAGAGAACCAGACCTGCACTTGGGGGTTTTGGTGCTCCGGCCGTCGACCACCATTGCTCCTCCTTGGAAAATTCGGCACCTCCCAACTCCTTGCACAGATAACACATCTCTCTCGGGGAAGGGGGGTTTCAACTCCTTGAACCATTCTAAAGCTAATGGAGGCCTCAATTTAATGGGAGGAGGGCTCCATTAAGAGATCACCAAGTGACCCGTCCTCTCCCCCATGGCCGGCCACCCTTATGCTTCCCCCCTGCCTTCAATTCCTCCAGAAAACTCCTGGAATTCCCTCCACATTCATCATGGGAGATGAAAGGGGGCATCAATGGGGATTCCAAGGGGTGTATCCTCTTAATGGCCATGAACACCACCTTCTCTCTCCTCCAAAATTGGGTTTTTCTCTCTCCTACTTACCATGGCCGATTTTCCTCTCTCTCCTGGGTTAATTATCAGTCAAGCATGCTGGTTGACCACTCAATTTGGGCTTAGCCCAAAGGGATTGGGCTAGGTTCAAGAGATTTGACCTAATTTGGGCAAATTTGACTTTTGGTAAAATTGAGCAATTGGGTGACCCTAGGATGGGTCTTTTGGGTCCATTGGACTCCAAATTAGGTTTAGAAACTACTGGTGGGGTCAATTTGGTCACATGAGCCTTTGTTGACCCAATTTGAGTTGATTTGACCAAAACAGGCTAAGTTGACTTTGATCAAATTGAGCCCTAGGGTTGACCCAATCATGGGGCTTTTTGGTCCACTGGGTCCCCTATGACATGATAACACTATGGGTAGGGTCAATTTAATATGGTGATGGTCAATTTGGGTATTTAGTGAAGAATTGCCATTTTGACCTAACAAGGGCATTTTGGTCAATTTGCACCATTGGGGGGTCCCATGATGGGGCTTTTAGGTCTACTAGGTCTCTTATGATATTCTAGACCTAGATGAGTGATCAAATTGTCATGGTGAAGGTTAATTGGCTCTAAATAGGTTACTTTGACCAATTTAGGGTTATGGTTGACTTTGGTCAATTTGGCCCCTTTGGTTGACCCCAATGGGTCCTTGGTGCCCTAAGGGGACCCCTAAAGGGTTAGGGATACTATGGTGGGGTCAAATGGTCAAGATGAGGCAGTAAAATCCAACCCTAAGTTTGGTCACTGGAAATTGCTATTTGCAGTCCAAGGCACTTTCAACCCTAGTCTTGCCTAAGTTAAAGGGATTTCTACACTACCAAGGCCTTGTCATGACTTTGACAAAACAGAGTCACCTGGGGGGTCTAGCTGTCTGGGGGATGTTACAAATCCCAATAAACAAAAACAATAATTTCGTTCTCGAAATTCAGGTTAGGCTTGCGGGGTTTTCACTGCGAGTGACTAAACGTAACATCCCCTAAGAATTAAAGTTGTTCTTGGCTCGAAGAGTACCGACTATCTATGCCACACAAGCTCCAGTGGATCCAAGTTGTGCTCCTCCTGACCCTAATTTTTCCACATGTCTTAACCCTTGGAATCTTCTCGCACCGCAAGACTTGCACCGTCGTATCATCTATCCTGACCGGGGTGACCTAGCTACCTTGGTCAATCTATCCTCGAATTTCCACTCTAACCTGGGCAGACTCTTATGCCTCTAACGTTTTCTTTCACCCGTTCAATTTCTTACTCCTTCACGTACATCTGAGTAATCAAGCAACTCTAATATACACTTTATCTAGTTCTTACTATTGATGGAACTAATCAAATCGTCTAGCGTCCCAATCATCCTTAACTTTTAATGGGGGTGCACTTGTGAACCTTTATGAGTATATACTAACCACTCATAATGATAAGATGACTCCCGATCATTTCTACATGGAGTTTGATTCATAAGGGCAAAATTTTGGTACCCTAAGGTTTTTCACAAGTCAATTTAATCAAGGAAATATCACCACGTTTATTTATCCAAAATCCTGTCACTTCCACTTATGCTAGTCTTGATCACTCTCAAATGGTCTTAAGCACGATAAACTTAGATCGTTCTTATCATAGTAAACTCGACACTAGATTCTAAATCCAATAAGTTATCGTCTAAGATCTCTGGTTATTTATCATCAAAGTTCACAAGGTATAAGCTATTATTGTAGATAAAATTTTCAACCATAACGGGGCGTGATTTTAACAAATCATTTGTTGATCACTTCCGAATTTCCCCCAACCACAAGAGCTTTCAAATTTAACTACAACTTGTAAGATCTAATTTCCGCCCTTAACTTCTATACTAGGACATCAACATCCTTAAATGATTAATCCTGGCGACTTTACATTTCCAATGATTCAAACTAAGGGCAAGTTGTTGTCCGAACCAAATGATGTCTATCCATTGCCCTGGTACTACCACCGATCATCATCCCAAACATACTGTTTCACCGTCTCATCTTCTTTCAAGTAACATTGAGTAAGATCGACTTAAAAAAAATCATTATGCTCATGACATAAAATTTTCTAACTTAGGTCTAAGGGAAATCTAAGTCCAGCGTTAATTTGCCCAAGAAACAAAAGGGTACGCCCCAATAAACAAAGGACCAGTCCCCAATAAACAAAAGATAAGCCCCAATAAACAAAAGATAAGCCACTATCTATTTTGGGCTGAGTATTTTCAATATCACCAAGTTATATTCGTCCCAAGTATGCAAACAATTCTTAGGGCATACAACCTTTGACTTGGGGTTCTATCTTGGGGCTCACTGGTGTACTCCACACTTTAGACTCTTCTAGGTACCTTCTATGACAACCTTATCAGGGTCACTATGTTACCCAATCCCAAACGGGTCCCTTCTGAACTTCAATTCTTATCCGACCCTTGGTGTTTGTCATGGTGGTTGTCTTAATGTAATCCTGTCACAAATACGAGGATTGAGACTAAGAGTCTCTTACCGTTCTGCTTATGTGTCAATCTTCCTTTCTCTAGCCTCTTTTGAGTATCCTCGCACCTTCACCAAAAGTTATGCTTACGATCTATTTCAGACTAGGTCATGGTATAAATTGTCCTAGTAAGTCACGTGTCCTAGTGAGGTTGAGTCTAACTCATTGACTAAGGTATTATCTAAAGAGATCTTTGTAGCCGGAGGTATTCCTTGCTGGGGGCAGGGTTCGCCGCAGGCTACAAAAGAAAACTTGACGCTCGTATGGGAAAAATAACTAAGAAGATTCAGTTAAAAGTGGACTTTTCAATGTGATTCCCTTACGGGCACACCACTGCTTCCGCTGCTAGTTTGTCCTCAAACTAAGCTCGCGCGGGGTGGCCCAGGGTTTGTGGACTTCTTTTCTTCGGATCGAGGTTCCCTCTGATACCACTTGTAAGACCCCATTTTTTTTTTTGCAAAAACCACCGGGTCTTAGGCCCAGAACCGCCGCTTTGCGGTGACACCCTCACTCGGAAAGGTCGCCACCACAAAACGCCGATTCTGCCGGCCAAATCGATCACAAAGAAAAGTTCATAAAAGAGAAGACAAGTCCACAGAATCAACATGAAATATAAATGTCCACACATATATTAACTGAATAAAAGAGATACAAGGGATACAATAATAAAAGGGGCTCTTGCCCTGTACATCATTTCTGCACTACAAGATCTCTCGCGGAAGCTAGCTCCTAAGTAAAACTAAAGCTAATCATCACCGACACTGAAACCGGAGTACTCAGACTAGTCTGACCCATCCCTGCAGACTCTGTACTCCACTGATGCTGCAACACTGGATGCTTCTTCTCTTTTGGCCTGCGGTCGCTGCCTCGCAATCTACGTCTACGTCTTCGCCTTCGGCCTCCTGGTCGCTGTGCTGGAGGGGTTCCACCCATCAGGGGGCATCTGACTCGAGTGTGTCCCGGCTGGTGACAATGGTAGCATGGCTGTGGGGGCCACCATGTTGGGTCATGTTGCACCTGTTTCTCTGACGATGCTGCGTCTCCTCGAAACCCTAAAATGATATGGTCCACCGACCGTTAGTCAAAAAGACTAAGCCTTATGTTCCCCACCCCACCCCCAATGGCTCCTAGGCACCGTATGGGGAGGAGGAAGCGGAGGACATTCAAGGGGTAATACAAAAGCAGGTGGCGGCGGATCTACAACTACACAGGTGTATATATATACGAAGCAGTAAGTAAGCATAATAAAGTGCATGTAAAGAACAGTAAGCAGTATAAATAATGGCAAGCGAAGTAATATAAAATTAACCATTGATTTATAGGAATGCCCATACAAACCTATAGACCAAGGGGTCGTTTAGCAGGGCCTACCGTATAAGAAGTCCCATGACCGACTTATACGTTAGGGGTAGGTTGAATGCAATGTTTATGCTATGTCATGCAAAGTATGTTGTTATGCTATGATCATACAAGTGCAACTCACTCACTACGACTCTATGCGCATAGACCTTTAGTTCCCCCTTTTTGGAGCTCGCTAGACTCCCAGGATACTCCCGTAGTGGCAAACAGAACTGGTGGGTTGGGCCTCGCCCACCTCTAGGTTGGTATTCACACTACCTAACCTAGACCTTTCATACGCCTCCACAAAACCCGTAGAGCGTCTGCGTACTCTTGCTGACTGGACCGCCAGTCTATCAAGGCTAAGTGTAAAACCACACTTGCCGAGTCAACGTATTGACGTCGGTGTGAACGACCGTCCAATACCGAAGACCCACCACCTTCATTGCACATGCAACATGTTCCACTCCCTACTTCCGAGCCATAAGCTCCCCGTGCTAACCTTCCCGCCATCAAACACTACTGAGCCACAAGCTCACCAGACTAACTAGTCTGCTGCTACAACCACCGAGCCCACCGCTCGGACAACCAAACCAACTAAACTTCCGAAACCACAGGGTGTGGATGAGTGTGTTATTAGTTAATCTTGTACAACATCTTACTCCTATACTTTTAGGGTTAATCTTGGTCTTCCCGAGGGTTACCCTGTGAGGGGCTTGCTACGGTACTAGGAACTACCATGGGATGATACCCCAAAGTTCCCATTCCCAAGACACTTAATAATGTTGGTATCTACCCATAAGAAAACCCCCTTAATACTACTACCTGAATTAAACCTAAGGGCTTTGAGACACTAAAGGGAAAAGACGATCTTTCGTCAATCCCAATGCGACCTATCCCAAGGGTGGCACCCCATCATCCTAGGCCTCACCAAACCCTGAATACCTCCAGGGGTCCTCTCATAGCCATATAATCACCATTAAACACTCACATCTCCAATCAATATACCCCAATTTGACCTATAACTCCAAAATTGCCAAATTGCTAAACGCAGACCACCCTTAACATTTTGATGCTCATAAAGGGAGGTACATTAAATAATCAACTCTATGACACAATATCTTTATTGGGGGTCCATGCTACTTATTTAAGATCAAACCCAGAGTTTCATAATTTTCCCATTATTATTAATATTTAAGACATTTTTCCAAAACACAATTTCCTAGGGTTTGAACTACAAGTATACTTTTCTGACTTCCAATGACTACAACAATTTTTACATAAATCAAGGGTACCTAATAATCAGTAGTTATAAAATTTTAGGAAATTCCAGCAAGATCTACTATTAATAAAAATTCCAAAAGCCATTTATTTCCAATAAATTCCAAAGGAGGTACCCTCATATGAACTCCAAACCTTATGCAAATTTATACAGAGGCGATTCATATTAAAATATTCAGAACTACAACATTTGATCGTATTCCATAGAGGTTACATTTGTAATTCCCACAAAGGATATATTTGCAATTAATTCCAAATTGAACTAGAGGTACCAAAACTATTAATCCATAAATTATGAGAAAAATACTGTGGGTTTATAATGGTATGAAATGTCATCCAGCAAAGGTTCATGCAATTACAGAAAACTAACACCCTAAAATTGTTCATCCCAAAAATTGTCAACAATATGAATAATTACAATTTGGACCTCCAAGAGTTTTCCAATGGTTCTAATAGAATCTCCAGGGGCTTATAACATCAAAGATAAGTTGGTGACAGAATATGGTTAATCACTAAGCAATATTTCTTCCTAAATCCCAAAACCCTAAATAATTACAAATCTACACAAGGATTTATTACCTAGGATTGGCAACTCCAAATCCCTCCAATTTCTTACAATAGCAATCTCTTGTCACCATGACCATCTGCCCAAAATTTCATGTCAAACCATTAAGGTTTGACCCCTCTTCCTTCATTGGTCTCTAATTGCACCCCTTTAGGGTTTAACCTAGGGTTAGGGTAAAAACTTCTCCAAATCCACCCAAACTTCTTGTGAGGGTGTTACAACACTCATAGAGCTCAGAGGAGTCCATTACACACCTCTCCAAGGACAAACACTCCCAAGTCCTTCACAAGTCCTAAAGAGCACCCTAAGGCTAACCATTAGGGTTCAAGGGCACACTAAGCCCTAATTCCTCCAAAATTGCTCCTTGGGGTGTCCCATACATCCAAAGTCAGTGACCAAGGTCACCCCTTTCAATCAGTGGGAGGGAGCCCTCCACACTCCAAAATTAGCTTAAGTTCACTTTTGCCCTAAAATAACTCTTAAGCAAACAAAGGTCCAAGGGAAACTCCCTACTTTTCCCAAGTCCAAACTACTCACTATACTGGCCAGGGGTCAGTGAATGACCACCCAAGATCCTACCAACATTTGGTGAGGGGTGGGGTTCTATTGGGTACCTAATTGGGGTGCAAATAGCATTTAGCCCCTTTATGATTTATTAGGGCAAACCTCCTCCAATGACCACCAAATTTGGACCAAAGGTTGGCATGGGGGAGGGTGATGTGCACCTCAAATATGAAGCCAATTGGCTTTGTGGAAGAGTGGGGGCACTTACCCAAAGTTTTGCCTAAACCTAGAGGGCCTAAGGTTGTATTGGTAAATTACCCCACCAAAACAACTCCATAAATTATGAGATTTTAACCAGGGACCCTACTTACTCTCTAGGGCCACCCATCCAAGTTTGGAAGGGTTTTGAGGTGTTTAGGGCACCTAATTAGGTCCCACAAGGATTATTGAACTTTTCCAAAAACTATGGGGAAAAGTTCTCCAATCAATATGATTTTTGGACATGTGCTACATATATATTAGAGTAGACTACCCTCCAAATTTCAAGTCATTTAGAGTTCTAGATTGGTGTGGGCATCAAAAACAAGCTCTGATTAGCCTAATGGACAGACCTCACCAAAATGGGTGCTGTGCCCTAACCAGGGCTCTAAATCGAGTGAAATTAATTTTGGATTAAACTATACCCCAGGGGCTCCAACTTTGATGTTTTACAAATTTTCTCTAGAGGACTTTAAGTATTTTTAGTAGAATTAAACAAATGCTGCAATTTTAATCACAGAAATCAGGAATTAAAGCTAAGGAGCCGCACGAATCTTGAAGCAATCAGACCGCGCCTGGTCATCTTCTTCCTCTGGCCAACGGCCAGGATCGCCCGCGCCTGGTCCACCTTGATCCTTGTTTTCCCTGCCACCTAGGCGCCGCCCCGGCCGGCCAATGCCACCACCACCTTCATTGAGGTGGTGGCCGGCGAATAGCGGTGGTTGGCCGGCCGGAAGTGGCCGGAACAGGGCATTTAGGTCAGAAAAAAATCTCGATTTCGAGCTTCTTGGCCTGCCCGATCTAGAGCCGTTAGGGCTCGAACCTTGCAGCCGATTGAGGGGATCTATCCACTGAAGAGAGGGGAAGAGAACCAGACCTGCACTTGGGGGTTTTGGTGCTCCGGCCGTCGACCACCATTGCTCCTCCTTAAAAAATTCGGCACCTCCCAAATCCTTGCACAGATAACACATCTCTCTCGGGGAAGGGGGGTTTCAACTCCTTGAACCATTCTAAAGCTAATGGAGGCCTCAATTTAATGGGAGGAGGGCTCCATTAAGAGATCACCAAGTGACCCCTCCTCTCCCCCAAGGCCGGCCACCCTTATGCTTCCCCCCTGCCTTCAATTCCTCCAGAAAACTCCTGGAATTCCCTCCACATTCATCATGGAAGATGAAAGGGGGCATCAATGGGGATTCCAAAGGGTGTATCCTCTTAATGGCCATGAACACCACCTTCTCTCTCCTCCAAAATTGGGTTTTTCTCTCTCCTACTTACCATGGCCGATTTTCCTCTCTCTCTTGGGTTAATTATCAGTCAAGCATGCTGGTTGACCACTCAATTTGGGCTTAGCCCAAAGGGATTGGGCTAGATTCAAGAGATTTGACCTAATTTGGGCAAATTTGACTTTTGGTCAAATTGAGCAATTGGGTAACCCTAGGATGGGGCTTTTGGGTCCATTGAACTCCAAATTAGGTTTAGAAACTACCGGTAGGGTCAATTTGGTCACATGAGCCTTTGTTGACCCAATTTGAGTTGATTTGGCCAAAACAGGCTAAGTTGACTTTGATCAAATTGAGCCCTAGGGTTGGCCCAGTCATGGGGCTTTTTGGTCCACTGGGTCCCCTATGACATGATAACACTATGGGTAGGGTCAATTTAATATGGTGATGGTCAATTTGGGTATTTAGTGAAGAATTGCCATTTTGACCTAACAAGGGCATTTTGGTCAATTTGCACCATTGGGGGTCCCATGATGGGGCTTTTAGGTCTACTAGGTCTCTTATGATATTCTAGACCTAGATGATAGATCAATTTGTCATGGTGAAGGTTAATTGGCTCTAAATAGGCTACTTTGACCAATTTAGGGTTAGGGTTGACTTTGGTCAATTTGGCCCCTTTGGTTGACCCCAATGGGTCCTTGGTGCCCTAAGGGGACCCCTAAAGGGTTAGGGATACTATGGTGGGGTCAAATGGTCAAGATGAGGCCCTACAATCCAACCCTAAGCTTGGTCACTGGAAATTGCTATTTGCAGTCCAAGGCACTTTCAACTCTAGTCTTGCCTAAGTTAAAGGGATTTCTACACTACCAAGGCCTTGTCATAACTTTGACAAAACAGAGTCACCTGGGGGGTCTAGCTGTCTGGGGGATGTTACAAATCCCAATAAATAAAAACAATAATTTCGTCCTCGAAATTCAGGTTAGGCTTGCGGGGTTTTCACTGCGAGTGACTGAACGTAACATCCCTTAAGAATTAAAGTTGTTCCTGGCTCGAAGAGTACCGACTATCTATGCCACAAAAGCTCCAGTGGCTCCAAGTTGTGCTCCTCCTGACCCTAATTTTTCCACATGTCTTAACCTCTGGAATCTTCTCGCACCGCAAGACTTGCACCGTCGTATCATCTATCCTGACCGGGGTGACCTAGCTACCTTGGTCAATCTATCCTCGAATTTCCACTCTAACTTGGGCAGACTCTTATGCCTCTAACGTTTTCTTTCACCCGTTCAATTTCTTACTCCTTCACGTACATCTGAGTAATCAAACAACTCTAATCTACACTTTATCTAGTTCTTATAATTGATGGAACTAATCAAATTGTCTAGCGTCCCAATCATCCTTAACTTTTAATGGGGGTGCAGTTGTGAACCTTTATGAGTATATACTAACCACTCATAATGATAAGATGACTCCCGATCATTTCTATATGAAGTTTGATTCATAAGGGCAAAATTTTGGTACCCTAAGGTTTTTCACAAGTCAATTTCATCAAGGAAATATCACCACGTTTATTTCTCCAAAATCCCGTCACTTCCACTTATGCTAGTCTTGATCACTCTCAAATGGTAAGTCATCGTCTAAGATTCTAAATCCAATAAGTCATCGTCTAAGATCTCTGGTTATTTATCATCAAAGTTCACAAGGTATAAAGCTATTATTGTAGATAAAATTTTCAACCATAACGGGGCGTGATTTTAACAAATCATGAGTTGATCACTTCCGAATTTCCCCCAACCACAAGAGCTTTCAAATTTAACTACAACTTGTAAGATCTAATTTCCGCCCTTAACTTCTATACTAGGACATCAACATCCTTAAATGATTAATCCTGGCGACTTTACATTTCCAATGATTCAAACTAAGGGCAAGTTGTTGTCCGACCCAAATGATGTATATCCATTGCCATGGTGCTACCACCGATCATCATCCCAAACATACTGTTTCACCGTCTCATCTTCTTTCAAGTAACATTGAGTAAGATCGACTTAAAAAAAATCATTATGCTCATGACATAAAATTTTCTAACTTAGGTCTAAGGGAAATCTAAGTCCGGCGTTAATTTGCCCAATAAACAAAAGGGTACGCCCCAATAAACAAAGGACCAATCCCCAATAAACAAAATATAAGCCCCAATAAACAAAAGATAAGCCACTATCTATTTTGGGCTGAGTATCTTCAATATCACCAAGTTATATTCGTCCCAAGTATGCAAACAATTCTTAGGGCATACAACCTTTGACTTGGGATTCTATCTTGGGGCTCACTGGTGTACTCCATACTTTAGACTCTTCTAGGTACCTTCTATGACAACCTTATCAGGGTCACTATGTTACCCAATCCCAAACGGGTCCCTTCTGAACTTCAATTCTTATCCGACCCTTGGTGTTTGTCATGGTGGTTGTCTTAATGTAATCCTGTCACAAATACGAGGATTGAGACTAAGAGTCTCTTACCGTTCTGCTTATGTGTCAATCTTCCTTTCTCTAGCCTCTTTTGAGTATCCTCGCACCTTCACCAAAAGTTATGCTTACGATCTATTTCAGACTAGGTCATGGTATAAATTGTCCTAGTAAGTCACGTGTCCTAGTGAGGTTGAGTCTAACTCATTGACTAAGGTATTATCTAAAGAGATCTTTGTAGCCGGAGGTATTCCCTGCTGGGGGCAGGGTTGGCCGCAGGCTACAAAAGAAAACTTGACGCTCGTATGGGAAAAATAACTAAGAAGATTCAGTTAAAAGTGGACTTTTCAATGTGATTCCCTTACGGGCACACCACTGCTTCCGCTGCTAGTTTGTCCTCAAACTAAGCTCGCGCGGGGTGGCCCAGGGTTTGTGGACTTCTTTTCTTCGGATCGAGGTTCCCTCTGATACCACTTGTAAGACCCCATTTTTTTTTGCAAAAACCACCGGGTCTTAGGCCCAGAACCGCCGCTTTGCGGTGACACCCTCACTCGGAAAGGTCGCCACCACAAAACGCCGATTCTGCCGGCCAAATCGATCACAAAGGAAAGTTCATAAAAGAGAAGACAAGTCCACAGAATCAACATGAAATATAAATGTCCACACATATATTAACTGAATAAAAGAGATACAAGGGATACAATAATAAAAGGGGCTCTTGCCCTGTACATCATTTCTGCACTACAAGATCTCTCGCGGAAGCTAGCTCCTAAGTAAAACTAAAGCTAATCGTCACCGACACTGAAACCGGAGTACTCAGACTAGTCTGACCCATCCCTGCAGACTCTGTACTCCACTGATGCTGCAACACTGGATGCTTCTTCTCTTTTGGCCTGCGGTCGCTGCCTCGCAATCTACGTCTACGTCTTCGCCTTCGGCCTCCTGGTCGCTGTGCTGGAGGTTCCACCCATCAGGGGGCATCTGACTCGAGTGTGTCCCGGCTGGTGACAATGGTAGCATGGCCGTGGGGGCCACCATGTCGGGTCATGTTGCACCTGTTTCTCTGACGATGCTGCGTCTCCTCGAAACCCTAAAATGATATGGTCCACCAACCGTTAGTCAAAAAGACTAAGCCTTATGTTCCCCACCCCACCCCCAATGGCTCCTAGGCGCCGTATGGGGAGGAGGAAGCGGAGGACATTCAATGGGTAATACAAAAGCAGGTGGCAGCGGATCTACAACTACACAGGTGTATATATATACGAAGCAGTAAGTAAGCATAGTAAAGTGCATGTAAAGAACAGTAAGCAGTATAAATAATGGCAAGCGAAGTAATATAAAAGTAACCATTGATTTATAAGAATGCCCATACAAACCTATAGACCAAGGGGTCGTTTAGCAGGGCCTACCGTATAAGAAGTCCCATAACCGACTTATATGTTAGGGGTAGGTTGAATGCAATGTCTATGCTATGTCATGCAAAGTATGCTGTTATGCTATGATCATACGAGTGCAACTCACTCACTACGACTCTATGCGCATAGACCTTTAGTTCCCCCTTTTTGGAGCTCGCCAGACTCCCAGGATACTCCCGTAGTGGCAAACGGAAGCGGTGGGTTGGGCCTCGACCACCTCTAGGTTGGTATTCACACTACCTAACCTAGACCTATCATACGCCTCCACAAAACCCACGGAGCGTCTGCGTACTCTTGCTGACTGGACCGTCAGTCTATCAAGGCTAAGTGTAAAACCACACTTGCCGAGTCAACGTATTGACGTTGGTGTGAACGACCGTCCAATACCGAAGACCCACCACCTTCATTGCACATGCAACATGTTCCACTCCCTACTTCCGAGCCATAAGCTCCCCGGGCTAACATGCCCGCCATCAAACACTACTGAGCCACAAGCTCACCAGACTAACTAGTCTGCTGCTACAACCACCGAGCCCACCGCTCGGACAACCAAACCAACTAAACTTCCGAAACCACAGGGTGTGGATGAGTGTGTTATTAGTTAATCTTGTACAACATCTTACTCCTATACTTTTAGGGTTAATCTTGGTCTTCCGGGGGTTTCCCTGTGAGGGGCTTGCTACGGTACTAGGAACTACCATGGGATGATACCCCAAAGTTCTCATTCCCAAGACACATAATAATGTTGGTATCTACCCATAAGAAAACCCCCTTAATACTACTACCTGAATTAAACCTAAGGGCTTTGAGACACTAAAGGGAAAAGACGATCTTTCGTCAATCCCAAGGCGACCTATCCCAAGGGTGGCACCCCATCATCCTAGGCCTCACCAAACCCTAAATACCTCCAGGGGTCCTCTCATAGCCATATAATCACCATTAAACCCTCACATCTCCAATCAATATACCCCAATTTGACCTATAACTCCAAAATTGCCAAATTGCTAAACGCAGACCACCCTTAACGTTTTGATGCTCATAAAGGGAGGTACATTAAATAATCAACTCTATGACACAATATCTTTATTGGGGGGTCCATGCTACTTATTTAAGATCAAACCCAAAGTTTCATAATTTTTCCATTATTATTAATATTTAAGACATTTTTCCAAAACACAATTTCCTAGGGTTTGAACTACAAGTATACTTTTCTGACTTCCAATGACTACCACAATTTTTACATAAATCAAGGGTACCTAATAATCAGTAGATATAAAATTTTAGGAAATTCCAGCAAGATCTACAATTAATAAAAATTCCAAAACCCATTTATTTCCAATAAATGCCAAAGGAGGTACCCTCATATGAACTCCAAACCTTATGCAAATTTATACAGAGGCGATTCATATTAAACTATTCAGCCCTACAACATTTGATTGTATTCCATAGAGGTTACATTTGAAATTTCCACAAAGGATATATTTGCAATTAATTCCAAATTGAACTAGAGGTACCAAAAATATTAATCCATAAATTATAAGAAAAATACTGTGGGCTTATAATGGTATGAAATGTCATCCAGCAAAGTTTCATGCAATTACAGAAAACTAACACCCTAAAATTATTCATCCCAAAAATTGTCAACAATATGAATAATTACAATTTGGACCTCCAAGAGTTTTCCAATGGTTCTAATAGAATCTCCAGGGGTTTATAACATCAAAGATAAGTTGGTGACAGAATATGGTTAATCACTAAGCACTATTTCTTCCTAAATCCCAAAACCCTAAATAATTACAAATCTACCCAAGGATTTATTACCTAGGATTGGCAACTCCAAATCCCTCCAATTTCTTACAATAGCAATCTCTGGTCACCATGACCATCTCCCCAAAATTTCAAGTCAAACCATTAAGGTTTGACCCCTCTTCCTTCATTGGCCTCTAATTGCACCCCTTTAGGGTTTAACCTAGGGTTTAACCTAGGTTTAGGGCACCTAATTAGGACCCACAAGGATTATTAACTTTTCCAAAAACTATGGGGAAAAGTTCTCCAATCAATCTGATTTTTGGACATGTGCTACATATATATAAGAGTAGCCTACCCTCCAAATTTTAAGTCATTTGGAGTTATAGATTGGTGTGGGCATCAAAAACAAGCTCTGATTAGCCTAATGGACAGACCTCACCAAAATGGATGTTGTGCCCTAACCAGGGCTCCAAAGCGAGTGAAACTAATTTTGGATTAAACTAGACCCCAGGGGCTCCAACTTTGATGTTGGACAAATTTTCCCTAGAGGTCTCTAAGTATTTTTAGCAGAATTAAACAAATGCTGCAATTTTAATCACAGAAATCAGGAATTAAAGCTAAGGAGCCGCACGAATCTTGAAGCAATCAGACCGCGCCTGGTCATCTTCTTCCTCCTGCCAACGGCCAGGATCGCCCGCGCCTGGGCCAGCTTGATCCTTGTTTTCCCGGCCACCTAGGCGCCGCCCCGGCCGACCAATGCCACCACCACCTTCATTGAGGTGGTGGCCGGCGAATAGCGGTGGTTGGCCGGCCGGAAGTGGCCGGAACAGGGCATTTAGGTCGGAAATAAAAGCTCGATTTCGAGCTTCTTGGCCTGCCCGATCCAGAGCCGTTAGGGCAAGAACCTTGCCGCTGATTGAGGGGATCTATCCACTGAAGAGAGGGGAAGAGAACCACACCTGCACTTGGGGGTTTTGGTGCTCCGGCCGTCGACCACGATTGCTCCTCCTCGGAAAATTCGGCACCTCCCAACTCCTTGCACAGATAACACATCTCTCTCAGGGAAGGGGGGTTTCAACTCCTTGAACCATTCTAAAGCTAATGGAGGCCTCAATTTAATGGGAGGAGGGCTCCATTAAGAGATCACCAAGTGACCCCTCCTCTCCCCCATGGCCGGCCACCCTTATGCTTCCGCCTGCCTTCAATTCCTCCAGAAAACTCCTGGAATTCCCTCCACATTCATCATGGGAGATGAAAGGGGGCATCAATGGGGATTCCAAGGGGTGTATCCTCTTAACGGCCATGAACACCACCTTCTCTCTCCTCCAAAATTGGGTTTTTTCTCTCTCCTACTTACCATGGCCGATTTTCCTCTCTCTCCTGGGTTAATTATCAGTCAAGCATGCTGGTTGACCACTCAATTTGGGCTTAGCCCAAAGGGATTGGGCTAGATTCAAGAGATTTGACCTAATTTGGGCAAATTTGACTTTTGGTCAAATTGAGCAATTCGGTGACCCTAGGATGGGGCTTTTGGGTCCATTGGACTCCAAATTAGGTTTAGAAACTACTGGTGGGGTCAATTTAGTCACATGATCCTTTGTTGACCCAATTTGAGTTGATTTGACCAAAACATGCTAAGTTGACTTTGATCAAATTGAGCCCTAGGGTTGGCCCAGTCATGGGGCTTTTTGGTCCACTGGGTCCCCTATGACATGATAACACTATGGGTAGGGTCAATTTTATATGGTGATGGTCAATTTGGGTATTTAGTGAAGAATTGCCATTTTGACCTAACAAGGGCATTTTGGTCAATTTGCATCATTGGGGGTCCCATGATGGGGCTTTTAGGTCTACTAGGTCTCTTATGATATTCTAGACCTAGATGAGTGATCAATTTGTCATGGTGAAGGTTAATTGGCTCTAAATAGGCTACTTTGACCAATTTAGGGTTAGGGTTGACTTTGGTCAATTTGGCCCCTTTGGTTGACCCCAATGGGTCCTTGGTGCCCTAAGGGGACCCCTAAAGGGTTAGGGATACTATGGTAGGGTCAAATGGTCAAGATGAGGCCCTAAAATCCAACCCTAAGCTTGGTCACTGGAAATTGCTATTTGCAGTCCAAGGCACTTTCAACCCTAGTCTTGCCTAAGTTAAAGGGATTTCTACACTGCCAAGGCCTTGTCATGACTTTGACGAAACAGAGTCACCTGGGGGGTCTAACTGTCTGGGGGATGTTACACTCCCATAGGAGCCTTGATTGACGCCGTCGGGCTTCCTTCTCGCGAGTATCAAGAGAAGGTCACTCGCGCGATCTTGGATCTGGAGGCGAAGCTAGAGCGCTTGGCGGTCAGCGAGCCCCATCGCCGCCTGACTGACATGGAGTCGCAGGTTGAGCGCCTGGCGAGCACTGACGCTCATCGTCGCTTGACCGAGCTGGAGGTGCGAGTATCTCGGCTGGAAGAGTTCGATACTCACCTGGCTGGTGCAGAATCTCGCCTGCACACCGTTAGCGACCTAGAGTGCCGAGTTGCGAGACTCGAGCATCGCCAGCACCTGCATCATGACGAGATGGTGGGGATGTGTGCGAGCATGGGATCGGTCGGTCGGCTGGCGAGGATTGAAGATCAGCTGCGGTAGGGCGAGGACGCGATGTCCGTAGCCTTCGAGCACTTCAAGCGAGCTCGCAGCTTGGGCTGGGTCGGGCGACATCCTCAGCCTCCGGATCCTCAGGCGAATATTCAGGCGCCTCCTTAGATGTTGTACTTCTTTATTTTCTTCTTTCCATGTTATGTCGCCCTTGGCGAGTACCCTTGTAACTCTGAAACATTTTTGATTTGATGTCATATTATTTAGGCGAGTATTGAAAACTCGACCTCCATTATTTGCTCTGCTTTCTTTTTCTGTGATGGATTTTTTGTCTTGATTTTTTCTATCTTCTTTCATTTTGGCGAGTATTGTCTGCGTGTCGCCTATGCATGGCGAGCTTCTTTCATGTTTTTTCTTGCAGGTCTTCTCGCCTTGGAGGTCGACTCCTTGCTGACGCGTGCTGTTGAGTTGGCGACCTTAACTTAATACTCGCCACCCCCTTATTCCTGATCGCGCCGTCGTGCTTGATAAGCCAAGCTACCCGACTACTATAAATAGGGGGGGGGGGGGTGAGTATTTATTACGCTTTCGGCGACCTTCCAACTCATACGCGAGTATCTTCCGTCTTCCTCCCCTCTTCTTGTCTTCTTTGATACTCGCCTCTCTTCCTTTCTCTGCTCCAAGATGTCTGACGAGGCGACCATCCGGCGTGCCAATCACGCCAAGAACTTTGCGGCAACCACCTTTAAGAAGTCCATCACGACTGAGAAGGATTTGGAGATCTTCAGGGCGAAGTACATCCCGCCTGGGTTTGTCGCTCGGCTTCCTCGCCAGGGCGAGTGACTAAACACGATGCTGACCACTGAGCGGGTGTTCCCTACTCGCCACTTCGAGGTGGGCTTGCGACTACCATTGTGGACGGAGTTCTCCCAGATACTCCGTTACTTTGGGATAGTCCCCGCCCAGATCAACCCCAATGGGGTGGCGATGATTGTGGGGTTCCTCTGCTATCTGCGCGACCAGGGGATCGCCTTCGACCTCTCCGTCTTCAGGCGGATATTCCACTTTATGGCGACAGGCGAGGGCGTCGTCTTCCTGTGCAGCCACGTCTGCACGCTGGTCGGCACATCAAATAAGAATCATCGCTGGGGGGAGCGACTAGTCGTCATTGCTGGCGACTTTCAAGCCATTCCTGACAGGTCCTTCCAGCCGCCGGAGAGCGTCTTCGGGGCTTCTCTCCTAAGCGAGAGTGGCGAGAAGCTGCTAGAGTCCTTCAGGAATCGCTGCCTTGATGTGGTGTTCTAGAGGAGGCGAGTAGATGAACTCGTTGAGGTTTTCCCAGGCGAAGGTAATCTATCGCGCGAGTATTCGCACTACTCGCTCTTCGTCTTTGTTCTGGAGACTAACTGGAATTACCTCTCTTCTTGTTACAGCAGTCCATGTTCTGCCACGCGAGCTTCTTCCCGTGGTGGTGAAGGCGACGGCTTCCACACAGGGAGCTGCGGGGAACTCTGCTCGCGGGGATGGGGTCTACTCGCCCATCGACTTGTCGCCAGGAGGCGATGAGCCCTTGATCGTCGGCGAAGGATCTGGGCCTTCGAAGAAGCGAAAGGAGAGGGGCGAGCCCTCCGAGCCCTTGAGGAAGAAGAAGGAGGTCGCTCATAGGGACCGTGGCAAGAAGGCGGACCCTTCTAAGGCTGGCGAGCCTTTCACCCATCCGAACTTTAACCTGGGTGGATGTGGCGAGGATCTCTATGGTCGCCCCTTGGTGACCTGGACGGAGAGCGCCCACGTGGTGTCTCTAAGCTCCAACCTCCCGCCATGGTCGGAGGACTGGGAGGACAAGGACGAGGGCTTCGACGTGCTCCACGCTGTCTATGGTCGCAAGGATGCCGAGAGACTGCAGGAAGAGACCTCCGAGTATCTCGCTCACCAAACCTCGCGATCTCTGCTGCGATCTGCCGAGCTGGCCCATTCGACGGCAAGGCGATTGCTCGAGTATGAAGGGGTGATCAAGATCCAAAGTAAGAAGATGATCTCCATGGGGCTCAAAGAGAAGGAGCATGAGGTACTCGCCTCGCTTCTATACTCGCTTGTGGGATACTCGCCACCTGGCCGAATAGTTTGCTTACCTTCTGCGTCTTCTTTTTTTGCAGGCCGCTGAAGTGGAGATGGCGAAGAAGACCTCCCAGCTGGAGAAGGAGATGGACGACACCCGGCTGGCCTTGGAGGCCGCCCAAGTTCGCATCGCTGAGCTGGAAACTCGGCCTGCCGAGCAACAGCCAGCGGTGGCGGGCCCCTCCAGGGTCGGCAAGCAGATCAGGATACTTGGCGACGATATGCCTCGCATTCGTCGGGAGATCGCGCGAGCAACGGGGACTGTCATCCTGAGCCAACTGAAGGCGGACGACCTTCTGAAGCCGGCGGCGATGGAGCTGACAGTGGTGGACCTCATCCCGGCGCTGCTCGCCGAGGAGTCCACCTCTCCCTTGCGAGCATCTTCAGAGCTGTCTGGTGACTCCGAGGATGATGACTCCGAGGACGAGGATGATGACGATGGCGGCGATGAACCAGATGTTGACATTGATGGCGAGGATGACGCCTAGTCGCCTGGGCACCCTTTTTTGTTCGCCCGGCGACCTTTTGTAAGCCCTTTTAAGATTTTTTTGTAATGTACATCAAACATACAAATGATAAAGGACAAAATTTTGCTCGCCTGTTTCTTCTGCCCTGCTTCCTGTCTTGACTGTCGCTTAAGCTCTTAGGCTCGAGGCGAGATTGAGTGCTCGCTAGGCTCTTAGGATCGGGGCGAGATTGAGTGCTCGCTAGGCTCTTTGGCTCGGGTCGAGATTGAATGCTCGCGCCTGCCTACTCGCACCTGTATGCTCGCCTGTGTATACTCGCAGGTATATACTCGCCTATCCGGCGAGTATTACCTTCATACTCGCCTTTTCAATGGTTCCTTCTGCTTGAGTCTAGTCGTGAGGGGCACTTGGAGGGTCTCGAGGGACACATGCTCTCAAGGCCTTACCTTGCACCTGGTGAAGAGTGCATTAGAATTATTTTAATAAAAATGGACTTTTTTAAGGGAAAGAGATAGGGAATGGCAGTCGGGGAGGTCGGGAGGGACACACCATCCTGAGGCCTCCATCCTACTTGGATGCCAGATGTTGATGAAGGATGACGTCAAGTAGGGAATGACGGTCGGGGAGGTTCCAAAGGAACGCACCATTCCGAGGTCTCCATCCTACTTGGATGCCAGAATGTCTCCATTTCTCGGTCGGTCGAATCGGTCTTGCCCTTTCCCAAAGTTGTAATGCCGGCTTCCCGGCTTTTCCCTGGTAATCTCTTCAGTCGGATGAGAAGTGCGGTCGGTGGGAACCGCGGCCAACGTGCAAGGGGGGAGCAAATCTCGGCCGTCATCGCAGAGGCTTGGACTTAAGGGAACGCACACCCGAGGCACCATCCCATCATCCGTTCTGAGTTTTTTACGAGGGTGTAGTCGGAGGCTCGTGTTTCAACTTGCGGCGGTGAATGTTGATGCAGGACGACGTCAAGCAGGGAGTGGCAGTCGGGGAGGTCCAAGGGGGCATACCATCCCGAGGCCTCCACCCTACTTGGATGCTGGATGTGGATCAAACCTGCTTCCTGTTGCTCAACAAATTAGCAGGGAGTTAAGCACACTTAAGTACACCAACTCACATGATCGGACACAATATTTTAGAAAAAACGGTTTGCTTCCCTGCGAGCTTTCAGCTCTTGAGGGTACACGACATCTTTATTCAAGGGTCCCCTGAGCTAGTTAAATCGATCATCTCTTCGCCGAATCGGGAGGTCGGCGTCCAGACTTTTCTCCTGGTAATCTCTTCAGTCGGACGAGAAATGCGGTCGGTGGGAACCGCGGCCAACGTGCAAGGGGGGAGCTGATCTTGGCCGTCATTGCAGAGGCTTGGACTTAAGGGAACGCACACCCAAGGCACTGTCCCATCATCCGTTCTGAGTTTTTACGAGGGTTAAGTCAGAGGCACATTTCCCAACCTAGCGTGGAGATCGACTATACTGGCCTTCTTCCTTAAAAGACTTTTCTGAGATAGGAAGGACTGCCTCATCCCATATTTCAGGGAGACGTAAATTTTTATTTATAAACAAATTTACAAAAGGAGGGGGCATGTACATTCCCCTTAGGGATAAAACCTTTTCAGGTCATCGCCGCTCCAGGTGTTCCCTAGCAGCTCGCCTTCCTGGTTCTGCAAGCAGTATCCTCCGGTCAGGAGAGCTTCTTGGATGATAAAGGGTGCTTCCCAGTTCGGGTTGAGCTTCTCGACGGCTGCTGACCTGCCTGCCGCGTCCACTTTTTTTAGGACCAAGTCACCTGCTTGGAAGTGTTTGAGGCGGACATTTTTGTCAAAATGTCTAGCCATTCGGCACTTGATCTCTTCTTGCCTAGCTGAGGCTAGGTCTCGGAGCTCTTCGATGTAATCGAGGGACAGCTTCTGGGCTTCCTCATTTTCCAATCACCATTCTTCGTTTCCGTCTTCCGCGGCTACCACCCTTGGGCTTCTGACTTCGAACTCTACTGGAATGAGAGCCTCCGACCCGTGAGAGAGCTTGAACGGTGTCTCCCCGGTGGCTGAGCTAGGAGTGGTCCTCAAAGCCCAAAGGACCGAGGGGAGCTGGTCTGCCCAATTACCTCTCAGGTTCTCGACTTTCTTCTTCAGCAGATTGATGATCAGCTTGTTGGCGGCCTCCACGTGACCGTTGCTCCTGGGATGGTGTACGGAGGCGAATCGAAGATCGGTTCCCAGCTGCCTGCAGAAATCTTCCAATTCCAGGCTGGCAAACTGGGGACCGTTGTCGGTGACGATGGCGAGAGGGATTCCAAATCGGCAGACGATCTCTCCCTAAATGAAGTTCTTCACGACTTGAGAGGTGGTCTTGGCCAAAGCTTTGGCCTCGATCCACTTAGAGAAGTAGTCGATCATGACGAGAACGAACTTCCTCTGGCCACTTGCTTGTGGGAAAGGGCCGATCAAATCCATCCCCCAGATGGCAAACGGCCATGGGGTGGTGATTGATCGGAGCTGCTGGGCCGGCTGTAACTGAAGAGGGGCGAAGAGTTGGCACTTCTGACACTTCTTTGAGAAGGTCTCGGCATCCTTTCGGATAGTAGGCCAGAAGTAACCTTGCCTTAGGATCCTTTGCTCCAAAGTGCGAGTCCCAGAATGGCTTCCGCACTCTCCCGAGTGAATCTCCTCCAACACTCGAGGTACTTCGCCTTCAGAGACACATCTGGCCAGGGGGCCGGAGATGGTTTTGCGGTACAACTCTCCGTTTTGCAGTAAATAGTACGTCGCCTTGTACCGGAATCTTCTTTGATCACCTTCGCCCGTTGGGAGCTGACCGCTAACTAGGAAGGCCACGAAGGGATCCATCCATGAAGGGCGTTGCTCGATCTCCATCATCTCCCCTTCTTCAATGGATGGATGGAAGAGTTCGATAATAGTTCCTCCAGCTCTCGGCCCATAATTGGCTAAGCGATCTGCTCCCGAATTCTCCTCTCTCGGCACATGCTCGACGAAGAAGGACTGAAAGCCCCCAATCATCCCTTTCACCTTTACCAAGTACTTCTGCAGGATGGTGTCGCGCACCTCGAACTCGCCTCGAATCTGCGACGCGACCACCATCGAATCCGTGAAAGCCCGGACGTCACGGATCCCCAACTCCTTGGCAAGGCGCAAGCCTGCCACTATGGCCTCGTACTCTGCTTGGTTGTTTGTGACGGGGAAGAGGATCTCGACGGCTTGCTCGATCCTTGTTCCCTGTGGGCTGACGAGCACGATGCCCACCCCCACAGAACTTTTGCCCGAAGCTCCGTCCACAAACATCTTCCATGGGATCGGATAGAGAGCTTCTTCTCCTGGCTCCGTTTCCACCGAGAAGTAAGCCAGGAAGTCTGCTACCGCCTGGGCCTTGATCGCTACCCGGGGTGAGAAGGAAATGTCGAACTCGCTGAGTTCTACCGACCATTTCGCTAACCTCCCAGAATGTTCCACTCCCTCTAGGACATTTCGGAGAGGATGATCAGTCACAACCCGAATGGAGTGAGCTTGAAAGTAAGGCCGGAGCTTCCGCGCCGATACCACCAGGGCGAAAGCGAGCTTCTCCAGGATCCGGTATTTCAACTCCGCCTTCTTCAACACCCGACTGACATAGTAGATGGGTAGCTGCTTCCTTCCTTCCTCTCGGACCAATACGGAACTCACTGCTTCTGCTCCTACTCCCAGGTAGATGAGCAGGTCTTCCCCTTCCTTTGGGCTCTGAAGGAGAGGTGTCTGAGTCAACTGCTCTTTCATTCTTTCGAACGCCGTCTCACATCCTTCGGACCACTGGAAGCTTTCAGTTTTGCGGAGTGTTTTGAAGAATGGAGAGCATTTCTCACCGGCCTTTGAGAGGAAGCGGCTAAGACCCGCCAGCCTTCCTGTCAACCGTTGGACTTCTTTCATCGTTTTTGGGGACTGCATCTCCAGGATCTCCTTAACCTTGTCGGGGTTAGGCTGTACTCCCTCCGGGGTAAGGAGATGCCCCAGAAACTTTCCTCTTCCTGCTCCGAAGACGCACTTTGCTGGATTGAGTCTCATCTTGAATTTCCTTAGCGTCGCGAAGGTTTCCACCAGATCGGTCACATGTTCCTGGACGCTCTTGCTTTTGATTAAGAGGTCGTCCACGTACACTTCCAGGTTCCTCCCCTTTTGTCTCTTGAAGATGTGGTCCATCATCCGCTGGTAGGTGGCTCCCGCATTCTTCAAACCGAAGGGCATCATCTTGTAGCTGTAGCAGCCATCATCGGTGATGAGGAGACATTGCGGCAATCAGGGGGATGCATCCGGATCTGGTGATATCCTGAAAACGCATCAAGAAAACTCATCACAGAAAAACCGACGGCTGAATCAACCAACGCGTCGATTCGAGGCAGGGGATAACAATCCTTCGGGCAGCTTTTATTCATCAAGGAAAAGTCAACACACATTCTCCAGCTACCCCCCCCCCCCCCCCCCCCCCCGTTTTCTTCACCATTACAACATTGGAGACCCAGCCTGGGTACTGGATCTCCGATACAAAGCCTGCATCGAGTAGTTTTTTCACCTCCTCCTGGATTGGCTTGGCAAGGATGGTGGCGGTCCTCCTCTTCTTCTGGCGGACGGGATGGACCGCGGGATCCAGGTTGAGGTGATGACATGCAACCTCAGGGTCGACTCCTGGCATCTCGGCGGCACTCCAAGCGAAGATGTCGACGTTCTTTTGCAGACACGCCGCCATCTCGATCTTCTCCTCCGTCTTTAGCGATCCGCCGATCTTCAACAACCCAGGTACTCCCTCTGCGGAGAGTACCTCGATTTCTTCAACTTCTTCGGCCACCTCCAGCCTGGCCGGGCTCTCTAGCACCCTTCCGAACTCTTCTGCGTCAGCCATCCAGCTGATGGTGCTGACGGCGCTGAGATAGCACTCCCGCGCGGCTCTTGGATCGCTCCTGATCCTCACCTGGACGTCTCCCTTGCAGTACTTCAAGCACTGATGGAAGGAAGATGGGACGGCCTTGAAGGCGTTGAGAAGCGGCCTCCCAAAGATAGCCCTGTAACAGCTCGGGGCGTCGACGATAACAAATCGACAGTTGATGGAGGTGCCACCGAGCGTTACAAGGAGGTCTTCTCCTCCTTCCACTTCCTTTTTTTCTCCGGAGAAGCCGAAGAGGGGACCATCAGCTGCTCGAACCCTTGCTGCTCCGACTCCCAGTCCGCTAAACGTCCCCTTGAAGATAATGTTTACGGAGCTACCGTTATCGATCAGGATACGATCAACGGTGAAGTCCTCCACTGCGGCTTGAATCACGAGGGCATCATGGAAGGGATTCTCATTCCCTAGCATGTCCTCCTCAGAAAAGGTGATCTCCTCCATCGGGGGTGGTGCTTGCGAGGTCGAGGCGACACTCCTGCGGTAGATCTGATGGAGGCTCCCCTTGCGGGAAGCTTCCAGCCCCGCTCCCCCATGGATTACTCCGACTCTGCCTCCCTGAACCAGGTCTCCCCGACCTCCGTGGTCGACCCGGTCTTCGTTCCTCCTTCGAACGACGGCAGCCTGCCCTGCCTGCGGCTCGGCGGGGGCCTCTATCCTACGCTGCTCCCCTCCACCTTCCCCTGCTGCTAGCCTCCTCCGGGCTTCCCAAAAGTCTGGGCAGGCAGCCATGACATGTCCCTCCGCCTGGTGGAAGTCACAGTAGAGGGGAACCTCTTCTGCTTGACGCCTCCTCTGCTTCTACTTCTTCCTTCCTTGACGGCGGCCACGCCCGGCTACCGCCATCGCTTCGTCTCTCCTCCTCTCCTGACGCCTCTCCAGTTGGCGAAAAGGCCTTCTCTCTGGGGATCTCCCTCTTTGATCCCGACGCTGGTGCTGTCCAGCCGGCCTCCATGGTGGCCGGTTGACGGGGACCTGATAGCGCCTTTCCTCCTCCTGACGCTCCGGGGACTCGACGGGCCTCCTCTCGATGCTCCTCCTGGCTTCCTTCCTCCTGGGCTCATCCCACTTCTTCTCTTCTCTCCTCCTTTCTTCTCGCCGCTCCGGCCTCTTCTTTTCCTCCCTCCGGGGCTCTCCTCTCTTCCTTTTCTCAGGGATCCCATCCCTCTCTCCTTCCTCTCCTCTGGTCACCTGTGCCAGACTCGCCAAGAAGTCAGGGTTGGAAGCCTCTCCTCGGACAAACTTGTTGGCCCTCTGAATGAGGTTGTCGTAGGAGTAGGGAGGATTCTCGCTGAGCTCCAACTTGAAAAGACCTTGACTTATACCGAACGTCAAGGCCAACAACAGGATTTTGCTATCCACCTCCTGGATCTGCAGAACCTCATCCTGAAAGCGCTCGATATAGGGTCCCAATGCCTCGTCCGGCCTTTGCACCAGATAGAACAGGGCCGTTGCCTCCTTCTTCAGCTTCCGGGCCGTGTCGAACCGGGTCGTCAGCCCACGGCACAGGTCTTCAAAGTAGTAGATCGAGCCGGCGGGCAACTGGTGGAACCAGTCCCAGGCCATTGCACGGAAGGTGATGGCAAACAACCTGCACTTGAAGGCGTCCGACATGGTTCGGATAGAGACTATATCCTCGAACCATTGGATGTGCCGGACGGGGTCCTCCTTCCCCGAATAATAATTCAAGGCGGGGTCCCTGAACCCTTCTGGCACTGGCGCGGCAAGGATCTCCTCGCAGAAGGGGATCCTCCCTCCTGCCCGGCGACGATCCTCCACCTGGCGAGTATCACCTCCATACTCGCCATATGGGCGAGTATCCTGGTACCTCGCCTGCTCGCCCGGCTCGCAGAAGCGAATCCCTTGCGAGGTTGGCTGGTAGAACTGCGACCTCCTTGGTCGCTCGGTCTCATCCTCCACGTGCTCTTTTCCTGCTCGCCGAGGTGGACTCCCTCCCTCGGACGGAACTGGGCGATGCGGCGAGGTCGCCGTGACCTCGGCGCGCGGCTGAAGCACTGCTCGCATGGTCCCCTCCATACGCTGCGCGAAGGCTTCAAAAACTGCTAGCGTCACGAACTCGCCACTTGCGGACGGGTTGCCGACTACCTCCTCATGGTCGCCAACTGCGACCATCTCGCCTTCTTACTGAACTTTCTTCCAACGACTACGGTCCACGCTCACCGCACCAAAGTGTTGACGCCAGGAAAATCCTGACCTCAAAATTCGGGCCGATGCAGCCGGAGGCTACTCGCCCAGCAGTCCAACGTGATGACTTGGCTGGCGACTACGACGAAGCTAGAAGAGCAACGAACCGGACCCCAGATGCTGCGGCAGGGAGGTCCCACCACGTACCCAGAAGCTCAAGAGAGTCTTCCCCTCCGAAACCAAAGTGGCCGAGCTTGGTACAGGAAAGGCACCGGCTTGGCGGAAAGCAAGGGTGACGAGCTCGAGAGTTCGGGAATCGGGGTCCAAAAGCTCAAGTCCAGGTGCCAATCCAAGTACCCCTGGAGTCCTATTTATAGGAAACCCAAAGGGTAGGGGGGCTTTTTATAGCCCAGCCCCCAACCCGGCGACTATGGGTTACTCGGCGAGTACCATGCTATAGTCGGCCAATCTGGCGAGTATTGGGTGCTGCTCGCACACGTCGGGCCAATACTCGCCCATGGCTTCTGCTGTCTTCTGTGTGCGGCGAGCTCTTCTGGTTGATACTCGCCTACCTGGCGAGTATTGCTGATGGCGACAGCCACCATGACGGCCAACTTGAAGACGAAGATGACGGACATGGCGCATTGGTTGATCATGAAGTTGCGACGGAAGATGATGATGACGGACCACCGGCTAAAGACATGCGGCGCCGTAGCGGCCACGGCTACAATCTTCGTCCACGCCGCAAGAATTAATTATTAATTTTATGTTTGCTAATTTATGACTTTAAGTTAATTATGGCTTGCATTTGTTTATTTTGAACTATTGGTGTGCATTTAGCACTAATTTCGGGGCTGCGATTAGCGCTTGTGTTGTAAGGCCTATATAAGGCTAAGACTCTAAATAAAAGTTAGATTATTATTTGCTAAAAAAAAGAAAAGCCTAACCTAATCTTCTCCTTCCCTCTCCCTCTCCCTCTCACATTGCGGCCGCTCCCCTTGGGTTTCTCCCAAGTTTCGGCCCCCTCTCTCTCTCCCTCTCCTCTTTCTATTTCCTCTTCACCCTCCTCCTACAAGTCCTCCTCCACGAAAAAAAAATCCTCCTCCACGAAATTCCTTCTAGCCGCCCAATCTTGGTGGAGAAGGCGTCAAGTGCAAGAGCCTACGTTTTGGGTGAATCTCTTCGGTGCAAAAGCGAGGAAGACGGACGAGTTTCCTACATCATTTGGAGCCCCTTCCGTGGTCCAAAGGAGAGCGATCATTTTCTAGTGGATCCAACATCTCGGATCTACGATTCCGAGAGGGGTAACGAAATTCTACTCAAGAGATTTCTTTTCTTAGATCGTTTTTGTGGTAGACGATTTTAGCGTGATTTCTCGAAGCAAGTAAAATCCTCGCGGTGTTTTCTTTGATAAATTTGTGTTTTTCGTTTGATTTTCCAGATACAATCGAAAGGCTTGGCGAACCTTGTTATTTTTCTTGTTGGGGAAAGATCAACCGTTTGCGAATCGGGATTTTCTTGGTGGATCTTTCTTTGGTACAACAACGCTCGTACGGACGCGAATATTCGTCCCTTTAGCTTGATCGGATCTTGGCTCATAGCCGTGGTTCGATCTCTAGCGGGTTGGCTATCCGAACGTTAGCGCGAAAAATAAATAAAATAATTGTATTGCTGCGTTTCGTTATTGTGCGGAATCGAGAGCGTTGTATCGAGTCGAGATTACCCTAAACGTCACCGTGTAGGCTCGTAGGACGTGCTACATCAAATTTGGTATCAGAGCTAGGTTGTGTTGAGTTCTATCTCGACACCATCCTTACTCTCAGATCTGTAGGTTATCCGTCCTCTAGTCGGTGCGTTCGTTAGCACGGTCAAAATCTAAAATTTTCGGATTGGTCTGCATTTAGTAAAAATCTCGGAATTTAAAAACTTATCAAAAAAATCTGAAAATTTTTCTGTAGTTTCCTGCACGTATTTCAAGCAACATTAAAACTGAAAAATTTTCGATTCGTCCTAATTAGGTCGGCCTGAAAATTGGAAACGTCGTAATTCTTTCCAGTTGGTCTGCGAATAGCGGTCTAGAATTTATAACTTTTCTGCGAACTTCAAAAAAAAAATTCTGAATATTCTACTTAATCTTTTCAGTAAGAAAATTTAAAAAAAAATTAATATATATATATATTAACTTACCTTAGTTATTATGCGGAATAAAATTAAATTTCGTAAAATTTCTGCTCCCGTTGTTGTATGCCCACGAGGCGTTTTACGGAATATCTCCCAACCGCTTCCACCATGGCAGACAACCATGATGACGATCACGCTCCTGCAACGATTGCGGAGCTTCGAGACGAGTTTAATGCTAAGTTCGATGCACTCACACAGTTAATACAAGGGTTAGCATTCAATCAAGCGGCGCCTCGAAATCCCGTTGCAAACCAACGAGATGAGAGACCAAACCATCCCCGTCATCAGAATGATGAGCAAGCGCCTCGAGCTCCTCAGGAGTTCGATGTAACTAGAGCCGTGAAAATTGATCCACCGTCATATGATGGCATGGGTGAACCCCAAGTATTTTTAAACTGGATTATGGAGATCGAGTGTTACTTTGAGTGGAAGAATCTGACGGATGGTGAGAAGGTGCGAGTTGCACGGATGATGCTTTTGGGTAGAGCCAAAACATTCTGGTTGAACGAAGAGAGGCGTTTAGGTACCGTGAATGGGGCACCCCCAATTGGGTGGGCTGCCATGAAGGCACTTTTGTCTGACCAATATGTCCCTGCGTATCACAGAACTCAAATGTTCGACGAGTTAGCCACTCATCGTCAGGGTAGCAAATCGGTATCGGAGTATATGGGAATTCTGAAAGATATGATGGTGCGGTGTGACATACGGGAAATACCCGAAGTTACATAATCTCGCTTTCGTAAGGGACTTAACCCAGATATCCAAGGCAAGCTTTTGCGTTATGGTCATACGGACCTTAACACAACATTCAATGCTGCTTTAGACATAGAGAAGCACAACGCTTACAAGTCCAAGGGACGAGCATTCCAGAAGGGAAAATCCCTTTTAGGAGCCCCACCTTCGTCCTCCATGAGGGACAAAGGAAGATTTCGATCGACTGATTCGAATTCGGTAGTTATCACCGCTAGGAACACTAGGAATCCCACGGGCGAGAGAGTTTCGGTAGGACGGATTAATAAGACAAACGTCACGTGTTATTCTTGCGGGATCCAAGGACATTACTCTAGTGAGTGCCCCACTAAGAGTAAACCACTAGCACTTTTAGAATCCACGTCTGATCCCGCCGAGATCGTCTATGAAGCCGGTACTGAGTCTGACGCCGAGCCGAGTGATATTGATGACGACTCTTTTATGATGGTTATGAGATGTATTCTGAATACACCGCGTGCGACGGACGATTACAATCGGACGAATATCTTCTCGGTAAATTTTAAGAATGGTGACAAGTGGTGTAAGTTAATAATCGATAGCGGTAGTAGTATGAACGTCGTTTCGGAGAATGCCATCACTCGAATGCACTTAGTCACTGAGCCACATCCACATCCGTACAAGATAGCATGGGTGAATAAAACGTCTATCGCAGTTTCTAAACGATGCTTGGTTCCACTTACGGTGAAGAGCTATGTCGATAAGGTGTGGTGCGATGTCATCCCTATGGATGTATGTCACGTTTTATTAGGACGTCCATGGCTTTATGATTATGACGTGACCCATTTTGGCAGAGCCAACACTTATGAGTTCAAGTTCAATGGTAAGACCATTGTTTTGAAACCTACACCACCTAAGGACCCGTCGATTGCTTCCAAGGACACAGTGGTGCCTGCGGAAAAGAAAACCATAAGTTTTATAAGTAGGAAGGAGTTAGAACGCGAGACCTTTCTAGATGGCGTCATTTATGCATTAGTATGCCTACAAGCTAAGGAAGATTCACCGTCTTTAGAGAACCTACCGTTATCTCTGCGCACGTTATTGGAAGAATATAAGGACGTCTATCCGGTAGATTTACCTTCCAAGTTGCCACCCATCAGGGATATTCAACACAAAATTGATTTCGTCCCGGGCTCATCCTTGCCTAATCTACCCCATTACCGCCTTAATCCCTCCGCACATAATGAACTACAAATATTAATTTCCGATTTATTAGCAAAGGGATTTATCCGACATAGTAAAAGCCCTTGTGACGTCCCTGCCTTGTTGGTCCCGAAGAAAGATAAGTCTTGGAGGTTGTGTGTAGACTACCGGGCCATCAATAAAATAACTGTCAAGTATAGGTTTCTCATTCCTCGTTTGGATGATCTATTGGATATGTTAACCGGTGCCACCGTGTTCTCAAAATTGGATTTAAAGAGTGGTTACCACCAAATAAGGATTCGGGAGGGAGACGAATGAAAAACGGCCTTTAAATCTAAGGACGGGCTTTACGAGTGGTAAGTGCCAGGAGAGGGACTCACCAACGGACCAAGTACTTTCTCACGATTAATGACTCAAGTATTTAAGCCATACATGGGTAAATTTGTCGTAGTATATTTCGATGATATTTTGGTGTTTAGTATTTCGCCGATCGATCATGAAACTCATTTGCGAACAATCCTTACTACATTGTGCCAAGAGAACTTATTCATTAATTTTAAGAAGTGCGCATTCGGTGTGACTTCCGTGGAATTTTTAGGATACATAGTGAGCGCTGAGGGTATACATGTTGACCCTAAGAAGGTCCAAGTGATTAGAGAATGGCCGGAACCGCAAAATATTAGGGAGGTTAGGAGTTTTCATGGATTGGCCACGTTTTATCGACGATTCATTCGCAATTTTAGTAGTATCATGGCACCAATCACTGAATGTATGAAGAAGGGTGATTTTAAATGGACCAAATCGGCCACTAGCGCGTTTCAAATGATTAAGGATCGGATGTCCGAAGCCCCCCTACTACGGTTGCCGGATTTTAATAAAGTGTTTGAACTATCATGCGACGCTTCGGGAATAGGAATTGGAGGAGTGTTAAGCCAAGAGGGACATCCGGTTGGATACTTTAGCGAGAAACTTGCGGGCCCAAAATTAAATTATTCCAATTATGATCGTGAGTTTTATGCCGTGATACGTTGTCTCCAACATTGGCGACACTACCTCATATCGAAAGAATTTGTAATCCTCTCGGATCATGAGGCGCTAAAATTTGTAAACTCTCAAAATAAAATCAGCCATCGGCACGCCAAATGGGTCTCCTATCTTCAGGAGTACACATTCATTATTAAGCACCTTAAGGGTACGTAAAATCGAGCGGCGGAGGCCCTTAGTCGTGTCACTCTATTATTATCTCAAATGGAGGTGACGGTAATAGGATTTGAACGCATTAAAGATGAGTACGTCTTATGCCCGGATTTTAAGGATATTTATTTAGCAGCTCAGGAACAGGCTCCCTCTACTATTTCGGCATACTACATTCGTGACGGTTATTTATTTAAGCATACGCAATTGTGTATTCCCCACTCTTCACTGCGACATTTCATTGTATGGGAGCTACATAGTGGAGGGCTAGGGGGACATTTCGGCCGGGATAAAACGATAACACTAGTGGAAGATAAATTCTTTTGGTCGGGGCTGTAACATCCCGATTCGAGCTAGACCTCTTGTGCGCGTTTTTGAGTCACGCGAGTTGACTCGGGCTCGGGGTGTACTGAGGGCCAGGCTTGCAACTGAGCCGGGGAAGTGCACTCGACGAATGCGGCGAGTACCAGTTCTATTCTTAGTCCCGATGTTTGCTGTATCGGGATCCGAGCTGTCCGGAGAGCATAACTTGAGCGATAAAACTCGAAGGAGGCGTACCGCCTCGAAGGAATTATAGTGCGTACGTTAGCTAAAATGTCATGGTGTTCGAATAACGTATATATGAAGTCGACCAAAACAGTTGCCTTGAGCTACGCGACAGTGGACGGGGGGCCCCCCGTGCCAAGCGCGACAGTACTCGCCCGCCCCAAGGCGGGCTTCGCCCGCCCCACGGCGGGCTTCGCCCGCCCATCGTTTCTTAACTTAACAAAACAGATTAAAAATTAAATCTGCTTTTTTAAATTCAATTTATTTAATTTATTTCTTTCCATTTTTTAATTTATTTATTTATTTAAAATAAATCTATTTGTTTTTTCAAATTAACTATTATTAATATAAAAGAAGGTACAAAGATTGAACATAAAGTCATCTTGGCATAGTGGATAGTAGTTATTAAAGTTCTGTGGTTGGTTCGGGTTCGAAACCTGACCAACGCATTTTCCTCGGATTTATTTTGGCCCGACCCACCCGGCCTGAGTTGCCCGCCCGCCCGGCCCGCCTGGTCGACCCGCTCCGCCCACCGGCCCGTCCCGAGTTGCCCGCCCGCCCGAACCGCTCCGCCAACCGGCCCGGCCCGCCCGGTTTGCTTTGTAGGGTATGGTACCCTACAAAATTTATAGGTTTAGGACATCATGGTAGGTTTAGGAGACCTAGGAAAAAAATATGAACGGTCCTGATTCGTCATGCGATCGAACGGCCGAGATCTTATGATCTGATCAAATCGAACGGTTCAGATTGATATAATGGTATGCCACCATTACATGAAAATTAAAAAATTACAAAAATCCTTAAAAATTATACTTCTTTATATATATAGTATAGATATATACATAAAGATTAGGTTAGAAATGAGATACCCGATCCTCTCCTTGCTCCTTGACGGCGCTCTCCCCGCTGCTCCCTCTCTCGGCAATCCTCCGGCGCTCCTCGGCCACAGCTCCGGCGACCACCTTCGCGAGCTCCGGCAACCCCTCCTTCACCTCACGGCTCCGGCGCAGCTCTCCTCACCACCGACCACCTCTCCTCTTTCTTCTCCAACTCCGGCGAGCCAATGCCGGCAACCTCCATGGCCGCCCCTTTCAGATCTACCGAGCTCTCCCACGGCGAGCTGTATTTTTCCGCCAAGGGAAGCCAGATCTCACAGCACACCCTCTACCTCTTTCACTCTCTCCAAGTTCCGGTGAGCTCCAAACTCCTCCGGCTCCGGTGAATCTCTTCTCCAGATCATCTTTCTCTCTACCTCTACCTCCATCACTCTCTCCATCCCATCCTTCTGTTTTATTTTATTTCCCTCACCGAGACCTAACTCTCTCTCACTTTCTCTCTCACGTTTTGCTATTCTTCTCAGATCTCTTATCTCTCTCCCTCTCATTCTTCTGTCCAGATGAAACATCCAAGCCCCATCCAACCAATCTCACACCTCCCCCATCTCATTAACCAATGGCCTCCATTTCTGGCGGTGAAAACTCCAAAAACAGCAAACTCTCCGGCGAGATCCAAGGGCGACTCCTTCGGCGAACGACAAAAGGGTCCGGATCGGCAAGATTCGACCATGACCGAAAGCAACGGACAAACGCCGAATACGCGGCTATTGGATTGCATGCATGGACACTCAGGTGACTTCCTCCCCTCTCCCTTGGTGCTAGTTTTCTTAGATCCATTAGGCGAGGCATCGACTCAATTGAGTCGATTTGGGAGCGAAATGAAGTTCCGTAGGTTGAGGCCGCGTTAGGGTTTTTCGTTGTAGGGCGTCGATCGCCCCGAAAACGCCCTCATTCAACTCCCCGCTTCAATACGAACGTGGGACGTTGGTTTCGTGAGACGCGGTGGCCTCGTGAGGGTGCATGGGAGGAGAAAGGTGGCTGCCTAAATTCCTTATGGGATTTCAATCTTAGTTCTCTGTCAGGGGGAATTCAATATATATACATATATACCTATGATCCCTGTTATGGATTAGGGGAATTCAACATTAGTTCCCCTGTTATGGATTTCAATATATATATATACATATATATATGGATTTCAATTTTAAGTCCCCTATCAGGGGGAAATTCAATATATATATACATATCTATAAATGATGCTTGAGAATGGAGGAATAGTTCTTGTTATGGGAATTCAATATATATATACATATATATATGATCATTAAAGGCTTGAGAATTGAGGAATAGCCTTCTGTTATAGGATTTGTTAATTATAACTTGCATAAATGTGATGAATAATTCTCTGTCATTAGGATTGATAATTATATGTAATAAATGTATTCATAACTTGCACTTAGTTATTAAGGAAAATTGTGCGCAGCCGGGCTCAAGCCAATTTTTAGGCTTGACCCCGCTGGAATTAGACTTCGGGCTCAACATGAAAGTTGTAGCCCTCGGAGAGAGATTTCCAACGATAGGTTACACATTTTCTAGGGTGACCTGTAGCTCTCTAGATGTCCAGTCGAGTGGACTGTCCAGAGAATTAAATCAGGACTTTGTGCTCTGTTTTCTGTCCAGATTTGGGTTGTTGACTTCAATGAGGATTTTGGGTATGAAACACTAAGTTCTGGGTTTTGAGGTAAACATAAAAGTTGTAGCTCTTCTTCTTAGCTTTCCAGATTGGGGTTAATCATAATTTTTGGTTGAGTAGAGCTTTCTGAATGTCTATTTTACTGAACAGTGTCGTATCACACTCGATTACGGTAATTTATGAATATCTCCCAAAATATTGCTTCGACGCTCATGAAAATTGGTGGAGTGATTATTATCAAGATTATAATCATCCTTGTGAAGTTTTGTAATTTTTGGGTGCACCATTTTTAAAGTTATTAATCTTCCGTTGAATGTCTTAACGGTGGTGTAAATGCTAAGTCGGAAGCTCGGATAAATTAAAGTCATATACGAATCATGTTATAGATGATGAGGCACGGTGACAGTGATTTTAGAGATATTGATGTTGGGATAAATTCTTAAGGGAATGTGTATGATTGGAAATGCGCACTAGTAGTCCCGTAGAATCATGATAGAGAATTACCATGTATGAACACGCTATCGCCCTACTCTTGTTGGAACGTTGTTGAACGTTATGTGTAGGCCGGTGGTGCTTTGAAATGTTTATGCTAAGGCCAGGGATGCCTTGAGATATTTTGCGAAGCATGATAAGAAGGGACTAAGTTGATGTCCAAGGGTGCTTGATAGCACAAGGTAATTACATGGTATTGCTTGGGTGAGTTGATGTTCATGATTGCATACGGTGGGATTACTAGTGGACGGTTTCTCAGTTCTTGGAGCGAACATGAAAGTTGTAGCTATCAGAGAGACCTTTCCAAAATAGGGCGACACGATATTTTCGGAGGAGTGTAGCTCCCCGAAATCCAATTCTCGAGGGCTGTTCTGTTTGGGTACATCATTCTGAAATTGTGATTTATTAATAAAATGTTAGCGGACAGATCATAGATTTAACACTTTGCGGATGATGATCGAATGTGCACCTCGATGATGCGATAACAAATTAAAGTATTGTTATAAATGCTTAATCCTTAGGATCGCAAGAAATATAGTTGAATCGATGCTGTGATAATCATTGAAGGTATTTGTCACTAATGATGATTGTTTATGATTACAATAAATTTAGTGGGTATTCTCGTACGGATTTAAGGTGATTTATCATCCGTAATTGAATAAGAAGACGTCGGTAATGATTGTAGTATATCGAAGGGATCACGTGCAAGATCCTCGGAATCATGTGTGAGATTAGGATGAATGCACAAGCAGTCATGTGCGGAGTTGAGGTTATGAGTTCCCTAAACGAGTAGGCATCGTACTCAAATGTGATATAACAAGTAATATGATCTTCTGGAAATAGTGATTTTATGTTCATATGAAACTACTGTAATTTTTCCAGAATTTTAGGAAGCCAAAATCTTGTACTTGATGTGTAAAATTATTTTTCCATTCATTCATTGAAAATTAGGGATTATGGTTATTTGATTGCTGGAAAAATATGAAAACTTGGAAATCTTTTTATCATGTCCCACTTCATCTCTGGAAGGATATTTAACAAGTTTGAATTCATTAGCATGATACCTCCTTCACACTTTAGATTCAGGTTAGTAATTAATAAATATTTTTAGAGGGCAAAATTATATGAAACATGTTTGGATTTTTGATTATTCCTCATTTTTGTCCATTATAAACCTATGATAATAATTAGAAGTAATTTGGAAGTAATTTGATCAAGGTTCCACCTTAGGAATCTAAGTTAGCTGTATGTCGTGGTCTGCGGATAGTAAAAACTCATTATGATGAATAGGTCAACATAATCATAAGGAAATCGGGGAGAATTGGATTACAATAAGAGATGAGTTTAGACCACTTGGAGGACTAAGAGTTATTAGAGTTGAGTCCAAAAGATTGATTGCATAGGAGTGGGGTGAAACATAAGGCGTAGGTTATAAATAGTAATGAGAGGGTGGAAGGTTAGGTCAGGGTAGCCGCCAAGATTGTTAAATGTCCTGGAAAGGGGTTGGGCATCATCCCATCATATACCATAATACCTTGCGAACCCTTCACCGGGTAGCCCTCGGGAAGTCTAGGATCCACCCTAAACTTCCAAGTAGGATAATAACTAAACAAGAGTAGTCTAATTAGGAGTTTAGAAGATGAGAGTGCTTGGTGAGCTGTGGGTAAGGCTGTGCTCGGGATTGACGAAAGATCGTCTTTCCCCTTAGAGGGTCATAAAGCACTGAGGTTTAATTCAAGCGAAATGATAAGAGGGTAATCTTATGGGTAGATACCAATAATACTAAGTGTCTTGAGAAAGGGAAATTTGGGGTGTCATCCCATTGTAGTTCCTAGTACCGTAGCGAGCCCCTTACAGGGTAACCCTCGGGAAGTCCAAGATTAACCCTAAATTGCAATAACATTTAAAGTAGGCAAGAGAAGCCATAGTAGGGTAAAATTGGATTTATGTATCTCCTCCCAGTGTGGGAGTGACAGGTGTGTGGTATGCTGGGTTGGACGAGCTGGAGGCTCGAGGGGAGGATAGCCCCGTTAGTTCTTGGATAAATGTGGCAGGTCTTCGGTACTAGGCAGGTCGTCACTCCGGCCGCGGTACGTTGACTTAGCAGGTGTGTAGGGGTCTAAGGGGCCAGCTTGGCTGCGTGTCGGGACGACAGTTCCCCGAAGACACCTCTCACTTGGCTCACAGTCTGGTGGACTCCAGCAAAGAGTACGCAGAGCTCCGCGGTTGTTTAGCATCGAGGCGTACGTGCGGTCTAGGCCTGGTAGAGTGTATACCCGCCTAGGAGTGGACAGCCCAGTCCGCTACCACCGTGTGTCACAGCGGTTGGTACCCGAGAGGTTGGCTTCCTTTCAAACAGAGGGAACTACAAAGGTCTATGCGCATATAGTCGTGTGTGTGAGTCCATTGCATAAATCATTCATAGCATAAGCATAGCATACGCACTTGCAGATCCTCATCATATAAATTAGTATGAGCTCTTTTTGTAACATCCCCAAAACAACTAGACCCCTAAGATGCATTTTGTCATGACAAGGTCATGACATTGCTCCAAGAAGACAAAATGGGCCAAGGAGGCCCCATGATTTCCATAAATTAAGAAGAAATGCACATTGGGGTGCAATTAGCAAATTTTGATGGCTTAGCTTAGGGATGACCAATATACCCCCAACAAGTCAACATAACCTCATCATGACCCCTATGACCATCCAAGGAGGTGAGTGGGCCACTAGGGACCCTTGGGGTCAACCAAATTGATCAAATTGACCAAAAGTCAACTTTGAGCTATCCTAGGTCAAACCTCCATGAATAAGGGCAATTGAACTCCAAATGATCAAATTGGACCCACCCTCTTATGGCAACCTCCCTAGGGGACCTAATGAACCCAAAAGCCCCATCATAGGGCCATCAATTTGGGGAAAATGGGCCAATTACTAAAAAGCCCCAAATTGACCTATTAATACTAAAAACTTAAATTGAACTTCAATTGACCCATTGTGATCAAATTGATCACCCCTAACACTCTTGGGCCACTTAGGGAGTCTAATGGCCCCACATTGGACCCTTGGTGTAAGCCAATTTTGAGGAAATTGGGCAAATTACCAATTTGCCCCAAATTACCAATTTGCCCCAAATTACCAATTACACCCCTTTGGGTTCTAATTAGCCCCAAATTGACCAAATTGACCTAGCACAACCCTACCCAAACACTAAGGGAAGTGAGTGAGACATAAGCAAGCCAAGGTTCACATTCAATTTGGAGAATTAAGGCAAAATCACCAAAATGCCCAAATTGCCCCTATAGGCAAATAAGTGCAATCAAGCCCCATATGACCCCACCATGACTCAATTCCTCTTGGAATAGGTCCATAGGGTCCAAGGCAATAATTTGGGTCAATCATATCAAGTGGTGTGAGCTTGAGTCAAGCCCAAACCCAAAAATCCCCAAATTGGCATATTTGAGTCAAGTGAGCCCAAGCTTCAAGTCCATTGGATTTAGCCCAATGCTTGGGCCCCATCACTGAACATTATAGGCCCAATGCATGGTATAATTTCATAAAATTAAAATTGGGTGGAAATTTGGGTGGAAATAAGGAGAATTTAAGTTCAAAAGAGGCCAAAAGAGGGATTTGAGGAATGAGTGCCAAATGGCACTCAATTCCTCTTCCTAACCCTTCCTCTGAGCTCAGGGAGTTAATTCCAACAGAATTCCCAGCAGATTTTTGGTGAGGTGGCAGCCAAGTGGAGGAGGGAGGAGGAAGCTCCACCAAGTGGCCGGCAACATTAATGGCAACTCAAGGAATGAGCTGCCATTGGACCAAATTCCCTCCCCCTCAGCTTGAATTCGAGCTGAGGAGTGTAATCTGATGAGTTGGAGACCTGCAGTTGGCTGGCTGAGGCGGTGGCAACATAGAGGAGGTCGCCGGAAAATGGCAACCAGCAAACGAAACCCCCTCAGCCTCATTCATCCCCACGATTAGCTTCAGAATCGAGAAAGGAGAAGAACCCCCATGTTTTCGGGAGGAGACCGGCTCTGAGGAGGAAGATCGAGCAGGAAAATGGAGCTCGAGTTCGGCCATGGCGTTTCTCGTTCTTCCTCAAGATCAAGCTCGATCAAGGCAAGTTCCTTCCCCTCTCCACTTGTGCTAGTCTCCCCATTTCTTTCGTTTTCAAAATCGCATAGAGAATGGAGTTTCTCCATTCGAGTTTTTCCTTGTTCCGACCGAGAAATCACGAGATGCCGGAGAGCTCCTCCGGCCACCTCCGGCCAAACGGCCACCGCCAAAAGGAAGCCCTATGTTGGGTGAAGGAGTGGGCTTGGGCGTTTGGCCGGAGACGGCCTAGGCTCGCCGGAAAATGCCCCGCAAAACGGCCCAGGCGCGTGAGATCTGGGCTGTTGGCTCATCGGGGACGATGAACCCTGGCCGTCCGATCTGGCTGAATTGTTATTCGCAGCCCATGAAATGAATGAAATCATAATGTTTGTTTATTTGTCACACCTTTAGCCAATTTTGTAAGCAGAAATTGAAGGCCTTAGAGGCCGAAAATGAAAAGTTGGCAGAGACAACTTTTGTGGCTCTTGATGTCTACCTTCTGTAGGATTTGAGATCATGTGATTTGGAGCTCTACAGCTCCTTGTATAGCCATTTTACTAGGACTGCTCATTTCTGTCTATTAGCAAACCACATAATCCTGCCTAGGTTTTTAATGTAGTTTGCATGCTATTTTTGAAGGCCTTAGAGGCCATATCATGAAAAGTTGGCAGATACAACCTTTGTAGCTCTTGATGTCTACTTTCTGTAGGATTTGAGATCAAGTGATTTGGAGCTCTACAACTCCTTGTAGAGCCATTTTTCTAGGTCTGCTCATTTCTGTCTATTAGCAAACCACATAATCCTGCCTAGGTTTTTAATGTAGTTTGCATGCTATTTTTAAAGGCCTTAGAGGCCATATCATGAAAAGTTGGCAGAGACAACTTTTGTAGCTCTTGCTGTCTAATTTATGTAGGATTTGAGATAAAGTGATTTGGAGCTCTACAGCTCCTTGTGGAGCCATTTTTCTAGGGCTGCTCATTTCTGTCTATTAGCAAACCACATAATCCTGCCTAGGTTTTTAATGTAGTTTGCATGCTATTTTTAAAGGCCTTAGAGGCCATATCATGTAAAGTTGGCAGAGACAACTTTTGTAGCTCTTGATGTCTAATTTCTGTAGGATTTGAGACCAAGTAATTTGGAGCTCTACAGCTCCTTGTAGAGCCATTTTTCTAGGGCTGCTCATTTCTTTCTATTAGCAAACCACATAATCCTGCCTAGGTTTTTAATGTAGTTTCCATGCTATTTTTGAAGGCCTTAGAGGCCATATCATGAAAGGTTGGCAGAGACAACTTTTGTATCTCTTGATGTCTACTTTCTGTAGGATTTGAGATCAAGTGATTTGGAGCTCTACAGCTCCTTGTAGAGCCATTTTTCTAGGGCTGCTCATTTCTGTCTATTAGCAAACCACATAATCCTGCCTAGGTTTTTAATGTAGTTTGCATGCTATTTTTAAAGGCCTTAGAGGCCATATCATGAAACGTAGGCAGAGACAACTTTTGTAGCTCTTGATGTCTACTTTCTGTAGGATTTAAGATCAAGTGATTTGGAGCTCTACAGCTCCTTGTAGAGCCATTTTTCTAGGGCTGCTCATTTCTGTCTATTAGCAAACCACATAATCCTGCCTAGGTTTTTAATGTAGTTTGCATGCTATTTTTAAAGGCCTTAGAGGCCATATCATGAAAGGTTGGCAGAGACAACTTTTGTAGCTCTTGATGTCTACTTTCTGTAGGATTTGAGATCAAGTGATTTGGAGCTCTACAGATCCTTGTAGAGCCATTTTTCTAGGGCTGCTCATTTCTGTCTATTAGCAAACCACATAATCCTGCCTAGGTTTTTAATGTAGATTGCATGCTATTTTTAAAGGCCTTAGAGGCCATATCATGAAAAGTTGGCAGAGACAACTTTTGTAGCTCTTGATGTCTACTTTCTGTAGAATTTGAGATCAAGTGATTTGGAGCTCTACATGCTACTTGTAGAGCCATTTTTCTAGGGCTGCTCATTTCTGTCTATTAGCAAACCACATAATCCTGCCTAGGTTTTTAATGTAGTTTGCATGCTATTTTTAAAGGCCTTAGAGGCCATATCATGAAAAGTTGGCAGAGACAACTTTTGTAGCTCTTGATGTCTACTTTCTGTAGGATTTGAGATCAAGTGATTTGGAGCTCTACAGCTCCTTGTAGAGCCATTTTTCTAGGGCTGCTCATTTCTGTCTATTAGCAAACCACATAATCCTGCCTAGGTTTTTAATGTAGTTTGCATGCTATTTTTAAAGGCCTTAGAGGCCATATCATGAAAAGTTGACAGAGACAACTTTTGTAGCTCTTGATGTCTACTTTCTGTAGGATTTGAGATCAAGTGATTTGGAGCTCTACAGCTCCTTGTAGAGCCATTTTTCTAGGGCTGCTCATTTCTGTCTATTAGCAAACCACAAAAATCCCAAGATATGGAATTTACTAAATTACCCCTAATTTAGGTTATAAAATAAAAAGGCGGTCATATCACTTGGGATAATATGAGACTTAGGATCTGGTGTTTTTAGTCTAATATGGTGCTATAATAATTTTCCCAGAATTTATTGAAGTCTTAACATAGCACTTGTAGAGTAAACCCTTATACGCACACCAAATGCATTAAATGATAATTAAGGGCAAATATCACTTGGAATAATATGAGACTTAGGATCTGGTGTTTTTAGACCAATTTGGTGCTATGGTAATTTTCCCAGAATTTACTTAGGTCATAACCTAATACTTGTAGTGCAAACCCCTATTGCACCCCATTTAGGTTAAATAGAAATTATGGTCAAATATTCCTGCTAAAAATGTGAAACTCAGGTTTTGGTGTTTTTTTTTACCAGCGTTATGTCATGGTAATTTTCCCTGAGATTAATGAGATCATAATCTAATACTTGATGTGTAAATCTCTATTTGCACACCTCCTATTTTTAATAGAAACTATGACTTAAGATTCCCTACAGAATTTATGAAATTAGGGTTTGAGGTTGTTAGATCACCACTCATTGCGAACCTATGGTAATAATTGGAACTCGTTTGGATATGATGTGATCAAGATCGCACCATAGGAGTCTAATCTAGATCAACCTTGTTTCGGTCTGCGAATAGTGAAACTGATTTACATGAATTAGACCACCACCGACCTTCACACGTAGATCTGTTAACTCTTTAGTAATTTTGGAGGCTCAGGTTATTTGGAAGAGCACCTCTAAGGGCATCTTGGGAAATAAGGATTGGGGTGTGTTTAGCCAGCTATAGGTGTATGAGTTCTCAGTGATATGAAAGGGAGGTTAGACCTCGTCAAGGGCCTCACACACACACAACTTGTCGTAGTGAGTGATTATATGAAAGTAGATTTGACCTTAGCTGGGTGAGCCATCTAGGGTAAGATTTAAGGGTGAAGTCAGAAAACATCTAAGGCAAACCCAGGGTTAAGGATGCCGAAGAATATGAGTGTGGGTCCAAGAAAGGTTGAGAATGCTAATTGAACGTGTGCAGTTCCTCGGTGAAGAAGGGAACTCGAGATTAGAATGTGACGACGGGGGAGTCAGCACCCGGTCACAATTGGTGGTGTTGGAGTTCAAAAGAACTCCCCCGCTCCTAGGAGCCAAGTTCAACTCATCTTAATGAATTAATGTAATAGAAGAGGAAACGGGGATCAAGTAAATAGGGGTAGATACCAATAAGATTAAGTGCCTTAGGAATAGGAAGTTTGGGGTGTCAGCCCGCCACACTTCCTAGTACCGCTGCGAGCCCCTCACCGGGTAACTCTCCGGAAGTCCAAGGCTAACTCTAAAGCTTCTAAGATCAACTAAATTATAGACAAGACTAGTTAAGAAGGAGAAAAGGACAAGTTAACCTCCATCCCAAATCGGAACAGTTTATAAGGAAGGACTGGGATAGTCCTGCGAGCGGTAGGCTCGGTTTATAAGGAAGGACTGGGATAGTCCTGCGAGCGGTAGGCTCGGTTTATAAGGAAGGACTGGGATAGTCCTGCGAGCGGTAGGCTCGGTTTATAAGGAAGGACTGGGATAGTCCTGCGAGCGGTAGGCTCGGTTTATAAGGAAGGACTGGGATAGTCCTGCGAGCGGTAGGCTCGGTTTATAAGGAAGGACTGGGATAGTCCTGCGAGCGGTAGGCTCGGTTTATAAGGAAGGACTGGGATAGTCCTGCGAGCGGTATGCTCGGTTTATAAGGAAGGACTGGGATAGTCCTGCGAGCGGTAGACTCGGTTTATAAGGAAGGACTGGGATAGTCCTGCGAGCGGTAGGCTCGTAGTCTAAAGATAAGACTAGTGTAGTCTAGCGAGCGGTAGGCTCGTAGTTTAAATATAAGACTAGCGTAGTCTAGCGAGCGGTAGGCTCGTAGTCTAAAGATAAGACTAGTGTAGTCTAGCGAGCGGTAGGCTCGTAGTTTAAATATAAGACTAGCGTAGTCTAGCGAGCGGTAGGCTCGTAGTTTAAATATAAGACAAGTGTAGTCTAGCTAGCTGTAGGCTCGTAGTTTAAATAAGACTGGTATAGTCTGGCGAACGGTAGGCTCTACTTTATAAATGTTGATATAGAATTGCGAGCTGGAAGCTCGGTAGTAAAATGGCTAATACCTGTTGCTGGTGTATAAGATGTGGTGGGTCTTCGGTTCTGTCTTAGTCGTCACACCGACAGCAGTTCGTTGACTCGGCAGTGCTAGTGGTTTTATTGGGGCCAGGTTGTTTTACTGCGCGTCCGACGGGACGAATTCCCTAAACCCTGCCTGGCTAATTCAGTTTAGTACGCAGGAGCTCGTGAGTACCGGATACCGGTATCACATCGTACGTTTGGGCCTAGGTCTGGTAGTGTGACTTACCCACCTAGGTGAGGAGACGCCCGCTCCTCTGCCACCGTTTGACCACGACGGGAGGTGCCCGAGAGGTTAGCTACCTCCGAAAAGTGGGAACTAAAGGTCTGTACGTACAGAGTCGTGTGTGTGAGTTGCATGTGTACGAAATAATAATACAAACATTGCATCATTGCATTGAATATCATAGCATAACATTTCTGCATAAACAGAGACCTCATTGTATAAATCAGTGTGGGCTCTTTTATACGATGAGTTTATACCTTCCAGATCCCTTAGCTTATGTGCCCTCGTGTGTGCATATAAGTTAAGGTTACTTTCGTAGATGCTCGTATATATTTGCTTCTTATATTACATTGCCTTTTACACATTGCATAAACAGAGACCTCGTCGTATAAATCAGTGTGGGCTCTTTTATACGATAAGTTTATTGCTTGCCAGATCCCTTAGCTTATGTGCCTTTGTGTACGCATATAAGTTAAGGTTAATTTTCCTAGCTGCTCTTCATATTACTTTACTTGCTCATATTACTGCTATTGTAGCTTTCTCCTATTGTTTGCTCTTATTACAAGCCTAATTGTAGAACTGCTAGAGTAATCTTAATTAGTGTACTCCTGCTAGCTAGAAGCTATGTATCTTTTGCTTGATATACATTGCTAGTTTTACCACTTGTCACCTGCTTCTTTGAATTACCCCTTGATGTCCTCCGCTTCCTCCTCCCGCACGGTGCCTAGGAGTCGCGGGTGGAGGCGGTGAGGAATATGCTGAGTCTTTTAGACTGACGGTCAGTGGACCTTATCATTTTAGGGATGAAGTACCGGAGCAGTAGGACCCCGTTTAGGAGACAGGATAAGGAGATGGGATGGAGCACGTCAACCCCTACACGTCGTCGCAGCAGCAGCTACAGATGTTTGAAGGCAGAATTGATGGCTTCCGCATAGATGTAGTGAGAGAGTGTTGTAGCACAATACTTAAACATGTACTGGGCATAAGCCCTTTCTCCCGTTTAGTTCTCTTTTACTTTAACTCTCATCGTGGACTTTGTAATCAGTAATTTATATACTTTATGTGAATTGTGGACTTGTTTTTCTTCTACTGCTTCTATTACTATGAATTGCGGTTGGCCTGGATGATGTTGATTAGCCGGCAGGATCGGCGTATTGTGGCGGCGACCATTAGGTGTAATGGTCTCGCCGCAAGACGGCGGTTCTGGGCGGTAAGACCCGGTTTAAAAGCAAAAAAAAAAGAGGGTCTTACAAAGTGGTATCAGCTTAGCCGACTTTCGATCCAAGTAAAAGAAGTCCACAAAACCAAGGGCAACCCCGCTCGAGTTAGTTTGAGGACAAACTAGCAGCGGAAGCAGTGGTGTGCCCATACGGGAAATCACATAATTTTTGTCCACTTAACGATGAGATTAGGCCAACCCGACTAGTACACCATATTGGCTTGACTTAGCAAGACTTCTCATAAGGTATCCTAGTCCGACATCAACCTCAAGTATATTTTGACCAAGTAGTAGGATACCCCAAGGTGACTAAAAGAAGGAGTTGAAAGCGTGTGTGAGTGTTCAGGGCTTACTCTGTGATATACCCACATCACTTCCTAAGTGATATTAACACTCCTCAACAAACAAAAAGGACAATCTTAAGTGGTTTTGGTGTTTGTGAGACTCGTAAGGCCTTACTTGTGTGCTTAGAATCTAATACTGCGCACTCCCACCCTCGGAAAACCATCACAAAGGAAGGATGTCAAATATGGAACGAGAAGCCCATCTTAGAGAAGACCACTCAATAGGCACACGATCCTTGGGAAAGAATTACGACAAATGGCATTTTGAGGGTAGAGAACCTTACCATATCCAAACCACAAGAACTATATATCCATAGGGATTTTATGCATACGTGGAAAGCCGATACTTTCGGATATAAGAAACGCATCACAAGATTACGGGAGGCTAATCTTGTTTCTTCGTTTATTGGGCCACTGAAATATTAACTCAGCTTTTTCTTAGAGACATAAAAGCCTCTGCATTATAACTCCACGGGCACCTGCCTTGGTGCAAGATATACAAAGTGAACCCTAGACCTAAGTCGGTGCACCCCTACATTCCGACTTATCCAAGCAATCTGAATTCTTACACCGTACATGTAGATTAGATGTGATACACACATTGTCCAAGAATTAGATTTTGTAGATGAAGACCTGTGGATTCGGATAATAATCATTCCCTTAATCAATTCTCTTAAAAAAGTGAAACATACACTTTCGGTGAAGAGATCTTCCTTCTCTGAAGGGATCAGAAAACTTGAAGATTGAATTCCGTAGGAAATCAGGGTTTGTAAAAATTTTGTTACATAAAGCTTTATTGAGAGTCCCAGGGTCAAGTTTCCTTGGATCACTATGAAAAATCCGGAGTATTACAGAAATAGGTAGATAGACTTGTGGTCCCCATTGAACCTCTGAAAATTTTATTATAATTAACTATTGATTAATTATCATACTTCCTTCACGAAATGAGCCTTGCACCCTTAGCCACCTTGGAGGATTTACAATATGTGAAGCTTATGGGGCTCGGAATTGACGGCTCATACGAATTTAAGTACCAAAACTGAGTTTGATTACTACTATAGTATCCTTTTAGTTCAGCAAATGACCATGGCATATTTACATTTACTAAATATCATATTGAATCTTAGGAGCATGACTAAGCGTTGATCTAAAGTATTAAAAGAAGGGAGATGTCGTAAAAATTAGAGGAATCAATATTGCCCAAGCCACAAACATATCATGATCTTGGAAGACAAGTCTAAATTCTAATTACAAACAACTAATAAATAAGAGTACTGGTGTCACGTGTACAATGATTGTGAACCACAGGAGAGTAGACCCAAAGTGTTAGTAAGGATACGCTAATAAAGATATTGACGGTGAACGTGACAATGTACTCACCGGATCGAGAACTGTATACTTACGAAGACATCATACTATAAAATATAAGACTCGATGGATTCTTACACTCGCCTTGTGAGTGTGTGACTTTACTTCGACTTATGTCCTCCCTCCACAACGATGTCTTCATCAATTGGGAATTGTCTAGGAACCCTCAGGTAAAGGATCTCGAACTCGAATAGGATGAGGTTTAACGAAAGTGCACTTGGGAGAAAACCGAGGATGAGTCAATGAGAATTAGACCTAACAAGTCCCAATGTTAATTGAGAGCCATACTGCACCCAAACAACTAAATCATCCATGAACTCTAATTCCCGTGGACCTAAACCTAAATTTCGGGGACAAAATTGTTTCTTCGTTTATTGGGATTTGTAACATCCCCAAAACAACTAGACCCCTAAGATGCATTTTGTCATGACAAGGTCATGACATTGCTCCAAGAAGACAAAATGGGCCAAGGAGGCCCCATGATTTCCATAAATTAAGAAGAAATGCACAATGGGGTGCAATTAGCAAATTTTGATGGCTTAGCTTAGGGATGACCAATATACCCCCAACAAGTGAACATAACCTCATCATGACCCCTATGACCATCCAAGGAGGTGAGTGGGCCACTAGGGACCCTTGGGGTCAACCAAATTGATCAAATTGACCAAAAGTCAACTTTGAGTTATCCTAGGTCAAACCTCCATGAATAAGGGCAATTGAACTCCAAATGATCAAATTGGACCCACCCTCTTATGGCAACCTCCCTAGGGGACCTAATGAACCCAAAAACCCCATCATAGGGCCATCAATTTGGGGAAAATGGGACAATTACTAAAAAGCCCCAAATTGACCTATTAATACTAAAAACTTAAATTGAACTTCAATTGACCCATTGTGATCAAATTGATCACCCCTAACACTCTTGGGCCACTTATGGAGTCTAATGGCCCCACATTGGACCCTTGGTGTAAGCCAATTTTGAGGAAATTGGGCAAATTACCAATTTGCCCCAAATTACCAATTTGCCCCAAATTACCAATTACACCCCTTTGGGTTCTAAGTAGCCCCAAATTGACCAAATTGACCTAGCACAACCCTACCCAAACACTAAGGGAAGTGAGTGAGACATAAGCAAGCCAAGGTTCACATTCAATTTGGAGAATTAAGGCAAAATCACCAAAATGCCCAAATTGCCCCTATAGGCAAATAAGTGCAATCAAGCCCCATATGACCCCACCATGACTCAATTCCTCTTGGAATAGGTCCATAGGGTCCAAGGCAATAATTTGGGTCAATCATATCAAGTGGTGTGAGCTTGAGTCAAGCCCAAACCCAAAAATCCCCAAATTGGCATATTTGAGTCAAGTGAGCCCAAGCTTCAAGTCCATTGGATTTAGCCCAATGCTTGGGCCCCATCACTGAACATTATAGGCCCAATGCATGGTATAATTTCAGAAAATTAAAATTGGGTGGAAATTTGGGTGGAAATAAGGAGAATTTAAGTTCAAAAGAGGCCAAAAGAGGGATTTGAGGAATGAGTGCCAAATGGCACTCAATTCCTCTTCCCAACCCTTCCTCTGAGCTCAGGGAGTTAATTCCAACAGAATTCCCAGCAGCTTTTTGGTGAGGTGGCAGCCAAGTGGAGGAGGGAGGAGGAAGCTCCACCAAGTGGCCAGCAACATTAATGACAACCCAAGGAATGAGCTGCCATTGGATGAAATTCCCTCCCCCTCAGCTTGAATTCGAGCTGAGGAGTGTAATCTGATGAGTTGGAGACCTGCAGTTGGCTGGCTGAGGCGGTGGCAACATAGAGGAGGTCGCCGGAAAATGGCAACCAGCAAACAAAACCCCCTCAGCCTCATTCATCCCCACGATTAGCTTCAGAAACGAGAAAGGAGAAGAACCCCCATGTTTTCGGGAGGAGACCGGCTCTGAGGAGGAAGATCGAGCAGGAAGATGGAGCTCGAGTTCGGCCATGGCGTTTCTCGTTCTTCCTCAAGATCAAGCTCGATCAAGGCAAGTTCCTTCCCCTCTCCACTTGTGCTAGTCTCCCCACTTCTTCCGTTTTCAAAATCGCATAGAGAATGGAGTTTCTCCATTCGAGTTTTTCCTTGTTCCGACCGAGAAATCGCGAGATGCCGGAGAGCTCCTCCGGCCACCTCCGGCCAAACGGCCACCGCCAAAAGGAAGCCCTATGTTGGGTGAAGGAGTGGGCTTGGGCGTTTGGCCGGAGACGGCCTAGGCTCGCCGGAAAATGCCCCGCAAAATGGCCCAGGCGCGTGAGATCTGGGCTGTTGGCTCATCGGGGACGATGAACCCTGGTCGTCCGATCTGGCTGAATTGTTATTCGCAGCCCATGAAATGAATGAAATCATAATGTTTGTTTATTTGTTACACCTTTAGCCGATTTTGTAAGCAGAAATTGAAGGCCTTAGAGGCCGAAAATGAAAAGTTGGCAGAGACAACTTTTGTGGCTCTTGATGTCTACCTTCTGTAGGATTTGAGATCATGTGATTTGGAGCTCTACAGCTCCTTGTAGAGCCATTTTTCTAGGACTGCTCATTTCTGTCTATTAGCAAACCACATAATCCTGCCTAGGTTTTTAATGTAGTTTGCATGCTATTTTTGAAGGCCTTAGAGGCCATATCATGAAAAGTTGGCAGATACAACTTTTGTAGCTCTTGATGTCTACTTTCTGTAGGATTTGATATCAAGTGATTTGGAGCTCTACAGCTCCTTGTAGAGCCATTTTTCTAGGGCTGCTCATTTCTGTCTATTAGCAAACCACAAAATCCTGCCTAGGTTTTTAATGTAGTTTGCATGCTATTTTTAAAGGCCTTATAGGCCATATCATGAAAAGTTGGCAGAGAAAACTTTTGTAGATCTTGCTGTCTACTTTCTGTAGGATTTGAGATCTAGTGATTTGGAGCACTACAGCTCCTTGTAGAGCCATTTTTCTAGGTCTGCTCATTTCTGTCTATTAGCAAACCACATAATCCTGCCTAGGTTTTTAATGTAGTTTGCATTCTATTTTTAAAGGCCTTAGAGGCCATATCATGAAAAGTTGTCAGAGACAACTTTTGTAGCTCTTGATGTCTACTTTCTGTAGGATTTGAGACCAAGTAATTTGGAGCTCCACAGCTCCTTGTAGAGCCATTTTTCTAGGGCTGCTCATTTTTGTCTATTAGCAAACCACATAATCCTGCCTAGGTTTTTAATGTAGTTTCCATGCTATTTTTGAAGGCCTTAGAGGCCATATCATGAAAAGTTGGCAGAGACAACTTTTGTATCTCTTGATGTCTACTTTCTGTAGGATTTGAGATCAAGTGATTTGGAGCTCTACAGGTCCTTGTAGAGCCATTTTTCTAGGGCTGCTCATTTCTGTCTATTAGCAAACCACAAAAATCCCAAGATATGGAATTTACTAAATTACCCCTAATTTAGGTTATAAAATAAAAAGGCGGTCATATCACTTGGGATAATATGAGACTTAGGATCTGGTGTTTTTAGTCTAATATGTTGCTATAATAATTTTCCCAGAATTTATTGAAGTCTTAACATAGCACTTGTAGAGTAAACCCTTATACGCACACCAAATGCATTAAATGATAATTAAGGGCAAATATCACTTGGAATAATATGAGACTTAGGATCTGGTGTTTTTATACCAATTTGGTGCTATGGTAATTTTCCCAGAATTTACTTAGGTCATAACCTAATACTTGTAGTGCAAACCCCTATTGCACCCCATTTAGGTTAAATAGAAATTATGGTCAAATATTCCTGCTAAAAATGTGAAACTCAGGTTTTGGTGTTTTTTTTTACCAGCGTTATGTCATGGTAATTTCCCTGAGATTAATGAGATCATAATCTAATACTTGATGTGTAAATCTCTATTTGCACACCTCCTATTTTAATAGAAACTATGACTTAAGATTCCCTAGAGAATTTATGAAATTAGGGTTTGAGGTTGTTAGATCACCACTCATTGCAAACCTATGGTAATAATTGGAACTCGTTTGGATATGATGTGATCAAGATCGCACCATAGGAGTCTAATCTAGATCAACCTTGTTTCGGTCTGCGAATAGTGAAACTGATTTACATGAATTAGACCACCACCGACCTTCACACGTAGATCTGTTAACTCTTTAGTAATTTTGGAGGCTCGGGTTATTTGGAAGAGCACCTCTAAGGGCATCTTGGGAAATAAGGATTGGGGTGTGTTTAGCCAGCTATAGGTGTATGAGTTCTCAGTGATATGAAAGGGAGGTTAGACCTCGTCAAGGGCCTCAGACACACACAACTTGTCGTAGTGAGTGATTATATGAAAGTAGATTTGACCTTAGCTGGGTGAGCCATCTAGGGTAAGATTTAAGGGTGAAGTCGGAAAACATCTAAGGCAAACCCAGGGTTAAGGATGCCGAAGAATATGAGTGTGGGTCCAAGAAAGGTTGAGAATGCTAATTAAACGTGTGCAGTTCCTCGGTGAAGAAGGGAACTCGAGATTAGAATGTTACGACGGGGGAGTCAGCACCCGGTCACAATTGGTGGTGTTGGAGTTCAAAAGAACTCCCCCGCTCCTAAGAGCGAAGTTCAACTCATCTTAATGAATTAATGTAATAGAAGAGGAAACGAGGATCAAGTAAATAGGGGTAGATACCAATAAGATTAAGTGCCTTAGGAATAGGAAGTTCGGGGTGTCAGCCCGCCACACTTCCTAGTACCGCTGCGAGCCCCTCACCGGGTAACCCTCCGGAAGTCCAAGGCTAACTCTAAAGCTTCTAAGATCAACTAAATTATAGACAAGACTAGCTAAGAAGGAGAAAAGGACAAGTTAACCTCCATCCCAAATCGGAACAGTTTATAAGGAAGGACTGGGATAGTCCTGCGAGCGGTAGGCTCAGTTTATAAGGAAGGACTGGGATAGTCCTGCGAGCGGTAGGCTCGGTTTATAAGGAAGGACTGGATAGTCCTGTGAGCGGTAGGCTCGGTTTATAAGGAAGGACTGGGATAGTCCTGCGAGCGGTAGGCTCGGTTTATAAGGAAGGACTGGGATAGTCCTGCGAGCGGTAGGCTCGGTTTATAAGGAAGGACTGGGATAGTCCTGCGAGCGGTAGGCTCGGTTTATAAGGAAGGACTGGGATAGTCCTGCGAGCGGTAGGCTCGGTTTATAAGGAAGAACTGGGATAGTCCTGCGAGCGGTAGGCTCGGTTTATAAGGAAGGACTGGGATAGTCCTGCGAGCGGTAGGCTCGGTTTATAAGGAAGGACTGGGATAGTCCTGCGAGCGGTAGGCTCGGTTTATAAGGAAGGACTGGGATAGTCCTGCGAGCGGTAGGCTCGGTTTATAAGGAAGGACTGGGATAGTCCTGCGAGCGGTAGGCTCGGTTTATAAGGAAGGACTGGGATAGTCCTGCGAGCGGTAGGCTCGGTTTATAAGGAAGGACTGGGATAGTCCTGCGAGCGGTAGGCTCGGTTTATAAGGAAGGACTGGGATAGTCCTGCGAGCGGTAGGCTCGTAGTCTAAAGATAAGACTAGTGTAGTCTAGCGAGCGGTAGGCTCGTAGTTTAAATATAAGACTAGCGTAGTCTAGCGAGCGGTAGGCTCGTAGTCTAAAGATAAGACTAGTGTAGTCTAGCGAGCGGTAGGCTCATAGTTTAAATATAAGACTAGCGTAGTCTAGCGAGCGGTAGGCTCGTAGTTTAAATATAAGACAAGTGTAGTCTAGCTAGCTGTAGGCTCGTAGTTTAAATAAGACTGGTATAGTCTGGCGAACGATAGGCTCTACTTTATAAATGTTGATATAGAATTGCGAGCTGGAAGCTCGGTAGTAAAATGGCTAATACCTGTTGTTGGTGTATAAGATGTGGTGGGTCTTCGGTTCTGTCTTAGTCGTCACACCGACAACAGTTCGTTGACTCGGCAGTGCTAGTGGTTTTATTGGGGCCAGGTTGTTTTACTGCGCGTCCGACGGGACGAATTCCCTAAACCCTGCCTGGCCAATTCAGTTTAGTACGCAGGAGCTCGTGAGTACCGGGTACCGGTATCACAGCGTACGTTTGGGCCTAGGTCTGTTAGTGTGACTTACCCACCTAGGTGAGGAGACGCCCGCTCCTCTGCCACCGTTTGAACACGACGGGAGGTGCCCGAGAGGTTAGCTACCTCCGAAAAGTGGGAACTAAAGCTCTGTACGTACAGAGTCGTGTGTGTGAGTTGCATGTGTATGAAATAATAATACAAACATTGCATCATTGCATTGCATATCATAGCATAACATTTCTGCATAAACAGAGACCTCATCGTATAAATCTGTGTGGGCTCTTTTATACGATGAGTTTATACCTTCCAGATCCCTTAGCTTATGTGCCCTCGTGTGTGCATATAAGTTAAGGTTACTTTCGTAGATGCTCGTATTTATTTGCTTCTTATATTACATTGCCTTTTACACATTGCATAAACAGAGACCTCATCGTATAAATCAGTGTGGGCTCTTTTATACGATAAGTTTATTGCTTGCCAGATCCCTTAGCTTATGAGCCTTTGTGTACGCATATAAGTTAAGGTTAATTTTCCTAGCTGCTCTTCATATTACTTTACTTGCTCATATTACTGCTATTGTAGCTTTCTCCTATTGTTTGCTCTTATTACAAGCCTAATTGTAGAACTGCTAGAGTAATCTTAATTAGTGTACTCCTGCTAGCTAGAAACTATGTATCTTTTGCTTGATATACATTGCTAGTTTTACCACTTGTCACCTGCTTCTTTGAATTACCCCTTGATGTCCTCCGCTTCCTCCTCCCGCACGGTGCCTAGGAGTCGCGGGTGGAGGCGGTGAGGAATATGCTGAGTCTTTTAGACTGACGGTCAGTGGACCTTATCATTTTAGGGATGAAGTACCGGAGCAGTAGGACCCCGTTTAGGAGACAGGATAAGGAGATGGGATGGAGCACGTCAACCCCTACACGTCGTCGCAGCAGCAGCTACAGATGTTTGAAGGCAGAATTGATGGCTTCCACATAGATGTAGTGAGAGAGTGTTGTAGCACAATACTTAAACATGTACTGGGCATAAGCCCTTTCTCCCGTTTAGTTCTCTTTTACTTTAACTCTCATCGTGGACTTTGTAATCAGTAATTTATATACTTTATGTGAATTGTGGACTTGTTTTTCTTCTACTGCTTCTATTACTGTGAATTGCGGTTGGCCTGGATGATGTTGATTAGCCGGCAGGATCGGCGTATTGTGGCGGCGACCATTAGGTGTAATGGTCACGCCGCAAGACGGCGGTTTTGGGCGGTAAGACCCGGTTTAAAAGCAAAAAAAAAGAGGGTCTTACACTTTTATATGATGAGTTATAATTCCTGGAAATCCTAACTTATAAGTTTGTATGGGCATTCATATAAGTTAGGGTACGAGATTGATTACTTGTCGCTACTGTTCTTACTGCCTTGCTTTACCTGCTTTACTTACTGTTTAATTACTGTTGTACACCTTTATTATACTCCCGCTTATACTCCTGGTTATACTCCTGCTTATACATGATTAGATTAGCCCCTTTACACTTGTGTAGCTTAGAATTTGTGTATATACTAGTTTACTTTCCTCGTCACCTGCTTTGTATATATTACTGTTATATTGCAGCTTTTCTTCCTTTCCTTCCGCCCGGTGCCTTGGAGTCGCCGGGGGAGCGGATGGGAAGCCACTTAGTCTTTATGACTAACGGTTGCTACCTCCCTCTTTTTAGGAGCACATTCAGATGTGTAGCAGCGTTCAGCACCGGAGGCCAGCCGGGTCAGGTTTGCAGGGCTGGGGTTTATGGTACCTTAGCTGCCGTTAGTGACAGAGGCGGGTGAGTATTTTGAGATGTAGCCCTTGGGGCATTTAGCTGATTACTCTGATGATTTGCATGAGCTTATGTAGCTTTCTGTCTTTCTTATACTCTGATTTGGACATTATTACTTATTGTGAATCTTTGGTTTTTAATACTTTCTTTCATTGATGGGTTGGCGCTGTGTAGTTGGTTTAGCCGGCAGGATAGGCGTCTTGTGGGGGAGGCTAGCTCGTGTGCTAGCGCTTCCGCAAGGCGGCTGTCCTGGGCATAAGATTCCCCTCGGCCATGTTGTGTGTTCCGGGAGGGGGATCTTACAGGGGCTTAAGCCAATGGTTAATAAGATCGTTGGGAGTTGCCGTGTGTGTCAATTAGCAAAAGGAAACAAGACCAACGCGGGTCTTTATACACCTCTTCCTATTCCGTCTGTCCCTTGGGAGGACGTGAGTATGGACTTTATTTTGGGCCTACCTATGACATTTCGGCGACACGATTCCATCCTTGTCGTCGTCGATCGATTTTCTAAAATGGCATATTTCATCGCTAGCCACAATACCAACGATGCATCCCATGTTGCTAAGTTGTATTTCAAAGAGGTCGTGGCTCATCGAGGTGTTCCCAAAACGATAGTATCTGATAGGGACGTAAAATTCACTAGTTACTTCTGGAAAACACTTTGGAAACTTATGGGTACAAAACTTATGTTTTCGTCGGCCTATCATCCCCAAACGGATGGGCAAACGGAAGTGGTTAATCGAAGTTTGGGTGGGTTACTTCGTTGTTTAGTGGGCGATCATAAAGGAACGTGTGACCTTATTCTTCCTCATGCTCAAATAGCTTACAATAATTCAAGGAATAGGTCCACCGGTTTTTCTCCGAATGAGATTGTACATGGTTATAAGGCACCCGTGCCCCTTGACTTAGTGCCGCTACCACCATCTTTTAAAACTAGTCATTTTGCCCAGGATTTTGCCTCGCACATTCACACTCTCCATAAGCAAATTAGCGAGACGCTAGCTAAACAATATGCTATTTATCAATCGAATGCTAACGAAAATAGGCGAGCGGTCCACTTGAATATTGGTGATTTGGTAATGGTTCGTCTAACCCCTGAACGGATGCCTTCGGGCACTTTAAAGAAATTAGCAAATAGGAGAGCCGGTCCTTTTCGAGTGTTAAAGAAGTTGGGCGAAAACGCATATTTATTACAGTTACCCGCTGAGTGGGGAATCTCCCCTGTTTTTAACGTTTCGGATTTAACGCTTTATGTCGCTCCACCACCTGAACTTTCTGCCTCTCCGTTTAATATTTCCACTAAAACTTCTAATGGGGTGGGTAGTGAGATTGTTTCTGGATCGCCCTCTCCTGCGGACTCTACTGAAGGTAAGCCGCCTGTTGATGATGAAACTTATTTTTCTTCTTTGCCTAACGCATTTCCGAGGTCTTCCCGGACCGTTTTCTTGCCTGACAGGATTCTGCAGGATGCGGTGTTTCCAACTCCCGACGGTGATGTTCACAGGTTCTTGATTCGATGGCGCGGCCGTCCTGCATCGGACGACTCTTGGCTCTCCGCGCCGGAGGTGAAGCTACTTGATGCGGATCTCTTTCGCCGTTATGTTCCAGCCCACTCATCGGTGATGAGTTCCTTCGAGCGGGGGAGGATTGATGGCGACAGCCACCATGACGGCCAACTTGAAGATGAAGATGACGGACATGGCGCATTGGTTGATCATGAAGTTGCGACGAAAGATGATGATGACGACCCACCGGCTAAAGACATGCGGCGCCGTAGCGGCCACGGCTACAATCTTCGTCCACGCCGCAAGAATTAATTATTAATTTTATGTTTGCTAATTTATGACTTTAAGTTATTTATGGCTTGCATTTGTTTATTTTGAACTATTGGTGTGCATTTAGCACTAATTTCGGGGCTGCGATTAGCGCTTGTGTTGTAAGGCCTATATAAGGCTAAGACTCTAAATAAAAGTTAGATTATTATTTGCTAAAAAAAGAAAAGCCTAACCTAATCTTCTCCTTCCCTCTCCCTCTCACATTGCCGCCGCCCCCCTTGGGTTTCTCCCAAGTTTCGGCCCCCTCTCTCTCTCCCTCTCCTCTTTCTATTTCCTCTTCACCCTCCTCCTACAAGTCCTCCTCCACGAAAAAAAATCCTCCTCCACGAAATTCCTTCTAGCCGCCCAATCTTGGTGGAGAAGGCGTCAAGTGCAAGAGCCTACGTTTTGGGTGAATCTCTTCGGTGCAAAAGCGAGGAAGACGGACGAGTTTCCTACATCATTTGGAGCCCCTTCCATGGTCCAAAGGAGAGCGATCATTTTCTAGTGGATCCAACATCTCGGATCTACGATTCCGAGAGGGGTAACGAAATTCTACTCAAGAGATCTCTTTTCTTAGATCGTTTTTGTGGTGGACGATTTTAGCGTGATTTCTCGAAGCAAGTAAAATCCTCGCAGTGTTTTCTTTGATAAATTTGTGTTTTTGTTTGATTTTCCAGATACAATCGAAAGGCTTGGCGAACCTTGTTATTTTTCTTGTTGGGGAAAGATCAACCGTTTGCGAATCGGGATTTTCTTGGTGGATCTTTCTTTGGTACAACAAACGCTCGTACGGACGCGAATATTCGTCCCTTTAGCTTGATCGGATCTTGGCCCATAGCCGTGGTTCGATCTCTAGAGGGTTGGCTATCCGAACGTTAGCGCGAAAAATAAATAAAATAATTGTATTGCTGCGTTTCGTTATTGTGCGGAATCGAGAGCGTTGTATCGAGTCGAGATTACCCTAAACGTCACCGTGTAGGCTCGTAGGACGTGCTACATCAATTGCCTGCATACTCGCCAGGGTCTCTTCTGCTTCTATCTTGGACTGCTGGTCTCTGTGTTGACCCTTTGACCTTGACTTCTGTCTACGTGGCCTTGGATGGGCCTACCCTCGGAGAATGAGGATTGTACAATGGTGTGTAGAAAACCCAGCACATTTTTCCCACCATGGTAAAAACAAATGACTGCAAAACAGCGGTGACAATGAGAATACAACTTTTTCCACAGCCATATCCACTACCATCTCAAGGAGAGCCTCTACTACATGTATTTAATGATTTTTTTAAAGTTTTTTAAGGTCATCGACACCCGTCCTGCGATAGACATCATAGATCACCGAATTTTCCATTTGTGTATATCGAAGAGTGTGGTCTTTTTCCGCCTTGTACGTCTAACATAAAGTGCAAACTTATAAGGACTCTGCCTATCCTAGTCTGGGTATCCATTTTGTGATACTTTTTCTGTCCATCAGTCATCAGGTTTGAACTCTTTAGACCTGTTTTGACACAACAATATTGTCTCCCTTTGATAATCCTCGTATGCGTCCAATAAAAAAATATGTTATTTTCGAACACTAAAACTAGTTTTACGAGCATAATCGGAGTACATTGCATAAACCTCTTCCTCATAATGCACAATAGGAAAAAATACAATATCCTTCTTGGACTGAGAAATAAAATCTTTAAGTTGCTACTAATTACAGGAACGATTTCTCAAAAAAACTGTGTCCGTTTAATGGAAATTCCGACCGGTATTCAACTCATACAATCGAACACTGAATAAGAAGCAGAGATCTTTCCGGAGTTGAGCAAAATGGAAGAAACAAGAAGGCTAGACGGGGATCTTCAACAGAAAGTAAACATCATACAACATTCATGTCGTCGGCAGATTTTCCTGAATTGAGCATGAGATATTTCGACAGGACTTCTACTTCGGAACAACAAGATTATTGCAACGTCGAAGGCTAGATGGGGATCTTCTACTTCAGGCCAAGGAATGAAACGAGGATGGCTGGAGAGCTTCCGACCGAGAAATGCAGTGAGGATCTTCGACTTCCAGCCGAGAAATGCCGACCCCATGGCTAGGATAGGCAGAGTCAATCATTTTTTTTGATAGTTTGATTTTTGCCAAATAGTTTCACAACAATTATTTATTAAGAACATGTATATAATTAATCTTATTGACAAGTATTGATATTACTTCCAAGTTTCTCCTCCCTTCTTAACACGGGGCATCTAGTGAATTTAAAATTTAGCTTTAAGTATTAATTAATACAATATATAATTGATAATAATAAATATTTAGTCATTTTGCTAATATTAATAATTAATTAATTGCTTCACTTTAATAAAAAAATACAAAGGACCGGAGAAATATAATTAATAGTCAAAAGAGTTATCATTGAAAGTGTTCAAAGATCCGCTTAACATCAAAAAAATGTATTTTATTTCATATAAATAGAGAATGACAAGAATCTGTTATATAGGGCATACATATATGTAATGGTACTTTTTATTTTTTTCTAATGAGTGTTTTGGACAAGTATTGGTACTAATTCAAGCTTCTGCCTTCTCAAAGCAACTAATCCCGGACTGTCTTCCATGTCCATGTCTTCTACGGCGACGCCGTTTGGTAATTTCCAGTCGAAACGATGCAAGAGATTGGCTAAAGCTAGCTCAACAACAACAATTGCGAACGACATTCCCGGGCATATCCTCCGACCAGCGCCAAAAGGTATGAATTGAAACTCCCTGCCCTTGAAGTCCAACGCACTGCCCAAGAATCTCTCCGGTTTAAATTCTTCGGGAGCTTCCCAATAAGCCGCATCTCGTCCCATAGCCCACGCATTGACGATAACTCTTGTTTGTTTAGGAATGCGGTAGCCTTGTATTTGGCATTCTTCGGTGGACTCTCGTGGAAGAAGTAGTGGAATCGGAGGATGGAGGCGAAGAACTTCCTTTACGACGGCTTTTAAGTAGCTCATTTTGGGTAAATGCTCCTCATTGATCATTTCCTCTCCGCCTGCGACTTCTCTAACTTCATCTTGTAGCTTCTTCATCACTTTGGGATTTCGTATAAGTTCAGTCATGCTCCAATCCAAGACTATAAATGATGTATCAGTTCCCGCAGCAAACATGTCCTACAAAATTAAACAATTTGATGCGGTAATTAGAAGAATAAGAATCTGATATATATGCATGCTTATAGATAGAAGTATATAACAATTAAATTTCTTTAGATTTATATAATAAACAACAAGGAGTGAGTTGAGAGTTTGAATTAGTTACCAATAAGGTAGATTTGATGTGGTCTCTTGTGAGGACAAACTCCATGTTAGGATCTTTCTGCAGTTGAAGCAACACATCAATAAAATCAGTTCTATCTGTAGATCGATCAAGATTGGACTTATTTGTTGAGTGATCCTCAATAAACTCCTCTAAAAGAGCATCCCACTCTTTGACATGGCTCTTTATCTTGTCATCCAATCCCAATACCCGATCCAACCATCTCAACCTGGGGAAGAAATCCTCCACGAACACTTTGGTATTGAAAATTGAATTCCTCTGTACCAGAGTACTGATAAGCCTTCTCCTTTCATCGCCCATAGATGATCCTACAACAACTCGGCAGAGCACGTTGCTCACTAATTCATTCAGCATCTCGGTGATGCATAGAACGGTCCCGTTATGATCAGTAACTCGTTCGAGCAACCCGGTCACCTCCTCTCTACGGACAGAGGCGAAGGACTGCACCATCTTCGCGCTGAGGAGGTGGCACATGCTGATTTTCCTCATCTGCCTCCAGCAATCTCCGTAAGGCGAGAAGGCCACGTCGATATTGTTGTAGGATAAAGCTCTAGATGCTTTTAGGGAAGGGCGGCTTGCGAATACAATGTCGTGATTTCTCATGAACTCTTGGGCAACGTTGGGCGATGAGACAATCACTGTTGGAATGGGGCCTAGGTGGAGAAGCATGAGGGGGCCGTGCTTTTTGGAGAGGAGGGAGAGAGAGTGATGGGGTTGGGAGCCAAGTTCATGGAGATTGCCGATGAAGGGAAGCCCGGGAGGTGAAGGCGGTAGTGGTGTTTTCCGTGAGACGTCGGACCTCCTTCTCCTCCTTTCTGCAAGGATGAAGAAAAGGGGAACGAGGAGGAGAGCTGCGAGAAGAGCTGGTGGACTCATGTTCATGAGCTGGGTTTGGTTACCTTTTGATTTTCCTTTCCAATTCCGCATGATGGTTTATATAGGAGAAGCTAGTCTCATATTGTTCAGAGGAGAAAATGTAAGTCAAGGCAAGAAAATCAATATTGATAGCGCCTTGGAATTGAATGCGTAATTTGTATACTTTTCTACTTACAATAAAATAGCATATGAATTCAACATTCGGTCCAACGTATTGAATTAAGATTGAATTTTGAACTTTGCATCTCTAATAATTAGTACTATCTCAACAATCTGCACGTTTTGATTTAGATGGCAGTAAATATATACAGTTTTATTAATAGATAGCATTTATGAAAAATAAACGGCATTATTTTGTTTGATAAAAAAGATTAATTGTGAAGCTATTTTATATGGGAATTGTTAAAAGCACCGCAGTTTTGGCTATGTGCACCGCATTTTTATGCGCCTCTTGGAAATACGTCATGTCCATGCATTTTTAGGAAAAGTGTTCAACACGAAAGTTGTAGATCTCGTCCAGATCTACAACTTTCGTGTTGAATATTTTTCCTAAAAATGCACGCACAAGGCGTATTTCCAAAAATTCGATATAGTTACGCTCTTGTTTCAATCAGGGCGGAAATACGCCTTGTGCGTGCATTTTTAGGAAAAGTGTTCAACACGAAAGTTGTAGATCTCGTCGAGATCTACAACTTTCGTGTTGAACACTTTTCCTAAAAATGCATGTACAAAGCGTATTTCTAAAAGGCGCGTAATAGCTCGTATAAATTGCGGTGCACATAGCCAAAACTGCGGTGCTTTTAACAACTCCCTTTTATATATGCGCGCAGATATATAAGTTTTTATTAATAAATAGCATAATTCTAAATTTAAAACGGCATAATTAGTATGAGGTAGGACTTTATGCCCAAGCCGGCCCTTCTATCATATCCAAGCAGGTAAACTTACCCCTGTTCAAAGGCAGAGCGATCGCCTTATGTGGCGAAACTACATCAACACAACAAACAATATTTATAAGCGAAGCAAAACCCAGAAAACAAATAGTATAAAATAAGGTCTGATGGGGTTCCCCCAACATAGTTTGGTCGAACAGGAATTTTTTGCCGCGACCTCGACCGACTCGCCGATACAATTCCAACGGGTCCGTTCTCGCGGAATTCTGAGTCCGTTTGGTCCTCCAACTGGACACTGAAGCGTACGCGTGCACATGCACACATGTCACCCCTCTCCCCAATCATTGGGAAGAGGGTAACCACACCTCCCCCATAATGGGGGTGCGGGTAACAGCACCCCCATCATGGGGGTGCAGGAAACCTCCTACCGCATTGCCCGCTCAGGTTGTGCGGCCTCCGCCGCACGGTCGGAGCCGCACAACCACACGGCTAGAGCCGCATGGTCTGTGCAGGTCGTCCAACGCAAAGCTCCGAAGGTGACTTGAAGATCTCACTTGGTTTTCAGCATCAAGCTCTAAAGGCGACTCGAAGATCTTACTCGGTTTTCGGCTCCGAGCCGAGAGAGCTCCAGTTGCTGCATTCGTCATTACAACGGCCTCAAGCCCCAAGTCCAGAACTTCGTTTGCTGCATGAGACATTCCATATTGCTTCCTAGCACACTCATTACCACTCCATTCCATGTGACCTCCGCGGTCCAGAAGAATCACTATAACGAGCGATGGTCTGTCACCCTCGGAGATAACTCTTGTAATGTTGAAACCGAAATCTTGCGAACAAGACTTGGTCTCTGTGGAGTTCGGGGTCCCAAAAGAGGGGTGGCCTCACACCTACTTCACTCAAACTAACAATCTAGGCACAAAACTAGGAACTCAAAGGACGAACCCAAGGCCTCAGCGTGGAGGTCCCACCACACACCCGGAAGACTAACAAGCACTTCCCCTCCGAAGCCAAAGACTGAGACAAAGCACCATTGGGGGACTCTCTTGGCCAACCAAAACATCTAAGGGGAAATCCCAAACCGAATCCACCTCCTAAAGGTGCTCTCTTGGGTCTATTTATAGCGTTCCTCGTCCGGGCCGCCAATAGCGTAATCCCGACAAACAGTCTGACTATACGCAGCCCAAATGGGACTGCCGACAGCGTAACTCCGCCGTTCTAAGAGTTAATTAACTGACCCTTAAGGTCTTCCCGGTATTTTCACCTCGGGGTTCCCACGGGGCGAGTGGTTCGTGAAAACACCACTCGCCTACGGTAAAAATATCAGCTACATAAAGAGGGCATCAGAGGCATTTTAATTTACAAGAGCATAAGCTCCATACTTCGGCACGCAGGCCGGCAAATATAAATAGATAAGCCCTTCTCGGGGCGGCACAACTTTGGGCTTAAGCCCGCAACCCCCTGCTTGGTACTGCGCACATGTACGCCAACGTCTCGCCATGCGGTAGCAAACTGAGCCTCGGCCAATTGAAGCAAACCGAGCTACATTGCCCACACCCCTTTCCCGAGGCGGCGACATTTTATAAATACGGGCAAATAATAAATATCTTCCTGTAGAGTCTTCTCCTTGATTCTCAAGACATCACCAATCCGGTCTACACACCCGGATGGGCTTCACACAGAAACATCACCAATCCGGTCTACACACCCGGATGGGCTTCACACAGAATGCCTAAACCCGCACTCACACTTCCGGGCGCTAATGTGGTTAATTTCGGGGATGCGCACATCAACCCGTCGGAGAGCACACCTCCTCCACTGATGGTGGAGGGGAGCTTCCATGCAAGTATGAGAATTGAAGGATTCACCTGCCCAAGTAGAAATTCGTTACCCTTGACGCGTGCTTTCGACGGAGTTGCAACCGAGGACCTTACACTTAACTAGACGTCTAGCGGTCGTAGCGGCTTTACACGATCTGACCAGGCCTCCATTTTCATGCTTTGGAGACAAGAAGAGGAGTGGCGGGAGAGAAGCCCCCGACACTCCTCGCTCCGGTCGGCCACGGAAGAGGAGCTCCCGGCCGGATCTCGCCTCGGACGGCCACGGGAGAGGAGCTCCCGGCCGGATCTCGCCTCGGTCGGCCACGGGAGAGGAGCTCCCGGCCGGATCTTGCCTTGGACGGCCACGGGAGAGGAGCTCCCGGCCGGATCTCGCCTCGGACGGCCACGGGATAGGAGCTCCCGGCCGGATCTCGCCTCGGTCGGCCACGGGAGAGGAGCTCCCGGCCGGATCTTGCCTTGGACGGCCACGCGAGAGGAGCTCCCGGCCGGATCTCGCCTCGGACGGCCACGGGAGAGGAGGAAGGGAGATCGGGGGTCCTCCTTTTGCTCACGGGCGACGAGAGGGGGAAGGGCGACGGGGAGCGGGGGCCTCGGCTGCTGCCTTAGATGCGCGCGAACAGGAAGGGGGAGGGTCTCGGCTCCTCTTTCGGCTGGGAAGGAAAAGCCTCACTTTTTGAGTTTATTTTTAGGTTTTATAAAAAACCCTAGCCAAACATGGCTATCCGCAGCCCTCTTTTCTAAACGCACACCAAACTCCGTTACCCGCACCCCCATTCTTTGTTTATTTAAGAATATGGATCCTAACCGCATCCCGGTCAATGTTAATCAATCACGGGACACCACGGGTCCCCCACTACCAGAAAATGGACTTTTAGCCAGGGCAAATTGCCGTGGCTAAAAGTCCAAAACCGTGGCAAAAGACTATTAGCCACGGTCTGCCCACGGCAAATGAGCGTGGGCAATGCGAGCGTGGCAAAAAGTATTTGCCACGCTCATTCCGTGGCAAATACTTTTTTGCCAAATTTTTAAACCGTGGCTAAAGGTCTTGATTTCAGCAGCTATTAGCCATGGTTTCCCCTTCGTGGCTAAAAATCCATTATTTACCACAGTTTCTCTTCCGTGGCTAAAAGTCCATTATTTACCACGGTATTAAACTGTGGCAAATACTCAGCCATTTTATTAAAAAAATTATTTGCCACGGTTTCAAACCATGGCAAATACTTGACAGGTTTATTAAAAAAAAGTATTTGGCACGATTTAAAATAGCAGCAAATAACTATTTTATTTATTTAAAAAATATTTGTCAGGTTCTAAACTTATGGCAAATAATTAAATACATTTAAAAAGAATGTTCATTTAGTTTTTGGTTATAAAACATGATTTAAGTAATACTCACCCAAACAAAAAACTTCTTATAAAAAAACATAAAATTATAGAGGCACTCTGCCATTAAGCCCGGCCTCTCCCAATCCTAGTTTAAAAAATTAAATCGCATAAATTTCTACATTCAGTTGAGCACCACTTAGCAAAGTGCGGGTTTAACTGATTTGGATAAAATCCACATCTCATATAAAAGAAAAGCTAAAAAGAATATATGGAAAAAGTCTATTAAATACTTCATTGTCACTCGAACCCATAAATCGCAAACAATATGTTTACTACTAGCAACCCTCGCTTCTCATGCATAAATCACAAAAAATGTTTACTAATACTAGCAACCCTCGCTTCTCATGCTTCTACAATAAGCTCGAATCCTGCAACAACAGTTTGTAGTTTTTTATTAGAACATAAGTGCATTTGTCAAAAAATGAAAATAAACTTTTTTAAGTGAAATTGGAAGGTCAATAGTAAACCAACAAACTGTAAATAACATGAAATGATGACCCAAAATTGATTCAAACCCTTCTGGATAAAGGGCGTGATTTGAGTAGAGGAGCGAAGTAGAGGGCATTGACTGAAACATTTTTTATAAAATGAAAATGAAAATGCATATAGACTATGGACATTGCCAGAATGTTAGGGTTCTTTCAAAAGAAAAGCAGTTGGAAATTTAAAACATAGGTCACTCACCATTAATAATGATGGTTTATCACAAACAAAAGTGGACATATGAAGCTGGAGTGGTGAATTGGAGGGGATGCGCTCCTTGCTTTCATTTATATCTATCGTCTCATCATTAATAAGGTAGAACATCATTCAACCAATAATTACCATAGATTACAATAGTAAATCTTTAAGAAAATAGGAATAATGGCGGAGCCCCGTGCCTCTCTTATTTAGCTTGTCAAAGGTATGGTGTAATATGTAAATTTTGTTGGACAGCATCATCCCTGCAATTTAGATTTCAATGCAATCTAAAATCATTTAGCTATGGACAGTCAAATGAACATGCAATCTAAAACAATTTAGCTATGGACAACATCATCCCAGCAATTCATATTTCTAATTTGATATGCACATTCATTAATTTTGTGCTAACATTTGACTATCCTGAGCAGATCCACTCAGAAAACATGGTAAATTTAAGAAGGAATCTATCATTTACACTATTTCGTATATCCATGCACAACTAATAGAGAAAGCAGCGCAATCAAAATGTGCATGAACTGAACACGATTCACCTATCCACAACCAATGTGAAGGTTCCCGTGCATTTCAATAAGACAGTCCCCAGTTTCAGTGTTAGCGTTTTGGCAATAAATCGAACAGTTTGCGAGCATATATAAATAAATGGCATTCGACGAGCGACAAAAAATCTACTTCTTCGGTAAGTTCGTAAAACAATATTCTTGCCAAATATTTAATTACACAGACCTTTTCCTACTTGTTTGGCAATTCATGCAGATTAAACACTTTCGTCGGTAGAAATATTCCTGCCCTATGTGAGTGCAGTGGCGGGCTACGCCCGCATATGCAAGCAACATTTTATGTAAAAGTAATATAGCAATGAGAAAATAGTTAAACAGATGAGTTTAAACTATACCTAATATAAATGATAACTGACTTTAGTCTGAGCTAATTTTAAGAATAAAATATATACCATAAAGAAAAGAAAGTGTGAAATTAGAGAAATGAAGACATAATGAATAAAATAGGAGTAAAACCTTTATAATTGACAATGAGAAAATATATTGGGCTATCTCCTTCAAAAGCCTGCAGCCTTCAAGGAAAAAAAAAACAAAAAGACTAGATGATTTGATGATACTTCATTGAATGTTCATTTAATGCAAATTATATTTAGTTAATATTGTAGGTTTGTCAATCTAAAGATAACCAGATATAAATTCACATTTAGTTAAACATGCATAATCTGAGATCATTGCCATATTGTTAAAGCATCATTGCATCAAATTCTTGCTTTCTGCTCTATCTATAGGTAAAAACATTGGTAAAAATTCACATGCAAATTACCATCATGGAGTGAATCAAAATGGAGTAATAATAATTTAAAAAATTAACGAACTTACCTGTATGCTCAACACTAATAGTTAAAATCCTTGAAAATTGAAATGTGTGGCAAAATATAAGAGTATAATTGATGAATATTACTTATCTTTGATGGACAGCATAAGGCGTATGAGCAAAATGATAGCTTAATGAAGAAGATATCAGAGATCAGAACATAGAGCTACAATATTAACAATGAGCTCTATAGGGAGTTCATTTATGAAGAAGATATCTCTGTAAGGAGTACATTTATGAAGAAGATATCAGATATCAGAACAATTAATGAATCCATATAGGGATTTATCAAAAATGAGCTTTAAACAATTTGCCTTCAATTATTATGGCAGAGTCCAAAAATTGGCCTAAATGATGAATACATTTTCTAGACCAAGGCAAACCTAATCTGCATAAATATTTGAACAGAAAGTATAAGAGCATTTTGCTTGGTTCGAACATTTAATCATATAACAATTGTGAGATAAATCAGTAAATGTGTGCAGGAATGATGAGAACAGATGCGGAAGAAGCACAAACATGCTGGTATTACAGTAGACATCAAAGAAAATGGATGAGAAATGAAGTTGCTGGATGAGAAATGAATTTGCGAAAGAAGCACAAACATACCTTCCCGAAGCTGCTTTTGCGTGAATGAAGGTGTCCGCTGCCGGCAGTAGTCGCAGAGCATCGGCAAGGAAATCCTCTCAAATCAGTAGAGTTTCCGGGCTGAAAGTCTCGTGATAGAGCGCCGCGCGAGAGCGCCCTGAGAAAGCGCCGCGAGAGAGCGCCGTGAGAGAGCGCACCTGGAGAGAGCACCTGGAGAGAGCGCCGGGAGAGAGCGTCGGGGAGAGCGCCAGCGCAGTGTGGAGTTAGGGAAAAACTCGCAGAGAGCATCGGGAGAGAGCGCGTGGATTGTTAGGGTTAGAAGAGTGCACAAATAAAGCGGAGGGGAGCGGGAAACTGAAATGCAAGGCGCAATGTCCACAGTGATGGGAATCGACGGTGCGATGATTCAAAGTAATGGTCTGGATGAAAAAAAGTCTCCAATAGTTAACACAATTTTCTAACCACTATATTTTTTTTTAAATTAGTATTTATATTAGTCTCATATAGTCTGCACTACAAAGAATGGTTTAATGATAAAAAATTTTAGGTATTTATATTGGTAACCTTGCTCAAATTAATTAGATTTTTTCATATGTTTAATGATTTTATTATAAAAATAATTTTTATTTAGGAGAAAAAGTCCTAATTTTCATGATTAGTGATTAAATTAATTTTCGTCATTAAAAATTATTTATAGTGACCGAACTTATATTGCAACCCTAAAGACGTGTTTTAGTGATCAGACTTATATTTCATCACTAAAGGCATGTCTTTATTGACCAAGCTTATATTTCGCTAAAGGCGTGTTTTTAGTGACGAAATATATTTTGTCACTACAGACATGCCTTTAATGACGAAATATATTTTGTCACTAAAGACATGTCTTTCGTCACAAAAATTGTCACTAAAAATTAGTTCTCTTGTAGTCGCGATGTTATGTCGCGGCACGGTTGAAAAGCGGAGTGTGATGTCAGAGGTAGTGTTAGGGCAGAAATGCGCGATCTGTGGGCTGTCGATAATTAATCGAGGGTAGTGCCTGATTGTAGAGGTAGATGGACGATTGGGATTCTTGGTTTGTCTCACTTACCATCCTTGTTATAAAACCAAAAGTGATACTTCTTTTTAATATAGTATATAAGTATATATATATATAATGGCTTTACTTTTGATCATTCAATAGGTCGATATCGAATGTGGTGGTTCGACAACAGTTCTGGTCTTATATCAACATATTTACGCATGTGTTATGAATAAAAAAACTAAATTAATGTTTAAATTAACACATTTATATATTTACTCATATGTTATGAATAAAAAAATAAATTTTAGTCAATTATCTCATACTAATTTTTTGCCACGGCAAAAAACCGTGGCTAATACTTATGTGTTTGTCATGAATTAAGAATTATGGCTAAAATATTAGCCACGAGTTAGGAAACCGTGGCTAATAGTACTTTTTTAGCCACGAATTTTATAAACTGTGGCTAATGATTTCTTTTTTTGCCACGAATCAGGCATCCGTGGTTAATACTTGCTTATTAGCCACGAATTAGGGGTCGTGGCTAATACTTAACTATTAGCCACGATTTTTGACCCGTGGCAAAAAAAGTGTGGCTAAAAGTCTTTTTTCTAGTAGTGCCCGCTATCTGGGGAGGGTCCCACCCGACAGGTACGGGGTTGTACACAATCCCCGCTCTTTGCGAGCGTGTCTCACGCTCGGAAAGAAATGTCCAACCCCAAGTTCGACGGGTGGGAGCCGACCCGAAAAAAAAAATTATGGGTATATAATCATATGAATGATGATTCTTCTCTTTTTCGTACTCATATTTGTCCTGATGTGATAATCTTTCCCTTTGCTGCCTTTAAATGATCAATTTGGTTGTCAACTACCTTGGTTATACACTATGCCTTCTTTTTTATGGTAGAAACATTATGCCCTTCATGTTCTCAGAATGACATGCCACTTAATGTCTATTAGCGAGCAAACTCATAATTTAGAGCGCAGTTCTTTTTACTGTTGCATATTGTGTTATTCGGGAATGGGCCTCAAGGATGATAGATGGTGATGAGGAATAGAATGCTCATTATTATCTATAATGATTACATAAACAATCATGCATTGACAATTCCAAATGAATCTGATTTTGTTTTTAAAACTAATCAAATAATGTTGTGACATTGTAGGATTCATTATCTTAAGCTTTTGTTTTCAAAACTATTCTTAAAGAACTTCGATAGTCAGTGAAAACTATCAATTTAACAAGCATAACTGATCTCTTATATGCTAAAGCCTTATATTGAATCTCATCCTGTCTCAAACTGTCATCCGAGAGGTTTACCCGCTCTGCCGGTTATATGAGAGCCCGAACAGTGGAACCATCACGGAGCCGAAACCAAAGAGCCTCCACGAGAGGTCAACCTGCCATTCCAAAGAACTTGTCACCTTGCCAGCCTCTCCAGAGATCAACCTGAACCCCCCATCTAGTGAGAACCCGGGAGCGGAATCGATCTGGGGCATTCCAGCATAAAAACTTGTCACCTTGTCAGCCTCTCCAGAGATCAACCTGAACCCCCCCCCCCCCCCCCCGTCTAGTGAGAGCCCAGGAGCGGAATCGATCTGGGGCATTCCAGCACAAAAACTTGTCACCTTGCCAGCCTCTCCAGAGATCAACCTGAACCCCCCGTCTAGTGAGAGCCCGGGAGTGGAATCGATCTGGGGCATTCCAGCACAAAAACTTGTCACCTTGCCAGCCTCTCCAGAGATCAACCTGAACCCCCCGTCTAGTGAGAGCCCGGGAGCGGAATCGATCTGGGGCATTCCAGCACAAAAATTTGTCACCTTGCCAGCCTCTCCAAAGATCAACCTGAACCCCCCGTCTAGTGAGAGCCCGGGAGCGGAATCGATCTGGGGAATTCCAGCACCAAACATATACAACCTTGCCAGCCTCTCCAGAGATCAACCTGAACCCCCCGTCTAGTGAGAGCCCGGGAGCGGAATCGATCTGGGGCATTCCAGCACCAAACATATACAACCTTGCCAGCCTCTCCAGAGATCAACCTGAACCCCCCGTCTAGTGAGAGCCCGGGAGCGGAATCGATCTGGGGCATTCCAGCATCAAACATATACAACCTTGCCAGCCTCTCCAGAGATCAACCTGAACCCCCCCCCCCGTCTAGTGAGAGCCCGGGAGCGGAATCGATCTGGGACATTCCAGCATAAAGAACTTATTACCTTGAACTCATGGTTAGTATAAAAACAATACATACGAAATGGTATTTAAGAATGAATGCATACAAGAATTTTATGGATAGAAACGCTTCAAGTCATCCCCGCTCCTGGCTCGGCCGAGGGGTACCCCTTCCACATCCTGGAGGTGGTACCCTCCTGACTTTAGCACTTCACTTACAAAATATGGGCCTTCCCGGTTGGGGTTGAGCTTCTAAAACGCTATCAACTTCTCGACAATGGATAGGGTAAAATAGTCTGGGCATAACCCGGAATCTCATGAGAACGGGGCTCGCAGAATGGGGCAAAATCGCAAGAGCGACATGATAAACAAAATCAGAAGCCCTGTGAAGCCAAAATCATAGTGCAGGCCGGACTAAACCTTATTGAGTGTACAATTCTTGAACCAAGTAAAAAGTACTAACACCGCCTATTTTGAGATGTAAATAACTTTCTTCAATGTTAAGTGTAAAACTGGCCATAAGATCAAGTAAAACACAATCTGTATGGTTCTTACCCTTATTTTTGAAAAGGACTTGCACCTTAAATAAAAAGCTTAGCAGTAGCGTATGCAATTTTACCCTTCTTCGACAAAAACTCGGTCAATAAAATATTTGGGCTAGTGATTAGCACATTTAACTTACTATCGTTTTAATTATCTGCATCACTAGTGTGATCGCTGAGGTGCTCTGTTATGAGGTTAACATATCACACCGCTTAATTCTTAATTTATTTTACGTATTTACTTATGGGGTGGAAGCTAATCCATAGAAAATGTAAGATATGTTATAGTGACCAGTTCCAAATTTAGTTAGGTAGTTAAGAGGCTTCATAGGTTTAAATTACTATTACAAAAAAAATCTCATGAACTATGAGTTAATATCTCTACTACTGACAAATCTATTGAAGAAGTGATCTTTCCAGTGAACTATTGAAGCAAAAGAAGCATTCAAATAATTGAAATTAGCTGACAGCAATCCTCCAATCCTGACATTACCATATTTCTCTAAGACGTTTATAGTAGAGACACATGCTTCAAATCTGAGAGTGGCAGCAATATTAACTCAGGATCATCATCCTATTGTGCATTTCAGTAAGACTTTAAGACCTAGAAATGTCGCATTATCAATTTATGAGAAAAACTGCTCGTAATAGCTTTAGCTATAAAATTGGAGACATTATCTGATAGGAACACATTTTTATATCAGCACAAACCATCATGGTCAAAATATTTGATGAAGCGGAGAAACACCACTCAACAACACCAAAAATATATCACCAAGTTTCTGGGATATGACTTGCATATAAAAATGTAGTGAAAACAACGGTGCAAATGGTTTGTCAAGACAACACCAGGAAGTTAACACCAGGAAGTTGAGGAACGACTAGCGGCCCTAGTAGTTATGACATCTTATCTATTGCAAAGAATCAAACGTACATGAGGCTATTGGGGTCACATTTTTTAATAGAAGAATTAGTTAAGAAGAAAGAAGATAATACATATAAGCCCGAATATCAGGGTGTTAATAGAGTGTTGAAGCGGAAGTGAAAGTTTGTAACTGGAGATGATGAAGTTAAGAAACTTTAATTACAGTTATATCATGACACTGGAATTGGTGGGCATTCAGGAATAACAACCACTTAATTGCCCAAACAACTCTATTATTAGAAGAAGCTCAAGGTCACCTTTCACGACTATATCAGTAAATGCAGTGTCTAGATCTCACTGGAAGGAAATAATCTTTGTTGTGGTAGACCATTTGAGTAAATTGACTCTCTCTATGACATTATGTCATCCCTATTTGGCAACAACCGTGGCGTAGAGCTTCCTGGACTTAACTGATACAAGAAAATAAAAGTTTTAAACACGATGTTAATAGATGCTCACAAGAAAACTCTGAGATGACAATGTCTCCTCCGAAATGAGCATTTATCCGGTTGAAGAGACTTTGCATTTTCCATCTTACTAAAAAAAGACATTGAACCACGAAACCTCTCAATGATTCACTTCACAGCATTAGTTGCTAGTACCAGATCTCTTCGTCTTACGTCTAGAATTTCTTTATGACGTATACTTGGCTTGTGCAAAAGTGAATGTCGTAGGGGAGAAAAAATGGTATATACATTTTTCGGGATCACTTCAAGTAGAAAAAAGTTCAGAAGAAGATTGGCACGTAGTATATTTTTCGGCATAATAACATTAATCAGACAATATCACTCATTCTCCTTCGACCGAAATAACCCTCATCCAATATTTTGGACTAGAGCAGGGAAACTGGAGAACATGGGGCCTGAATTGGAATCAAAGGATGAGATGACTTCTATGATTCGATCGACAGGGTTAGATTTTAGGACAGATTCTAGCTTTGCTCATGATATTGGGGTCAGCAATTACTCGGATTTCAAGAGCCTTCTGATTCTAAAAGATATTTTAAAGTTCGATTGAAAGATATACTTGACATCGTGCAGGTACTTAAACCTTTTCCTATATACTTCTGCCCAACCTCCTGACAAGGATTAAATTTCATTGAGTATCTTTCACATGAGAAGGAAGGAAATTAAGGAAAACGAAAACCTAAAACATGAACACTCGCCCCAAGATGGCGTCACGATCAACTGGGGCAGGTGGTGTTTGAGCACTTGGCACGCGCAGCGAAAGTGTGCCGCAAAGTATCCATGACCTCCCGCCGAAACTCTCGCCGGAATACCTCGGACTGAGACTGCGAGACCCCTCCCGCGGGTGTCAGCGCATTACCTTGGTCATCACTCAGTTCCTCTTCTCTAGCCATGATGTCCGCCCGAGCTTTTCTGTGTTGGCCACTCTCCACGCTCACCGCACCATGTGTTGAAACCGAAATCTTGCGAACAAGACTTGGTCTCTGTGGAGTTCGGGGTCCCAAAAGAGGGGTGGCCTCACACCTACTTCACTCAAGCTAACAATCTAGGCACAAAACTAGGAACTCAAAGGACGAACCCAAGGCCTCAGCGTGGAGGTCCCACCACACACCCGGAAGACTAACAAGAACTTCCCCTCCGAAGCCAAAGACTGAGACAAAGCACCATTGGGGGACTCTCTTGGCCAACCAAAACATCTAAGGGGAAATCCCAAACCGAATCCCCCTCCTAAAGGTGCTCTCTTGGGTCTATTTATAGCGTTCCTCGTCCGGGCCGCCAATAGCGTAATCCCGACAAACAGTCTGACTATACGCAGCCCAAATGGGACTGCCGACAGCGTAACTCCGCCGTTCTAAGAGTTAATTAACTGACCCTTAAGCTCTTCCCGGTAATTTCACCTCGGGGTTCCCACGGGGCGAGTGGTTCGTGAAAACACCACTTGCCTACGGTAAAAATATAAGCTACATAAAGAGGGCATCACAGGCATTTTAATTTACAAGAGCATAATCTCCATACTTCGGACGCAGGCCGGCAAATATAAATAGATAAGCCCTTCTCGGGGCGGCACAACTTTGGGCTTAAACCCGCAACCCCCTGCTTGGTACTGCGACACCTGTACGCCAACGTCTCGCCATGCGGTAGCAAACTGAGCCTCGTCCAATTGAAGCAAACCGAGCTACATTTCCCACACCCCTTTCCCGAGGCGGCGGCATTTTATAAATACGGGCAAATAATAAATATCTTCCTGTAGATTCTTCTCCATGATTCTCAGGACATCACCAATCCGGTCTACACACCCGGATGGGCTTCACACAGAAACATCACCAATCCGGTCTACACACCCGGATGGGCTTCACACAGAATGCCTAAACCCGTACTCACACTTCCGGGCGCTAATGTGATTAATTTCGGGGATGCGCACATCAACCCGTCGGAGAGCACACCTCCTCCACTGATGGTGGAGGGGAGCTTCCATGCAAGTATGAGAATTGAAGGCTTCACCTGCCCAAGTAGAAATTCGTTACCCTTGACGCTTGCTTTCGACGGAGTTGCAACCGAGGACCTTACACTTAACTCGACGTCTAGCGGTCGTAGCGGCTTTACACGATCTGATCAGGCCTCCACTTTCATGCTTTGGAGACAAGAAGAGGAGTGGCGGGAGAGAAGCCCCCGACACTCCTCGCTCCGGTCGGCCACGGGAGAGGAGCTCCCGGCCGGATCTCGCCTCGGACGGCCACGGGAGAGGAGCTCCCGGCCGGATCTCGCCTCGGTCGGCCATGGGAGAGGAGCTCCCGGCAGGATCTCGCCTCGGTCGGCCACGGGAGAGGAGCTCCCGGCCGGATCTTGCCTTGGACGGCCACGGGAGAGGAGCTCCCAGCCGGATCTCGCCTCGGACGGCCGCGGGAGAGGAGCTCCCGGCCGGATCTCGCCTCGGTCGGCCACGGGAGAGGAGCTCCCGGCCGGATCTTGCCTTGGACGGCCACGGGAGAGGAGCTCCCGGCCGGATCTCGCCTCGGAAGGCCACGGGAGAGGAGGAAGGGAGATCGGGGGTCCTCCTTTTGCTCACGGGCGACGAGAGGGGGAAGGGCGACGGGGAGCGGGGGCCTCGGCTGCTGCCCTAGATGCGCGCGAACAGGAAGGGGGAGGGTCTCGGCTCCTCTTGCGTCTGGGAAGGAAAAGCCTCACTTTTTGAGTTTATTTTTAGGTTTTATAAAAAAACCTAGCCAAACATGGCTATCCGCAGCCCTCTTTTCTAAACGCACACCAAACTCCGCTACTCGCACCCCCATTCTTTGTTTATTTAAGAATATGGATCCTAACCGCACCCCGGTCAATGCTAGTCAATCACGGGACACCACGGGTCCCCGCTATCTGGGGAGGGTCCCACCCGACGGGTACGGGGTTGTACATGTAACACTCCAAAGAATAGTGCATCTTGGTCGGCACCGATCGGCCCCGTGGTTTTCCCCTTTTCGAGGTTTTTCCACATCAAAAGTCTTGTTGTCAACTGTTGGTCTTTCTTATAACTGTTTGCGCGCTCGACTCACTCTCGATCTGAGACGGTTCAATTTAACTGGACTGTAAGAGCGCCGAGCGATCCGCAACAAGATCATAGCCACTATTTATACAAGCAGTCTGGGGTCGTATATGCGGCCCTAATTGGGAAGGAGCAAAAAGAACAGAACTTGACCCACTATATGCAATTATCCAATATCTCACATCTCTGAAAATCGGTGGCGATGCGGTCGTAGCTACTACCGTGGGAGCATGCTCTAATGCTGGTACATCGTCAAGCTCCAGTAAAGCCACGGTCTGGGGTGTCACAAAAAAATGAGGTTCAGCGAAACATTATTAAAGGACTAGTGGAATTCTCACCCCTTCCTAAAATCCTAAGGCTTGGGGAGAAGAACAAGCTCTATAAAATTATAAAATAGCTAAAGCATAAACAATTTAAGCAACTATTAACAACGGGAATTTAAGCAGAAAATAAGTGCAGGTAATAAATGCAGGAACCTAAGCAAGTAGTAAATGCTAAAAATTTTATGCAATTATGCATTTAATCGGGTATTTATTCGCAGCTAGGTATTTCGTAAATTTAGCTTGCAAGCATTTAAGACAGACACTCAAAACCTGTTACAACTTCCTATGTCGATATAGTTTGACTTTCGCTTTCAACGAGATAGCTAACCTCGCGGGCCTCACCATTATGGAAGGATAGTGACTGTGGTGGGTCCCTCCACTTCTAGGTAAGTCCGTACCACATTACCTTGGCCCTTTCGTACAACGTGGTGTACTCTGGAATATAATCGACATCCTGAAATATTATCAATCGGACTATTCTTATAATTTAACCAGTTGGGTAGTGACCATAACTAACCATAAGCAGTTGATGGTGAGTTGTTTACGTATATATATTTATATTAGCAAGACTATTCTTCGTGCTTGTGATGAGTATAAGTGAGCACAGTGAGGCACTCCCAAATCATATAAACATATATACATGCTGATCATTGAATATATGTATGACACGGACGACTTCAATCAGTTTGGGCATCATTCCACCTACTCACAAAAGAATTAAGCCATCTGGGCATAAAGTAAGTAAGTAAAGATCCTAAGAATCTCACTAATCAATCAATAGAGAGGTGATTTGTCTCTTCCTGCCGATAATTCCTTTAACTACAAAGAAAAGAACCAAAAAGGAATTGATTTCACAAGACCTTTGGTGATCAGAAGCTAAAGGTAAATGCTATACAAAAGATAAAGGTGTGCCCTTCCTAGGCATGTGATGGAGAATAAAAACAAAATGAGAGTAAGAGGAGAGGTGAACCTTTGGCAACCCAATACAGATCCCATAATGCTCACTTAAAGCCTCATCTCATCGTAAATCATATCTCTAACTGTCGGCCATTAATAATAAGGATAATAAAGCCACAAGTAATCAATTTTCTTACAGCCGCATATATGGAATTGCCCATCTCTCTGCTATCCCAGCTGCCAGCCATATGAAATTTGTTCTAGATTCCTTGAAGGGGAGCCTTTAAGGGAGGATAATGACATGATTTCTGTTCTAAATTTTCATGTAGATGGACCCAAACTGGAGTAAGCATGGTTGCAGCATTTGCAGTATAATAGAGGATTGTAGGGAGAGAAAGTGGTAAAGGGAGGGTGTTCCTCTTACAGTCACATTCAATTGTAATAAATAACACTTATGCATGTGAGCTTGTGTTTTCATGGAATCACCACTCTTAAATCAAGAGCTCGATTATAGGACGATCAATTCTGATAAGGAAATCTAATAAAGACTAGTGAAACCATACCTAGCAACCTTCTCACATATTATCTATATTCAGTGTTTGAACCACTCCAACTCTCAAAGACTTATTGGGAAGCTGATTCAAGGTTATCTAAATTATAACTCAAATTTCCTCGATATAAGCAACGTAAACTAATGTATCAGGTAATCAGAAATGACGAGAAGGGAGTTCCGGTCAAGGGATTAGCAAGGATCTCGTCTGAGCATTAACCGAAATCAGCAACCCTTCCCCAAACCTAAAGAAAGATGCACAAAGTTAGATTAGAGTTTACCATCATAGGGAGGAAGATGAGTAGGCCTTGCACAGGTTGCTTGGACTTAAGCTATCCTTATTGCAAAGCAATTTGTGCTCCAGTTTCCACTAGCGTCTCTCCATTTCAACAAGGATTGTTGCATTCATTCTCATCACCAATTGGTGTGGAATAAGAGAATGGAAATTAGAGTCTTGTCAAGAGTAAGACAAATTTAACATCAAGTCTTGTTCTTCCACCGTTTCGACTCAATCTCCTGATTTCCCCATTACAAGCAAATAATATCTCAAATAATGAGATTCCTGGAAGGATAAACCAACAGACACCCCACCAGAGTAGGAAATCCAGGATTTGTTAGCATAAGTTCCGAAACCTGTTAGCATAAATCGGGAATAATTTGATAACATAAGCTAGGAAAACTGCTAGCAAAACCCCCAAAAGATTGTTAATAAGGAACTAGGAAAATCGGCTAGCATAACTATATACCCAGAACTGTTAAATACTAGCCAGGATTTAGTTAACATAATCAGGAAAAACTGTTAATATAACCAAGAACTCTGCTAGCATAAACTCCCCAATAGATCAGGGTCACGATCGGTAAAGCAACAGAGAAGTGATGAAGGGGAAAATGAAGAGTTTCCTACCATGAGAGGGAGAGCAGAGGGAGAGAGAGAGAGGTATCCTACCATTCTCGTTTCCATGTGGTAAAACCTTAAGCATCGTGAGGGCTGAGTTCAGAACCAGAAGGAAGGAAGATCAAATAAAGTAAATCAATTGCACTAGTTTCCTGAAGAACTAGCTTTCCTCGGTGAAGCAGCCCACTAACTCGTCAATATAAAATAAACAAGAGAGAAATAGATCGGTCAAGCGATGAGAATAGGTCGGAGAGGAAGAAGATCGCAAACCTTGACCTCTTATTGTGAGGAGGAAGAACTATGAGGAAGGGGCGGTTTTCCTCTTTTTCAGTCCCGCCGAAAAAAGGAACGGAGCCACCCTCATATAGACGGTAACAACCAATCCGGAGCTCCCAACGAGCTCGACGGCTGCAGTACGTGGCTCTCCTTCATTGGCGACGTCCTTGTCGATGGATCTACCCCGAATTTTGTCCAGGTGGGAGATCGATGCTGCCCCCGGTGAGATCTTTCTCCCGCCCAAGGTTTTCCGCCCATGGTTTTTCCGCCCATGGTTTTTTCCGCCCATGGTTTTCTTCCGCCCCTTCGCAGTTCGTCAATCGGAGGCAACCAGGAGATAGTTTGTCGATCTCCCGCCCATTCGTCGAACTGAAGCACGCATTCGTCGAACTCAGGCTAGAGTTCGTCGAACGCAGATTGAAACACTTTCGTTGAACGCCAATTAGAATGATTCGTCGAACTGAAGCACGCGTTCGTCGAACTCAGGCTAGAGTTCGTCGAACGCAGATTGAAACACTTTCGTCGAACGCCGATTGGAATAATTCGTCGAACTGAAGCACGCGTTCGTCGAACTCAGGCTAGAGTTCGTCGAACGCAGATTGAAACACTTTCGTCGAACACAGATTGGAACAATTCGTCGAACTAAAGCACGCGTTCGTCGAACTCAGGATAGAGTTCGTCGAACGCAGATTAAAACAATTTCGTCGAACGCAGATTGGAACAATTCATCGAACTGAAACACGCGTTCGTCGAACTCAGGCTAGAGTTCGTTGAACGCAGATTGAAACACTTTCGTCGAACGCCAATTGGAATGATTCGTCGAACTGAAGCACGCGTTCGTCGAACTCAGGCTAGAGTTCGTCGAACGCAGATTGAAACACTTTCGTCGAACGCCGATTGGAATAATTCGTCGAACTGAAGCACGCGTTCGTCGAACTCAGGCTAGAGTTCGTCGAACGCAGATTGAAACACTTTTGTCGAACGCAGATTGGAACAATTCATCGAACTGAAGCACGCGTTCGTCGAACTCAGGCTAGAGTTCGTCGAACGCAGATTGAAACACTTTCGTCGAACACAGATTGGAACAATTCGTCGAACTAAAGCACGCGTTCGTCGAACTCAGGATAGAGTTCGTCGAACGCAGATTAAACAAATTTCGTCGAACGCAGAGACTTGGAATTTTCCTAAGTTCTAATAGCCTAAAACTTGTAAGGGAATTTGAGAGTAGCAATATTTCTCCTAAAAATCCCAAAAATTACAGTAGGTGCCCCTCAGAGTGGGGAATATTTTCTATGTTGGCACGTAGCTTATTTCGACTAACTTTCTCAAATCCCATCGGATTAGAACAAGACGAGTTCTGTTGCACTCGTATCGACCATACAAGTCTAACGCAATTGATGGAAGTTGATTCGGAGCACGTATGCTCTATATTCTAAAACTGCGTCGTCGTGACGCGCTACGATACTCAAAACGGTCACTTTCACCAAATGACCTCGGATTGGAACGAAACGAATTCCGTTGCACTCGTATCAACTATACGAGTTTAACGCAACTGATGGAATTCGATTTGGAGCACGTATGCTCCATATTCTAAAACTGCATCGTCGTGACGCGCTACGGTACTCAAAACGGTCACTTTCACCAAATGACCTAGGATTGGAACGAAACGAATTCCGTTGCACTCGTATCGACTATACGAGTTTAACGCAACTGACGAAAGTCGATTCGGAGCACGTATGCTTCATATGCTAAAACTGCGTCGTCGTGACGCGCTACGGTACTCAAAACGACCAATTTCACCAAATGACCTCGGATTGAAACGTAACGAATTCCGTTGCACTCGTATCAACCGTACGAGTCTAACGCAACTGACAGAAGTCGATTCGGAGAACGTATGCTCAATAAACAACTTTGACATAATGGCGAAGCACGATGCTACCCAAAATAGTCATTTCTCTAAATGACCACCACTATGTGGTGAAGGTAATGTCGTGGTTGCCCTATGACCCGGCATAGGTTCCTCCAATGGTTCAATTGAACTGGCTAGACCCCTTTTTCAAAGTTGGGATGTTACAAACCAATAAAACAAAGAAGATTTTCGTCCCCGAAAATACGAGTGGGTCATGGAGATTCAAAACGGGACCTTCTATAGACCATTATAGGTGTCGAACGATCCCAAAATTTAATGGTCTACAGTTTGGTTTTGCCTAAATGAGCTGTATCGATTGCTTCTATTGTGCAACATAATAAGCAGCTTAAGTGGAACAAAGGTAGTTTTATCGTAGCTATGTCCATTCTGCTGTAATTCTGATATATATTATTCAAGGGAACATTTCGTGCGCCAAATTGTTTGCTAAATGAATGACCACCTTAGATAATTATATCGAGTAAGTAATTCTAGCATAGTCGAATACCTCCAAGGTTTGCATATCTGAAATGCAAAATTTATGAGTTGTGTCCTAGAGGCACATAGTAAAAACCCATAAACATATAACTAACTCCTTTACGGAGGTTATGTGTTAGTGGAACAGATAAAAAAAACAATACAAGTAAGCGGTATAAATCCAAGAACATATAACTAACTCACATACGAAGGTTATATGTTAATGGTACAGATAAACAGAAATGTAAGTAGGCAGTGTAAATCCATGAACATATAACCAACTCCCATACGAAGGTTATATGTTGATGGTACATGCAAAAATTGCAAGTAAGCAGTAAAAAATCCATGAACATATAACCAACTCTCATACGAAGGTTATATGTTAATGGTACATGTAAATATGTATGTTATGATGCAAATGATGCGTATGCAATCCATGCACGACGAGTACTCATGACTCATCACAATTCCCTACGTTGATACAGTCTGACCGCTTTTCTTCCAGCAGGGTCGCGACCACCGCGGGCCTCACCGATGTGGCTGTCGGTGACAGTGGTCGGTCCTGCCACTTCTGGGTATGTGGACGTACCGCACTACCCAGGCCCCAACGTACAACTCCGTGTACTCTTGGATGTGAGCGACATCCGGCGATTCCAAACTTTAGGCCAACCAGTGGAGGCAAAACAGCGGGTACGAAGTGGTAATAACCCGCGGTGCACATCTCCCTGTCGCCATGAGTCGTCAACCCTCCCGCACTGGTATGAATGGTCTGCGAGCATGACTGACCCGCCACAGTAATCACATTCCATAGTTTACTAGTTGCACCTGATGTTGCCATATTTTGACCGCTTTTCTACCAGCAGGGTAGCGAACCCCGCGTGCCTCACCGATGTGGCCATCGGTGACAGTGGCCGGTCCTGCCACTTCTGGGTGTGGATGTACCGCACTACGCAGGCCCTAACGTACAACCATGTGTACTCTCGGCCGTAGGAGACGTCCGACTATAATTGAATTTGGCCAACCATGGAGGGACCCAGCGGGGCGTATAAGATACAATCGAGCTCCCGGGGTGCACATCTCCCTGTCGCCTAGAGTCATCAACCCTCCGGCACCGGTACGTACGGTCTACGGGCATGACCGACCCGCCACTTTTCCACCGCAAGCAATTTACAGTAAAAGAAATAAAATAGATCGTACTGATAGATGTTGCGTTAGATTGAAACATACCTCGTAGTTCTCCTACGATTGCACAGCTCTATTTTAAACAGATCGTCAAATTGATAAACGTTATATCAAGTCAAAGCATACTTCATATTTGCAATCGTCAGAGCACTTCTCCATATACACACAAAATTTCATTTGATTAGCTTACCTCAAATGAAATTTTGGAAAACGAGAATTTTAATCCCAATAAAACAAAGAGACTTAAACCTGGGATTAAAATTAGTAATAGAATCCTTATATTGCACACAAAATTTCATTTGATTAGTTTACCTCGAATGGAATTTTGAAAACGAGAATTTAATCCCAATAAAACAAAGAGGCTTAAACCCGGGGTTCAAAATTTGAAGTGGTCATTTGCAGGGTTTAATGAAAGTGTTTTATGAGGACAAGGTAAATCATCAGTTGAGATCAGATGTGGTAAAGACATTTAAGTGTTGATCCACATATATATGTCAAGTTTGTTGTCAACATTTACCTTTAAGGTCCACCATCGCTTCCGTTGTAGTGGTTCGTCCCGAACTACGCTGTTGAAATCGATTTCTCGGTCTCTTGTGGAGTTCGGGGCCCTCACCAAAATGAGCGGCGGCTAGCCCTTACTGATCCCTCGGAGAAGACAGACGGGAAACTAAGAAAATGACTAAGACCTTAGTCGCAGCGAGGAGGTCCCTCCACTAACCCGGAAGATCGTTGAAGATTATAACCGAACTATGAAATATAGAATGCAAATTTTGCTTTGTTCATTGTGCCTTCCCTTTTCTGTTTTGTTATTTTCACGTGTCGAATGTCTCGTCCTTGCTTATCTCGATATCAGCCTTCGCGGAGGTTATTCTCGCGATGGTTGTTCTCGCGCCACACGTTATTGAATAGATATGCATAGGACAACTTCGCTGCTCGGGCCTCTCGCCGTTTGCCTTAGGATTACTACCCTTTTAGGTATGTGTATTTTCTCTAGGTTTCGCAGGGTATTTTTCTTCCTGGCGAGAGCTCACCTCTTACCCGGTTCCGGCGACCTTTCTGTCGAGGACCGGATGTTCTGAATCGCATAAGATTGATTCTCGCCACTCGCATAGTATCGTGTGAAATCTCTCTTTGTCGAGCGAGCCGACCCGCCGAGCGAGAAGGAGTATTCCAGCATAAAGACCTGTCATCCTTACCAGCCTCTCCAGAGATCAACCAGAACCCCCCATCTAGTGAGAGCCTGGGAGCGGAATCGATCTGGGGCATTCCAGTATAAGAACCTGTCACCTTGCCAGCCTCTCCAGAGATCAACCAGAACCCACCGTCTAGTGAGAGCCCGGGAGCGGAATCGATCTGGGGCATTCCAGCATAAGAACTTGTCACCTTGCCAGCCTCTCCAGAGATCAACCAGAACCCCCGTCTAGTGAGAGCCCGAGAGCGGAATCGATCTGGGGCATTCCAGCATAAGAACTTGTCACCTTGCCAGCCTCTCCAGAGATCAACTAGAACCCCCCGTCTAGTGAGTGCCCGGGAGCGGAATCGATCTGGGGCATTCCAGTATAAGAACTTGTCACCTTGCCAGCCTCTCCAGAGATCAACCAGAACCCCCGTCTAGTGAGAGCCCGGGAGCGGAATCGATCTGGGGCATTCCAGCATAAGAACGTGTCACCTTGCCAGCCTCTCCAGAGATCAACCAGAACCTCGTCTAGTGAGAGCCCGGGAGCGGAATCGATCTGGGGCATTCCAGCAAAAGAACTTGTCCCCTTGTCAGCCTCTCCAGAGATCAACCAGAACCCCCCGTCTAGTGAGAGCCCGGGAGCGGAATCGATCTGGGGCATTCCAGCATAAGAACTTGTCACCTTGCTAGTCTCTCCAGAGATCAACCAGAACCCCCCGTCTAGTGAGAGCCCGGGAGCGGAATCGATCTGGGGCATTCCAGCATAAGTGTACAACCCGTATTTGGCGAGTGGGTCCCTCGAGTCAGTTGATGGGACAGGGGTCATCCAGACCATTCGCCCGTACCAAGATAGGAAAAAGGATCTCCAGACTAGTGGGGGTAGGCTGCAGGCGAGAGGGAGCCTGACGAGTGGTGCCTCCACGGACCATTCGCTCAGGGGCTTGAGCATTCGCCCAGTCAAGCGGGAACTCGGCGAGTGGTTCCCTCACGGACCACTCGCCCAGAAGGCAGTGAGGAGGAAATGACCATAATACCCCTTGTGGTCTGCATATAGCCCTTCAGAACAGCGGAGTTAGGCTATTCGTAGACCAATTTGGGGTGCGTTTAGTAAAATTAAAAGGCGGATTCATGCTATTTGCAGACCAGCCTAAGAAAAACTATAAATAGACCCTTAAGGGCACCTTGGAGGAGATCCGATTTTGGAGCATCCTCTCCTCTAGGCTAGTTTTGGTTGGCAGCCAGTGCCCTCCAAGGTGCCCGGTTGAGCTTTGGTTTGGGAGGGGAAGCTCTCTAAGATCTTCCGGGTGTGTGGCGGGACCTCCTCGCTTCAGCCTTGGGTCTATTCCGTTTCCAGCATCCACCGTCAAGAGAGTCTAGTGAGGGAGAAATAAGCATCGGCTACACCCCCAGTGGGTCCGAACTCAAGAGACCAGTTGCTGGTTTCAACATTTTTGGTGCGGTGAGCGTGGACCGTAGCCGGTGAAAGAAAATCCCAAGCTGGTTTCGATGACAGGAGATGGAGGAAATGGTTCTGACTCAGGTCACTCGCAGCCACCCGCGGCGGGCGAGTGGCTGGAGATGTTTGAGAAGTTTAAGCGAGAGGTCCTGCAGACGGTTCTCGCGTCGAGGACCGAGTGCGAGACCCCGGTGGTTCCAGTGGTCCCACCTTTGCAGATTGGCGAGAACGCCCCGGGGCAGCGACCGGGAAAGGAGGTGCCAGCAGAAGGCAGTGCGCGAGACCTCCCCGGACGGCAGTTGTTCAACAGTCCGGCGAGTGCCGAGGTGTGTGAGTTGGTCCCGCGCGAGAGGACCACTCGCCGAGCAGGGGAAGGGAGCCCCTTTTGCGAGATGATCCTCTCAGCCCCAGTGCCAGAAGGGTTTCGTGGGCCGGAGATGTCCTACTACACCGGCAAGGAGGATCCAGTTGTGCACCTGCAGTGGTTCGAGGACATGACTTCAATCCTTCCCATGTCGGATTCTTTCCAATGCCGACTCTTCGCAACCACCCTGAAGGAAAAAGCAAGGGACTGGTTCCACCAACTTCCCACAGGTTCCATCTATGCGTTCGATGATCTGCGCCGAAGCTTCCGACTACGTTTCTCGACGTCAAAGAAGAGGAAGAAGGATGCGGAGGCTCTCTTCAAGATCCGGCAGAGGGAGGGAGAATCCCTGGCTAAGTACGTGGACAGGTTCCAGGAGGAGATACACCTAGTGCAGGAGGTGCCGGGATTCGCCCTCCAGATGGCATTCATCGTAGGGCTGCGAGAAGGGTTCTTCAAGATGGACCTGAAGAGAAGACCTCCCGTATCCTTCGAGGAGTTGATGGAAAGAGCCGCGGAGGAGATCGAAGGGGAGGCGGCCAACCCCGAATTCTATAAAAGGTTGGCAAAGATGAGCGAGCCCGAGGCAAGGCAGCCAGAAGGAAGAAGGCGAGAGGAGCCCAGGGGCCAGGGGTTCGAAAGACCACCTCGGGTTTGGAGGAACCAGGAACCCAACAACAGGTTGGGCTGGAGGAACCAAGAAGGACCAGCGCGAGGTCAGGATGAAAGGTACCAAGGAAGGGAGGCAGGAGGAGTGAATCAGGGATGGAGGCAGGGTCCCAGACCCCCTAACCCCCCGAGGGAGCAAGCCATGGCGGTAGGCCGAGGGAGAAGAGGTAGAGGAGCAAGAGGAGGAAGAGGAAGAGCTGGAAGAGAGGACAGGGTGGCGTTGCCTTACTGTGATTTTCATCAGGAAGAAGGTCACGCGATCGCCACCTGCCCAGAGTTCTTGGAAATGAGGGAAAGATGACGGCCACGGCGGCCGCATGCCAGAATTGAGGAAGTGCTTCCAGAGGCAGAAGAGGACCGGTGTGAGGATAGGGCAGATACAGGAACCAGGGGGGGAATCGGGGTGATTCACGGTGGGGTTGGGATAGAGGCCTCTCGCAAGAGGAGCTTCCAGGCCATGTTCCGAAGGGATGTCGCGTCAACTTCCCAGACCCCACCCCCCTCCGAGAAGCTCACCTTCTCCTCAGAGGATATGCCAGACTACGAAGACCCATTCTGCGACGCCCTGGTGATCCAGACGGCAATAGAAAACTTCACGGTCTCTCGGATCCTGGTGGACAACGGGAGCTCGGTGAATGTGATCTTCAAAAAAGCTTTCGACGCGATGGAGGTAGAGAAGAAGAGAGTGCAGGCCTCCGACGGACCACTGTTTGGTTTCTCGGGAGAGAGGAAGGAGGTCGAGGGAGGCGTAGGTCTCCAGGTGACGCTAGGAGGAGTCCCGAGAAACTGCCGGTTCGTCATCGTGGACGCTCCGAGCAGCTATAACGCCATCTTTGGAAGACCCCTCATCAGCGCCTTTCGGTGCGTGCCCTCATCGTACCATCAGTGCCTAAAACTTCATAGTGGAGGAGTCCAGATCCGCGTCCGAGGAGATGCTAAGGTGGCGAGGCAATGCTACGTAACTGCCGTCAACACCATCTCATGGATGGCGGATGCCGAAAAGATGGATGAAGAGATGGAGAGGCCGGAGGGGCCAGGAGAGGAAGGGGAGAAGGAAGGAGAAGGGGGAGAGGGCGCTGCCCGAAAGGAAGTGTTGGAGGTCGCTCGTGAGGAGCAGGAGGTTGAAGTGTTGGAGGTCGCTCGTGAGGAGCAGGAGGTTGAGATGTTGGAGGTCGCTCGCGAGGAGCAGGAGGTCGAGCCGATGAAGGCGGAAAGAGCTGCAGGGGAGAAGGCCCGGGAGGAGGGGCGAGAAGCGAAGGGCCAGTGGGACGAGCCAGCCCGGCTCGAGCCAGCAGAAGAGGTGATAGAGATGGAGGTTACCACCCAGGCAGGAAGGGTGGAGAAGGTGCGGATCAGCGGGGGCCTCGGCCCGGGGGACCAGAAAAGGATGTTGGAGTGCATCCAAAAGAACATGGACATCTTCGCGTGGAGCGCAGCGGACATGCCGGGCATCGAGGCGGACGTGGCTTGCCATCGTCTCAACCTCGATCCAGAAGCCCGCCCCATCCGGCAGAAGAGAAGGGCTGTAGCTGACAAGCTCGAAGGACCAATCCGCGAGGAGGTGACGAAACTCCTCGAGGCAGGTTTTGTAACAGAGATCCAGTATCCAGGCTGGGTCTCCAATGTCGTAATGGTAAAAAAGGCCGATGGCCGCTGGCGTATGTGTGTGGACTTTTCATTGTTAAATAAGGCCTGTCCTAAGGATTGTTATCCCTTGCCTCGGATCGACGCGCTGGTTGACTCAGCCGTCGGTTTTTCTGTGATGAGTTTTTTGGATGCTTTTTCAGGTTATCACCAAATAAGAATGCACCCACCAGACGTCAAAGATGTCTCGTTCATCACCAGGGAGGGATGCTACTGCTATAAAATGATGCCCTTCGGGCTGAAAAATGCAGGAGCAACCTACCAGAAGATGATGGATCGGGTATTCAAAAAGCAAAGGGGAAGGAACCTGGAGGTCTACGTGGATGACCTTATGATAAAAAGCAAGTGCGTGAGCTCCCACATCCAGGACCTCGAGGAGACCTTCGCCACCCTACGCAAGTACAAGATGCGCCTGAACCCCCTGAAGTGTGTGTTCGGGGCCAGCAAAGGGAAGTTCCTCGGGCACCTTCTCACCCCCTGGGGGGTAGAACCTAACCCGGACAAGGTTAGGGCTATCATGGAGCTGGGGTCGCCTCGGAGCGCCAAAGAGGTTCAGCGCTTGACCGAAAGACTCGCCGGGCTGAACAGGTTTCTATCCCGGGCAGGGGAAAAATGCTCTCCCTTCTTCAAGGCGCTAAGAGGCAATCAGAAGTTTGAATGGACGAGAGAATGCGAGGAAGCCTTTCAGGCCTTGAAGAGCCAACTCACCAAGGCTCCGCTACTACAAAGTCCCAAAGAAGGGGAGGTCCTACATTTATATCTCGGGGTCGGGGCAGAGGCCGTAAGCTCCGTCCTGGTTCGAGAGGAAGGAAAGAAGCAGCTACCAGTCTACTACGTAAGCAGGGTCCTGAGGGAAGCGGAGCTCAGGTACCCAATTTTAGAAAAGTTGGCTTTTGCCCTGGTCATCGCAGCCAGGAAGCTCAGGCCATACTTCCAGGCCCATTCGATCCAAGTAGTGACGGACCATCCACTCCGCCAGATCTTCGAAGGAGTGGAGCACTCAGGAAGACTCGCAAAATGGTCAATCGAGCTAAGTGAATTCAACATTACCTTTGTCCCTCGATTATCTATGAAGGCGCAGGTGTTGGCTGATTTCATGACAGATTTCGTGGCCGAGATGAAAGAAGACGGAGCCCCTCGTCACATCCCGTGGAAGCTGCTGGTGGAAGGGGCTTCGGGCAAGAACTCCCTCGGAGGAGGGGTGGTGCTGGAGAGTCCCCACGGAGTGAAGATAGAACAGACGCTAGTGATACACTTCCCAATCACCAACAACCAGGCGGAGTATGAGGCTGTGATCGCCGGCCTGCGGTTGGCCCGGGAGCTCGGGGTCCATGACGTGGAGGTACTCACGGATTCCATGATAATAGCTTCTCAGATAAGGGGAGAGTTCGAAACAAGGGAGCCTGTGCTCATGAAGTATTTGGCAAAAGTCAAAGGTCTCGTGGGGACGTTCAAAACTTTCTCCATCCAGCATGTCCCACGAGAAGAGAGCACTCCGGCAGATCGGTTGGCAAAATCTGGTCCTCGAGCCGGAGGAACCCTGACGGACCTATTCCGTCCTTCGATTGAAGAAGGAGAGCTCATGGAAGTAGAACAACGGCCCTCCTGGAAGGATCCCTTCGTCACCTTCCTTGCAACGGGAAAATTTCCAAAAGAAGTTCCGGACCAGAGGCGCTTCCGGTATAAGTCTGCCTACTATGTGCTCCATGAGGGTGACTTGTATCGGAAGACCCTCTCGGGCCTCCTGGCCCGATGCATCTCGGAGGAAGAGGTCCCAAGGATCTTGGAGGAAGTCCACTCCGGCGAATGCGGCAGCCACTCGGGGAGCAGGATGTTGGAGGCAAGAGTCGTGAGGCAGGGGTACTTCTGGCCAACCCTAAGCAAAGACGCGGCAGCCTTTGCAAAGAGATGCCAGAAGTGTCAAATGTTCGCCCCGCTTCAGCTCGTGCCAGCCCAGAGGCTGAAGAGTATCACGGCGCCCTGGCCATTCGCCATATGGGGAATGGATCTGGTAGGACCCTTCCCCCAGGCTAGCGGGCAGAGGAGATTTCTCCTAGTCATGATTGACTACTTCACAAAGTGGCTGGAGGTCAAGGCGTTGGCTAAGGTCACCTCCCAGGTAATCCGCAACTTCGTATGGGGGGAGATCATTTGTCGACATGGGCTTCCGCAGGCCATAGTCACGGATAATGGACCGCAGTTCGCAAGCGAGGAATTCATCAGCTTCTGTGGCCAGCTGGGGATAGACCTTAGGTTTGCGTCCGTCCACCATCCCAGGAGCAACGGGCAGGTAGAGGCGGCGAACAAAGTCATCGTGAACTTGCTCAAGAAAAAGGTGGAAAATCTCAAAGGCAATTGGGTGGAACAGCTCCCCTCGGTCCTATGGGCTTTAAGAACCACCCCCAACACCGCCACGGGGGAGACCCCTTTCAAGCTCTCTCACGGCTGCGAGGCGGTCATCCCCATAGAGTTCGAGATTACAACACCACGGGTAAAGGTCGCCGCAAAGGGAGAGGAAGATTGGAGAGCCGAGAACGAGGAAGAGTTACGGCTCTCCCTCGACCTCATCGAAGAAGCCCGGGACCGAGCAGCCATCCATCAAGAAGAGGTCAAGCGGCGGATGGCCAAGTATTTCGATAAACACGTCAGGATCAAGCAGTTCGAGAAGGGAGATCTGGTACTCAAGAAGGTCGACGCAGCCGGGAGGTCCGCCGCGGTGGGAAAGCTTAATCCTAACTGGGAAGGCCCCTATGTTGTGGAAGAAGCACTGAAATCTGGGGGGTATCGCCTTCAGAATGTGGAGGGCCAACCCCTCAGCCACACATGGAGTGGCGACGACCTTAAACGCTTTTATCCTTAGTACCATGTAATAATGATACTCTTTTCGAATGAAAGCATTTTGTCTAAACTATGTGTATGAAAATAATGCTACAGCTCGCAGGAGAGACCCTGGATGTTCCAGAGGTTGGCCCCGAGCAGACCCGCTGTCCAGGCTCTCATCTAGCTGGCAGGTCCGAAGGCTCACTCGGTGGCAGGTTCTATGTTCCAGAGGTTGGCCCCGAGCAGACCCGCTGTCCAGGCTCTCATCTAGCTGGCAGGTCCGAAGGCTCACTCGGTGGCAGGTTCTATGTTCCAGAGGTTGGCCCCGAGCAGACCCGCTGTCCAGGCTCTCATCTAGCTGGCAGGTCCGAAGGCTCACTCGGTGGCAGGTTCTATGTTCCAGAGGTTGGCCCCGAGCAGACCCGCTGTCCAGGCTCTCATCTAGCTGGCAGGTCCGAAGGCTCACTCGGTGGCAGGTTCTATGTTCCAGAGGTTGGCCCCGAGCAGACCCGCTGTCCAGGCTCTCATCTAGCTGGCAGGTCCGAAGGCTCACTCGGTGGCAGGTTCTATGTTCCAGAGGTTGGCCCCGAGCAGACCCGCTGTCCAGGCTCTCATCTAGCTGGCAGGTCCGAAGGCTCACTCGGTGGCAGGTTCTATGTTCCAGAGGTTGGCCCCGAGCAGACCCGCTGTCCAGGCTCTCATCTAGCTGGCAGGTCCGAAGGCTCACTCGGTGGCAGGTTCTATGTTCCAGAGGTTGGCCCCGAGCAGACCCGCTGTCCAGGCTCTCATCTAGCTGGCAGGTCCGAAGGCTCACTCGGTGGCAGGTTCTATGTTCCAGAGGTTGGCCCTGAGCAGACCCGCTGTCCAGGCTCTCATCTAGCTGGCAGGTCCGAAGGCTCACTCGGTGGCAGGTTCTATGTTCCAGAGGTTGGCCCCGAGCAGACCCGCTGTCCAGGCTCTCATCTAGCTGGCAGGTCCGAAGGCTCACTCGGTGGCAGGTTCTATGTTCCAGAGGTTGGCCCCGAGCAGACCCGCTGTCCAGGCTCTCATCTAGCTGGCAGGTCCGAAGGCTCACTCGGTGGCAGGTTCTATGTTCCAGAGGTTGGCCCCGAGCAGACCCGCTGTCCAGGCTCTCATCTAGCTGGCAGGTCCGAAGGCTCACTCGGTGGCAGGTTCTATGTTCCAGAGGTTGGCCCCGAGCAGACCCGCTGTCCAGGCTCTCATCTAGCTGGCAGGTCCGAAGGCTCACTCGGTGGCAGGTTCTATGTTCCAGAGGTTGGCCCCGAGCAGACCCGCTGTCCAGGCTCTCATCTAGCTGGCAGGTCCGAAGGCTCACTCGGTGGCAGGTTCTATGTTCCAGAGGTTGGCCCCGAGCAGACCCGCTGTCCAGGCTCTCATCTAGCTGGCAGGTCCGAAGGCTCACTCGGTGGCAGGTTCTATGTTCCAGAGGTTGGCCCCGAGCAGACCCGCTGTCCAGGCTCTCATCTAGCTGGCAGGTCCGAAGGCTCACTCGGTGGCAGGTTCTATGTTCCAGAGGTTGGCCCCGAGCAGACCCGCTTGAAAGTGCACAGTTAACCTCACTAGATTTCTCTAGAGGGGGGGTGAATAGAGATTTGAAATATTTTGTGCAAAGTTAATATATATATGTATGTATGATCACAGATTAGAGCTTCCCACACACACCAACAAGAATTAAAACAATAAAGCAAATGTAAGAAAGAAAATCCACAGCACAACACAAGAAAATATAGTGGTTCCCCAAACTTTGGGTAGTCCACTCTTCTACCCCCTTGGTAGGAATTCACTAACTTGCACTGAGTCTTTTGATAAGGAGACTCTTAGAACCACCCTGAGTCTTTTGATAAGGAGACTCTTAGAACCAATACACTGAATTTTTTGAAGAGAGATTCTAAAAACTCTTTTACAATAGTGAATAAGAATGAAAAGGAAAGAATGGAATAAAGCCAATAATGAATCTTCTTCCTAGCAAGAAGATTTGAAGCACAAGTTAAGAATTGAATCTTTCTTCTATAGAGAGAAGAAGATTTGTAGCCTTTCTCTCTTTTAGTGAGAGCAATCAGATTTTGCAGCAGTGATCAGTGAGCAGAAGCAGAAGTAGAAATGGATGAAAGTTGCTGCAGAGCTTTTTCTCAATCTCTCTTTTCTTTTGGGAGCTTTTCCTCTATATCATAAAATGTGTGGTGGATCACTCTTCTTCTTTTTCCTGCCGACTTGCTCTTTATTTTATAGCTCTGTGTAATAAGATAGTACTATAGGAGAGGAATCAATTAGCAGCCAGAGATTTAGGTAGAGAGAAATATTTCCATAGCAGATTTAATCATAAATGGAAAATATTAATTTAGATTTCAAATAATATCCAAAACAGATTTCATCAATTTAGCCAAGAATCAAATAGAAGGAAAGAATGATTCAGAACGGCTATAAAATATTAACATCATTCTATATAAATCAGATCTTCAGAAAAGAAGGAAAGAGATCTGGCGCAGATTCAAATCTGTCAAACAAATCGACGTGCGTCGATTACTATTCGACGTAAGCGTCGAATTTATCTTAGCCCAACGTCGAGAGGGATATGAGGAATGTGCGTCGACAAAGGTGCGTCGACTTCTTTGTATGCGTCGACTAGAAATCAGAGTAGCGTCGACAGGACCTACGTCGAAATCTTCCTAAAGTTACTTCGACATATCCTGAAGAAGACGTCGACTCTATTTCGACGTAACGTCGAATACCATTCGACGCATATTTACTTTGTCTTTGTTATTCATTCATAAAACTCTTTCTTTAACTCATTTCTAGGGGTTAAGAGAAATCATTTTCCCAACAATCTCCCCCTATTTGTCTTAACCCTTTTTAAGGAGAAATTGTCTTAGCATAAAATCAACTCAGCATATAATTTGAAAAGATAGGAAGTATGTCACTTAATCAAAAGTGAAATTTAAAGAGGGAGATCATATAAGCAGATATTCCAGAATCATATAGACAAATTTCATATTTATACCAGTTCTTTTTCAATAAAATATATATCAGCATTGTTCTCAAATACTACTCAGGTGGTGTAGGAGGAGTCTTTCTTTTTCTTTTGAAGACCTTGGTGGGTTGCTCATCAGCAGTTAGTATTCTCAGCTCCCCCTGAGTTACAGCAGTTGGCTCCCCCTGAGTCCCAGCTTCAGTTAACACAACTTTTTGCTGCTCTTTTTCATTTGCAGCTGTATTCACAAACTCAGCTCCCAGTTCCTTGATTTGTTCATCAGTTAGTATAGCTTCCAGCTCCCCCTGAAGTTCACCATCTATCCTTACAGCCTCATTTTCTACTCTGTTATCCTCCCCTTGTAGTATTGTCACTTGTTCTGCAACCTCTCTTGCTATGCTGAGTACCTCTATTGTTTGTTCATAATTAAGAGGCTCAGGTACTGTCTCATTCCCAAGGATCTTGTCAGAATTTTGAGGAGAGGACTTGTGAGAGAGAGATTTAGGATTGGAAGGTTGCTCTTCATCTAGATTCTCCCCCTTCTTGACCTTCTTGGCTAGGGAGGTTAAGAAAGACTTAGTCACTCTAGAGGAAGAGAGAGATGACTTTAGAACTTGCACAGAGGCACTGACCCCATCTATTTGGGTGTGCATGTGAAGGATGGAGGAATGAAGTTGGGAACAGTGCTCATCTAGCATTGCTTGGAATTTTTCAGCTGCTGATTTTATGCACTGAGTGATGAGAGCCTCAGTGGATGTAGATGATTCTTGGTGTGAAGGGTGTGAAGGAGATGGAGGAGGAGTAGATACTGAGTGTGGAGAGGTGAATCTATTATCTGGAGGAGGTAGAGGAATAGAAGAATGCTGAGCAAGGGATTGAGGTGGTATTTGTGTGGATGATGATGGGAGAGAGGAGAGATTTGTTTGAGGAGGTGAAGGAGTCCTTTCAGGAATGGAACCAGGCTTAGGGATTTGCCTGGCCCATTTAGAAAATAGGGCTATGGACATCCTTTTTCCTGGAGGGATGGGAATTCCTTTTGACCTACAGAGGTCAGGGAAGGAATGGAAAAGAACCTGACTCATGATTCTCATATAAGCATTTTCTTTGTGGGAATATTTGGAGGCTATCATTTTGAGAAGACAGCTGGCCCAATCCACCTTCTTCTTCAGCACAAGAGCCCCCATGATGTTCAGCTGCTGTTTGGGCACTGCATCATGGGCTGAGATCTTGCACAGTAGAACTTTCCCTACTATATCAGCCAACAGCCTATATTCATCAGAGAAGTCTATCTTTTTCAGATGGATTGGTCTTTCTTTTGAGAATTTCATGATGATGAGTAATTGCTTGACTTCATCAGGTGTGAGCTCAATGGATTCATCACCTAATAGGGGAATAATTTTATACTGGTTGAGTCATTTATAAAAAGCTTATTTTCTTTTCCTATTTTATTGAAATGAGGGTGACATTAGGATATACCTGATGGGAGGTCAAAGGTGGCCCTAATGTGGTCTGCAGAAATGGAGACTGGAGTCTCATAGAGGGTTCCTTGGATTTCTCCTTGTTCGGAAACCTGAACATGAGTTATGAGCTCAGTGAGCTCAATTTCCAGGAGCTTGCATCTAGTGGAGATGAGCTTGTTCAGTCCTGCTTCAGTGAAGAGAGAAATGATGCTTTTATAGTTCTCTGCTGCTGCTTGGAAGGATTCGAGGTCGATGTCGAAACCCGAGTTGATTTTGGGAGCCATTGAAGATTAGAGAAGTAAGAAGGATTGGGTAGACAACGGAGCACGGAGGATAAGAGATGCAGAGAAGAGGAAGTTTCTGAAGAGTCTTTTTAAGTCAGGTGAAGCGTCGAGACAGGGCTCAATTCGAGGCTTTTTCGGTATTCCAGTGGATGTGACCAAAAATATTCTAAAGTTGCCGCCCTTTATCACAAAGTCGATGTTACGTCGAGTTGAATTCGACGTCGGGTTTAGGGTTTTCCATCGACGTATGCGTCGATTTTAATCGATTTTGGTTTTCGACGGTGCGTCGATTAGAAGTGACCAAAAAAAAAAATCTTTATTTCTCTTTATTTCTTTCTTGGCCTAATGTTTTCTAAGATAGTTTTGAACTAGATTTTATAGAGAGTTTGATTAATTGTACCAGCATTGCTTGGTAGTGTGGCCAGCTTTGTTACATACATAGCACTTGATTATCCTAGTATTAAGGGAATTTAAATTTAGAGTATAATAAATGTTTTGGTTAGGATAAAGATGTTGATTTGAATATAGATGGGATTTTTGGTTAAGATTAATATTTTGTTTGGGATTGAAATGTTTATTTGGACAAAATTTATGATTAAGATGACTGGTTCCTGAATGAGGGTTAGGATGAAAGACTTTTGGAGAGAATGTATTGGTGCGTCGATAACTATTCGACGTATGTTGATAATTGCGTTGATTTGTTATCGACGTATTCCTCAGATTGCGTTGATCTGGTGTCGACGCATGAGGAGAGTTGCGTCGAATTGATGTCGACTTGTCTTTATTCAAGCGTTGAGTAGAGGTCGAGGCATCCGAGAGGTTACGTCGAGAATAAGTCGACGCATTATCGTGCATGCATCGATATGAAGTCGACGTATCTGTGTCTTCACAAATTTTCATTTTGCCTTTCTCTATTTTTGCTCCTTTATGTGTTGTTCTTCTTGGATTGATTGTTTCTTCAGATGAGGTATGTGAATCATCAGCTGAATAGTAAGATGTTTCATCAACTTCCTTGGTTTCTTTTTCTCCCTTATCCTGTGGGTCTTTTTCTTGGTTTAACAAATTTACAGGTTTAGTGAATTTTACAGGGCTCATCCAAGCAGGTTTGTTGGATGAAGTTAGGCTGATTGAAGGATCAGCCCCTAGCCCAAGATGTTTGGGTCTTAGTGTTTGTTTTTCAGTAATTTCCTTAAGAGTTTGGCTTCTTATTTTTATTGACTCTTCAAAAGCTTTTGCCTGGGATATTTTATTCTTAAGGAACTGATTTTCTATATTAGCCCTTTCTGTTTCCTTCTTTATTCTGCTAGCTATTGATTCATAATCTTTAGAGGAGTTAATTTCTATGTTTTTCTGATTTTTAGCTACAATGATTTGTTCTTTTAGATCCTCAATTTCTTGATTTGTTTTTAGGTGATCTAGGTACATTTTCATAAAATCATTTTTAAAGCTATCACTTTGAAAGTCAATATCATCAAACATACTTACCTCATCCTCATTCTCAGATTCCTCAATGAGAATGAGGTTCTTTTCTTTTTCATCATCAGAGGATAGATCTTCTTCTGATCCTGTTTCACTCCATGATTTATCATCAATCTTTGTATTTTCAAGGGCCATCAAGCAGATGTCTTCTTGTTTGGATCCTTCATTGTCACTTTCAGAGGATGAACTATCCTCAGAGTTTGTTTCACTCCAGGCTTCAGCAATGAAGCCTCTTTCTTTCTTCTTTCCCTTTTTCTTCAGATCTTTCTTTTTCAGATCCTTCTCTGTTTCAGCATTCTCTGGACATTCTGGGGCAATGTGTCCAGGTTTTCTGCAGGAATAGCAAATTATTTCTTTAGTAGGTGTTTTGTCATACCTTGGTCTTGACTCCCTCCTTTTTGGTCCATCTTTCTTGACCCATTTCTTAAACCTTCTGGCCAAGAAACTGAATAATTCTTCTTCAGTGACAGGGGTTCCTTCTTCTGTTGCCTTTAGAGCTATGTTCCTGCTTTTTGAGGAACTTGGGGTGTTTTCTCTTCTCTCCTTCTCCTCTCTAGTTTTCAGCAACTGCTCATAGGATCTGAGTTTTCCTAAGAGAGCATCTGTTGAGATCTCTTTTTGTCCTCTTGTATCTCTTATTGCCCAAATTCTTGAGTCCCATGAACTAGGGAGACTCATCAGTAATTTGTCATTTATCTCAGTGAGAGAGATTTCTCTATCCAAGTCTCTGAGTTGATTGATGATCAGACTAAATCTGTCATACATTTCAGAGATGCTTTCTTCAGCCTTCTTTTGAAAGTTCTCATATTGGGAGATCAAAAGGGCCTTCTTGTCTTTCTTTTCATCAGCACTTCCTTCCACCATCTTTGTGAGGGCATCCCAAATTTCCTTGGATGATTCACAGTCGACAACCTTTTGAAAGATATCATCTGAGAGAGTTGAGACAAGTATGTTCATGGCCTTTAGATCATGAGTTCTTGCCTTCTTCTCATCTTCTGTCCATTCAGATCTTGGAACAAGTGTTTGTGTGATGTTGCCATTTGCATCCTTTCTATAGGGCTTTGGTGGACCTGTTACAGTAATATTGAACAAGTCAGTGTCAATGGAGTTCATATAGATTCTGATTCTTGTTTTCCAAATTGCAAACTTTTCAAGATTGCACATTGGTGGTCTGGTGGAAGCATAATCTTTGATTTGTGCCATGTGAAAAATAGTTTTGAAAAAAATATATATATATGGGGTAGGACCTTTTTGATCAAGGAGTTATCCTTTTTAGATCAACCTCCCTCTGATACCAATTGAAAGTGCACAGTTAACCTCACTAGATTTCTCTAGAGGGGGGGTGAATAGAGATTTGAAATATTTTGTGCAAAGTTAATATATATATGTATGTATGATCACAGATTAGAGCTTCCCACACACACCAACAAGAATTAAAACAATAAAGCAAATGTAAGAAAGAAAATCCACAGCACAACACAAGAAAATATAGTGGTTCCCCAAACTTTGGGTAGTCCACTCTTCTACCCCCTTGGTAGGAATTCACTAACTTGCACTGAGTCTTTTGATAAGGAGACTCTTAGAACCACCCTGAGTCTTTTGATAAGGAGACTCTTAGAACCAATACACTGAATTTTTTGAAGAGAGATTCTAAAAACTCTTTTACAATAGTGAATAAGAATGAAAAGGAAAGAATGGAATAAAGCCAATAATGAATCTTCTTCCTAGCAAGAAGATTTGAAGCACAAGTTAAGAATTGAATCTTTCTTCTATAGAGAGAAGAAGATTTGTAGCCTTTCTCTCTTTTAGTGAGAGCAATCAGATTTTGCAGCAGTGATCAGTGAGCAGAAGCAGAAGTAGAAATGGATGAAAGTTGCTGCAGAGCTTTTTCTCAATCTCTCTTTTCTTTTGGGAGCTTTTCCTCTATATCATAAAATGTGTGGTGGATCACTCTTCTTCTTTTTCCTGCCGACTTGCTCTTTATTTTATAGCTCTGTGTAATAAGATAGTACTATAGGAGAGGAATCAATTAGCAGCCAGAGATTTAGGTAGAGAGAAATATTTCCATAGCAGATTTAATCATAAATGGAAAATATTAATTTAGATTTCAAATAATATCCAAAACAGATTTCATCAATTTAGCCAAGAATCAAATAGAAGGAAAGAATGATTCAGAACGGCTATAAAATATTAACATCATTCTATATAAATCAGATCTTCAGAAAAGAAGGAAAGAGATCTGGCGCAGATTCAAATCTGTCAAACAAATCGACGTGCGTCGATTACTATTCGATGTAAGCGTCGAATTTATCTTAGCCCAACGTCGAGAGGGATATGAGGAATGTGCGTCGACAAAGGTGCGTCGACTTCTTTGTATGCGTCGACTAGAAATCAGAGTAGCGTCGACAGGACCTACGTCGAAATCTTCCTAAAGTTACTTCGACATATCCTGAAGAAGACGTCGACTCTATTTCGACGTAACGTCGAATACCATTCGACGCATATTTACTTTGTCTTTGTTATTCATTCATAAAACTCTTTCTTTAACTCATTTCTAGGGGTTAAGAGAAATCATTTTCCCAACACCGCTGTCCAGGCTCTCATCTAGCTGGCAGGTCCGAAGGCTCACTCGGTGGCAGGTTCTATGTTCCAGAGGTTGGCCCCGAGCAGACCCGCTGTCCAGGCTCTCATCTAGCTGGCAGGTCCGAAGGCTCACTCGGTGGCAGGTTCTATGTTCCAGAGGTTGGCCCCGAGCAGACCCGCTGTCCGGGCTCTCATCCAGCTGGCAGGATGGAGGGTCCACTTGGTAGCAGGATCCAAATTCTCTAAGGTGGATCCAGGAGCATTCGCAGGGGCCACCCAAGCGAATGATAATCCTACCTCTCTTCCTGACTGCCCGGGCGAAATCCCCGTCCGAGCGAATGGTGAGGGTACGCGAGTGTTTCGGGTAGCGGGAAGTCGAAGAGGGGCAACACACCTAAGTCATCTTCGAACACTCGCTGGGTGGCCGGGGCGGTTACTCTACGACCTAACGTCCTGGTAAGCCTAGCGAGACGTCACAGCGAATGATAATAAAATTTGAGATAACATAAAAATTGAGATTATGTAGAAATTGAGATAGCATAAAAATTGTAAACCATAGATATATCTTTTGGGGGCATTCGCCCAATTCATGGGTACATCAGAAAAAAAAAGAAAAGGTAAAAACAGGAAAAAAAAGGGGGGGGGGAATACAGAGGGCCCCCCTCAAGGGTCACCAGACTCCTCCGAAGAATCTCCGCTCTCATCCTGGTCGGGAGCGTCTTCTCGCGGCGCGACGCCATCGTCCTCCGGGAAAGGAATCGGAATGTAAAGCTCCGGGACTACTTGGCGAGTGGTGAGGCATTCGGCCTCCGGCTTCAAATACCCAGCCCGCCGCAGCACCTGCAACGAATGCTTGACGGCGCGTTGCGCATTCTCCTGAAGCAGTTGCTCCAGCTCGTGATGGGGGTAAAAGTGCCCCCCATCACCCGGGGCGAGTGTTGTCATTCCAGCTTCTCGCAGTAGCTGGGTCTCGGCCTGGGCGAGACGGACTTTTTCCTCGAGGTCGGCCACCCGCGCGCGGAGCATCCCAGCACTTGTAGCATCCTGAAAAAAATAAAGTTATCATGATGAGGAGTATGGGACGGTTAGTGATAACCATTCACGGGAGTGAAAGTAAATGTACCTCTACAACCGGGCGGCTGGCGAGAAGAGCTTCCGCGGTCTTTAGTTTTTCCCTGAGATCGCTCGCCTCCTGGGACAGAAGAGCCCTGGTCTCCTCGACCTTGGCCAGGTTCCGCGAGACCTCAAGGCTTCGTCGAGAGGACATATGCGAGAGCTCGAGAGCGCGCAGCATAGCCCGGGCGGCTTCGTGGGCGAGAACCTGAGTCTTCTCCAAATCGAAGACCTCGGCGTCCTCCCGGCCATAAAGAGCATACGCCAGGGCATAGGCCTCGCCGCTGGCAATGTTGGTCTCCACCCAAGAGGGATGGAGAGCGGATAGCGAAACCCGGTTCGCGTTCCTGTCCCACTTCAGCAAAGGAGCCCCGGAAGGATCCACGTACCTCTCGCCGTTCGCAAAGTTACGATGGTCCCGGGGCAACGGAGGTGGCGGCAGCGCCAATTTGTCCGGAGGAGCATTCGCGCCAGGCGCGTCGGCCCCCAGGGTTGAGGGTGGAGCACCCGCCCCAGAGGATTCGTCCAGAACCCCCTTGCCCTTCGCCGCGGGAGGACAGGGCGACTTCGAGGGAGGAGGGGAAGAAGCCTTCGCCGACTTTCGCTTCCGGCTACTAGGTTTGGAGGAGGACGGCTCCTCCCGGCAAGCGTCCGCGGCGGCTTGCGCGAGAGGTAGGCAAAACCCAGGAGGGCGAGGCGGATGAACGGGAAGATTACGCACACCTGCGTGATGTTGCGAGTGGTTTAGGCGAATGGAGTAAGAATCACAACCAAAATGAATTCAAAAGTCTTGGAATCTTACCCTCGCCCTGCGGAATGAACGGGAGCGTGTTGACGTTTCGCCGGAGATAGACGAGGTCCATCCCGTACTGAAGAATGTATTGATGGAGTTTCGCCTCATGCCCCCCTAGGGTCGGGGGGCGGAAGGTCGACTCCTCCTCCTGCACCGGGGCGAGAAGGGTGTTACCTAGGCTCCCGCTGACGAAGATGAAGCGGCGAACCCATTCGTGGTTCTTGTTCGGGAGCCCGTAGTGTTTGAGAGGGCTTAAACCCGAGAAGAAGGAGATGCCGCCGGAGCAGCGGAAGGTGTAGAGTTTGCGAAAGACAGGCAGCGAGAACTCGATCCCTTCTTCTCGCAAGTAGCTCGCGTACCCGACCAGCATGGCTATGGAGTTGGGGTTGAGCTGGGCGGGCACGACCCCATAGTACCTGAAAGTCTGGCGCAACTCCGGCCAGATGGGGAGGCGAAAGCCCACCTCGAAGTGCTCTAGCGGGATCGCGAGAGCACAAGGCGAGATAGAGTTCAGGCGCTCCTCAGGCCTGGGCTTTCGCCCCTCGAACCCCCCAGGGACGTAGTCAGCAACCGCCGTCAAGTAGGCTTCTTCGGAAAGGTCGCAGGAATCGAACACATGATTGACGAATGCGCTAGCACACTTGCCCCTTCCTTCGGCATCGGCACCCATCTCGCGAATGAGGGAAAGGAAAGGAGCAGCAAAGAAGGGAGAGGTGCGAATGCTAGGAGCAAGGAAAGAGAGGGAGCGAATGGTGATGTATTTATTACGGTAGTTGAAGGGCCTATTTATAGAGGCGTTAAACGGCGTTTGGGCTTTCGAGGCAACGGGGGGTGCGGATAGCAATCTGCGGCAGTCCGGCGCCTCGAAACCCGGTCCAAGTCTCTCTCGCCCATTAAGGGCGAGTGACCTATAACTATTCGCTCAACGGCTTTGCGAAAAGGGTTAGGTAAGCATTCGCAAAGCATATCATTCGGCAGTACCAAGGCAGGTTATGAAAGAAGCAAAAATGGTTAGGTAAGCATTCGCAAAGCATATCATTCGGCGACAATCAGACAGGCGGAGGAAAGTAAATAGCGATAAATAGAGCATTCTCAGAATCATAATATACAAAGTTATTACAGACAAATATTAATGTTCGACACTCGCGGCGAGGCGGGTAGGAAAAGAAAGAGATTATGGCGTCTGGGTCAGTACTCCACCCAAACCCATCGACCTCGCTTTCGCGACCCTGCTTCTGGGGGCATTCGCTGACGGTAGTATGTCATCATGTTGGTGATCTCGTGGGAAGCCAGTTGGAGCTGGTCCCGGGCTCTCGCCGCGTGCCTTTCAGGCGACAGCTCCCCACCTTCGCCCCCCAGTCGCTCCACTGTCGCGAGAAGCCGCGAGTAGTCCCTCCGGAGTTCCTTCAGCTCGCGCTTGATCTCCAGCTTCTCCTCATCCACCTGGCCGGCAGCATTTCGCTGAAGATATATAAGTTTCCCAAAGATCTCCGTGATTCGCTCCTTCAGGGTCACGTGGTCAGATGAGTCACCCAAGAAGTCGGCGAGATCACCTGGGGAGGGAAGGGGCGAGAGCACCCCGTCTTCCCCCTCATAGTAGGACTCAGGGGGGGAGACCTCCCGATACCCTGCGAAATTATAAAAGGATCAATACGATGAAGTTAGCAAATGCGGCAAGGACAAGATAGAGGCCTCACCTGGGGCAGGTACCCTGTGGCCTGAGGGGCGAGAAGTATGGGGGTGTACTTCGGGCAAACCGGCGAAAGGGGGGAAAACCTTCCCTTTTCCGGGGCGGAAAGGCGGGGGAGGAGGAGCCTGATCATCCGCCGGAGGATTCGCGTTATCTTCAGCACGGAGGTGCTGACCCGGCTCCCGCTCGGGGTAGACCCTCCGTTCATTCGCTGTAACAGAAGGGTTCCGCTGGGTTGGGGAAGGTGGAAGAATAGTGTCCCGTAGCGAGACGTCTGGGTTGAGGGCTGCAAAAAGTTGAGGGTCAGAAACAAGCCATCTCAAAGGTAAATCGGAAGGGTTCCAAAACTCACTGGACTGAAGTACGGTCTCGCCCGGAGGAGGGAGATGAGCCAGGTCCGGGTTAGGGGGAGGAGCCAGGGCCAGATCTGGAGGAGGTCCCTCAGACTCGGGGGGTGGCGCCGCGACACTATTCAAGACGACCGCGTGGCCGTCCTCTGGCACCGAGGTCCCCTGCGAGTGGTCAAAACAACTTTGGAGTAAGGGTCCGAACTAAAAGGTAAGGTGGGAGGAATTCCCATACCTGGGTCCCGAGGTCAACAGGAGTACGCGCCGGAGATTCGGACACGGCCTCGCCTTTCTGACGATTCAACCGAATCGTCTTGGCTCGCCGCGAGACGTACGGGACGCTTGGGTCTCGCTTGGATGTCAGCCAGGGAGCGAATCTGGCAGTTTTCGGGGCGGTTGCAACCTGGGCCGCGGCCAGGCGCTCGATCATCTCTTGCGAAAGGGGTTTCGCGGAAGGCTTATGAGAAGACATTGGAAGTGGCAAAAGGTCAAGAGAGAGAAGAAATCCTGAGCCGAAATGGGTAAGTGGTCCAGAAAGAACCGGACACGGGATGTATATATATATAGGATAACGGTGGGACCCACGGAATCTTGCGGGGCCCACTCAACAAGCACTCACCAAATAAGGGATTGGACTGTTCTTTCCGAGTGGGCGAGCCACTCGCAAAGAGCGGGGATTGTGTACAACCCGTATTTGGCGAGTGGGTCCCTCGAGTCAGTTGATGGGACAGGGGTCATCCAGACCATTCGCCCGTACCAAGATAGGAAAAAGGATCTCCAGACTAGTGGGGGTAGGCTACAGGCGAGAGGGAGCCTGACGAGTGGTGCCTCCACGGACCATTCGCTCAGGGGCTTGAGCATTCGCCCAGTCAAGCGGGAACTCGGCGAGTGGTTCCCTCACGGACCACTCGCCCAGAAGGCAGTGAGGAGGAAATGACCATAATACCCCTTGTGGTCTGCATATAGCCCTTCAGAACAGCGGAGTTAGGCTATTCGTAGACCAATTTGGGGTGCGTTTAGTAAAATTAAAAGGCGGATTCATGCTATTTGCAGACCAGCCTAAGAAAAACTATAAATAGACCCTTAAGGGCACCTTGGAGGAGATCCGATTTTGGAGCATCCTCTCCTCTAGGCTAGTTTTGGTTGGCATCCAGTGCCCTCCAAGGTGCCCGGTTGAGCTTTGGTTTGGGAGGGGAAGCTCTCTAAGATCTTCCGGGTGTGTGGCGGGACCTCCTCGCTTCAGCCTTGGGTCTATTCCGTTTCCAGCATCCACCGTCAAGAGAGTCTAGTGAGGGAGAAATAAGCATCGGCTACACCCCCAGTGGGTCCGAACTCAAGAGACCAGTTGCTGGTTTCAACAATAAGAACTTGTCACCTTGCCAACCTCTCCAGAGATCAACCAGAACCCCCCGTCTAGTGAGAGCCCGGGAGCGGAATCGATCTGGGGCATTCCAGCATAAGAACTTGTCACCTTGCCAGCCTCTCCAGAGATCAACCAGAAACCCCCCGTCTAGTGAGAGCCCGGGAGCGGAATCGATCTGGGGCATTCTAGCATAAGAACTTGTCACCTTGCCAGCCTCTCCAGAGATCAACCAGAACCCCCCGTCTAGTGAGAGCCCGGGAGCGGAATCGATCTGGGGCATTCTAGCATAAGAACTTGTCACCTTGCTAGCCTCTCCAGAGATCAACTAGAACCCCCCGTCTAGTGAGAGCCCGGGAGCGGAATGGATCTGGGGCATTCCAGCATAAGAACTTTTTGAGACCTGCCAAAGGGTTGCTCCAAAATACATGTGTTGAGTAGGAAATATAAAGAGTCATCTTCAAAGAATGGCTAAAGATAAAACCTTTTTAAGTCATCTCCACTTCTCGCCCGGTCCAGAGGTACCCCTTCCACATCTCGGAGGTGATACCCCCTGACTTGAGCACTTCACTTACAATGTATGGACCCTCCCAATTAGGGTTCAGCTTACCTACTGTGGCCCCTCTCCCGGCCGCGTCGACCTTTTTCAAGAACAGGTCCCCTTTTTGAAAGTCCTTTACTCGGATGTGCTTGTCAAAGTATCGGGCCATTCGCCGCTTGATTTCTTCCTGCCTGATGGTGGCCTGGTCCCGGAGTTCCTCCACCAGGTCCAAGGATAACCTTTGTTCTTCGTCATTGGCTACCAGCCACTCTTTATCCCCTTCGCCTGCGGCGATCACCCTTGGGGTCTTTACTTCGACCTCGATGGGGAGGACTGCTTCAGACCCATGAGAAAGTTTGAACGGGGTCTCTCCAGTGGCGGTGTTTGGGGTAGTCCTTAGTGCCCAGAGGACGGAGGGTAGCTGCTCCACCCAGTTCCCCCGGAGCTTCTCCACCTTCTTCTTTAGTAGGTTGACGATCACTTTGTTTGCCGCCTCCACCTGGCCATTGCTTCTCGGGTGGTGAACCGATGCAAACCTGAGGTCGATGCCAAGCTGGGTGCAGAAGCTAACAAATTCTTCGCTAGCAAACTGTGGCCCATTGTCCGTCACTATGGCCAGAGGGAGTCCGTGCCTGCAAATTATCTCTCCCCACACAAAATTCCTTACAACTTGAGATGTTACCTTAGCGAGCGCCTTCACTTCTACCCATTTGGAAAAATAATCGATCATGACCAGCAAGAACCTTCTTTGGCCACTAGCTTGGGGGAAAGGGCCAACTAGGTCCAACCCCTATATGGCAAAAGGCCAGGGAGCCGTGATGGTCCGGAGCCTCTGGGCTGGGAGGAGTTGGAGTGGAGCATAGAGTTGACACTTTGAACATCTCCTCGCGAATTCCGTCGCATCCTTGCTGAGGGTGGGCCAGAAGTAGCCTTGTCTCAACACCCTCCCTTCTAGAGTTAGTCTCCCGGAGTGACTCCCACACTCCCCGGAGTGAATTTCATCCAGGACTCTCGGAACTTCCTCTTCCGAAACACAACGAGCCAAGAGTCCTGAGAGAGTCTTCCTGTACAGCCCTCTTGCATGCAAAGAGTAATAAGCTGACTTATACCTGAAGCGTCGCTTGTCTATGTCCCCTTTCGGGAATTTCCCTGATGATAGGAAAGAGATGAAGGGATCCATCCATGAGACCCGCTGATCCACCTCCATTAGTTCCCCTTCCTCGATGGAGGGCCGGAAGAGTTCTGAAACCGTCCCTCCTGCTCGAGGACCGAACTTGGCTAAGAGGTCTGTGGGGGTGCTTTCTTCCCTCAGCACATATTTGATGGAGAACGTGCGGAACTGCTCGATGACTCCCCTAACCTTCTCCAAGTATTGCAGAAGAGTCGGGTCCCTTGCCTCGAAAGCTCCCTTGATTTGGCATGCTACCACCATGGAGTCCGTCGAGACCTCCACATCTTGCACTCCTAGTTCTCGAGCTAACCGCAGGCCCGCTATCACTGCCTCGTACTCCGCCTGGTTGTTGGTGATTGGGAAATGGATATTCAAGGCTTGCTCTATCTTAGTCCCTTGGGGACTTACTAGGATGATTCCCCCTCCGTAGGAGTACTTCCCCGAGGCACCATCTACTAACATCCTCCATGCCACTGGGGGAGGCGGTTCATGTTCCCCCACCTCGGTCGTATAGTCGGCCATGAAGTCAGCCACCGCTTGGGCCTTGATTGATGTTCTGGGTATGAAAGTAATATCGAACTCGCTCAGCTCCACGGACCACTTTGCTAATTTTCCCGAGTGTTCCGCCCCTTCCATGACCTTGTGAAGAGGGTGATCAGTTACTACTTTGATTGAATGTGCCTGGAAGTAGGGCCGAAGTCTCCGAGCCGCCACCACAAACGCAAAAGCCAACTTCTCCAAGATTGGGTATCGAAGTTCCGCCTTCTTCAGCACTCGGCTGACATAGTAGACAGGGAATTGTTTTCTCCCTTCCTCCCGGACCAACACTGCACTCACTGCCTCCGACCCTACTCCCAGGTATAGGGATAGGTCTTCTCCCGATCTCGGCCCTTGGAGTAAGGGGGTTTGGATGAGTTGTTCTTTCAAGGCCTGGAAGGCTCCCTCGCATTCCGAAGTCCATTCAAACTTTTGGTTGCCCCTTAGTGCCTTAAAGAAGGGTGCACATTTCTCCCCCGCCTTGGAGAGGAATCTGCTGAGTCCGGCCAGCTTCCCTGTGAGGCTCTGAACCTCCTTCGGGTTCCTTGGCGACCCCAACTCTATTATTGCCTTGACCTTGTCCGGGTTAGGTTCCACTCCTGCCGGGGTTTGTAAGTGGCCTAGGAACTTCCCCCGGCTAGCCCCGAAGACACACTTCATGGGGTTGAGTTTCATCTTGTACTTTCGCAGAGTCCCGAATGTCTCTTCAAGGTCTCGGAGGTGAGACCCAAGGTCTCAGCTCTTTACCATGAGGTCATCAACATAAACCTCCAAGTTTCTTCCCTTCTGCTCGCGGAAGACTCTGTCCATCATCCTTTGGAATGTGGCACCTGCATTCTTGAGCCCGAACGGCATCATCTTATAACAGTAGCATCCATCCCCCGTGATGAATGAGACATCTTTGATGTCCGGGGGGTGCATGCGGATTTGATGGTAACCTGAAAAAGCATCTAAGAAAGACATCACAGGAAAACCGACGGCTGAGTCAACCAGCGTGTCGATTCTAGATAGGGGGTAACAATCCTTAGGGCATGATTTATTAAGTAAAGAAAAGTCGATACACATCCTCCATTTACCTCCTCCCTTCTTCACCATAACGACGTTGGAGACCCAGCCTGGATATTGGATCTCCGATGCAAAGCCTGCCTGTAGGAGGTTGCCCACCTCCTCGCGGATGGGTTCTTCCAGCTTGTCGGCGATGGCCCTCCTCTTCTGGCGGATGGGGTGGGTGCCGGGGTCGAGGTTGATGCGATGGCAAGCCACATCCGCGTCGATCCCGGGCATTTCCGCGGCGCTCCAAGCGAAGACGTCTACGTTCTCCTGCACGCAAGCCAGAATCTCCGCTTGATCTTCCGGGTTGAGTCCTCCGCTGACCCGGACCTTCTCCACCACCCCTAGCCGGGTGGTGACCTCGAGCTCCAAGACCTCGTCCACAGCCTCCAGTCAGGACTGCTCTCCCCAAGCCCTCTCCTCCTCAGCACAAGCAAGAGCCTGGGTTCCTTCCTCTACCTCCTCCTCTACCACCATCAGCTCCTCCTCCCCTCCCTCATGGGCCTTCTCCTCTTCTTCCTCTCTCTCCGCCCGGGGTCCCTTAGCTACCCCTTCCTGGGCATGGACTTCCTCTCCCTCCATCTTCTCCTCGGCTACCTCCTCACCTCTGACTTCGGCCGCCTCCTCCATCACTCTATCCCATTCCTCCGCTTCTCCCATCCAGGTGATGGTGTTGACAGTCGTCACGTAGCACTGTCTCACCATCTTGGGGTCTCCTCGGATCCGGACCTGGACTCCACCCGTGTTGAACTTGAGACACTGATGGAAGGTGGAAGGGACGCATCTAAACGCACTGATGAGAGGCCGTCCGAAGATGGCGCTGTAGCTGCTCGGGGCATCCACTATCACGAAGCGGCAGTTCCGGGACTGCCCTCCGAGGGTCACATGGAGCCCAACTCCACCTTCTACTTCCTTCCTTTCTCCTGATAAGCTGAATAGGGGGCCATCCGAGGCCAACACCCTCTTGGACTCTACCTTCATCTCATCAAAAGCCTTTTTGAAGACGACGTTGACCGAGCTACCGTTGTCGACTAGAATCCGCGAGACGGTGAAGTTCTCGATGGCGGTTTGGATGACCAGCGCATCGCAGAACGGGTCCTCGTAGCTCGGCATGTCCTTCTGGGAGAAAGTGATTCTCTCCGCAGGGGGTGGAGCCATGGATGTCGAGGCCACGCTCTGCCGATAGATGGTATGGAGGCTAGCCTTGCGGGTTGCCTCCACCCCTACCCCCCCCCCCCCCCCATGGATCACCCCGATCCCTCCTCTACTCCCCACATCAACTCTGTCTTCGCACTTTTCTTCCTCCTCCCTTCGAGGCTCGACTTCCTCGATTCTCACCTGCTGCCTTGGTGCGGGCGCTCAGCCCCTTTTTGTTTCCAGGAACTCTGGGCAGGTGGCCGTCGCGTGGTCTTCCTCATCGTGGAATTCACAATATGGCAACGCCACCTCCCTTGCTTCCTCTTCCGCCACCCTATTCCTCCTCCTTCTTCCTCCCCCGGCTTCCTCTCTAGCCTCTTCTCTTCTTCCTCTTCCTCCTCTTCCCCGCATGATCGCCATGGCTTGCTGAGGCGGGGGAGGCAATGGCCTCGGACCCTACCTCCATCCCAGCTGGTGGGGTCTCCCTTGACCCCCATAGAAGTTACCCCTTCCCGGGCCGTAACCTCTTCCCTGACCTTGCATCCCTTTGGCATGCTGCCTCCAATCCCCCTCCGGGGCCCTGGGCTCTTCCCTTCTCCTTACCTCTTGCTGCCTGACCTCCGGCTCACTGAGCTTTGCTAGCCTCTTAGTGAGCTCCGGATTGGCCTCCTCGCTTTCGATCTCTTCTGCTACCCTCTCCATCAGCTCCTCGTAGGATACGGGGGCTTTCCTCTTCAACGCCATCTTAAAGAAACTTTCCTTTAGCCCAACGGTGAAAGCGAGCTGGAGTGCAAACCCAGGCATCTCCTGAGTGAGCAGCACTTCTTCCTGGAACCGCTAGGCATACCGAGCCAACGACTCTTTTGGCTCCTGCTTCACTTTGAAGAGGGATTCGGCGTCCTTCTTCCTCTTCTTTGCAGTTGAGAAACGTAACAAGAAGCTCCGGCGCAAATCCTCGAAGGCGTAGATCGACCCTGTAGGGAGTTGATGGAACCAGTCCCTGACCTTTTCCTTGAGAGTGACAGCGAAGAGCTGACACTTGAATGCATCCGACATCGGCCTGATGTAGACCGAGTCCTCAAAAGACTGGAGATGCTGGACGGGGTCATCCCTGCCGTTGTAATACACCATGTCCCATTCCCCTAACCCTGCCGGGACAGGTGCAGAAAGTACCAACTCGCAAAAGGGGCTTCCCCCTTCTACCACCCTTTCTCGCTCCGCTCGCCCTCCAAGCTCTGTCGCCAGACTCGAGCTCGCGGGGATCGCGCTCAAGGGAACGGTACTCTACTGAACCGCTCTCACAGTCTCCATGCCTTCCAGGCGCGCGCTCGCCAGCGCAGAGCTCGCTGGCACGGAGCTCGCCGGACTGGCGAACAGCACTCGTCCTTCCATGTCTTGAACTGAGCTTCCCGCGACTTCCTTTTCGGCCCTCCCCCCCCCCCGCGGGGCGTTCTCGCCAACCGCTGCTGGGGGAAGGGTCGCCTGAGGTGCTGGGGTCGCAAACTCGCTTCGCATCGCCGCGACCGCGAGCCCGAAAGTGTCAAGCACCTCCCTCCTGAAGTCCGCGAACATCCTCGGTGTCACCACCTGTGGTGGCTCGTTGAACCCCTCGCCTTGATCCTCGCCTCCTGTCATGCCTGCTCCTTGGAACTTTCTTGGACCAGCTACACTCCACGCTCACCGCACCAAAATGTTGAAACCGATTTCTCGGTCTCTTGTGGATTTCGGGGCCCTCACTGAAATGAGGGGCGGCTAGCCCTTACTGATCCCTCGGAGAAGACAGACGGGAAACTAAGAAAATGACTAAGACCTTAGTCGCAGCGAGGAGGTCCCTCCACTAACCCGGAAGATCGTTGAGCGCTTCCCCTCCCAAGCCAAAGCCGAGACTCGGGCACCTTGGAGAGCTCTAGAAATGCTAACCAAAGAAAGCCTGAGGAGAGAGAAGCTGAAGTGAAGTCCTCTCCAAAGGTGCCCTTGAGGTCCTATTTATAGATTTTCTGATCTGGCCTGCGAATAGCAGGATTCCGCCTTTTGATTTTTCTATCCGCACCCCAAATGGGTCTGCGAACAGCCAAACTCCGCTGTTTGGAGAGGCTAAAAGCAGACCACCATGGGTAAAAGGGTAAATTGGCCCTATTGGCTTATGGATAAGGGATTGCGAGAACCTTACTGCCGGAGCTCTCGCGGGCCTTCTCGCGGATCCCGCTCGCGACGCCTCTTCTAGGCGATCGCCTTGCGAGGGCCTCGCTGGCCCATTTTGGCGGTATCTGCCGAGGTCTTGTCTGCTGGGGGCCAATCTCGGCGAGGTCTGGATCTCGCAACTCCTGTTGCGAGACCGTCCCTTTGGCTTCAATGAGCATATCTCTTCGTCGACCTCAGATGATTCCGCTGAACGCCTGTCTCGCCGACCCTTCTCGCTCGCCCTGGAGGCGAGCTCCATTTCCTTGCCTGGCGGATATTGGGGTTGTACATACGCATTAACGACCGGTGGAGAAAGAGTTATTTCTGTGAACACTATTGGTCGAAAGATCGGTTACGCTCTGATCCATTTGTAAGACCCCCCCCCCCCCAAATCGGCGGTTCGACCGGGGGGATCTTATCGCACACCACCCTTTTAGCATGATGCCGAAGCGATCCCAAAGGGTGGGGGGTACTAACTTCCCCAACCCCCTTCCTTGAACACTCCGTTGTCACGCCTAGGGGTGGTGTTAAGCGAAAGTCACTACACACCAACAGAGTAGGGAAACAGTATTCTAGCGGAAGACATTATCACAGAGTGCACATTATAGCACTTAGCGGAAGACGTTGTATTATAGCGGAAGATTAATTATCACAAAAACCTAAAATTCAAGACTTGTATGGATAGTTGCAATATCTCTGCCGCATTTAGTTCTATAAATCAATGATTCATTGCCAATATATAGATATCATGAGATAGGGCACAACAAAAGGAATGCGTCTTAACAAATATGTACCTGAAATAGCCTGCTTTGTGGTATCCTCCATACATGGGTGCTGTCACTCATCCGTACCTGTCGCATGTGCCAAAGACAAGTTATTAGAACCACGAACAGAATCCAACCCCTACTAACAACAGACTTAATATAACATTTATAAAGGAGGGGATATCTGGACTCTTATTGGGCCGAGGCAGTCTTCCCACGACCACCGCCTACGTACTTCGTATCATCGTGCATACGGTCTCAGACCCACGTAGTTCTATAAGTTTCGCACGGGTTGCCCTCCCAGACCGTCCATCGTGCGGGTTGCCTTAGAGTAAAACTCATAGGCCATTCCATATTCTCCCAAGGCACCTTTTATATTCATGTAGGAATAATTCTCGAAGGCACAATATATTCCCGTAGGAATATTTCCCGAAAGCACAATATATTCCCGTAAGAATATTTCCCGAAGGAACCATTTATTCCCGTAAGAATATTTCTCAAAGGCACAATATATTCTCGTAGGAATATTTTCTGAAGGCACAATATATTCCCGTAGGAATATTTCTCAAAGGCACAATATATTCCCGTAGGAATATTTCCCGAAGGCACAATGTATTCCCGTAGGAATATTTCTCAAAGGCACAATATATTCCCGTAGGACTATTTCCCGAAGGCACAATATATTCCCAGGGGAATATTTCCCGAAAGCACAATATATTCCCGTAGGAATATTTCCCGAAGGCACAATATATTCCCGGAGGAATATTTCCCGAAGGCACAATATATTCCCGCAGGAATATTTTCTCAAAGGCACAATATATTCCCGTTGGAATATTTCCTAAAGGCACAATGTATTCCCGTAGGAATATTTCTCAAAGACACAATATATTCCCGTAGAACTATTTCCCGAAGGCACCATATATTCCCGTGGGAATATTTTCCGAAGGCACAATATGTATTCCCGTAGGAATATTTCCCGAAGGCACAATATGTATTCCCGTAGGAATATTTCCCGAAGGCACAATATTCTCCCGTAGAAATTTTTTCTCAAAGGCACAAAATATTTCCGTAGGAATATTTCCCGAAGGCATGTTGTGGATGACAATATATCTCTCAGACAAGTGTCTTTATTACCGCTCAATATCAAATCAAATAGTCATCATATGCCTATATGTGGATGACATGTTGATTCTGGGGTCAGATCTTGCTGCCGTGAGGGATAATAAATCCGCTCTCGCAAAAGCATTTGACATGAAGGACCTTGGTCCTATGGATACCCTACTAGGTATGAAAGTTAGAGTTGACAAGGGACGTGTCACTCTAAGTCAAGTTCATTACATAGAGCAGATTCTCTCTACTTGGGATTATAGAGACTATAGGCCTGTTGAAACACCAATTGATCTGAATGTCAAGTTGAGTCTGAATGAAGGGATAAGCGTTGATCAAGTAAAGTACTCAAAGATAATTGAAAGTCTTATGTACGCCACAAGTTGCATTATACCAGACATTGCCTTCTCTGTAGGCATGCTGAAAAGTTTTACCAGTAGTCCAGGAAAAGATCATTGGGATGTCTTAGACTGGTTGATGAGGTAATGCAAAAGTACTAACGATCACACTCTGTGCTACATTGGTTACCCTCCTACTTTAGAAGGATACTATGATGTCTCATGGTGTTCAGAAGTTAAAAACAGTAAGTCTACCAGTGGTTTTATTTTCACCTTGGGTGGAGCTGTCGTTACCTTGAAATCCAAAAGACAGACTTGTATAGCTCTGTCATCTATGGAAGCTGAGTTGTTTGCCTTAGCTTCAGCTGGTGAAGAGGCAGATTGGGTCAGGAATTTGATTTTAGACATTCACTTATCTAGACTACAAGTCAATTCTATAAGTCTCTACTATGATAATCAGGCAGCAGTCCAAGTTGTTAAGAATGTTCTCTTTAATACTAAGAGACGACATGTACGACTGAGATACGCTCTTTTGAGTTATTTGAAAGAATAGAGCATTGTCACTTTGATCGATGTGCGATCGAAGGATAATCTAGTTGATTCATTGATGAAAGGAATGCCCAAAGACCGATCAATCAAAATAGTGGGGGGGAATGGGACTAAAGGCGATTTGAGATCAGCCTTAGTTCAAGGTTAGGCGGTTTAGTTCTGTCTTTGTCCAAATGTTTTGATTTCTTCAGTTTCCTTTGTCAAAGCAAACATGTTGTGTTTCGCTGATGTTCTTGGTTGCTGAGTACGAATCTAGTGAGCTGTTTCATTTCACATTTAATGTTAACAACTTCATCGAGATTTGTCTTCCTTAACTTGGAGGAGAGTGTTATTCCATATTTAATAACACAATCTGACTTATTTTGGACCTTCTTCTGTTGATTGGTTCCATTCCACATTTGATGATTTCCAATTAACTTTAGAAGAACAGTAACTGTGTCATTCCTTATATGAACACAGATATATAGTTGCGGTGTCCAGAAGTCTGAAAATCGTTTCGTTCGAAAAAAGATAACAAATTCTGAGGTAGAACCGAAAGTACTCTACATAAGTGTCCTCTTAGCTAATTAGAGCACTATGTTCTTATAAGTAGAACTAGATACATGTACATTTTCCAATGTTGAATTCATTCTGAATGAAGTTCTCTGTTGGAAATTATAGGAGCTGCTGCTGATGGAGGAGCACGTGCAGTTTGGGATCCAGAGGAGGATGATCTGCTAAGCGATGGTTTCTAGAGTGTTTTGTTTGGTCTCTTTCTTTGTCTTAGAGCACTGTTTTTTAGCTCTCTTCTTTTCATTTGTCTGTTTGGACTATTTTATTTTGTTCTTTGGTTGGTCATGAGACACTAAGTGTACTGGTACCTGATTCTCTGATTGTACTTTTGACTATGATGAGATCTTGCTGAGTTTATGTTTTATTCTTATACGTGTATACGTACTTCTGTTTTCCTCTTAGTCCAATATGTTATGACAGTTGTTGTGGACACGGTTGTGTATTGAGTCAATTTTGGTTGAACACTACACACACCAACTCATTTTTGACGTCGGGTTTACCGCGGACATATGAGGAGATTGTTAGGATATTTAGTTGATATGTTCGCGCGTGTCAGGACCGACTCGAAATGACTCAATGGGTTTCTTGTCACTAAGGTTTAATTGCTCTACGCGGGAGATACAATATAAGGTCATTCCACATCGATGAGCCTTAGTGGACTATCTTGAGCGGAGCAATTACATATTGTTGGCTTCACTTTATTAAATGTGGCGTCGACCTCCACTCAAAGAGCGCTATCCGGACGGCCCATATCCAGGAACTGCAGTGCACCATCCCAACTCCTCTCCGTACGCAGGTCTGCAATCCATCCATCACAGGATGTTACCGGGTGTATTACAATGCTACATCGGGTTATTGAGGTCGGCTAAGCCATCTCCATTTAAAGAGTCTCCAGGCTTCGATCCCTCGACCTCCGTTATGAGAGGGTTTTAACCCCACTCCTCATACCCATCCACGTTGCACCTCAGACCCATCCACACTGCAGCATATAAACACAAAAGAGCTTTCCAAACAAAACATTGTGTGACTAATGGCCGCACTTTTAAAGTCGTGTCCCATTGTGCGGTCTCATTCCAGTCTCTTCAAGTAAAAAACACCATTTGCAGGAGGATTCAGACCGAGGTTACGGTGTCTTGTTCGACTCAAGCCGTCTCGTCGAAGACTTCTGCTATGTTTGGGATGGCTATGGCGGCATGATAACAAGTAGTATCTTTGATTCGCAGTAGGAGAATGAAGATGCATAGCTAAGAGAAAAGAAACATGAAAATATGGAAAGCCACTTTTAGCTTTTATGAGAGTGGTCAAGTTCAACGTTTTTCAAAAAAGCCTAAAATACTTTTTGACACCATCATTTTGTTGGTGTTTCCAAGGTGATCTGGAAGTGGTCAAATATTTAGTCTCACTGCCAACGCGATATGAGCCTATGAGATCACACACAAGAGTGTTTGGAGAAGTTGGAGGAAGGATTGTGTTGGTCTTACTCATATTGGATATGAGTGAATGACCAATCCTACGACTTATTGGAGTTGGGTCGAGTCGACTGAATGCTCCACATGTATTGTGAATATTGTATGGAGCATGTTGACAAATTTTCAAGACGAGTCGTCGAGAATGTCTTGACGAAATTTACCTCAGTTCAACAAAAGGATTCGTCGAATGGACTCGACCAATTAGATCTACTTGACGAAACAGTTCATCGAATGGTCTCGATGAAATATATCAATTCGTCAAAATATCTCGATGAATTGGATATCTTCGTCTAATCAATTCGTTGAATGGTCTCGACGAATTAGATCTACTTGATGAAATTGTTCATCGAATGGTCTCGACGAAATATATTAATTCGTCGAAATGTCTCGACGAATTGGATATCTTCGTCGAATCAATTCCTCGAATGGTCTCGATGAATCAGGTATACTCGACGAATCTCTGAATTGTCTCGACGAATTTTATACGTTTCGACGAATTCTGTGTTTACTCCAATATTAATCTCGGGTGTGCAGATATCTTCTTTCTCCCATGGGGTTAAAGAGGACACGATTTTATGCCCTAGTGTGCTCTCTCCTTTTGCGATTTTCAGAGAAACGGAAGTGTTCCGCAAGCCGGCGGAAGTGTTCCGACCGCCCACGATTTTCCGCAACCCGTAGTCGCCGCTGCCCGCCTTTCCCCTTGACTGATCTAGCAGTCCGTGGGAAACGTAGATGGCTTTTCTTCTCCGACCTAGTTCTTGTTCGACAAGAAGCTATGGTTCTTCTTCACTCGTGTGGACTTCTACAGAGGCGCAGATCCTTTTTTGTGCTCGGAACTCGACGTTTGTTCTCGGGATTTCGTTGTGGAGCACCTCGATTGTGTATTGACTTCAATCCCTTTCATGTATATCGAAAAGTGTTGCTTCTCCTATTTCTAGATTCATGAAATCGCAAGATCCTGTAATTGTTTATGGTTGTTCTTGTTTGTATATTCCGCTGTGCATATGCGATGTGCTTTCACACTATGGTGTGTGGAAAACCCAACACAATTTTCCTACCATGCTAAAAACAAATGACTGCAAAACAGCGGTTACAATGAGAATACAATTTTTTCCACAGTCATATCCACTACCATCTCAAGCAGAGCCTCTACTACATGTATTTAATGACTTTTTTTAAGTTTCTTGAGAATCAATATTCCACAAGAATTGCTCCTTAAGGTCATCAACACCCGTCCTGCGATAGACCACCGAATTTTCCATTTGTGTATATTGACGAGTGTGATCTTTTCCCGCCTTGTACGTCTAACATAAAGTGCGAACTTATAAGGACTCATTCTAGCTTGTCCTTTGGTTGGGTGATCAAGCCGACCCCATGGCTAGGATAGACTGGGTCAAGTGCAGGTTGGTTCGATTTTTACCAAATAGGTATACATCAACTATTTATTAAGAACATTTACATAATTAATTTTATTGACAAGTAATGATATTACTTCAAATTTCTCCTCCCTGCTTAACACTGCTTAACACGAATGAATTTAAAATGAATGTTATGCAAAACCGCTCGTGTTATTAAACAATAATCAATATTTAGCTTTAAGTATTAATTAATACAATATATATTGGGAGTTGTTAAAAGCACCGCAGTTTTGGCTATGTGCACCGCAATTTATACGAGCTATTACGCGCCTTTTAGAAATACGCTTTGTACATGCATTTTTAGGAAAAGTGTTCAACACGAAAGTTGTAGATCTCGACGAGATCTACAACTTTCGTGTTGAACACTTTTCCTAAAAATGCACGCACAAGGCGTATTTCCGCCCTGATTGAAACAAGAGCGTAACTATATCGAATTTTTGGAAATACGCCTTGTGCGTGCATTTTTAGGAAAAATATTCAACACGAAAGTTGTAGATCTGGACGAGATCTACAACTTTCGTGTTGAACACTTTTCCTAAAAATGCATGGACATGACGTATTTCCAAGAGGCGCATAAAAATGCGGTGCACATAGCCAAAACTGCGGTGCTTTTAACAATTCCCATATAAAATAGCTTCACAATTAATCTTTTTTATCAAACAAAATAATGCCGTTTATTTTTCATAAATGCTATCTATTAATAAAACTGTATATATTTACTGCCATCTAAATCAAAACGTGCAGATTGTTGAGATAGTACTAATTATTAGAGATGCAAAGTTCAAAATTCAATCTTAATTCAATACGTTGGACCGAATGTTGAATTCATATGCTATTTTATTGTAAGTAGAAAAGTATACAAATTACGCATTCAATTCCAAGGCGCTATCAATATTGATTTTCTTGCCTTGACTTACATTTTCTCCTCTGAACAATATGAGACTAGCTTCTCCTATATAAACCATCATGCGGAATTGGAAAGGAAAATCAAAAGGTAACCAAACCCAGCTCATGAACATGAGTCCACCAGCTCTTCTCGCAGCTCTCCTCCTCGTTCCCCTTTTCTTCATCCTTGCAGAAAGGAGGAGAAGGAGGTCCGACGTCTCACGGAAAACACCACTACCGCCTTCACCTCCCGGGCTTCCCTTCATCGGCAATCTCCATGAACTTGGCTCCCAACCCCATCACTCTCTCTCCCTCCTCTCCAAAAAGCACGGCCCCCTCATGCTTCTCCACCTAGGCCCCATTCCAACAGTGATTGTCTCATCGCCCAACGTTGCCCAAGAGTTCATGAGAAATCACGACATTGTATTCGCAAGCCGCCCTTCCCTAAAAGCATCTAGAGCTTTATCCTACAACAATATCGACGTGGCCTTCTCGCCTTACGGAGATTGCTGGAGGCAGATGAGGAAAATCAGCATGTGCCACCTCCTCAGCGCGAAGATGGTGCAGTCCTTCGCCTCTGTCCGTAGAGAGGAGGTGACCGGGTTGCTCGAACGAGTTACTGATCATAACGGGACCGTTCTATGCATCACCGAGATGCTGAATGAATTAGTGAGCAACGTGCTCTGCCGAGTTGTTGTAGGATCATCTATGGGCGATGAAAGGAGAAGGCTTATCAGTACTCTGGTACAGAGGAATTCAATTTTCAATACCAAAGTGTTCGTGGAGGATTTCTTCCCCAGGTTGAGATGGTTGGATCGGATATTGGGACTGGATGACAAGATAAAGAGCCATGTCAAAGAGTGGGATGCTCTTTTAGAGGAGTTTATTGAGGATCACTCAACAAATAAGTCCAATCTTGATCGATCTACAGATAGAACTGATTTTATTGATGTGTTGCTTCAACTGCAGAAAGATCATAACATGGAGTTTGTCCTCACAAGAGACCACATCAAATCTACCTTATTGGTAACTAATTGAAACTCTCAACTCACTCCTTGTTGTTTATTATATATATCTAGAGAAATTTAATTGTTATATACTTCTATCTATAAGCATGCATATATATCAGATTCTTACTCTTCTACAAATTGTTTAATTTTGTAGGACATGTTTGCTGCGGGAACTGATACATCATTTATAGTCTTGGATTGGAGCATGACTGAACTTATACGAAATCCCAAAGTGATGAAGAAGCTACAAGATGAAGTTAGAGAAGTCGCAGGCGGAGAGGAAATGATCAATGAGGAGCATTTACCCAAAATGAGCTACTTAAAAGCCGTCGTAAAGGAAGTTCTTCGCCTCCATCCTCCGATTCCACTACTTCTTCCACGAGAGTCCACCGAAGAATGCCAAATACAAGGCTACCGCATTCCTAAACAAACAAGAGTTATCGTCAATGCATGGGCTATGGGACGAGATGCGGCTTATTGGGAAGCTCCCGAAGAATTTAAACCGGAGAGATTCTTGGGCAGTGCGTTGGACTTCAAGGGCAGGGAGTTTCAATTCATACCTTTTGGCGCTGGTCGGAGGATATGCCCGGGAATGTCGTTCGCAATTGTTGTTGTTGAGCTAGCTTTAGCCAATCTCTTGCATCGTTTCGACTGGAAATTACCAAACGGCGTCGCCGTTGAAGACATGGACATGGAAGACAGTCCGGGATTAGTTGCTTTGAGAAGGCAGAAGCTTGAATTAGTACCAATACTTGTCCAAAACACTCATTAGAAAAAATAAAAAGTACCATTACATATATGTATGCCCTATATAACAGATTCTTGTCATTCTCTATTTATATGAAATAAAATACATTTTTTTGATGTTAAGCGGATCTTTGAACACTTTCAATGATAACTCATTTGACTATTTCTTATATTTTCCCGGTCCTTTGTATTTTTTATTAAAATGAAGCAATTAATTAATTATTAATATCAGCAAAAATGACTAAATATTTATTATTATCAAATATATAGGGAATTGTTAAAAGCACCGCAGTTTTATAAGTTTTTATTAATAAATAGCATAATTCTAAATTTAAAACGGCATAATTAGTATGAGGTAGGACTTTATGCCCAAGCCGGCCCTTCTATCATATCCAAGCAGGTAAACGTACCCCTGTTCAAAGGCAGAGCGATCGCCTTATGTGGCGAAACTACATCAACACAACAAACAATATTTATAAGCGAAGCAAAACCCAGAAAACAAATAGTATAAAATAAGGTCTGATGGGGTTCCCCCAACATAGTTTGGTCGAACAGGAATTTTTTGCCGCGACCTCGACCGACTCGCCGATACAATTCCAACGGGTCCGTTCTCGCGGAATTCTGAGTCCGTTTGGTCCTCCAACTGGACACTGAAGCGTACGCGTGCACATGCACACATGTCACCCTCTCCCCAATCATTGGGAAGAGGGTAACCACACCTCCCCCATAATGGGGGTGCGGGTAACAGCACCCCCATCATGGGGGTGCAGGAAACCTCCTACCGCATTGCCCGCTCAGGTTGTGCGGCCTCCGCCGCACGGTCGGAGCCGCACAACCACACGGCTAGAGCCGCATGGTCTGTGCAGGTCGTCCAACGCAAAGCTCCGAAGGTGACTTGAAGATCTCACTTGGTTTTCAGCATCAAGCTCTAAAAGCGACTCGAAGATCTTACTCGGTTTTCGGCTCCGAGCCGAGAGAGCTCCAGTTGCTGCATTCGTCATTACAACGGCCTCAAGCCCCAAGTCCAGAACTTCGTTTGCTGCATGAGACATTCCATATTGCTTCCTAGCACACTCATTACCACTCCATTCCATGTGACCTCCGCGGTCCAGAAGAATCACTATAACGAGCGATGGTCTGTCACCCTCGGAGATAACTCTTGTAATGTTGAAACCGAAATCCTGACCTCAAGATTCGGACCGATGCAGCCGGAGGCTACTCGCCCAACAGTCCAACGAGACGACTAAGTTGGCGACTACTGAAGAGATAGAAGAGCAACAAACAGGACCCCAGGTGCTGCGGCAGGGAGGTCCCACCACGTACCCAGAAGCTCCGAAGAGACTTCCCCTCCAAGACCAAAGAATGGCCGAGCAGGGTACGAAGAAGGCACCGACTTGGCTAGTACTGGGAGTAGCGACCAAGTGCGACAGGTTCTAGAATGCAAGAGCAGGGTTTCGAAAGCTCAAGTCCAGGTGCCAATCCAAGTACCCCTGGGGTCCTATTTATAGGAAAACCAAGGGGTATGGGGGTTTTATAGCCCAGCCCCCCAACCTGGCGACTATGGGTTACTCGGCGAGTATCCTGCCATAGTCGCCCACTGGCGAGTATTGGGTGCTGCTCGCACACGCCGGGCCAATAGTCGCTAGTTCTTCTATTCCATACTCGCCAATCTGGCGAGTATTGCCTGCATACTCGCCGAGGTCTTCTCTTCTCTGCCTTGAACTGCCGGGCTCTGCGTTGACCTCTTTGACTTTGACTTCTGCCTACGTGGCCTGGGGGGGGGGGGGGGGGGGGGGGGGGTCCACCCTCGGAGAATGAGGGTTGTACACAATCCCCGCTCTTTGCGAGTAACGTAGTTGCTCGGAAAGAATCATCCAACCCTTCATTCGACGAGCTTCCCTGTTTGGCGAGTATTGGCCTATACTCGCCATCTCGCTGGCCGACGCTCGAGCTCTATAAATAGAGGGGCAGGGGTCTCTGATGGCACGTCATTTCTGAACTCGCTCAAGATGGTGCGCGAATATGCTGCCGAGGCTAAGGCGGCTATGGCTGGTCTTGTCGGCCTTTTTGATGGTTCTGTGCTCCCTCCTCGCCTGGATCCCGCATCTGGCGACCTTCCATCTTCCAAGAAGAGGAAGAGGCTCGCCCAGAAGAAGAAGAAGAAGGAGAAGAAGAAAGCCGTCGAGGAAGAGGTCGCTGCTCCTTTGGGCGACCAACACCAGCAGCTGCTGGACGACCTGGGGCTCTCTAATGAGGGCGACTCACCGGCCGCTGATCCTCCTGCTCCAAATGTCGCCGAGGGGGCGAGCGTTCCTGAGATCGTGGCCCAGAATCCGTTGGAGAATCTCTCTTCTGTGCGAGGTGCGATTAATCTACTCGCCACCTTTTTTAACTGACCTCGACTTGGTCCGGGTTGCTGAATATTTCTTCTATGCTCGCAGATTCTTCCACCATCGGTGCTCAGGAGGAGCCTTTAGCCGCACCTCCTCTGAGATCGTCGCCCATGATCTCGCCTAGGGGTGGAGGTCGCTCAGGGCGAGTTCTTCACAGCTCCTCGCTGGAGAAGAGGCCGATGAGCGAGCAACGTGCTCCTTTGGCGGGCATCGTGCTTCCGCCTCCGCCGCCACCGCCTCTTCAGTCTGTGGGGACAGCGAGTAGCTCGCAACTGCCTGTAGGCGGGCTTCCGCCACCTCCTCCGTTCCTTCCTTCCGATATTCTTCAGGGCGACCAGCGCCCTTCGACCTCTATTGCGCCTTCTACTCATCAGGGCGAGTCCTCGCGCCGTGGCGGGACTGGGGGCTCCTCGGGCTTCTTTCCTCCAAGGGGAGGAGGACGACCTGGCAATAGTCGCGGTCGTGGGAACGCGCCTCCTAGCCAGGATCAGACAGCTGGATCCCATCCTGCTCGGCGAGGCGATCATCATCATAGCACGTCTCCCCAGCGAGGTAGGGGCTCTCCTCGCCATCGCTCTCGTAGTCCTCGGCCAGGTATTTGGTCGCCATTCATGATAGTCGCCACTATCTTCACTTGGTTCTTTCAGTTGTCAAAGCTCTGATATTTTTGCCATCTTTGCAGCTCGCGCCCGTACTCCTATCGGAGCTTTGATTGACGCGGTTGGGCTTCCTTCTCGCGAGTACCAGGAGAGGGCTACTCGCGCAATCCTAGAGCTGGAGTCCAAGCTGGAGCGCTTAGCGATCTGCGAGCCTCATCGCCGCCTGACTGATGTCGAATCGCGGGTTGAGCGCTTGGCGAGCATTGATGCTCATCGTCGTTTGACTGACGTGGAGTCGCGCATAGAGCGTCTGGCGAGTAGCGATGCTCATCGTCGCCTGGCTGAGTTGGAGGCGCGGGTTTCTCGACTGGAAGAGTTTGATACTCGGCTGGTCGCTACGGAATCTCGCCTTTAGTCGGTCAACGAGCTTGAACGCAGACTTGGGAGGCTCGAACATCGCCAACAACTGCATCATGACGAGCTGGTGGGGATGCGCGCGAGTATGGGCTCGGTTGGTCGGCTGGCGAGGATCGAAGACCAGCTACGTCAGGGTGAGGACGCGATGTCTGTGGCCTCCGAGCATTTCAGGCGAGCTCGCGGCTTGGGATGGGTCGGGCGACAACCTCATCAGCCAGACACTCAGGCGAACCTGCAAGCTCCTCCCTAGATGTTGCTTTTTCTTTATTTTTCTTCTTTCTAGGTTATGTCGCTTTTTGGCGAGTATCTCTGTACTGCTGGATTATTGATTAATATTTATTTGGCGAGTATCAGAAACTCGCCTTTTATTACTTGCTTCTGCTTTCTTCTTCTGCGATGGTTTTCTTGATTTTTTCTATCTTCTTTTACATTGGCGAGTATTGTCTGCCCGTCGCCTTAGGCATGGCGAGCTTGCTGATCTTGGCGATGTATAACTTGATACTCGCTACCCCCTTATTCCCAATCGCGCCGTCGTGCTCGATACGCCAAGCTACCCGACCACTATAAATAGGGGGGGTGGGTGAGTCTTAATTACGCTTCGGCGATTTCCTTAACTCTTGCGCGAGTATCCTCCGTCTCACTTTCCCCTTCTCTTCTTTGATACTCGCCTTTCTTTCCTTCCTTTGAAACGATGACTGACGAGGCGACCATCCGGCGTGCCAATCACGCCAAGAATTTCGCGGCGACCATCTTCAAGAAGGCAGTCACGACTGAGAAAGAGTTGGAGGTCATTAGGGCGAAGTACCTCCCGCCAGGGTATGTCGCGAGGCTTCCTCGCCAGAGCGAGCGACTAAACACCATTTTGACTAATGAGCGGGTGATCCCTATTCGCCACTTCGAGGTGGGCTTGTGACTACCATTGTGGACGGAGTTCTCCCAGATACTCCGTTACTTTGGGATAGTCCATGCCCAGATCAACCCCAATGGGGTGGCGATGATCGTGGGCTTCCTTTGCTACCTGCGCGACCAGGGAATAGCCTTCGACCTGTCGGTCTTTAGGCGAGTATTCCATTTTATGGCGACTGGCGAGGGCGTCGTCTTCCTCTGCAGCCACGTCTGTACGCTGGTCGGCACTGCTAACAAGAATCATCGCTGGGGAGAGCGAATAGTCATCGTCGCGGGCGACTTTCAAGCCGTCCCTGACAAGTCCTTCCAGCCACCGGAGAGTGTCTTCGGGGTTTCCTTCCTAAGCGAGGGTGGCGAGAAGCTGCTCGAGGCTTTCAAAGGTCGCCGCCTTGATGTGGTGTACTGGAGAAGGCGAGTAGATGAACTCGCTGAGGTTTTCGCAGGCGAAGGTAATCCACTGCGCGAGTATTCGCAATACTCGCTCTTCGTCTTTATCTTGGCAACTAACTGGACCTATTACTCTTCTTGATGCAGCAGTCCATGTCCTGCCGCGCGAGCTTCTTCCTGCGGTGGTGAAGGCGACGGCTTCCACACCAGGAGGTGCGGGGACTTCTGTTCGTGGAGAAGGGGTCTACTCGCCCATAGACTTATCGCCCAGAGGCGATGAGCCCTTGATCATCGGCGAAGGATCTGGGCCTTCGAAGAAGCGGAAGGAGAGGGGCGAGCCCTCCGAGCCCTCGAGGAAGAAGAAGGAGGTCGCTCATCGGGACCTTGGCAAGAAGGCGGACCCTTCTGAGGCCGGCGAGCCCTATCCCACCCTAACTTCAACTTGGGTGTTCGTGGTGAGGACGCCTATGGTCGCCGCCTAGTCGCCTGGTCGGAGGACGATCATGTGGTGTCTCTGAGCTCCAACCTTCCGCCCTGGTCGGAGGACTGGGAGGATCAGGGCGAGGCCTTTGACGTGCTCCATGCCGTCTATGGTCGCGAGGACGCTGAGAGGCTGCGGGAGGAGCCTGCCGAGTACTTGGCACACTAGACCTCGCGATCTCTGCTGCGCTCCGCCGAGCTGGCGCACATGACGGCGAGGAGGTTGCTGGAGTACGAGGAGGTGATCCGGATCAGTACTAAGAAAATGATCGCCATGGGGCTCAAGGCTAAGGAGCATGAGGTACTCGCTTCTCTATGCTACTCGCCTTCGGGATAGTCGCCACTTTGCCGGATAACTTGCTGACTTTGTGTCTTCTCTTGCTTTTGTAGGTCGCTGAGGTGGAGATGGCGACGAAGGTGTCCCAGCTGGAGAAGGAGTTGGATGACACTCGGCTGGCCTTGGAGGCCGCCCAAGTTCGCATCGCTGAGCTGGAAACTCGGCCTGCCGAGCAACAGCCAGCGGTGGCGGGCCCCTCTAGGGTCGGCAAGCAGATCCGGATGCATGGCGACAATATGCCACGCGTTCGTCGAGAGATCGCGCGAGCTACTGGGACCGTCATCCTGAGTCAGCTGAAGGCGGACGATCTCCTGAAGCCGGCGGCAATGGAGTTGACGGTGGAGGACATCATCCTGGAGCTGCTCGCCGAGGAGTCCACCTCCCCCTTGCGGGCATCCTCGCCGCCGTCCAGTGATGCTGAGGATGACGATTCCGAGGATGAGGATGACGACGATGACGATGATGTTGATGACGATGGCGGCGACGATGGTGGCGACGAGCCAGATGCAGACATTGATGGCGAGAATGTCGCTTAGTCGCCTGGGCACCCTTTTTTGCTCGCCCGGCGACCTTTTGTAAACACCTTGAAAATTCTTTTGTTTATAGACATCAAATATTTACATATGAAAAAGTCAAAGCTTTTGCTCGCCTGTTTTCTTGGTGTTTGCTTTATTGTCTGAATGCCGCTTAAGCTCCTAGGCTCGAGGCGAGATTGAGTGCTCGCTAGGCTCTTAGGATCGCGGTGAGATGGAGCATTTCTTCATTCTCGCACCGGTATGCTCGCATACCATGCTCGCTCCTGTATACTCGCCTAGGTACTCGCACATGTATGCTCGCCTAGATACTCGCGCATGTATGCTCGCCTTCTTCAATATCTCCCTTGGTGGAGTCGAGCTGTGGAGGCGACTTGGAGGGTTCCGAAGGACACATGCTCTCAAGGCCTCGCTCTGTATCTGGTGAAGAGTTCATTAGACTCGTTCAATAAATTTTGAAGGGGAAAGAGATAGGGAACGGCAGTCGGGGAGGCCTGGAGGGACATATCTTCCCGAGGCCTCCATCCTACTTGGATGTCGGATGTCGACGAAGAATGACGTTAAGTAGGGAATGACGGTTGGGGAGATCCAAGGGGATACTCCCTCCCGAGGTCTCCATTCTACTTGGGTGCTGGAGCGTCTCCATCCTTTGGCCGGTCGAATCGATCGCTCCCCTTCTAAAGTTGGAGTATCGGCTTCCAGACTTTACCCTAGTAATCTCTACAGCCGGACGAGAAATGTAGTCGGTGGGAACTGCGGCCAACATGCAAGGGGGGAGCTGATCTCGGCCGTCATTGCAGAGGCTTGGTCTTAAGGGAACGCACATCCGAGGCACTGTCCCATCATCCGTTCTGAGTTTTTACAAGGGTCAAGTCGGAGGCTCGTCTTCCAACCTGCGGCGGTGAATGTTGATGTAGGACGACGTCAAGCAGGGAGTGGCAGTCGGGGAGATCCAAGGGGACACACCATCCCGAGGCCTCCATCCTACTTGGATGTTGGATGTGGATCGGACCTGCTTCCTGTTGCTCAATGAGTTTAGCAGGGAGTTAAGCACACTTTAGGCACAATAACTCATATGATCCAACACAATAATTTAGAAAGAAATGCTTTGCTGCGAGCTTTTTAGCTCTCGAGGGTACATGACACCTTTTTTCAAGGGTTCCCTGAGCTAGTAAAATCGATCATCCCTTCGCCGAATCGGAAGGTCGGCGTCCAGACTTCTTCCTGGTAATCTCTACAGTCGGACGAGAAATGCAGTCGGTGGGAACCGCGGCCAACATGCAAGGGGGGAGCTGATCTCGGCCGTCATTGCAGAGGCTTGGTCTTAAGGGAACGCACACCCGAGGCACTGTCCCATCGTCCGTTCTGAGTTTTTACGAGGGTTAAGTCGGAGGCTCATTTTCCAACCTAGCGTGGAGATTGACTTCACCTGACTTCTTTATTTTTGAAAACTTTGTTGATGCGAAAGAAGCTGCCTCGTCCCATGTTTCAGGGAGATGCAGATTTTATTCAAAGAAATGAATTTACAAGGATGGGATATACACATTCCCCCTTAGGGATAAAACCTTTTCAGGTCATCGCCGCTCCAGGTGCTCCCTAACAGCTCTCCTTCTTGATTCTGTAAGCGGTATCCTCCTGTCAGGAGTGCTTCCTGGATGATGAAAGGTCCTTCCCAGTTCGGGTTGAGCTTCCCGACGGCCGCAGACCTTCCTGCTGCGTCCACCTTTTTCAGGACCAGATCACCTGCTTGGAATTGTTTGAGGCGAACATTTTTGTCAAAATGTTTCGCCATCCGGCGCTTGATCTCCTCTTGCCTGGCGGAAGCTAAATCTCGGAGTTCCTCGACGTAGTCGAGAGATAGCTTTTGAACCTCTTCATTCTCTAGTCGCCATTCTTCGCTTCCGTCCTCCGCAGCTACCACCCTTGGGCTTCTGACTTCGAACTCTACTGGAATGAGAGCTTCCGACCCGTGAGAGAGTTTGAACGGCGTTTCCCCTGTGGCTGAGCTAGGAGTGGTCCGCAGAGCCCACATGACCGAGGGGAGCTGGTCTGCCCAGTTACCTCTTAGGTTCTCCACCTTCTTCTTCAGTAGGTTGATGATCAGTTTGTTGGCGGCCTCCACTTGGCCATTGCTCCTTGGGTGATGTACGGAGGCGAACCGAAGGTCGGTTCCTAGCTGCTTACAAAAGTCTTCCAGTTCTAAGCTGGCGAACTGGGGACCATTGTCGGTGATGATGGCGAGAGGGATCCCGAATCTGCAGACGATCTCTCCCCAGATGAAGTTCTTCACGACTTGAGAGGTAGTCTTGGCCAGGGCTTTGGCCTCGATCCACTTGGAGAAGTAGTCGATCATGACAAGAACGAACTTTCGTTGTCCACTGGCTTGAGGGAAAGGGCCGATCAAGTCCATCCCCCAGATGGCGAACGGCCATGGGGAGATGATCGATCGGAGCTGCTGGGCCGGCTGCAACTGAAGGGGGCGAAGAGCTGGCACTTCTGGCACTTCTTCGAGAAGATCTTAGCATCCTTCCGGATAGTAGGCCAGAAGTAACCATGCCTCAATACCCTCTGCTCCAAAGTGCGATTCCCAGAATGACTTCCACACTCTCCCGAGTGGATCTCTTCCAACACTCGGGGTACTTTGTCTTCGGAAACACATCTGGCCAGGGGGCCCGAGATGGTCTTGCGGTACAGCTCCCCATCTTGCAGGAGGTAGTATGCCGCCTTGTACCGAAATCTTCTCTGATCCCCTCCGTCTGCTGGGAGCTGGCCGCTGGTCAGGAATGCCACAAAGGGATCCATCCACGAGGGGTGTTGCTCGATCTCCATTATCTCTCCCTCCTCAATGGACGGGTGAAATAGCTCGGTGATAGTTCCTCCAGCCCTCGGCCCGTACTTGGCGAGGCGATCTGCTGCCGAGTTCTCTTCTCTTGGCACATGCTCGACGAAGAAGGACTGGAAGCCTCCAATCAGTCCTTTTACTTTTACCAGGTACTTCTGCAAGATGGTGTCGCGCACCTCGAACTCGCCTCGAATCTGCGACGCGACCACCATTGAATCCGTGAAAGCCCGGACATCACGGATCCCTAGCTCTTTGGCAAGGCACAAGCCTGCCACTATGGCCTCGTACTCTGCCTGGTTGTTCGTGACAGGGAAGAGGATCTCGACGGCTTGCTCGATTCTTGTTCCCTGCGGGCTGACGAGCACGATGCCCACCCCCACAGAGCTTTTGCCCGAAGCTCCATCAACAAACATCTTCCAAGGAATTGGATTGAGCACCTCTTCTCCTGGCTCCGCTTCCACCGAGAAGTCAGCCAAGAAGTCTGCTACTGCCTGGGCCTTGATCGCTACTCGGGGAGAGAAGGAAATGTCGAACTCGCTGAGTTCTACCGACCATTTCGCCAAACTCCCTGAATGCTCCACTCCCTCTAGGACATTGCGGAGAGGATGATCAGTCACCACTCGGATGGAGTGAGCCTGAAAATAAGGCCGGAGCTTCTGTGCCGACACCACCAAGGCGAAGGCAAGCTTTTCCAGGATTGGATACTTCAGCTCCGCCTTCTTCAGCACCCGGCTGACATAGTAGATAGGTAGCTGCCTCTTCCCTTCTTCACGGACCAAGATGGAGCTAACTGCCTCCGCTCTTACTCCTAGGTAGATGAGCAGGTCTTCGCCTTCCTTCGGGCTCTGAAGGAGAGGTGTCTGAGTCAACTGCTCCTTCAGCCTTCCGAATGCTATCTCACATTTTTCGGTCCACTCGAAGCTTTCTGTTTTGCGGAGCATTTTGAAGAATGGAGAGCACTTCTCTCCGGCCTTTGAGAGGAAGCGGCTAAGACCCGCCAGCCTGCCTGTCAACCTTTGGACTTCCTTCATCGTTTTTGGGGATGGCATCTCCAGGATCGCCTTAACCTTGTCGGGGTTAGGCTCTACTCCCCTCGGAGTAAGGAGATGTCCCAGGAACTTTCCCCTGCCCGCTCCGAAGACGCACTTCGTCGGATTGAGCCTCATCTTGAATCTTCTTAGCGTCGCGAAGGTCTCTACCAGATCGGCTATGTGTTCCTGGACACTCTTGCTTTTGATCAAGAGGTCGTCCACATACACTTCCAGGTTCCTCCCCTTTTGCTCCTTGAAAATATGGTCCATCATCCGTTGATAGGTGGCTCCCGCATTCTTCAAACCGAAGGGCATCATCTTGTAGCTGTAGCAGCCATCGTCGGTGATGAAGGAGACATCGCGACAATCGGGGGGATGCATCCGGATCTGGTGATATCCTGAAAACGCATCAAGGAAACTCATCACAGAAAAACCGACAGATTCTCCAGCTTCCCCCCGCCTTTGTCACCATTACAACATTGGAGACCCAGCCTGGGTACTGGATCTCTGACACAAAACCTGCATCAAGCAGTTTTTTAACCTCCTCCCTAATTGGCTTGGCGAGGATGGTGGCGGTTCTCCTTTTCTTCTGGCGGACGGGCTGGACAGTGGGATCCAGGTTGAGGCGATGACACGCAACCTCAGGGTCGACTCCTGGCATCTCGGCTGCGCTCCAAGCAAAGATGTCGACGTTCTTCTGCAGACACGCCGCCATCTCGATCTTCTCTTCGGTCTTCAGCAGCCCCGGCACTCCTGCTGCGGAGAGTACCTCGATCTCCTCGACCTCTTCAGCCACTTCCAGCCTGGCCGGGCTCTCCAGTACTTTTCCGAACTCTTCTGCGTCAGCCATCCAGCTGATGGTACTGACGGCGCTAAGATAGCACTCCCTAGCGGCTCTTGGATCGCTCCTGATCCTCACCTGGACGTCTCCTTTACAGTATTTCAAGCACTGATGGTAGGAGGATGGGACGGCTTTGAAGGCGTTGAGAAGCGGCCTCCCGAAGATAGCCCTGTAGCAGCTCGGGGCGTCGACGATAACAAATCGACAGCTGATGGAGGTGCCACCGAGTGTTACCAGGAGATCTGCTCCTCCTTCCACCTCCTTCTTCTCTCCGGAGAAGCCGAAGAGGGGACCATTTGATGCTCGAACTCTGGCAGCTTCGACTCCCAGTCCACCAAACGTCCCCTTGAAGATGACGTTTACAGAGCTACCGTTGTCGATCAGAATTCGATCAACGGTGAAGTCCTCCACCGCGACTTGAATCACGAGGGCATCATGGAAGGGATTCGCGTTCCCTAGCATGTCCTCCTCGGAAAAAGTAATCTCCTCCATCGGGGGCGGTGCCTGTGAGGTCGAGGCGACACTCCTGCGGTAGATCTGATGGAGGCTTCCCTTGCGGGAAGCTTCCAGCCCTGCCCCCCCCCCCCCCCCCCCATGGATTACTCCAACTCGGCCTCCCTGGCCCAGGTCTCCCCGACCTCCCTGGTCGACCCGATCCTCGTTCCTCCTGCGAACGACTGCAGCCTGCCCTGCCTGTGGCTCGGCAGGGGCCTCCATCCTCCTCTGCTCTCCTCCAGCCTCTCCTGCTGCCAGCCTCCTCCGGGCTTCCCAAAAGTCTGGGCAGGCAGCCATGGCATGTCCCCCCACCTGGTGGAAGTCGCAGTAGAGAGGAACCTCTTCTGCTTGACGCCTCCTAGGCTTCGGCTTCTTCCTTCCTTGATGGCGGCCTCGCCCGGCTACCTCCATTGCTTCATCTCTCCTCCTCTCCTGACGCCTCTCTGGCTGGCGAAAGGGCCTTCTTTCTGGGGATCTCCCCCTTTGATCTTGACGCTGGTGCCGTCCAGCCGGCCTCCAAGGTGGCCGGTTGACGGGGACCTGGTAGCGTCTTACCTCCTCCTGACGCTCAGGGGACTCGACGGGCCTTCTCTCCACGATCCTCCCGGTTTCCTTCTTCCTGAGCTCCTCCTTCTTCTTCTCTTCTTGTCGCTCCGGCCATTTCCTTTCCTCCCTTCGGGGCTCCTCTCTCTTCCTTTTCTCAGGGATCCCATCCCTCTCTCCACGGTCGCCTCTGGTCACCCGTGCCAACCTTGCCAAGAAGTCAGGGTTGGAGGTCTCTCCCCGGACAAACTTATTGGCCCTCTGAATGAGGTTGTCGTAGGAGTAGGGAGGGTTCTCACTGAGCTCCAACTTGAAGAGGCCTTGACTGATGCCGAATGTCAGGGCCAGCAGCAGGATGTTGCTGTCCACCTCCTGGATTTGCAGAACCTCCTCCTGGAAGCGCTCGATGTAAGGTCCCAATGCCTCATCTAGCCCTTGCACGAGGTAGAACAGGGTCGTGGCCTCCTTCTTTAGCTTCCGTGCCGTGTCGAACCGGGTCGTCAGCCCACGACACAGGTCTTCGAAGCAGTAGATTGAGCCTGCGGGCAACTGGTGGAACCAGTCCCAGGCCTTTGCGCGGAAGGTAATGACAAACAACCTGCACTTGAAGGCGTCCGACATGGTTCGGATAGAGACAATATCCTCGAACCATTGGATGTGCCTGACGGGGTCCTCCTTCCCCGAATAGTAGTTCAAGGCGGGGTCCCTGAACCCCTCTGGCACTGGCGCGGCAAGGATCTCCTCGCAGAAGGGGCTCCTCCCTCCTGCCCGGCGACGATCCTCAACCTGGCGAGTATCACCTCCATACTCGCCACATGGGCGAGTATCCTGGTACCTCGCCTGCTCGCCTGGCTCGCGGAAGCGAATAGCTTGCGAGGTTGGCTGGAAGAAATGCGACCTCCTTGGTCGCTCGGTTTCATCCTCCATGTGCTCCTTTCCTGCTCGCCGAGGGGGACTCCCTCCCTCGGACGGAACTGGGCGATGCGGTGAGGTCGGCGTGACCTCGGCGCGCGGCTGAAGCGCTGTTTGCAAGATCCCCTCCATGCGCTGCGCGAAGGCTCCCTCCATATGCTGTGCGAAGGCTTCGAGAACCGCTAGTGTCACGAACTCGCCACTCGCGACCGAGTTGCCGACTACCTCCTCATGGTCGCCACCTACGACCATCTCGGCTTCCTGCTAAACTTTCCTTTTCCGACTACGATCCACGCTCACCGCACCAAAGTGTTGACGCCAGGAAAATCCTGACCTCAAGATTCGGACCGATGCAGCCGGAGGCTACTCGCCCAACAGTCCAACGAGACGACTAAGCTGGCGACTACTGAAGAGATAGAAGAGCAACAAACAGGACCCCAGGTGCTGCGGCAGGGAGGTCCCACCACGTACCCAGAAGCTCCGAAGAGACTTCCCCTCCAAGACCAAAGAATGGCCGAGCAGGGTACGAAGAAGGCACCGACTTGGCTAGTACTGGGAGTAGCGACCAAGTGCGACGGGTTCTAGAATGCAAGAGCAGGGTTTCGAAAGCTCAAGTCCAGGTGCCAATCCAAGTACCCCTGGGGTCCTATTTATAGGAAAACCAAGGGGTATGGGGGTTTTATAGCCCAGCCCCCCAACCTGGCGACTATGGGTTACTCGGCGAGTATCCTGCCATAGTCGCCCACTGGCGAGTATTGGGTGCTGCTCGCACACGCCGGGCCAATAGTCGCCAGTTCTTCTATTCCATACTCGCCAATCTGGCGAGTATTGCCTGCATACTCGCCGAGGTCTTCTCTTCTCTGCCTTGAACTGCCGGGCTCTGCGTTGACCTCTTTGACTTTGACTTCTGCCTACGTGGCCTTGGGGGGGGGGGTCCACCCTCGGAGAATGAGGGTTGTACAAAGCAGTCCGGGGTCGTATATGCGGCCCTAATTGAGAAGGAGCAAAAAGAACAGAACTTGACCCACTATATGCAATTATCCAATATCTCACATCTCTGAAAATCGGTGGCGATGCGGTCGTAGCTACTACCGTGGGAGCATGCTCTAATGCTGGTACATCGTCAAGCTCCAGTAAAGCCTTGGTCTGGGGTGTCTCAAAAAAATGAGGTTCAACGAAAAATTATTAAAGGACTAGTGGAATTCTCACCCCTTCCTAAAATCCTAAGGCTTGGGGAGAAGAACAAGCTTCTATAAAATTATAAAATAGCTAAAGCATAAACAATTTAAGCAACTATTTAACAACGGGAATCTAAGCAGAAAATAAGTGCAGGTAATAAATGCAGGAACCTAAGCAAGTAGGAAATGCTAAAAATTCTATGCAATTATGCATTTAATCGGGTATTTATTCGCAGCTAGGTATTTCGTAAATTTAGCTTACAAGCATTTAAGACAGACACTCAAAACCTGTTACAACTTCCTATGTCGATATAGTTTGACTTTCGCTTTCAGCGGGATAGCTAACCTCGCAGGCCTCACCATTATGGAAGGATAGTGACTGTGGTGGGTCCCTCCACTTCTAGGTAAGTCCGTACCACATTACCTTGGCCCTTTCGTACATCGTGGTGTACTCTGGAATATAATCGACATCCTGAAATATTATCAATCAGACGACTAGCGGAGGGACCCAGTGTAAGACCCCCCCCCCCCCCCCCCCCCCCCACCCACCCACCCACCCCCACCCCCACCCCACCCCACCCACCCCCACACACACAAAAAAACTGGGTCAGGGGGAAGAGTCTTACTGCCCAAGACGACCACCTTACGCTTTCCAAGTGGGTAACGTGCTTGTTTTCCAAGGGTAGAATAATCGCCTTGTCAGGTTATGGATAAACATCATATCAGATCAATTCACGTGCGGACGCAAACTCAGAAAACATATATATATTTCACAAAATGTTGTAGCCATAAGTTTGTACATATTGTCCGATCGGGCTACAACAAAGTACAAAATCTTCCGCTCCCACTTTGCTCTAAGATCTCACATCTCTAAAGTTGGGAGGCGAGGCAGTCACGCCTACTCGCACAGGCTCTATAAAGGGTAATCCTTCACGCTCTGGCTGGGCTCGAGTTGTTCCATCTCCGAAAAAGAGTGTGCGACGACACATTTTTCATGTTCAAAGTTTCCTCATTTGAGCTGTCTATCAAGCCCAGAAAAATTAAAGAAATCCCTGTTAAGAAATGGCGTGTGGATAGCAGATCGTGAATCGATCTTTGAGGATGAGATTGTGCCAGGCAGGAAGTTTACACTTTAGACCACACAGCGGATCAGGTGTGGATCCGCTGTGGGAGCTAACCATTAGCACCGTCTGAGCCAACTTCGATCAGACGGTTGTTGTAGCATCCCATCAGCAGGAAGCTTGCGGGGCCTCACCACCGTAGGCGGGAAGTTAGCTTGCCACGCCACCTCCCCCGTCCAACTCGTCAGGAGCCGGTGCATCTTTCGGAGGTGGTCCACCGGCCTGACGTCGCCGGCCGCCGCTGGACAGTGCACTTACAAAGGGTAAGTTCACGAGTGCCGCCGGAGTTACATTTTCCGACGGCGCCACCGCCTAATCCCTGCCCGAAGAGGGTCACCGACCCCTCTCCAGTGAGGTGCATCCTCCTATGCGCTCTGGGGAGCGCTGGGAGGCTCACCCTGCTCGGCCAACGTCCAAGCTCAACCCGAGATGGTGGTGCTGCAGAGGCACTTCGGCAGCCGGATCCGGCATGCAGTTCGTCCAGAAGATGGGGAGGAAGGGAGGAGAAGGTTCCACCTGCTGAATGGGTCCTCTGGATGTCCCGGGTGGAGTTGTCATGGGAGGTGGCGAGGTGGTGATGCTCAGGTTTAGCTATTCCGACGAGCTAGGGTTCCAGCAGGGGGGTGGTCTGAGTTGGGCAGTGGGGCGAGCTTCCCTCTGAGAGGTGGTTAGGGGCCTTTATATAGAGGGAGAGGAGAGCCCCTCCCTCCTCTCTTCCTTCTCGGCCAAAGCAACCCGACAGGGTTTAGGTTAGAGTTAACCCAACCTTGGTGGAGTGAAGGGTGGAGCTAGTTGTAAGACCCCCCCCCCCCTCTCCGGAACACAAAACACGACCGAGGGAAGTCTTATGCCCAGGACAGCCGCCTTGCCGAAGCGCCAGCTCACGGGCTAGCCTCCTTCACAAGACGCCTATCCTGCCGGCTAACAAATATCATCAATGCCAACCCATCATATAAAATACAATAAGAAGCCACCAGATATATATATCCGCATAAGTACAGTCCAAATACACACCAAACGAGTGTATAATATCAGAGTAACAAAAGGAAAGGCCCCAAGGGCTACAACAAAACTCGCTCACATCTGTCACTGACGGCTGCGATGGTATCGTAGCATCCTGCCCTGTCGTCCCGGCCGGACTATCCGTCTCCAGCGCCGTGCGCTGCTGCTCTAGGTTGCGCTGCCGCGCCAGGATGCGCTCCTAAAAAGGGGACGTAGCAACCGTTAGTCATAAAGACTAAGTGGCTTCACATCCGCTCCCCCGGCGACTCCAAGGCACCAGGCGGAAGGGAAGAAGAGGAGCTGCAATATTAGCAATAATAAACAAGCAGGTGACAGGTAGTAGTTGTTCATATGTGTCGGTTGTTTAAGTGCCCACGCACTTTCCATAGCACTATCTAATATGTTCGTAAGCATAAAAGTAGCAGTGGTTATATATATTTGCAAGTATAAGTAGCACAGACATAAGCAGAATATTAGAGAACTGAATTGAACTTAACTTATAAGGATGCCCATACAAGCTTATAAGTCAAGGGTCTGCGTATAAAGGTAACTCATCATATAAGGATGCCCATACAAGTTTATATGATGAGGTTCCAATGCGGTGCAGTGCAATGATTATGATATGAATGCGGTGCAATGCAATGATTATGTTATGAGGACTGACACATGCACGATTGCTATGTCGACATAGACATTTAGTTCCCACTTTTCGAGGGTAGCTAACCACTCAGGCGCCCCCCGTCGTGGCCGGACGGTGGCAGTGGCACGGGCTTCGCCACTACTAGGAGGGTATGAACACTACCGGTCCTAGGCCTATGTACGCCTCGACGCTCTTGCTCATAGCGGAGTCCCTGCGTACTACCCGCATTCATGCGGGGTCTTCAAGACGCGGAGGGGATCTATTGGGTAGATGGACACCAAGACATTCCAACCCAACCGGTCTGAGTCTAGCTGCCGGCTTCTGTCGGTGTCACGACTAGCGAGCCCGTAGACCCGCCACAACTTATCCTCCCACGAGGATCTATACTCCATGCGCAATTATGTTTACCTACATAGTTTGAACACACCATGCGTGCTATCGAGCACCAAGGACTCGCTCCATGAGCCTTACCACCTTCCGCCTCGCGCGGCAACAATCGATGCTACTTAGCATCCAAGCCCCCAACAACTGGGTCCTTTCCTTTTTACCACCGGCTATAACTATAACTTGTGACCCGCACTAAGTTAACCGTGCGGCCCGTTCCGAGTTGATTACTCGTGTGCAGTGGTGTGCGTATAATCATGGACATTATTAAACCAACTCATAGGACTGTGGACTACTTGCGCACATGAGGGCATAACATGTTATTTAACTATGGAATCTATTCAAGCCAAACTACTGGACTCCCACCATTGGTCATAAATAATTAACAATCCTATACAGAGGATTATTTATCATCTTATGCAAGTATGATTAACCATTCCTATAACAGGAAAACTATTTCTCAATTCTCAAACCCTTAATGACATATATATAAATGAAATTCCATTTACAGGGAATTATTCATCGCCTTCCCAAATGGAATTTAGGGCAAACACCTTCTCTCCTCCCATGCTCCCTCACAAGGCCACCACATCTCACGAAACCAACGTGCCACGTTCGTATTGAAGCGGGGAGTCGATTGGGGGCATTTTCGCGGCGAACGACGCCCTACGGCGAAAACCCTAACGCGGCCTCAACCTACAGAACTTCATTTCGCTCCCAAATCGACTCAATTGAGTTCGATATCTCGCCTAGGGGGTCTAAGATACTAGCACCAAGGGAGAGGGGTCGGAAGTCACCTGAATCCGGGCCGACGATCGCGGCGGCATGACGGCGCTTGGACGAACTCAACTCTTCCCAAGCTAGCTCTTCTTCCAACGGACGCACGAGCTTCTCCACGAATTTTCTTGGCCAAAACCCTAAGCGGGGTGGGGGAGAGGTGGAGACAGAGAATGAGAAAGAGAGGGAGGAAGATGGAGTTCTGGAAGAAGACGATGAAGAATGATAAGAGAAAATGAGATGGCTCGGCCCCTTTCTTTTTGGTTTGCATTAATAGGTCTTGGGACTTCAAACATAAGTGTCATCTCCTTATTGGAAGGTAAAATAAACGAAGAGCAGCCAGGCTCTTTTCTTTCTTTCTCTCGGGAATGATAAGCCCTCCCGTTCGACGTTCGTCGAACGGGAGCAGCTCCCCGTTCGTCGAACGGGAGCAGCTCCCCGTTCGTCGAACGGGAGCAGCTCCCCGTTCGTCGAACGACGAACGGGAGCTTCTCCTTAGCTGAGCGCTCCCCGTTCGACGTTCGTCGAACGGGAGCAGCTCCCCGTTCGTCGATCGACGAACGGGAGCTTCTCCTTAGTTGAGCGCTCCCCGTTCGACGTTCGTCGAACGGGAGCAGCTCCCCGTTCGTCGCTCGACGAACGGGAGCAGCTTGCGTTCGACGAATTCGACGAATTCGTCGAACGGGAGCTGCTAGCCGAGAACTCTCCAAAAATCCATTGGATCCAGATTTGCTCCTCCAGGAATGGGATGTTACAAATCCTATAAACGAAAAAAAACAATTTCGCCCCCGAAATTTAGGTTGGGGTCACAAGGGTCGCATAAACCATAGCAGCAGGTCTATTCTGAACACAAACAGAAGTTGTCAATGGTGAGAACTATAACAGCTCCATCATTGAAGTTAATAAGAAAGAAAAGAAAAAACCAAATCCTTTCCTGGGATCTAACAGCAACACACAATTTCTCATTTTTGAAAATCAATAAGAGAGAGAGAGAGAGAGAGAGAGAGCCCAGGTAACAAAATTTCACATATATATGTGTACATGTACACCTGTACATGCCCCAAACCAAATGCCCTAACAGCAGAAACAGTAGCTGCTACAACTAATAACTTTTACCTGTATGTATATATATATGTTTAATCCCAAACCTGAAGGGTCATAGCAAAACCAGGGAGGAGCATAGCACCTTCCCTCGATTCCAAAGGAAGAACCCCCAATATAAGAACAGCAGAAAACATATTATAACATATCCGACACACAGTTGTAACATATTTGTGCTTATCAAAGAAATTCTCCGCGACTCAGTTCAAAGCATTTCGAACCTCTCGCCGTTCATCGTCGCGGGTTTTGTTCACCTAGGAGGGAACCCGAACCTAACAATAATAAGGGATCCTATGATTCGAGCTAGTACTAAGTAACGAGGTTGTCGCTCTCGAGGGAAAAGAAGAAGATTTTCTGAATTGACCCTCCTACAGCCACCATAAATTTGTATACGCCGACCGATGCATCGACACATGTGTCTCCCAGACCACGCGTCGGACGAGATGAATAGCCAACAAGGCTTCTACATGGGTTTAGTGCATATTAGTATGATACTAAGTTTAGGCTATGGTATTAAATCAAGAGATGACAGACTAGTTTAGGCCATACCTGGGGAAAACAATCCCGGGTAATGCTGTCGCATAAGGTCCATCGACTCCCAAGTGTATTCCTCCCGTCCATGGTTGGACCACAACACTTTCACCAACGGAACCCTCTTTCTCCGCAGCACTCTGGTCTCGGTGTCTACTATCCGCAAAGGCTCCAGCCGGACAGACCTGTCGGTCTCCACAGGACCAGACGTAGCTACCACATGCTGATCAGGGCGAAGCAAGGCCCTCCGAAGGGAGGACACATGGAAGACGTCGTGTAAATTCTCCAATTCTGGCGGTAACAACAATCGATAAGCTAAGAGGCCAATCCGCTCCAGGATGGTATAAGGCCCCATATAACGAGGGCTGAGCTTTTTCCTTCCCCGAACCCGAGACACACCGTGCATCGGCCTGATCTTCAAGAACACTTTGTCCCCAACATGGAACTCCACGGCCCTGTGCTTTTTGTCATAGTATTTTGCCTGCCGGCTCTGCGCTTCAAGCATACGGTCTCGTATCAGTCTGACCATCTCATCGGTATCATCGATGAATTTCACCCCTAGCGCCTTCGGGTCCTCATCTTGAACCCAAGACAAAGGTGTCCTACACCTTCTTCCATACAATTCCGCATAAGGAGCCATGCCAATGCTCGCCTGGTGGCTGTTATTATACGAGAACTCCACCAAGGGCAGGAGTCTCTCCCATGGCTCTCCTCGATCTAAGACACAAAGGCGCAACAAATCTTCAAGGGTCCTGATCGTCCGCTCTGACTGACCATCCGTCTGAGGGTGGAAGGCCGTGCTAAAGGTCAGACGGGAACCCAAATAAGCTTGCACCGCTTTCCACTCCCTGGAGGTAAAGAGACCGTCACGGTCCGAAACGATCGTTTTGGGCACCCCATGATAGCGAACAAACTGCTCGACGAAGAGTCTTACCAACACATCGACATGCGAATCCTTCCTCATCGGTATAAACCTTGCGACCTTCGTCAGACGGTCCACGATCACCCAAACAGAGTCACTCCCGGAGCGGGAACGAGGCAGCCCGTGAACGAAATCCATGGATATGTCTTCAAACTTCCACTCGGGAATGGACAACGGCTGCAGCAACCCCGCCGGACTCCTACACTCTGCCTTTACCTTCTGGCACGCCTCGCAGTGAGTGACGAAATAAGTGACATCCTTCTTCATCCCAGGCCAAAACATCATCCTTCGCAGATCAGTGTACATCTTGACAATCCCGGGGTGCACCGAGTATTTTGTGCAGTGAGCTTCCTTCATAATGTCCTCTCGAATTCCTCCACCTGCGGGTATGTATAACCTGCCACGGAAGTGAACCAGATCCTCTTGCATGGTGTATTCCTCCACAGAACCAGCCTCCACTGCTCGAAGAATAGGTTCCAGGGCAACATCTTTCCTCTGCTCTGCTCGAATGCGATCTCGGATATCACAAACTATGCTCATCGCGGACAGGTACTCGGCGAAAACCTCTGGATCGGCTTTAGACACGAGCGTGATCTGCATTTCCTCGAGCATCCTTACCAACTCCATGGCCATCAGCCGTGACTCCGGACTGGATGTCCTCCTGCTCAAAGCATCGGCCACCGAATTTGCCTTCCCTGGGTGATAGTTTAGCGTGTAATCATAGTCACACAGGAACTCGATCCACCGCCGCTGCCTCAAATTCAGATCCTTCTGAGTGTGTATATACTTCAAATTCTTGTGGTCGGTGAATATCTCGCAGTGGACCCCATATAAATAGTGCCTCCATATCTTCAAAGCAAATATCACTGCACCCAGCTCCAGATCATGCACCGGATAGTTTACCTCGTGCTTCTTAAGCTGCCTCGACGCATAAGCAATCACGTGGTCGTACTGCATCAGTACGGCACCCATCCCCTGCAAGGACGCATCCGTGTAAATTTGAAATCCTTCTCTACCAGACGGAAGAGTAAGGACCGGGGCTGAGGTGAGGCGATCCTTCAGCTCCTGAAATGCGGCCTCACACTCAGGCGACCACACAAACGGCACCTCCTTTCTGGTCAGCTTAGTGAGCGGGAGAGCGATCTTCGAGAACCCCTCGACAAATTTGCGGTAGTACCCGGCAAGCCCCAAAAAGCTGCGCACATCTGCGGCTGACTTCAACGGCTGCCATTCCTTCACAGCACGAACCTTAGCAGGATCTACGGCCAATCCCGCACCGCTGATAACATGACCCAAGAAATCCACCTTGCGGAGCCAGAACTCGCACTTGCCAAATTTTGCGAACAACTGATGCTCCCTCAGTTTTGCCAACACCAGCTCTAGATGCTTCCAATGGTCCAATAATGACTTCGAATAAACCAAGATGTCGTCGATGAATACGATCACGAAGTCGTCCAAATAAGGCGCAAACACCCTGTTCATCAGGCTCATGAACGCAGAGGGCGCATTGGTGAGCCCGAAGGGCATAACCGTAAATTCATACAACCCGTACCTCGAGCTGAAAGCAGTCTTCTGGATATCCTCCTCCTGAATCCTCAACTGATAATAGCCAGAGCGCAAGTCGAGCTTGGAGAACCATTGCGCTCCTTCCAACTGATCAAAGAGTTCGTCGATTCGCGGCAGAGGATAAGTGTTCCGGACCGTCAGTCGGTTGAGCTCCCGATAATCTATGCACAAGCGGAGCGAACCGTCCTTCTTCTTCACGAACAGAACCGGGGCTCCCCAGGGTGACAAGCTAGGACGAACGAACCCTGAGTCCACCAATTCTTGCAGTTGTACACGGAACTCTGCTAGCTCCTTGGGCGCCATTCTGTACGGGGCCCGTGAAATAGGCTTAGCTCCCGGTACCAGCTTAATTTGGAAGTCTACCTCCCTAGGTGGGGGTAATCCGGGTAGTTTTTCGGGGAAAACATCCGGAAAATCCCGGACTACCGGTACATCCTTCAATTCAGGCCCTATCTCCTTCATCTCAAAACAGATCACGAACACCTCATCGCCTTGCTCGTGAGCCTTCACAACCTGTATAGAAGACAACAAGTTTCGTGATACGGGTCTTATACCTTGAATTACCACCTCTGAGTCACCATGCCTCAGCGTAATCCGCTTCGCCACACAGTCGATCTTCGCGTGATTCCAGTGCAACCACGTCATGCCCAATATTAGATCAAGATCGGGCATCCGCAACACTGTTGCCGGTGTCTCAAATTGCTTCCCACCGATGGATATTACCAAGTTGCACCTGGAGGTAGATCGTATCTCCGAGCCATCCGGAAGGCGCACCCTCCTGAGGGATCCCCTGAAGCACTGTACTGCATCCAGTTCATTCACAAATTCTTCTGATACGAACGAATGAGTGGCACCCGTGTCAAAAAGAGTAAGGGCGGGTTTACCGCAAACGAGCACGATACCTGGGGTTAAAATCATGCGAACTTAAGCACCTTAGTTATGAAACGAGGAAAATACAAACATAATTACCTGTGATGACCTCCTGCGGGTCTCGCTCCTGAGTTAGATCCAAAGCGTATACCTGCTCCCGAGCAGGTCTGAGGTTCCTACCCTGCTGACCCTGGCCTCGACCTCGGCCTCTTCCTCGCTGCGCTGCCGGAGGAGCCATGGGGCGATTCGGAGCGTTTCCTTGCAGCTGCGGGCAGTATCTCCGAATGTGGCCGGGCTGGTTGCAATGATAGCACACCACTCGAAAGTGCTCTCTCGGCGGCTGAAGCGCCTAACCCTGGTGTGGTGGGGGCAATGGTAGTGGTCGCGCTGGCTGCTCCAACCTGAAGTTTGGGCGAGGACGCCCGCCATCTCTTCGCTGGCCTCTGTCTCTGCCCCTGGTGTTCTGCCTCCTCCTGAAGCTGGGCCCCGCCTCCATCACTTCCTCTGCGGGCCTCTTATTCCTGGCCTGGACCCCCAAGTGATCCGCCTCCAACTTCTGTGCCATCTCTATAATCTGCGCGAGGCTCGAATCGGCGACGAAGAGGAGAGCCTGCCTCAGAGGATCTCGCAGGCCCTTGTAGAACCGCTTCGCGTACCCGCGATCATCTAAATCATAAGAGTCTGCGAATCTGGCTAAGTGCTGAAATTCCCGCTGGTACTCGACCACCGATCTCGACCCCTGCTTCAGCTGCAGAAATCTCTCCTCAAGCTCGTCCCTGGCCGTAGAAGAGACAAAGTGCTCCAGGAACGCGTCCGCAAACTCGTCCCAGCTTATGTCCAGGTGGTTGCGTCCTTCGAAGGTGGAGCCCATCAAGGACTTCCACCACCTCTTCGCATGTAGATCCAAGGCCGTGACTGCCAATGTGACTGCCATGTTGCTCGGGCAACGGATCCCTGCCAGTAACTCCTGCACTGTATCCAGCCACTCCTCCGTCTGAACTGCGGACTCCGTCCCATGGTAGGTGGGAGGGGAGAGAGCACGAAAGGTGCTCAACCAATTTGAGCTTGGGGCCTGCGGCTGCACCGGCATCTGCTGAGACCTGAAGGCATCCAGGATTGCCGTCAGAGTCTGGCCTAGCTCTGATTGTTGAAAAGGAGTAGGTACTGGAGGCACGGGAGTGGCCATCGCCGGTTCTGAATGTACCGGAATCTACATGCATGGTAGATGTTTGGGTTAGGTTGGCTGTTCGAAGGAAGATAATAGACATACTTAATGCGAATTACACATGGGCACACCACTGCTTCCGCTCATTCAGTTTGTCCTCAAACTGAAGAGGTGAGAGGGGTGCACCATGCGGAAGTGGACTTCTTGATCTCAGGATCGTTGCAATCTGATACCATTTGTAAGACCCCCCCCCCCCCCCCCCCCTCTCCGGAACACAAAACACGGCCGAGGGAAGTCTTATGCCCAGGACAGCCGCCTTGCCGAAGAGCCAGCTCACGGGCTAGCCTCCTTCACAAGACGCCTATCCTGCCGGCTAACAAATATCATCAATGCCAACCCATCATATAAAATACAACAAGAAGCCACCAGATATATATATCCGCATAAGTACAGTCCAAATACACACCAAACGAGTGTATAATATCAGAGTAACAAAAGGAAAGGCCCCAAGGGCTACAACAAAACTCGCTCACATCTGTCACTGACGGCTGCGATGGTATCGTAGCATCCTGCCCTGTCGTCCCGGCCGGACTATCCGTCTCCAGCGCCGTGCGCTGCTGCTCCAGGTTGCGCTGCCGCGCCAGGATGCGCTCCTAAAAAGGGGACGTAGCAACCGTTAGTCATAAAGACTAAGTGGCTTCACATCCGCTCCCCCGGCGACTCCAAGGCACCAGGCGGAAGGGAAGAAGAGGAGCTGCAATATTAGCAATAATAAACAAGCAGGTGACAGGTAGTAGTTGTTCATATGTGTCGGTTGTTTAAGTGCCCACGCACTTTCCATAGCACTATCTAATATGTTCGTAAGCATAAAAGTAGCAGTGGTTATATATATTTGCAAGTATAAGTAGCACAGACATAAGCAGAATATTAGAGAACTGAATTGAACTTAACTTATAAGGATGCCCATACAAGCTTATAAGTCAAGGGTCTGCGTATAAAGGTAACTCATCATATAAGGATGCCCATACAAGTTTATATGATGAGGTTCCAATGCGGTGCAGTGCAATGATTATGATATGAATGCGGTGCAATGCAATGATTATGTTATGAGGACTGACACATGCACGATTGCTATGTCGATATAGACATTTAGTTCCCACTTTTCGAGGGTAGCTAACCACTCAGGCGCCCCCCGTCGTGGCCGGACGGTGGCAGTGGCACGGGCTTCGCCACTACTAGGAGGGTATGAACACTACCGGTCCTAGGCCTATGTACGCCTCGACGCTCTTGCTCATAGCGGAGTCCCTGCGTACTACCCGCATTCATGCGGGGTCTTCAAGACGCGGAGGGGATCTATTGGGTGGATGGACACCAAGACATTCCAACCCAACCGGTCTGAGTCTAGCTGTCGGCTTCTGTCGGTGTCACGACTAGCGAGCCCGTAGACCCGCCACAACTTATCCTCCCACGAGGATCTATACTCCATGCGCAATTATGTTTACCTACATAGTTTGAACACACCATGCGTGCTATCGAGCACCAAGGACTCGCTCCATGAGCCTTACCACCTTCCGCCTCGCGCGGCAACAATCGATGCTACTTAGCATCCAAGCCCCCAACAACTGGGTCCTTTCCTTTTTACCACCGGCTATAACTATAACTTGTGACCCGCACTAAGTTAACCGTGCGGCCCGTTCCGAGTTGATTACTCGTGTGCAGTGGTGTGCGTATAATCATGGACATTATTAAACCAACTCATAGGACTGTGGACTACTTGCGCACATGAGGGCATAACATGTTATTTAACTATGGAATCTATTCAAGCCAAACTACTGGACTCCCACCATTGGTCATAAATAATTAACAATCCTATACAGAGGATTATTTATCATCTTATGCAAGTATGATTAACCATTCCTATAACAGGAAAACTATTTCTCAATTCTCAAACCCTTAATGACATATATATAAATGAAATTCCATTTACAGGGAATTATTCATCGCCTTCCCAAATGGAATTTAGGGCAAACACCTTCTCTCCTCCCATGCTCCCTCACAAGGCCACCACATCTCACGAAACCAACGTGCCACGTTCGTATTGAAGCGGGGAGTCGATTGGGGGCATTTTCGCGGTGAACGACGCCCTACGGCGAAAACCCTAACGCGGCCTCAACCTACAGAACTTCATTTCGCTCCCAAATCGACTCAATTGAGTTCGATATCTCGCCTAGGGGGTCTAAGATACTAGCACCAAGGGAGAGGGGTCGGAAGTCACCTGAATCCGGGCCGACGATCGCGGCGGCATGACGGCGCTTGGACGAACTCAACTCTTCCCAAGCTAGCTCTTCTTCCAACGGACGCACGAGCTTCTCCACGAATTTTCTTGGCCAAAACCCTAAGCGGGGTGGGGGAGAGGTGGAGACAGAGAATGAGAAAGAGAGGGAGGAAGATGGAGTTCTGGAAGAAGACGATGAAGAATGATAAGAGAAAATGAGATGGCTCGGCCCCTTTCTTTTTGGTTTGCATTAATAGGTCTTGGGACTTCAAACATAAGTGTCATCTCCTTATTGGAAGGTAAAATAAACGAAGAGCAGCCAGGCTCTTTTCTTTCTTTCTCTCGGGAATGATAAGCCCTCCCGTTCGACGTTCGTCGAACGGGAGCAGCTCCCCGTTCGTCGAACGGGAGCAGCTCCCCGTTCGTCGAACGACGAACGGGAGCTTCTCCTTAGCTGAGCGCTCCCCGTTCGACGTTCGTCGAACGGGAGCAGCTCCCCGTTCGTCGATCGACGAACGGGAGCTTCTCCTTAGCTGAGCGCTCCCCGTTCGACGTTCGTCGAACGGGAGCAGCTCCCCGTTCGTCGCTCGACGAACGGGAGCAGCTTGCGTTCGACGAATTCGACGAATTCGTCGAACGGGAGCTGCTAGCCGAGAACTCTCCAAAAATCCATAGGATCCAGATTTGCTCCTCCAGGAATGGGATGTTACACTGGTAGCCATCCATTGGTTGGTTGTACCTCCTATGAGAGGCATATGTTAGGGCCATTTAGGCTACGAGGAGAGAGAAAGGGAGAGAGAAGGCATTGGTTAGCTTGGGCTTATCCTGAGGTTTGGCTTGTGGTTTCCAATCTCACATGGTTCAACAATTTATGCAGAGAAACAAAGCCCATTTGGGCTGATATCGGCCCATGGTGGGGTGCTGGGCTTGGATTGGGGAAATAGAAAGAGGGAGAGAGAGAGAGAACTCCAAACCTAGCTTAGGTTTGGCGCCAAACCTTGAACTAGTGACTTCTTGCCTAGACACCAGTGCCCAATCAAAAATTAAGTGGGCTTAGGTGGATGACAAGTGGAGGTGCGGTGGACTCTCTATTTTAAGAGTTTTAAAAAGAAAAATCCCCAAAATTGTGATTTTGGAGGATTTGACCAAAGTCAACTCTAGGGTGGGTCAAGCTCATGGGTTACGAATTAATTCGTTCACAATATCAGTCATAATTTAAAATGAAACCAAGGCATCCAAAGATTGAGTCAAAGATTAAAACATTTTCCTGCTCAATCATGTTTGTAAACCTTACTTAAGCAATGTCAATATAGTAGGCCCCAATCCATGGCTCAACTTGCTAAGCGTTCTGGCCTCATGGATTACGAACCAATTTGTTCACAATATCTGTAATAATTTAAACCGAAACCAAGTCATCCAAAGATTGAGTCAAAAGTTAAAACCTCTTCCTGCTCAATCATGTTTGTAAACTTTACTTAAACTTGGTTAATATGGTAGGCCTCAATCCATGGCTCAGCTTGCTAAGCGTTCTGTCCTCATAGGTTACGAACTGATTCGTTCACAATATCCGCCCCAGTTCAAAACATTCTTATGCTTATAAAGGAAGCAAGCCCATTGATCGCATGCCCTACTTGGTATTTAAATATCTCAGGTACGTAGCTAAGACTTTTAAGATCAATCACGCAGTTCTCCGAACAAAAGAGTTGATCGAGTTTGGGATTATTTGGGGTTAACCTCGAGGATTTTCCCCACCTCGAGGACAAATCTAAATTATCAGCATATCTTGAAATAAAAACCAAAATATCGAACTTGTTTGCTCTATTCGAGATCGGCGGTCAGTTCGGCACTATTTAGGATTGACCTCGAAGGAACGCCCCACATCCAGGTCAACTTTACATTATAAGCAATTCTGAAATAAGAGCCAAAGCATCGAACTTGTCCACTCTGCTCGAGAATGGCGGTCAGTTCGACACTATTTAGGGTTGAACTCGAAGGAACGTCTCATCTCTAGGTCAACTCTAAATTATAAACAAATATGAAATAAAAGCCAAAACATCGAACTGTCTGCACTGCTCGAGAGTCATGGCGACCAACTCAGCACTATTTAGGGTTGACCTTGAAGGAACGCCTCATATCCAGGTCAACTATAAATTATAGGTGAATCTGAAATAAAAATCAAAATATCAAACTATTCACTCTGCTCGATGATAAGCATTTTTGTGAACGAATGCTTATTTTAAACGCAAGAGAACGCGTCAGATCAAGTTGTATAAAATGAGTAGAGATCGTCTCCACAGGGAGGTGATGAATTCAGAGTTCGCAAATACTAGCTATGGATTTTCTTAAAATCCAAGCGAATCGATAACGGTGATTTGCTTAAATAAAAACAACTAATAGTAATTACTTCTAATTAAAACCAACTACGCTTACTTGAGAAATTAATTTCTAACAAATGAGTAAATTAATCTTGTATTGCGACTTCCTTTGTATAATGCAATGAAGTTATGAAGGTGACTTTGTGACTGATGCTTAGTGAAGTGTCTTGCAACGATTTGAAATTAGAAACCCGAATCTCTCGATCTCGGAACTCCCTAATCCGTCATTCCCCTTTTCATCCCTAACTAAGGTGCAATAAAAGATCGCATTAAGCTTACAAATCCAAGTTGATAACGCCAATAGGAAATCTCTTTCACTTTTCAAGTGCTATATCAAATTCATGACACACTTGCGCAACTCGTCTCTCAATTTATGAAACGCAGTAAAACAATAAAACTTTGGTCAAAAGTTCTAAGATATAGATCATATATTTTATAAAGAACACTCACAAAACCATTCACAAAGTGAAATTAAAACACCCTCATTTCATCATACAAAGTACCATCATAACACAAGATTAAGGAAATTAGTTCATACTCATGGAGATACAACCCAAAATTAAAAAGATCTTACAGAGCATCATGAAAATACAAGTCCGGAATGAACTCTTCTCCTTCCTAGCCGAAAATCCTCTTCATATAAAGCAATTCTCATAACAATACTAAATTAAAATATAAGACATACCTATAGTAACACAAGTGTTGTAACACATTGCAGGAATAACAAAAGATGCCTATAGGTATCAGATTATAGCAGTTTTCAACATTGTCCATGATAATAATATAACATACTAAAAAGAAAATAATATTGTTCTTCCGAACAATCAAAACTAAAAGAAACTTCCAGCCACTCATTCTTCCCCACTGTCATCTTCCTCCTCGTTGTCTCCTTCTTCCTCGGTCTCACCGACGAAGCCGCCTCCGCCCGCCTCCTCTCATTCGAAGCTACCTCCGCCCAGTCGAAGCCGCCTGCTCTCAGTTCTACCGCCTTCCACCGTCGTAACCTGCCCGATTCAACTGACTTTTCTGTGTATTCTTCTTCCCGACTCGAACGTCCACTCTGGGTATTCTTCTTTCCGACATTTTTGTTTCCTACTCCCTTTTTCCTACCTAAACATGACTTCATTTTCTATTTTTTTCCTATACAGAACATCAATTTGCTGTATTGTTCTGTATGCAAAGAATATGTAAGGAAGGTGCTTGATAAAATGACACAAAGGCAAGCAAGTAAATGATTTTTTCAAGGAATTTAAAGGATTGCTCTCATTATTTCAAGATTTTATTTGTTTATTTTTTGTTTACTACTCCCCTCTTTCTTACCCAAACATGATTTAATGTTATGTTTTTTTCCTAACAGGACATAAATTTGCTGTATTTTTTGTATGCAAAGAAGATGTAAGGAAGGTGCTTGATAAAATGACAGATAGAGCCTTCTTTGCTTGCCTACATTTGCTTGCATTTGGAAGTTTTACATTCCTTGGTCTCATTTAACCAGTTTTTTCTTGTGTTTAGCAGCCACGAGGTGAAGTTATTTATTTAATTTTTTTGTTTTTTCTCCTAGTTTAGTTAGTAGAATTTAAATTATTAATCTTCTTCCCATCATTTCATCTTCTGAAGGTTGCAACCGTTCCAATAGCAGTGGAGAATTGTCACGAGCCTCCAGGTTGAGGAATTGTCACGAGCCTCGAGTTTTAAAAGCCGCAGCAGTGTTGGCTGCATTTAAAAAAAACCTCAGAATTGGCGGCGTTTTTTTTAAAACCACATCTATTAGAGGCGCTTTTAAAAACGTAGTGGATTCCTATATTTGCGGCGCTTTACAAAAAGCACCGCAAAATTTTACCACGGCGATCAATATCGCGACGCTTTTGCGGCGTTTTCAAAAGTGCCGCGAAAGTTTCCGCGACACTTGAAAAGTGTCGTGAAAGGCCCAAAAAATGTCGCGGTTAACCGATTTTGTTGTTGTGATATTCGGGCAGACGACTAACACCAGGCTCGATCGCATCGCTCAAGCTCTACGTATAATAAGCAAGCGTGGCGATCTAGAGCAGGTATTATTTAGGGTTAACCCTGAACGGACGTTCCGTCTCCACATTAACTCTAAATAATGCAGGAACTGTTGAGTTTTGAAGTGAGGCCGGGCGGCCTGTCTGGTAAACTGGGCTGCCTGTTCTTGTGCTGGAGTTTCCTGGTGGGTGTTCTTGGCGGATTCGTTGTGTGGTTGGTGTTCCTTTCGGTGTTTGGTGTTCTGGCTCTGGTTCCTATATATTGGTGGTGTGGGCTCCTTCCCATAGCAGTCAATATATAGCAGGTTCGAGCGGCTTGTTTGTGAAGCTGGGCGGCTTGGTGCGTGGAGGAAGTGAAGTGTGAGGCCGGGTGGCTTGTTCTTAGGCCGGGCGGTTTGTTTTTGGAGGGTAATCAAACAGCTTGTTGGAGGAGACCGGGCAACTTGGAAGAGGAGCAAGACCGTGCGGCTTGTTGAAGGAGTCCTGTCGGTTTGTTTTTAAGAAGAGATTCAACTTCAGTGTGGAAGTCGCGGCGGCTTGCGTGGAGATCACCGTTCCTTTGCTTTGTTGTTTTGTGTTTTCTGTAATTGTCCAATACCATGCAAAACTGTCTTGTGATGATTGTGTCTTGTAATTGTTTTTTTTTTGTAAATGTAATTGATTTTCTCTATCTTGGTGTACAACGAGAATTCTCACATGGTATTAGAGCTAGGTTCAAACTAGCTGTGATGATCTCGTTGCAAGGTGTGTGCTTGAGTATGGAAGGAAGAGGTTTTGGAGTAGAGCTACTCTCGCACTTAAACTACAAGAAATGGAGATCTTGCATGGAGAGCTACTTACTGGGGGAGGGACCTATGGGAAGTTGTGGGCGAAGATGAGCAGGAGCAGGTTATTGCAGCCGGTGACAATGCTCACGTTGTCAGAGCATGGAGAAAGACAAATGCCAAAGCCGAGTTTATTCTCAAATGGGCAATTTCCCCATAACTATTTGATCATATTATAGGGTGCAAGTCAGCACAGAAATATGGAGAGCTCTGGACGGCCTATTTAATAAAAAGAATGTGGCACGGCTACAGTTCTTGGAAAACAAACTGGCAAAAGCTACTCAAGGTGAGTTGACGATTTCAAGCTTCTTTCTAAAGATGAAAAATCTCTGTGCGGAGATCTCTACTTTAGACCATGACGAGCCAATCTCTGAGGCGAAGTTAAAAAGACACATTATTCGTGGCCTGTGAAAGGAGTATGTGGCCTTCATAACTGTTGTTCAGGGTTGGGCTACTCAACCATCCCTGGTAGAGTTGGAGAACCTCCTATCATCTCAAGAGAGTCTGGCAAGGCAGATGGCAGGAGTAACCCTCACAGAAAAAGAAAGTGAGGTTCTTTTCTCTGGGAAGAGAAAGTCGGTTGAAAGACAGAAGAAATGTTCAGGAGACGGACCGTCATCGTCCTCTCAAGGAGATGGGAGGAACTTTCTTCCCCGGTATGATGACCAGAACAGGCCGTTGTGTTTTGCCTGTTGCAAGTACGGACACATAGCGAGAAACTGTCGGTCAAATTTAAAGGTCGGACATGTTGCTGAGAAGGAGGAGCATCCAAGGCGAGGAGAACATGGAGAAGAAGGAGAATGAGGTGGATCCAAAGGAGATCGTGATTGGGGCAACTGCTTCATGGCAGACATGACGCCGAAGTCTGTCAATGGCCTTGCTTCCATCGACTTTCGGGAGGACTGGATCATCGACTCAGGTTGCGGACACCATCTTACAGGGGATGAGTCGAAGTTCTCCTCTTGTCACCTTTATAATGGGAATGATGTGATCGTGACTGCTGACGACACGGTGCATCCAGTGGAGAAGGAAGGTTTTGTGTCCTTGAGCAGTGAAGGAAAGTCTCTCATGATGAATAGTGTGTATCATGTGCCAGGGATGATGAAGTGTAAGACCCCCCCCCCCCCCCCCCCCCAAAACTGAACCCGGTTCAGGGGGGATCTTACTGCCCAAGGACGGCCACTAGCGCTTCCCGGGTGGCAGCGGCTCACCCTCTCAAGCACTGAGTGGTCGCCTTGTCAGACACAAGAATCAGAACAACACATCAGATTCACATAGCGGAAGCATTAGAACAGGAAAACTAAGCACACAGCTGATATATACATTAAGCGGAAAAAGGCCGAAGCCTATTGTTTAGTACATATGTCTCAGGGGCTACACATGACTATAACAAAGTGCTCTTAAACTAGTCCTACACTCTATGACTCACGTCGCAGAAGACAGGGGGCGAGGCTGGAGTATCCGGTCGGGCCATCTCTAAGGCCGGTAACTCATCCTGCGGTGCGGGGGCTTCACGCTGTCCCATCTCCTGTGTTTGGTTATAAAATAACCGTTAGACACAGAGCTAAGTAGAAAATGCATCCCCTCCCCGGATCTGTATCCTGGGGGCGTGCTAAAGGACAGGAATAAATAGCCGAAGCAAGGTAGCGGGTTAGCAGCAGGTAAAGCATATATACGTATATATATCTATAATGCCTACCAATCATAATTTCCACGAGGTGACATAGACGTGCAGTACGAAACGACAAACAACACTAACTCGCACATACCCGCAACCAGGTATTCAAACCTGTACACACAAAACCCTGTGTCGACACAGCTTGGACTGCTTTGCTTCAAGCGGGGTTGCGAACCCCGCGGGCCTCACCGATGTGGCCGTCGGTGACAGTGGCCAGTCCTGCCACTTCTGAGTGTAGTCGTACCGTATCACTCAGGCCCTCTCATACAACATGGTGTAATAACTGGATGTGAGCGACATCCAGCGATTTCGAGATTTAGGCCGACCAACGGAGGCAAAACTGTGGGTTCAGAGTGGTGATCACCGCTGTGCACATCTCCCTGTCGCCATGAGTCGTCAACCCACCCGCACCGGTACGAACGGTCTGCGGGCGTGACCGACCCGCCACTTCCAAAACAATCTTCAAAAGCATAAGCACAGAGCAAGCACTTTAAAACTTGACGCGGCAATCTTACTCGACCAGTCACTCGACTCTTGACCGGGAGGCTTGGCGGTAGGAGGGCTCCTTATTTGGGGCTAACTTAGGAGGAGGGACTCAATTCCAGGTTTTCCCCAACTAAGGCCTCACAAAAAGGAGGAGAAGTACCGCTAGCCAGCGTCGGACTGCGGTTAGTACTAAAATATAATTAAAGTGCAACATAAGCAGAAAGAAAGGCCGGAAGCAGGGTCCGAAATATCATGACCAGTACGAGACTGGAGAATTGAAAGTACAGAAAGCAGTAAATAAAGGACCAGTGCGAGACTGGATTATTGGAAATGAACGAACAGAAATATAAGTAAGGGGATCAGTGCGTAACTTGATTTAAAGAATAAATGCCAAAAGTAAAGCATGGGGGGCCTGTGCGAGACTGGATTTAAAGAATAAATGTTGAAATTAAAAGCAGGGGAACCTGTGCGAGACTGGATTTAAAGAATAAATGCTGAAAGTAAAAGCATGGGGGCCAGTGCGAGACTGGATTTAAAGAATAAATGCTGAAAGTAAAAGCAGGAGGACCATTGCGGGACTGGATTTAAAGAATAAATGCTGAAAGTGCAGGGGGGGCCAGTGCGAGACAGGATTTAAAGAATAAATGTTGAGAGTAAAAGCAGGGGGACCAGTGCGAAACTGGATTTAAAGAATAGATGCTGAAAGTAAAGCAGGACCAGTACGAGACTGGAGAGCATAATAAATAAAGGGTTAGTAGTTCAATCACTCCATAACATGAGGCTTCAAAGTTGACTCCGTTTTTAGGAGGAAGTTCCGTTCAATCCCCGTTCATAGGGGTCTCTTCTCCGTTCGTAGGAGTTTACTTATATTTTATGAGGTTCCTTATTTTCGTGTGCCTTAATTTCACATTTTTAATTATCTTGATGTTATTGGATTGGCGGTGTCGCCCCGCAACTGAGGGAATTCGTCGAACTGAAGGGATTCATCGTTCGATGAACTCAGCAAGGAATTCGTCGAACTTAAGAGGGATTTGTCGAACGCAAGAGAGGTATGTCGTTCGTCGAACTCAGGCAGTAATTCGTCGAACGTAGGAGCAGTTCGTCGAACGCATATGAAGTGTGCCGTTCGTCGAACTCAGGGAGGAATTCGTCGAACTCAGGCTAGAGTTCGTCGAACGCAGATGGAGTATGTCGTTCGTCGAACTCAAGGAGAAATTCGCCGATCTCAGGCTAGAGTTTGTCGAACGCAGATGGAGTCTGTCGAATGCGGAGTGAAGAATGTCGTTCGTCGAACTCAGGGAGGAATTCGTTGAACTCAGGCTAGAGTTCGTCGAACGTAGATGGAGTAAGTCGTTCGTCGAACTCAAGGAGAAATTCGTCGAACTCAGTCTAGAGTTCGTCGAATGCAGATGGAGTACGTCGAACGCGGAGTGAAGAATGTCGTTCGTCGAACTCAGGAAGGGATTCGTCGAACTCAAAGAGGAGTTCATCGAACGGCAGCACGACGTCCGTCGAGCTCAGGAAAGAGGCGGTCGCTGCCGCCGCCGGGAAGCGGCCGGCTGGGGCCGGCGCCGCCCCCGGTCGGTGTGCCGGGGGCCGGCGAGCACTCCGGTGGTGGTCCGGCATCCTAGCTCCGCCGGCCACCACTGGGATAAAGGAAAAAAGGGGCGGGAGGCAGTGGCGTAGCCTGCATGCGCCATGCAGGCTCGCTGCGCCGCTGCCTTCACTGGGGGAGCCTCCCTTGCCGCCCCTGGCTGGGGCGCCGGGGAGGGGGCGATCCTCTGGCGGGGGTCCGGTGGCCTGGCGCAACCTGCCGCCGCCGGGGGAGGGCTCTTTCCCCTTACAGGAAAAGTAGGGAGGGAGGGGGAAGAGTGCGGGTACCGCTGGAGGCACGTCCTCCGGTGGCCCTGCCGCCGTTCCTCGTCGGAGCAGAGGTCCCCTGGTGGGGACCTGCTCCCCCAGCACCACCACCGGTGTTGGGGGTGCAGCTCTCACGGCCAGCACCTCCACCCATGCCTGGGCAAGGCTCGGGGTGGTGCTGGCGGCGCTCCGGCGACGGGGAAGGGAGGACGGCTGCCTTAGGGAAGTAGGAAGGAGGAGGGGGAGGTTTCTACCTGTATGGGAGGGGCTCGGGAGGTAGAGGGGTGGCTCGCCATGGAGAGGAGGTGGTGGCGGCGGTTCGGCTGGAAAGAGCTCCGACAGGGGTGGGAGGGGGCTGGCCGGCTGGGGGAGGAGGGGGTTTGTACACTCAGGAAGGAGGCTGGGCCCCTCCTTTTATAAGGGATGAGGGAGGCTTCCCCTCTCCCTTCCTTTATCCCACCTGGGTTAAAGGTAGGGATGGGTGGGGGAGATATTTTCTCTCCCCCCCCCCCCCCCCCCCTTCCCTTGCCCTAACAGGGGGGCTGCCTATTCATGGGCAGCCCCCTCCCTCCTGGGGGAGAGATTCTCTCTTCTCCCCCCCCCCCCCCCCCTTTTTCCTTTCTTTTCCCAATATTTTCACGCTGGGGGTGGGGGGGGGGGGGGGGGGGGGGGGGGGGGGGTTGACCAAGGTCACCTCAGGGCGGGGTCCCCCATGGTCCCGAGGGTCCACCGAGATTTACCGGGGCCGATTCCAAGTTTGAGCGTTCCGTATTTCGTGTGTCGTGCCGAGGCGGTCTGCATAGTCCCAAATGGACATATTCTCCATATGACCTCGGATTGACGATCAACGAGTTCCATGACGTTACTGTGGACTATTCAAGTCTAACGAAACTGACGAAAGTCAGATCGGAGTACGTTTGGCCACTATTCCACAATAGTGTGGTAGCGGCGCACAACGATACTCAAAATGGTCGTTTTCTCTAAACGACTTCGGATCGGGGTACAACGAATTCCGTTGCACTCGTATCGGTCATACGAGTCTAACGGAACTGACGGAAGTCAGATCGGAGTACGTTTGGCCACTATTTCATAATAGTGTGGTAGCGGCGCACAACGATACTCAAAATGGTTGTTTTCTCTAAACGACCTCGGATCGGGGTGCAATGAATTCCGTTGCACTCGTATCGGTCATACGAGTCTAACGGAACTGACGGAAGTCAGATCGGAGTACGTTTGGCCACTATTCCATAATAGTGTGGTAGCGGCGCACAACGATACTCAAAATGGTCATTTTCTCTAAACGACCTCGGATCCGCAACGAATTCCGTTGCACTCGTATCGGTCATACAAGTCTAACGGAACTGACGGAAGTCAGATCGGAGTACGTTTGGCCACTATTCCATAATAGTGTGGTAGCGGCGCACAACGATACTCAAAATGGTTGTTTTCTCTAAACGGCCTCGGATCGGGGTGCAACGAATTCCGTTGCACTCGTATCGGTCATACGAGTCTAACGGAACTGACGGAAGTCAGATCGGAGTACGTTTGGCCACTATTCCACAATAGTGTGGTAGCGACGCACAACGATACTCAAAATGGTCGTTTTCTCTAAACAACCTCGGATCGAGGTGCAACGAATTCCGTTGCACTCATATCGGTCATACGGGTCTAACGGAACTGACGGAAGTCAGATCGGAGTACGTTTGGCCACTATTCCACAATAGTGTGGTAGCGGCGCACAACGATACTCAAAATGGTCATTTTCTCTAAACGACCTCGGATCGGGGTGCAACGAATTCCGTTGCACTCGTATCGGTCATACGAGTCTAACGGAACTGACGGAAGTCAAATTGTAGTCCCCTAGTACATTATCCTATAATGGGTCATTCTCTATCGCTCGGGCCTACTTTTATTGGGCTCACTAGGGTCTAGTGACCCAATAAAAGTCGGGATGTTACATGAAGAACCTATTCTCGGTAGCTAACGCAGTGGATGCAAGCTATCATGTTCTCTTCGGACCAAAGGAGGTCAAGTTCTTGTGGAACTTCTCCTCAATAAAGGGTGATGTGACTCACACGGGGCGGCGGGTGAAGGACTTGTATGTGTTATCATCAAGATCCTGCGTTGACAAGATGAGGACCAATGACAGCGCAGTCATCTGGCATGAGAGGTTGGTGCACATCGGGATGGACAGGCTGAGAGCTATGACAACAAAGATCCTGGTGAGAGGCTTACCTAAGCTGACCTCGTTCGGCGATGAGCACGTTTGTGAAGGATGTCAGTTTGGGAAGGCTAATAGCCTCCCATATGACAAATCGACTTCCAGGTGCAGGGCACCACTGGAGTGCATACACAACGATGTACGAGGTCCATGCCCCACCCCCACCCTTGGCGGGAACAGGTACATGTTGGTACTTGTTGATGACTATACTCGTTTCACTTGGACTTATTTCATGAAGGAGAAGTCAGAAGTTTTCAAGAAGTTTCAAGAGTTCAAGGAGCTTGTTGAAGGAAGGTTGCAGCTGAGAATCAAGAAGTTGCGGTCGGATAACGGAGGAGAGTTTACCTCGACGGAGTTTGCCAACTTTTGCAGGAGGCATGGGATCCAAAGGGAGTTGTCGTGTGCTCACCCCCCCCCCCAGCAGAATGGAGTGGCAGAGAGAAAGCTGAGGCATCTGGCGGAGACACGCCGCAGTTGGTTGCATGCCAAGTGAGTACCCAGAGCCATATGGGCAGAGGGGATGGCGTATGCAACTTATGTGATCAACAGGATGCCACTGAGCCCTGTGAACATGAAGTCCTCTTTTGAGATGATGTAGGGAGATAAGTCGAACGCGAGTCATCTTCGGGTATTTGGATCTACGTGTTATGTGCACGTTCCGAATGCGACAAGGACAAACTGGAGGCGAAGGCTCTCAAATGTGTCTTCATTGGTTACGATGAACGCAAAAAGGGATGGAAGTGCTTGAACCCCGAGACTTGTCAGTTCCTTGTCTCGGGGGATGTGGTGTTTGACGAGCTGGCGTCATATAGAGATGTCTCTACTGTTCAAATGCAGGAAAGCATGGAGGAAGGAAGAGTCGAAGAGAGGAGAGTTGCTTATGACTCTCTCGTGGAGCTACGTCTGTCCCCATGTGCTCCGTCACCATCAGGCTCAGGTGTCTCAGAATCCAGAGACAGGGGGAGCATTGCTCCAAGACAAGCGGAAGTAGAGGAAGAAGTTACCACTGTTGCTGCAGAGAGCGATGCTGGGTTGAGAAAGTCTAAACGGACTATCATACCACCGACACGCTACAGGGAGAGTAACTTGGTGAACACTTGCTCATGTTTCTTTGCAGGACCCTTAGACGAGCGAGAGCCAGCGTGTTTTGAGGAGTCCACTGGAGTGAAGGAATGGGAGGAAGCCATGAAGGAGGAAATGTCTTCCCTGAAGAAGAATGAGACTTGGGACCTTGTGCCCAAGGTCGACGGCGCGCCCCTGTCACATGCAAGTGAGTCTTCAAGGTGAAGAAGAAGGCGGATGGAAGTGTGGAACGGTACAGGCTCGTCTTGTGGCTCGGGGCTTCTCGCAGCACTATGGAGAGGACTACGATGAGACTTTCAGTCCTGTTGCTAAGATGACTTCTATCCGAACTGTGATTGCACTTGCTGCTAGTCAGAATTGGAAAGTCTGGCAACTCGACGTGAAGAACATCTTTCTTTACGGAGAGATTGACAAGGACATCTTTATGCTGCAACCACCAGGTTTTGTGTCCAAGTCGCACCCTGGACATGTATACAAGCTGAGAAAAGCTCTGTATGGGTTGAAGCAGGCACCTCGATCCTGGTATGGGAAGATCGCGGAGTACCTACAGTTTTGCAGTTACTTTGCTTCCGATTCTGACTCGAGTCTCTTTGCAAAGAAGAAGGGGGGGGGGGGGGGCACACGTGTTGGTGTTGTTATATGTTGATGATATGATTGTAACAGGCAATGATGATAGAGAAGTTGCAAAGCTTTGGGCAGAGCTGTCAGTCTGGTTCGAGATGAAGGATCTTGGTGAGCTGCACCATTTCCTTGGCTTGAAGGTAGAGAGGAAGGAGAGCGGAGTACTCGTATCCCAGAAGGCTTATGCAAAGCAGATCGTGGAGCGCTTCGGCATGAAGGAGGGGAAGAGTTGCTCTATTCCGCTTGAGGTTGGGCTGAAGCTGGGGAAGGATGAGGGCAGAATCCTTCCAGACTCGAAAGTGTTCCGAGCCCTGATGGGGAGCTTAATCTACTTGACTATTACTCGGCCAGGGTATCGCATTCTATGTGGGTCTAGTTAGTCAGTACATGCAGGAGCCGCGAATGCATCATCTGGAGGCAGCAAAGAATATTTTGAAATATGTAAAGTCAACCTTGGAGTTTGGGTTGTTTTAAAGAGCGGGCGTTGAATTCATGTTGCATGGGTACACAGATGCAGACTACATGGGATATGCGGATGGGCGAAAGTCAATATCTGGCTACGTCATCATGTGTGGATCAGATGCCATCTCTTGGTGCAGCAAGAAGCAGAGCTCGATGTCCTTATCAACTACAGAGGCAGAGTACAAGGGGTCATCCTTAGCAGCCCATGAGGGCGTTTGGTTGCGTAGGTTGGTGGGAGACATTCAAGAGGAGGTGAGCGAGCCAACCTTGCTCCGCGGCGATAATTCAAGTGTCTTGAAACTAGTAACCAATCCAGTATGTCATGCGCAGACAAAACATATCGAGATTGAGCACCACTTCATGCAAGAAAAGGTGTTGAATGGAATGCTGAAGGTGGAGTAGGTGCAGAGTCAGGACAACATTGCTGACATATTCGCGAAAGCTCTATATAAGGGGTCATTTGAGCGTTTTTGGTCTCTTCTTGGTGTTCTCCACCGGGCTCACTTTAAGAGGGAGTGTTGAGTTTTGAAGTGAGGTCGGACGGCCTGTCTGGTAAACCGGGCGGCCTATTCTTGTGCTGGAGTTTGCTGGTGGGTGTTCTTGGCGGATCCGCTGTGTGGTTGGTGTTCCTTTCGGTGTTTGGTGTTTTGGCTCTGGTTCCTATATATTGTTGGTGTGGGCTCCTTCCCATAGTAGTCAATATATAGCAGGTTCGAGCGGCTTGTTTGTGAAGCTAGGCGGCTTGGTGCGTGGAGGAAGTGAAGTGTGAGGCCGGGCCGTTTGTTGGCTTGGTGCGTGGAGGAAGTGAAGTGTGAGGCTGGGCGGCTTGTTCTAGGTCGGGCGGTTTGTTTTTGGAGGTAACCAGCCAGCTTGTTGGAGGAGACCAGGCAACTTGGAAAAGGAGCAAGACCTGGCGGCTTGTTGGAGGAGTTTTGTCGGTTTGTTTTTAAGAAGAAGAGATTCAGCTTCAGTGTGGAAGTCGCGGCGGCTTGCATGGAGATCACCGTTCCTTTGCTTTGTTGTTGTGTTTTCTGTAATTGTCAAAAATTATGCAAAAGTGTCTTGCAATGGTTGTCTTGTAATTGTTTTTCTTTTGTAAATGCAATTGATTTTCTCTATCTTGGTGTGCAACGAGAATTCTCACAGGAACAATTAAAACTGTAAATAAAGCTTGACTAATAATAAAAGGCAGTGCATAAGGTAAATGCTGAAATATAAGTGCAATAAATGAAAGAACTGAAAATGCATTAAAAAGAAAGCTCTGTGATGAGGTTCTTCAATTTCCCTGTGTTCAAGTTCTCGTCTCATCTTCGTTCTTAAGAGGCATCTGTTAGAATTGAAGTGAGCTAGTGTCAGCGCTGGCGCTAGCGCCAGCGCTAGCTACTACTCGCCACCCCCCCCCCCCTTCTTTTGCCTATAAATAGAGGGGTACCCCCCTAAAGAGCATCGATTCTGAAAGTGGCGAGTATCCTCAACTTTGAGCGAGTTAGAGATACCAGAGCGCCACCAGGCGAGCATCGAACTTGGAGTAAGTTTGTGAGGCGAGTTACCTACTCGGAAGATAGCGCCGGCGATAGCGGATAGCGCCTGCGTTAGCGAGTAGAGAAGGAAGGAGCGAGTTATCTACTTCGGAGATAGCGCCCGGCGCTAGTGGCTAGCGCACGCGGTAGCGAGTAGTGGAGGAAGCGAAGCGTGACGAGCACGCGAGTAGCTTGGAGTGCGAGCAGCGAGCTTGCGAGTTGGAGAGCTAACGCCCAGCGCTAGCGATACCGCCGGCGGTAGCGAGGAGTGAGTATCGGAGCGAGTATCACCTGCGCGGTGTGCTCCGGAGGAGAAGCGGACCTTGTCCGTGACCAAGTTCTTACCTACTATTGGATGTTGTGATTCAAGTTGGATGCAACTTGTATTCAGCCTTGTTTATTTGTAACTAGCTATCAGAGTTATTATTGTGAAAGCTTGTGTTCATCTTTTGGTGTCCTTATTCTCCTGTTGGTTGACGCGTTCTTCCGACTATAAAATATTTCACATGGTATCAGAGGGATAGTGGGAACAAGGACGAAGCAACCAAGATGGGCGGCGGAGGAGGGTATGCTAGAGGACTTGGAATTGAGCTGCTCACCCAAACCAACTATAAGAAGTGGAAGTCTTGCTTGGAGAGCTACCTGCTTGAAGAAGACCTATGGGAGGTCGTTGGAGGAGAAGAGCAGGCAGAAGTCTTTCCAATCGAAGACAATGGTCAAGCTGTGAGAGCTTGGAGGAAGACCAACGCCAAGGCGGAGTTCACCTTGAAGAGAGCCATATCACCTGACTTGTTCGACCACATCATTGGTTGCAAGTCAGCGTCAGAGATCTGGATAGCCCTCGATGGGTTATTCAACAAGAAGAATGTAGCGCGGCTAAAATTCCTGGAGAATGAGTTGGCGAAGTCGACTCAAGGCGAGATGGCGATATCCACCTTCTTCCTGAAGGTGAAGAACCTATGTGGGGAGATCTCGGCCTTAGATCCTGAAGAGCCAATCTCAGAGGCGAAGTTGAAGCGGCACATACTCCGAGGCTTGAGGAAGGAGTATGTCCCCTTCGTTACTTCCGTGCAAGGATGGGCTACTCAGCCCTCCCTTTTGGAGCTAGAGAACCTGCTATCGTCACAGGAGATCTTGGCGAAGCAGATGGCGGGAGTATCCATCTCAGGAGGAGATGGCGAGGCCTTGTTCTCTGGAAAGAGGAGATCCTGGGACAAGAGAAAGAAGAACTCCGGAGATGGACCTTCAACGTCCTCTCAGGGAGATGGGGGGAAGTTCCTTCCTGCGCACGACGAGAAGGGGAGATCCCTTTGCTTTGCCTGTAAGAAGTATGGGCACATGGCAAAGGACTGTCGGTCCAATCTAAAGGCCGGTCATGCTGCTAACAAGGAGGGAGATCACCAGAGAGGTGGAGGAAGAGGTGGAGGTCACCAGGGCAGTGAGATGGGGGACAATTGTTTCCTGGCAGAGATGACGGCAACGTCAGTCGATGTCTTAGCCTCCATCAACCTCGAGAACGACTGGATAGTGGATTCTGGTTGCGGTCATCATCTCACTGGAGATATGTCCAAGTTCGACTCCTTGGAAGCGTATGAAGGAACGGATGCTATCATCACTGCGGATGATACGGTGCATCCCATGGAGCAAGAAGGGAAGGTGTCCCTTGGGAGTAGAGAGAAGCCAGTGACACTGAAGAGTGTGTATCACGTGCCTGACATGAAGAAGAACCTCTTCTCGGTGGCTAACGTCGTGGATGCTGGATACCACGTGCTGTTTGGACCAAAGGAGGTGAAGTTCTTGAAGAACCTTTCGTCTGTCGATGCTGACGTCACGCTCACCGGGAGAAGGGTGAAGGATTTGTATGTTCTGTCTGCAAATGCCTACGTGGACAAGCTGAAGACAAACGACAGCGCTGTGATCTGGCATGAGAGGCTGGGTCATGTGGGGATGGACAAGCTGAAGATGATGGTGGCAAAGGGCCTAGTGAGTGGCCTGCCTCATCTCTCTTCCTACGGCGACGGCCATGTGTGCGACGGATGCCAATATAGAAAGTCACATCGACTTCCATTTGACAAGTCGGAGACCAGGTGTAAGGCACCTCTTGAGTGCGTACATGCTGATGTTATGGGGCCGTGCGCCACCCTTACTTATGGAGGCAATAAGTATGCGCTGGTTCTGGTGGATGACTACACCCGATATACGTGGGTATACTTTCTGAGAGAGAAGTCAGAAGTATTCAACAAGTTCCTCGAGTGGAAGGAACTTGTGGAGGGGAGGCTGAACCGCAGAGTGAAGAAACTGAGAAGCGACAATGGAGGGGAGTTTACCTCCAATGTGTTTGCTTCTTTCTGCAGGAGGTTCGGCATTCGGCGGGAGCTCTCCTGCGCTCACACCCCTCAGCCGAATGGGGTGGCAGAGAGGAAGATCTGCCATCTGGTGGAGACTACCAGGAGTTGGCTACATGCCAAGAGCATTCCCAAGGCCTTATGGGCGGAGGGAATGGCGTGTGCTACTCATGTGATCAACAGGCTACCTCTGAGTCCTAACAGCATGGTGTCTCCACACCAGCTCATGTTCGGGGAGAAGCCCAATGTGGGTCACATGAAGGTGTTCGGTTCTACCTGCTTCGTGCACGTCCCGGATGCTCAGAGAACCAAGTTGGAGCTGAAAGCAAGGAAGTGTATCTTCATCGGTTACGACGAGCGGAAGAAGGGGTGGAAGTGCATGGATCCGCAGACCCACAAGTTTGTCGTCTCGCGCTACGTAGTCTTTGACGAACTGGTCTCATACCAGGGAGTCTCTTCAGTGGAGCTGCCGGAGAGTGGAGAAGCTAGCAGGGAAGAAGAGTGGGTCACTGAGGACCCTACTGTGGAGTTGGAGTTATCTCCAAGTGCTCCATCGCCATCTGGCTCAGGAGGAGCATCTGGCTTAGGAGGAGCATCTGGCTCGGGAGGAGCTTCTGGCTCAGGGGGAGCTACGAACTCAAGAAGCAGGGAGAGCACCGCTTCAGGAGGAGTTCAGAGAGGAGCTCAGAGAGAAGCTCAAGCAGAGGAGTCTACCGGAGTGGTAGATAGTGGCCAATCCTTGAGGAGGTCGAACCGAACCATCGTTCCGCCTGCTCGCTATAAGGAGGGGAACTTCGTGAGTTTGGTTTCATGCTTCTTCGCAGGACCACTCGATGAGAGGGAACCTGCCTGCTTTGAGGATGCAGCTGGCATCAAGGAGTGGGACGCGACCATGATCGAGGAGATGGAGGCCCTAGAGAAGAATGAGACATGGGACCTGGTTCCCATGGTGGAGGGCATCAAACCTGTCACCTGCAAATGGGTGTACAAGGTTAAAAAGAGAGCGGATGGAGAAGTGGAGCGGTACAAGGCGAGGCTTGTCGCTCGAGGCTTCTCGCAAACCTACGGAGAGGACTACGAGGAGACATTTAGTCATGTCGCAAAGATGACGTCGGTGAGGACGATCATCGCTCTGGCGGCGTGCCGAGGTTGGAAGCTGTGGCAGCTTGATGTGAAGAACGCATTCCTATACGGAGAGATAGACAAGGACATATTCATGGTGCAACCACCTGGATACGTGTCCAAGTCTCAACCACGTCATGTCTGCAAGCTGAAGAAGGCCCTCTACGGGTTGAAACAGGCGCCGAGAGCCTGATATGGAAAGATTGCGGAGTACTTGCAGTTCTGTGGCTATGATGCCTCAGACTCAAACTCCAGCATGTTCGTGAAGAAGAGTGGAGGTCTTCACGTGCTGGTGTTGTTGTACGTCGACGACATGATCGTGACAGGGAACAACCCTGAGGAGGTCGCGGCGCTAAGACAGCAGCTTTCCATACGTTTCGAGATGAAGGATCTTGGTGAACTACACCATTTCCTTGGCCTCCAAGTTGAGAAGAGGAGATACGGACTGTATGTTTCCCAGAGGGCGTATGTCGAGAGGATCGTCGAAAGATTCGGCATGAAAGAGGGGAAGAGCAGTTTCGTTCCTCTGGAGGCTGGGCTGAAGCTTCGGAAGGAAGATGGTAGGATTCTTCCTGATCCGAAGATCTTTCGGGCACTGATGGGGAGTCTTATCTACTTGACTATCACGAGGCCGGACATCGCCTTTGCTGTTGGCCGAGTTAGTCGGTATATGCAGGAGCCGCGAAAGCCTCATCTGGAGGCAGCCAAAGGGATTCTGAAGTACGTGAAGGGAACCCTTGAGATGGGGTTGTCCTACGAAGAGAAGTCTGACTTCAAGCTGCATGGGTACACGGATGCAGATTACGGAGGTGACGCTGATGATCGCAAGTCGACATCAGGTTACGTGTTCTTGTGTGGAGCAGCTGCTATCTCGTGGTGTAGCAAGAAGCAGGACTCTATTTCCCTTTCTACCACGGAGGCCGAGTACAAGGCGTCGTCCTTAGCAGCTCAGGAGTGTGTCTGGCTAAGGAGACTAGTGGAGGATGTGGACGAGGAGGTCAGCGGACCTACTGTGCTTCGCGGGGACAATGAGAGTGCATTGAAACTGACAACCAATCCAGTGTGTCATGCAAGGACCAAGCACATAGAGATCGAGCATCACTTCATCAAAGAGAAGGTGCTGGGTGGCTTGATCGATGTGGAGCATGTGAGGAGTGAAGACAACCTTGCGGATATATTCACGAAGCCCCTATCCGCGGGGCCGTTCCGGAGGCTTCGCTCGTTGCTTGGACTTGTTCCCGGAGCTCACTTCAAGGGGGAGTGTTAGAATTGAAGTGAGCTAGCGCCAGCGCTAGCTACTACTCGCCACCCCCCCTTCTTTTGCCTATAAATAGAGGGGTACCCCCCTAAGGAGCATCGATTCTGAAAGTGGCGAGTATCCTCAACTTTGAGCGAGTTAGAGATACCAGAGCGCCACCAGGCGAGCATCGAACTTGGAGTAAGTTCGCGAGGCGAGTTACCTACTCGGGAGATAGCGCCGGCGATAGCGGATAGCGCCTGCGTTAGCGAGTAGAGAAGGAAAGAGCGAGTTATCTACTTCGGAGATAGCGCCCGGCGCTAGTGGCTAGCGCACGCGGTAGCGAGTAGTGGAGGAAGCGAAGCGTGGCGAGCACGCGAGTAGCTTGGAGTGCGAGCAGCGAGCTTGCGAGTTGGACAACTAACGCCCGGCGCTAGCGATACCGCCGGCGGTAGCGAGGAGCGAGTATCAGAGCGAGTATCACCTGCGCGGTGTGCTCCGGAGGAGAAGCAGACCTTCACTACAAGATATAGGCTCTACGACGACGTTTTTTTTTGCGACGTTTTTGAAAGCGTCGCTGTTAGTTTTATATTTAGCTACGTTTTTTTTCATAAACGTCGCTAATGCAAAAAAATAATATTCGCTACGTTTTTTAGGAAAACCGTCACCATACGTGTTTAGCTCTTGTGACGAATATTTTTAAAACGTCACTAAAATAATGTTTTTATTGTGACGTTTTTGAAAACGTCGTTGTTAGTTTACATTTAGCGACAATTTTTTTTAAAACCGTCGTCAATATAAAAAATTAGCATTAGCCACGATTTCCATGAAAACATGTCAGCATACATGTTTATCTTTCGTGACGATTTTTTTTAAAAAAACGTCATCAAAATACATGATCTTGTGTCAAAATTTGTTATCAAACATTTCAGAAGATTTTTTGTTAAAAGGGATATGAGTGATATAATTATTATCATTTATCAAATGACTGAACATGAATCATCTCATGTACTTAGTGAGTATGATGCATGAAATACATAAAGTATGTATACGACGCACATTATGCATGTTTAAGTCGATGATATATATCAGTCATATCTATATGCGCATGTGCACACACCCATAACCATACAATTGGTTATGCGTACTCCAATGATATAGGGTAGTTTGTTATGCACACATGCACCCATAATCATGCGCTTGGGGCTATATATGCGCACCACATGATCGATGGCCGGATATTTTGTTATGCGCACACCCATAACTATATTTATGCACACACCCATGCATGTGTACGATGGGTTATTTCGCTATGCGCACACCCATAGCGCTATGCCCACCTGGCCCGGCCCCATGATGGGGTATATATTCTGATATGAGCACCACCCATAACTACGCTTGGCTATGCGCACCCTAGCCTCGTGATGTGGGTGTTTTGCTATGCGCATACATATAATCATACACGCTTGGCTATGCACATCGCCATCATAGGATATTTTGCTATGCGTACACCCATCACCATACACCTGTGACTATCCGCACTCCCATGATCGGGAGACGGCTGCGGCAGACGGTGAGTGCGGCGTCATCAAAACATACGTACGATCTTCTGTTAAAGTTCTAATAATGATATTTTTGATGCTAGTGAAGTTATATTGATGATAGCGATGATCTCGATCGTAAGCTTGATACGAGTAGTTAAATATATATAATATGAATGTGTTCACTGTGGATATTATATATCTCCACAAATGTACATAACTGTTAGGGTCGGCATACATACGTACATCATGTAGCCATGTATTCTTCGGCCTGTAGCTCAATGATCTTGTCAAATGTTACTAGTTATGGAATACCCTACAATCATACCAAGATATTTCTTTATGTATGGAGAATTTGTTTACATTAATCGATGATACGTTAGGTGAATGTTCCAATATTGTAAGTATTATGAGTTGCGCTAACGATGAAGATGACTGCATCGATCAATGACGAGTCAATTAAACAAAATCTAAGATAAGAGATCATAACCTCATATCAAATGCTCCTACATATATGAATTTTGAGTTTACCTTCAAAAATAGCTAGCAACTATTTTTGTTGGTGCAAAAATAACAATGAATTATTTTGTTACTAAATACATGTTTTTAAATAAAAATGAAATATACATTTCCAAAATTTTCATGCTAATATTTTAAGGGAATTGTTAAAGGCAAACCCAATATGGCTATCCGCAAACCAATTTCTATGAGTTATTACGCGCCTTTTGAAAATACTCCTTGTACATGCATTTTTAGGAAAAGTATTCAACACAAAAATTGTAGATCTCGTCGAGATCTACAACTTTCGTGTTGAACAATTTTCCTAAAAATGCACGCACAAGGCGTATTGCCGTCCTGATCGTAACTATAGCGAATTTTTGACGGTTTTTTGAAAATACGCCTTGTCCATGCATTTTTAGGAAAAGTGTTCAACACGAAAAAGTTGTAGATATCGACGAGATCTACAATTTTTGTGTTGAACACTTTTCCTAAAAATGCATGTACAAGGCGTATTTTCAAAAGGCGGGTAATAACTCATAAAATTGGTTTGCGGATAGCCATATTGGATTTGCCTTTAACAATTCCCTATTTTAATATAAAATTATTTATGGAGGGAAAAATTCATTTCCCTCCAAAAGTTTATGGAGGGAAAAATTATTTATGGAGGGAAATTGGTTTGCGGATAGCCATATTGGATTTGCCTTTAACAATTCCCTATTTTATAAAATTAATTTTTTTATCCTAAATAAATATATATATATAGCACGCGTTTCATTTCCCCCTCCCGCAATCTGTCTTCAGCCGCACCATCCGCCGCCCGTGCCCTAATTTTTCGCTAAATCCCTCTCCCCACTCCCGCTCGCAGCCGCAAATCGCAAGCCTCCGCCGCTCCGACTCCCGACGGCCGACTGCCGGGCGGCCAACGCTGTTTCCTCACCGTCCCAACTCCCGACTACCGACTCCCTCTCCGCCTCTGCCGCTCGTTCACTCCCGCAACTCCGCAAGTCGCACCGCTGCAAGGCCGCAACAGGTTCTTCCTCTACGATCCTCGCACATGGTCTCAGGCAGCAGGCTTGAACACTGAGGTATACATGCTCTAGCTGCATCTCCACCATCAGGAAGTTACGAAAAAATTTCAATGTGTTTTGCTGTAGTTTCTTGTGTCCTACAGCTGTTGCTTGATTGGGTTAAGGTGTTGTACCGAGAACAATTCTATTCTTCTCATATGCACAATTTATCCTTTCAAGAATTGCTTCAGATTTATTATAGGTTTTTTATTGCTTCCTGAACAACCTATTAGGATATGCTTCTGATTCTCTTCAAGTCTTCGATTGCTTCAGATCTGCAAAAACAACATCATTTTTTTTTCAAATTTTATTTGGACACATGTAGTGGGATCTGTTGGCTCCTTTAATCGTGGTTGTTTCAGCTATCTTTGAAAGAATGATTAGGAAAACACCTTGTAATATATATGTGTGTCTTTGCATCCTTTTTCATGGTTATCTGCATATGTTTTCATGGCTGCAGGATCAACACCTTCTTTAGACATGACCGCAGGTTTAGTATACTCATGTTGAACCAAGTCCCATAGATCTTGTGAGATAAATAGAGTTCTCATTTGTAATTTCCAATACTCATATACTTCACCCTCATAAATAGGGACTGAATTCTTAAAATGTGCTAGAGCTTGAGGAAGTCATATGATAAAGAGTGTACTTTGCTGGATGAAATAGATGATTTTTGATACTACTACCTTAATCTTCGGATAGCCAAAAGCATGTAATAGATGATTTTTGAATGAACTTCTACATGCCGCTATTCCTAATTTAACAAACAATGAGAGCTTGCATGAACAAGAATTACCCTATGATGGTATCGGTGTAGACACATATTTTGAGAATCCTCAAGCTCCAATTAATGCAGATGCGAATAATCTATACACATCTCTCTTAGAGGAAAATAAGCCATTGTGGGAAGGATGTCAAGAGTACACTAAACTATCTTTCTTATTGAATCTCCTTCATATCAAGACACTTGGAAATTGGAGTAATATACATTTTGATATGTTATTGAAAGTTCTACAAGGTGCAATTCCAGGCGGATATGAATCAGTGCCAGCTAATTATCATGAGGCCAAGAAAATCACATCTAAATTGGGTCACAAATATATTAAGATTAATGCATGTGAAAATAATTGTTCATTATTTTGGGACGTACACCAAAATGATAATGCTTGTCATATATGCGGGCAATCACGATGGGTTGAAGTACAAGACAATCAATTGACACATCAACCGAGAAAACGTAAGCAACAAGATATGATCAGCATGAGAAAGACTGCCAAAAAAGTATTTCGATATTTTCCATTAAAAAAACGTTTGGAGAGACTATTTCTTTGCAAGCAAACTGCCGAGATGATGCAATGGCACGCCAAAGAGCTTAATCACGACAGTTTCATGCATCACCCTAGAGATGGCTTGGCATGGAAAGATTTTGATCAACGCCATAAAGAGTTTTCAAGCGATCCTCGCAATATTCGTTTAGGATTTGCTACTGATGGATTCAATCCATTTGGTGATCTTAGCAGTACACATAGCACATGGCCAATTATGCTAGTGATATATAGTGTGCCACCTTGGGAGTGCATGAAAAAAAGATCTATCATCATGTCAGGTTTGATACCTGGACCGAAGATGTCAGGAAATAACATTGATGTGTATCTACAACCATTAGTAAAATAGTTGAATGAGTTATGGCATGTGGGGGTAGAAGTGTTTGATGCTTCAGATAGGAAAAAATTTACACTACATGTTGCACTTTTATGGACTATTAGTGATTTTCCGGCACTTGGTAATCTATCAGGATGGAACACACATTTCAAACTTGGATGCCCATCATGCGGGTTGGACACTCAATCATGTTGGCTAAAGAATAGTCAAAAAACAGTTTACCAGGCTCACCGTCGATTCCTACCAGTTGATCATCCATATCGAAAAGCAAGAAAGTTTGGTCGACATGAAGTACGTATTGGTTGTAAAAAACCTCCTAATGGACGAAGAGTATCCGAGGCAACACAAAATCTTCAAGTTGTATTTGGTAGAACAAATCAGTTGGGAGGACCTACTAAGCATTGGAAAAAAAGAAGTATATTTTTTGATCTTCCTTATTGGAAGACAAATTTACTCCGCCACTGTCTTGATACAATGCATATAGAAAAAAATGTGTGCGATAATATTTTGAACACTATATTAGGTGACCCGATCAAATCCAAGGATAATGTGCGTGCCAGAAGGGATTGCAAGGATCCCGGGATTCTAAAACATCTATGGCTCCAAGAAAGAGATGATGACACTGAGATTATTCCTCCAGCTTGCTTCACCATGAGTAAGACAGAGAAAGATACTTTTTTAGGAATGATAAAGTCATTACGAGTTCCTGATGGATATGCCTCCAACATATCACGTTGTGTTAAACTGAAAAATTGCAGAATACAAGGTTTAAAGAGCCATGATAATCACATTATAATGCAACAATTATTGTCGATTGGTCTACGATCAGTGTTATCAAGGCATATAGTGTCACCATTGATGAAGGTTTCCATGTTCTTTAGAGAATTATGTTCAAAAAGACTAAATGTTTCTGATTTGTTAAAGATTGAAGATCGCATTATCTTGGCTTTGTTGAAGTCCTGTGTACGTCTTTGTTGGAGTAGTTAATGGATATCAATGAAAGTCCTGTTTATGTTCTTTTAAATCCATCAACAATGCATGCTAAGAAGGATCTCCCGGTGACTATCTTTGAAACTGGTAAGTTTTGTTTGTCAAATCATTTCACAGTTTTTTTTCAAATGAAAGTTGAATTTTATGTTGGTTTACGGATATTGTTGAATTTTAGTGTGGAAGATCCTCACTGATTTTTTTGTTCTCAGATGCTTCACAGACAATGGTGTGAAGTATAATTCAGCTAATGGATCTGTCATTTTCACTAAATAGGAAAACTCCAAGGTATTCAATAATTCATTTGTGAATGATTTTTTTGTAGGATGGTTATGTTATCAGTAAATTTTTGGTGTTTTATTCCATCGAAATGGTTACACAGGAAATATGATTTCTCGGGCACTACTACATCCTCCCTCACATCACCCTTCTGCCATGAACCAATAAATCGGTATCTTGACATGCCCGTGTTGTCACTTATTTATTGTTTTGTTATATGTCTAGATGCTCTTACCTACTTCTAACATAAAATTAAAACGTCTATAACTTATTAATTATATACTTATCTTGATGTATTATATTTATATATTTGTTTATTTTGTGCAGAAAGATCTCAATGTTGGTGAGATAAAAGAGGAGTTGTGATATGATGACAACGGACCATGAAGATCATTTTGATGTTTAAGTTGATTTATATGTATCTTCTTTTGTAGTCTGTGATGTCTAGTATGTATTTTGGTAGACTTTGATATATTAGAAGAAAGTTGGAAAGAATATCCTGCAATATGATAACAAATGATGATTTGTTTTATTTAGTGATGTAGTGTGCACCATTATCTAAATGAAATGTTTGTTTTGTTAAATTGTTATCTATTGAAGTGATATGAAATGAAAGTTTTAATATTATGTATATAGTTTGTTGTTTCGAGTGAATATAATTTTGATTATGTTCCATTTCTACTTGGTTTTGAATGTTCAAGTGGGTTGGTGTGCGAGCTTAAAATGCAAAAAAGTTGTGACATTTTTTTGAAAAATGTTATTGTAGAGTTCTAACGACGGTGATATTTTACAAAAAAATATAGTGGTAGAGTTAATATTTTTCTCTACGTTTTTTTAGAAAGTGTCGCGATAGATCAATTATCTATCATGACACTTTTTTTAAAAAGTGTCACAATAGATCAATTATCTATCTTGACTTTTTTTTAAAAAAGTGTCACGATAAAACAATCATCAATCGTGATGCTTTTCTGTAAAAACTTCACGATAAAACAATCATCAATCGTGACGCTTTTATGTAAAAGCATCATGATAAAATAATCATCAATCGTGACGCTTTTCTGTGAAAGCGTCGCAGAGGGCTACGGCGACACGCGCAATCACGACGATTTTGTGACGTTTTTATAAACGTCACAGAAACTATCGCGACGCTTAAAAATCGTCACTAAAGACATAAAAAAACGTCGCTGTAAAGCGATTTTGTTGTAGTGCTTGTCCGTGACCAAGTTCTTACCTACTATTGGCTGTTGTGATTCAAGTTGGATGCAACTTGTATTCAGCCTTGTTTATTTGTAACTATCTATCAGAGTTAATATTGTGAAAGCTTGTGTTCATCTTTTGGTGTCCTTATTCTCCTGTTGGTTGACGTGTTCTTCCGACTACAAAATATTTCACAGCATCTTCGTTCCGATGAGGCGTGTTCTAAAATTCTGCGACGGATTTTAAGTGTTATTAATTCGGTAAGGATCTGCTGGACTCCAAGTTATTCGAACCCGATAATTATTTAAACATGCATCTTGTAAGATAATTATTATATTGCAATTCTTTCATGGGATTGAGTATTTTCCAGACTCTTATTTGTTTTTATTGATTATGAGGCTTTATTGATAACAAATCATTATAAATATCCAATTTAATAGAAAAAAAAAACAAATCTCACCATGAGGTTCAATATGAGATTGTTAACCTCAATTATTGTTATCGAGGCATTTTGTGTTCATAATTTTTGCCCGATGGAATTTCCTTTAAATTCTTAAATAATTAAATAAATAATTAGATATCCAGAGGTCAAAATGATATTTAGAATAATCTTGATATTTTCAAATATAAAATTAGTGATTTATTTGTGATGAATAATTTATTGGAGACTGATTCATAGCACAAAATGGCTTGAGAAATTATGTGGTATAAGTTAGGGCAACCCTAACCTTTGGATATCTAAATTAGTCTCCAATAATGTGCTCAAAATGGCTTGTGGGCAGCCCTAACTTATGGATATCTAAATTAGTCATTTTAGCTCTGAATTAGTCTTCAATAAATTATTCACCCCAAATAAATCACTAATTTTATATTTAAATATATCAGAATTATTCTAAAAATCATCAATTTTTTACACTCCCATTGATTATCTCCCAAAAATTGTTCATATATTGTGATTAAAAAACCTCACAGAGAAATTAAATTCAGTGGATTTTTCCCTATTGTAAATTCATTAAAATAGAAGTTGATTTCAAAAATCATTGAATTCTGGTATGTTATGAAAAACAGATCCGAGTGCAGATGAAAACTCATGTTCTAAAATATTTTTCTAACGACCAAATTAATGATGAGCGATAAGCACAACAATTAGAGAAAAAAATAAAGGCAAACACCGCAATCAAGAACACCAGATGTAAAGTGGTTTCTCGAAATTAGGTACGTCCACTGTGCATGCAGAGATAAATTTACTATTAATTTCTCAAACATATAGTACGACTAAAATAGAAGAGAAGAATAGCCCGAGAAAAATGATGAAAATCTCGAATCCTCCAAGGTCCGGTAGTCCACGTTGCGACGAGAAAACAGTTTCGACGGCGAGAGAAGAAGCTGACTAGAATAATTCCGAAGAGGAAGCCGGCTAGGCGATGACCGAATGTCGGCCGAAATCCGCTAAACCACCGAAGAAAATCTGTTGCTCTACACTCTCCTAAAGGTGGTCGTCCACACCTATTAAGGAGGAGGAAATCCTAAGAGGGTAAGGAGGATGGGTCGGCTCAATAATAGAAGGAGATCAATCCCTTCCCAAAAAAATAAGTCCTCCATTAAAACCAGAATAATGTGGATGTCAAATTTGGAGCCATCTCGAAAACGAGCTGACAGCAACAATGGAAAGAGGTCAAAGATCTCTTCCATGAAATCCTCAGGAAAGCAAAAATATTCTGTCATCAATCCTCCTTCATAATTACTGAAATTTGTGGAATTTCAAAATTAATAGCCACGAATTAAGCGGTCTCCAAAAAGAACTCTGGCAAAAAAAAAAGATGCGTCATTACCGTAACACTGATAGTAGGTTTATGATACACTTAGGCTAATACCATAATTATTTTTGATTCTATTGAGGTCTTTTATAGCCTCTGTTAATTTATTTAAGGGTCACCGAATAAATTCCTAAAATATCAGGAGTATCTTAAAAATTCCCAAACATTTTTTAGGTTCAATCATAAAAATTGCAGGAGTTTTAATTGGAGAATTTGACCAACAAGTGATCATAATAAATCAATTAAAAATAGCAAAACATTATTAAAACATTGACAAGTCAAGTATTACCTTTACATGCAAACATTGACAAGTCAACGAGGCACATGCATGAGCTGCCGTTCATCACGTGCCATCGAATCAAAGCAGATGACGACGATCAAACACAGATATCCATGCAGAATTTAATATCGTCTTGTGAGAGATAATTAGGCGATTGTTATCCGCACTACAGTTTTTGCTATCCGCACTTTTTTTATGAGATACGCGTCTTTTGGAAATACGCCTTGTACATGCATTTTTAGAAAAAACGTTCAGCACGAAAGTTGTATATCTCGTCGAGATCTACAATTTTTGTGTTGAAAACATTTCCTAAAAATGCGTGTACAAGACGTATTTCTAAAAATTCGCTGTAGTTACGCACATGTTTCAATCAAGGCGGCAATACGTCGTGTTTGTGCAGAGGAAAAGTGTTCAACATGTGTTGATCACTTTTCCAAAAAATGCATGCATAAGACGTATTTCCAAAAGGCGCATAATAACTCATACAAAAAAAATACGAATAGACAAAACTGTGGCGCGGATAACAATCACCTAAAATTATTATTTCAGGTAGCCGAAAAGAAACTGCTATACGTGTTAAACTTAATTATGCTTCTCCCTCTTCTGCAACTTGCAAAAATGTAGATGTTGAGCACATGCCATCAAATCATTGATGGTAAGAAATATTTAATTATATCATGCACAAAACCCATGCAAAATTTCTCATTTTAAATTATTGTTCTTGGGATATTAATTAATAGACACCGCAGACCGCAGGTCGTCTGTGTTGAATTGAGATTTTCTTAGTACGAAACTACGAATGCAAATGAATACGGCGTGTCTATTATTTTGCCGTCCATATAATTAGTCGTTCAACGCTCTTTTGGACCGGTCTAGCAGAATCTCTTTAGCTCGAGAGTGAGCTGAACGTGCAAACAGTCAAAAGAGAAAATCAATAATAGACATCGAAATTTTTACGTGGAAAATCCGGAAAGGAAAAAAATCACTTGACCTAGCCCAGTTCTGAATGATCCACTAGTGTTGCGAGTTACATAAAGTTGTTTTTCGAGGGCGACAGACCACCGCTCGTTACAGAGATTTTCTTTAGTCTTTCAAGTCCTCGGGGGCCGAGCGTGGTGAAACGTGCTCCAAGACAGCCTTGGGCCTTGGATTCGTCCCGAGCAAAGCGCTGCGGAGCAGTCTAGAGCGGGGCGCTGGGGAGTAGCCTGGAGCGGGGAGCTGCGGAGCAGACCGGATCAAAGATGTTGAGGGGGTAGGGCGGATCTAACGCGATGACCGAATGAGGCAGAAACGGCTTCGATAAGATGTAAATGTTAAAAAAAACTTGATGTGGACAAGTTCCGTGAACGAGAGAGGGGGAGGAGTCCGTCTATGTGGGGTGCGTTTAGGTATTTTGGGGTTTATAAAATTGATTTATTTTTTGAAAGACTAAAGAAAATAGATTATCATCGTTATTTCAATAAATTTAATTAATTAGAAGTCAAAGTAAATTGCGGTCTCTGACAAGCATGCATAGCCATGCCGATGCCAACCAGCCAGCTCTGATCAGTAGATGTTGATCGCATGCCATCAACCTGTGGGCGGAAGGAATTAGTCGCACTCTACCCGCCAAAAATCTGTAAAATTTAATTTAATAGTCCGTACCTGCGAAATCGTACAATGTGTTTATTATTATTATTATTATTATTTTAACGATTCTGCAGCAAAGAAATAATATACATTTTCAACGATTTGACCGTACAAACTGTCGTCATAAATTATCACTATTTCTTTTTATTTGTTGCCCACGCACGTATAACCCGATCAAGAAGCGATATTTGAAAACTCTAACGTAAACTAAGGTCCTATTAAGGAGAGAAGTAGCATCGGCGGAATTAGGGAGAAGACAATCTTTGAACGTAAATGTTCGCTTGGATATCAGCAGGGTTCGCTTCGAGGCACACAATATTTATTAAAATGGATTCACGCGTGTACTGTTCGCTTCGATATCACTTCAGGTTTGCTTGGAAACTGATCAAGTGTCACAATCTCGACGTCTCTATCTCCAAATTTTAAGACGGGGATTTCTCTGGGGTTTTAATCTTAGATTGTTTATCATTGTATCATGCGGGAGATCGCCTCGAGTCTGGTGACTAAATCTAGCTAGGGTATTCTATATTCTAGAATTGTTTATCATTGTATCATCGTGTGTAGCGATTAGGTCTAAAGATCTAGGGAGTTCTTCGGGGAGAAGAGGCGTGTGGCCAGTACGGGGGTTGATTGGCTAGGGCCAACTGGTTCTAGCCTTCTAGGGTATAGTCATTATAGAAAATAATTTTTATTTCTAACACAAATTGATCTTAACGCTATAAGATCGAATTTTTATATCCTTAACAATTTTTATTTTAATGATTTAGTTTTTCTTTTCGCTGATTTTAATAATTTAAATCACTATTTCTAGTATGATTCAACTCTATTTTATTCAAGATCTTGATTTGTGAAAAAAATGTTAATCATTTTTAATAATTCTTATTGTCTCTTCCCCTAAGAAAACCACTAGATCCAATTACAAATATCACCAACCAAAAATCACTGCCCAAATATTTGCTCAGAGATGCTCTCAACATGTAGTAGGAATAAATATAAATATGAAACACAAGAAGGATGGAAAGTGCAATAGTTAAAAGGCGCAGGTGATTACATTCATAATAATTATCTATATTTATAGCAACATCTTTGGGTATAGAATAAATAAATATTGATTATCACCATTCCTTTTAAGACTAAATTGATGAACTTATATGCTTTATATTGCTAATGGTGATAGTTATGGAGGAAATTAGGTGGAATACTAATCATTATGTGCAACTAGTCATGATATTTTGGGCATAGAATTAGGTACAGAATTCAGATTGTTGTGATTTAATTGGCGATAAAAAGGTAATATAAAGAGATACAACTTTGCTGAATAGTGTAACTACTGAATGACAATCTACTGAGGTCAAAGCAGTGAACACAACTAGAATACTGGTCATGCATATATGTTGATGCTTGTATTGCAATGTTTTGATGATCATATCTTTTGATTCAAGAAGAGCCTCGAGATGCACCCCATTTGGGAAAGGCCCTCGTGTTTTGTACATTTTTGAAGAAGACATATTTTCTGAAATGGTGGCATTAGCCTATTATATATATATATAAAAGGAAACTACATCATGGCTACATCATGGTAGAAAGTTCTAAAGCATTTAGCCTAAGGATATCTTGGGGTAGGGGCATTCCCTATTCCCATGAGAAGTTACCATTGCAGCCCAACTTTGCTAAGCAATCAACAACATTGTTTACACTTCTTTGGATAAGAGATAAGTGCAACTGTGGAGTATCTTTTAATAGATTTGTAATTCCGGCTTCTGTGTCCCCCAAGTAGTGCCCTCCAAGGATTTGCTTTAGTTGGATGAACGTTTACGGAGAGTCACCTTCGAGAATAACTCCTATGCATGATGAAAAGAAGCTATCTAGCCGATCGGTCAACATGTCGAAGCTGAAAAGTGCATCCTTGGGACATATTTCCATAAACAACATGAAACACGATCTGGACATGGTCGTGTTTCAGGTCATGTTAATCACGTGGCACCCTAAAATCAAGCCTATAGAGAGCTAGCTCAAAACTGAAAGAAGGGGGTTCGGTTTTGGAGTGTCCTTGTGGCGAAAACTAATGGAAAGAAAAGGAAGAGGCATTGTAGAGATTGAATATCAAAGATCAAAGTTGGATTTCATTGTAGATAGAGGTTTTTTTTCATGTTTATATTTTCTTACTTTTGTATTGTTGTACACCCGTAAAGGCCTTAGGACGCACCTGAGGAAAGCCCCGAAAAAGAGAGGCGGGGTCGACAATCAAAGAGCGCGATAGCACGCAGGCTGCACCCCCCGACCGCACCGCCCTTAGGGGTGCGGCCGGCCAAGTCGCACCCCCCAAGGGGGTGCGACCAAGCCGCACCCCCCAAGGGGGTGCGACCAAGCCGCACCCCCCTTGGAGTGCGGCCAAGCCGCATCCCCCCTGTGGGGGGTGCGGCCAAGCCGCACCCCCTTGGAGGGTGCGGCCAGTCCGCACCCCTCCTTGGGGGTGCGGCCAATCCGCGCCCACCCCTCCTCGGGGTGCGGTCCGGCGCCCTCCCCTCGCCAAAGGATCTGGTCCCCCCTTTGGGGGACAACTCCCCGTCCGCCGTCCGCCCGAGGCGTCCCGCACTTGGAGCGCTTCGGCGCTAGCACGCGCTCAGAACGTTTCTGAGCGCGATCAGGAAGTTTTCTCACTTTTTGTCTTTCCGGCTTCTCACTTTTTGTCTTTCCGGCTTCTCACTTTTTGTCTTTCCGGCTTCTCACTTTTTGTCTTTCAGGCTTCTCACTTTTCAGGAACGGCCAGTCGCCTTTTTCGCCTCCAACAGAGCTGCCCGAACTGCCCGAGCCGCCCAAGCTGCCCGAAGGGCAAGGTGGTCATTTACGAAAAATGGCGATCCGTGTGCCCCAAACCGGAAAATATGATTCGTCCACCAAGCATTTATGGAAACTGCCAACGACAAGATTACCAGACTACCCCCGGCCAAAGCTATAAAAAGGGCCCTGGGGCTTCATTTGAAGGGACCTTGACTTCGGGACCTGGGAGAGCTCCTTGCAGACTTTTGCGGAATTCTCCTTCGGTGCTTGAAGATTTCCTTTCCGGACTTAAAGATTTCCTTTATCCCGAAAGGCGACGCAGCAGCTCACTTTTGTTCCCCGGAGCAGCTCACTTTTGTTCCCCGGAGCAGCTCATTTTTGTTCCCCGGAGCATCTCACTTTTGTTCCCCGGAGCAGCTCACTTTTGTTCTCCACCTTTCTCAGAAGGAGAAAAGGACTTAGTTTTTTCCAAGAGGCGGCCTGTCGCCTTCGGATCTCTCTATCTCTCTACTGCTGTAACGAGTTGCGGCCTGTCGCACTCGAGTTCTAAGTCTCACTTTGTAACCCCCCTTAAGATAGTGGAATTTGGTCGGCACAGCTCCGACCACGTGGTTTTTTACCCTTTCCGGGTTTTCCACGCTAAAAAGTCCCAGTGCAATCAACGAATCTCTAATTGACTGTTTGCGCGCTTAGCCCGCTCACGAGCTAAGGCGGTTCAATCAAACCGGTCTACCAAGAGCCCTAAGCGTTCCGCAACAGTTTGGCGCCGTCTGTGGGAACTTTCCTGAAAAACTCTTCGAGAGCCAACTGCTATGGCGAGGAGGAGTGCTCGCATTACTGAAGGATCGATGCTGGAAGGACGCATCGACCCAGCTCCTTCCCACTCACTTATCAATGCACCTCCCGCAGAGGAGGCACTGCCAGCACCTGCATCAGATTTGGAGGCGCGCATGCAGTAGATCGAAGAACATCAAGCTGAGATGTTGGCCCTCGTGAGGAATCTTGGGGCTCCTCAAGTTCCGAACCAACCGCCAACTTTAAACGCACCGCCGCCCCCCGGCTCTGAATCATGCCCCGAACGGGGAGGCTGTCCAAGAAGACGAAGCTTCAGAAGGATTCTCCAATGCGGCAAATAACGCTCACCTTGGCCCACCAGCTGGAGGCCCAGAAGCTGATCATCGCCGCCACCACCACGAAAGAGCTGCCCCTGAGCAAGCAGTGGAAAGAGCTACGCGGGGAGAGATACGCAACATGATAGAGGAAGAATATGCCCAAGCAGGACGACGCGCCGCTCTCACCCGCCGTCCCGCGCATCATGACTCCCCGCTATCACCTCAAGTCTTAGCCCATCCAATTCCTAATGGCTTCAGGCTTCCCAACATCGAGACGTTCGAAGGGACGGACGATCCACTGGAGCACGTCAATCACTTCACCACCGTCATGAGGATTTACAGCGCTCCTGATCAGCTCCTCTGCCAAGTGTTCCCAGCAACCTTGAAGGGACAAGCGCGCACTTGGTTCCATTCCCTGCGGAATGGGGCCATCAACAACTTCACAGAAATGGCGTGGCAGTTCGTGGATCAGTTCATTGCCAACCGCCGAATTGTCCGGGATCCCTACCCACCTCTCAGGAATCCGCCAGAGCGATGGAGAGACACTCAAAGATTTCTTCCGACGCTTCACTACCGAGGCTCGACAGATCCCAGGAGTCGACCCCGAGCTCCTGCGAGGAGTTTTCCTGGGAGGACTCCGCCCAAGTGGCTTCTACTTGGCTCTCATGAGAGAAACCGTGCCAAGTTATCCCGACCTCGTTCATCGGGTTGAAGAACAGATAGCTGCAGATGAGGCTATCGAAGCACACCGTCGGCAATTCGAAGGAAGCCAGGGAAGGAAGAGGGGATCAGATCAAGCCCCTCGCGAACAAGAAGAACGTCGTGGCGGGGAGCGTCGCGGCGATGAACGTCGGCGTAACCACCAGAGGGATCTGGGACCACAGCCGCCCAGGACCTACACCCCGTTGAACACCACCAGAACGAATGTGCTCTACGTCATACAAAACAACCCCGAGCTCCGCATGCCCAGGATACCCCCGCCAAACCCGAGGGGCGACCAGTCCAGGTACTGCGAGTTCCATCGGGGAACCGGGCATACCACTGAGGAGTGCACCAGACTCAAAGACGAGATCGAGCGCCTCATCCGCCAGGGACTCCTGGGAAGATTCTTACAAGGCCAGATTCCCAATCAGCCCCAGCAGCCTAGGGATGCAGGGGAGCAGCCTCCCGCCCCCCCCCCCCCCCCCCCCCCCCCCCCCCCCCCCCCCGTGGCACGGGGGGAGGAAGGCCGATGGTAGGAGAAATCGAGACGATCGCCGGACCCCCCCGTCTCAGCATCACAGATCCTCTCAATTGCCCAGCCCGCAAGAGACCATGAAAACAAAAAACTCAAGCAAGATATTACGATAGCTTTCGGAGACGAAGACTTGCAAGGGTTGCGGCTTCCGCACCAGGATCCACTCGTGATCAGCGCAGGGATCGGGGATCCCTGCTTCAAGGTGAAGAGAATACTGGTCGACAATAGAAGCTCGGTCGATGTCTTATTTCTCTCCACTTTGCAAAGTATGAAGCTCACAAAAGACCAGCTTAGTCCTGCGGCCGGACCCGTCTACGGCTTCGATAACAGACCTGTCCCGGTGCAAGGCATGATCATTCTCCCAGTCACATTGGGCGAATTTCCAAGACAGTCAACGCACAACATCCAGTTCATGGTGGTAGAGTCCACCTCCGCCTACAATGCCATCTTCGGGAGACCGCTCCAGTCGATCTTCGGGGCAATCCCCTCCATTCCACACCTAGCTATGAAGTTCCCCACTGCCGCAGGAATAGGAGTCGTAAGAGGAGACCATGAGGCAGCCAGGACCTGCTACCTGAAGCAGGCCCAACCAGCAAGGGCGACCGCTCTCAACATCAATAACTTCGACCTGTGGGACGAGGCTACTTTGCAACGAGGAGCGCCCGTTGAAGGGCTGGTAGAAATACCACTCTCCCGGCTAGACCCGACTCGAACTGTTCAGGTCGGGTCACTCTTAACCCAAAAAGAGCGGGAAGAGTTCACCACCTTCCTGCAGAAGAACGAGGACATTTTCGCTTGGAGCCCAGAAGACATGCCCGGGGTAGATCCTAACGTTATCTATCATTCGCTAAACATCAACCCCGCCTGCAGACCTGTGATTCAAAAGAAGAGGAACTTTGCCCCCGAGCGTTTAAAGGCGATCGAGGAGGAGGTAGCTAAGCTCCTAGAGGCGCGATTCATACGCGAAGCAGAATACCCCACATGGCTCGCCAACGTAGTCATGGTGAAGAAGGCCTCGGGAAAGTGGCGGATGTGCGTCGACTACAGCAATCTGAACCAAGCATGCCCGAAGGACAACTTCCCCCTCCTAAGGATTGACCAGCTCGTCGATGCCACGACAGGCCATGAGCTTCTCAGCTTCATGGATGCTTATTCAGGTTACAACCAGATAAGGATGAACCCCGTGGACGAAGAACATACTGCCTTCCGCACCGACCGGGGAGTCTACTGCTACAAGGTGATGCCCTTCGGCCTTAAAAACGCCGGAGCCACCTACCAAAGGCTGATGAACAAGGTCTTCAAGGACCTCATCGGAGAAACGATGGAGGTTTACGTGGACGACATGCTAGTAAAGAGCGTCCACCGGCGCGACCACTTGGAAGACTTGGAAAAGTGCTTCCAGCTTCTCCGTCGCTTCCAGATGCGGCTCAATCCCAGCAAGTGTGCGTTTGGTGTGACGGCGGGGAAGTTTCTAGGTTTCATGGTAACCCATCGGGGAATTGAGGCCAACCCCGAGAAGATCAAGGCGTTGGAGGATATGTCGCCACCTCGCTCAATTAAGGAAGTACAACGCCTAAATGGGAGGATCGCTGCTTTGTCCTGTTTCCTATCACGAACGGGAGACAAGTACCTCCCCTTCTTCAAAATCCTCCGGGGAGCACGACATTCAGGTTCCAGTGGACGGACGAGTGCCAAGTGGCCTTCGAGCTTCTCAAGCAGTACCTGGTTTCGCCACCGCTTCTGTCAAAGCCCACCCCCGGGGAAACTCTGTTCTTGTACCTGGCCGTGTCGCCTACGGCTCTTAGCTCAGTGCTCGTGAAAGACGAGGGAGGGGTGCAGCGACCAATCTACTACCTCAGCAAAGTCCTCACCGACACCGAAACCAGGTATCCGACAGCGGACAAGACAGCCTTGGCTCTTGTTTTCTCAGCTAGAAAACTTAGACCCTACTTCCAGGCTCATGCGGTCAAGGTGTTGACGCAACTCCCATTACGGGCAATCCTCCAAAAGCCGGAAGTCTCGGGGAGACTTGTAAAGTGGGCCGTAGAACTCGGCGAGTTCGACATCCAATTCCTGCCTCGGCCCGACATCAAGTCGCAGGTGCTCGCCGACTTCGTGGTGGAATACACCATCCCGCCAGAAACAACCCTCATCAAAGACACCACCAGCCCCCATTGGACCCTCTATGTCGACGACGCCTCTGGAGCTGAAGGGGCCGGGGCAGGATTGCTCCTCATAAGCCCCGAAGAGATCACCCTGGATTACGGACTCCGACTAAAGTTCCCCGCAACAAATAACATCGCGGAATACGAAGCACTTATCGCCGGACTCCGACTCGCCATCGACTGCAAAGCTGAGAACCTAACGATCTATACAGACTACCAACTCGTGTTCTCACAGGTTGAAGGAGATTACGAGGCTAAGAGCGAACAGATGGCGAAGTACCTCGCATTCGCGAAATCACTTCTCCAGAAGATCTCATCGTATCAGATTCTACACATCCCCCGAGAGCAGAATTCCAGGGCGGATGCTCTATCCAAGCTCGCCACCTCACCCTCCAGCTACCAGTCTCGAAGACGCCGAATCGAAGAAGTCGTGATCCCAAGCATTCAAGGGCCATGGGAAATCGCAGCCATTCACCAGGAAGAGTCATCCTGGATGACCCCGTTGCGAGCTTACCTCGAGCAAGGGGACCTTCCCGAAGATCGCCTAGAGGCGCGAAGGCTACGAATGCGGGCAGCATCGTTCACCATTATAGATGGGGAGCATTACAAACGGGCATTCTCAGGACCATATCTAAAATGCCTGCCAGCGGGCGAGGCAGACTATGCCCTCAGGGAAGTAAACGGAGGAGTCTGCGGAGAACACCTAGGCGGGAAGGCATTAGCGCGAAAAATACTGCGACAAGGCTTCTATTGGCCAACAATGAGGAAGGACGCGACCGACTTTGTCCAGAAGTGCAAAAGCTGTCAGCTGCACGCCAACATGCCTCATCAACCCCCGGTCTCACTTTCCACGCTACAGAGTGCGTGGCCATTTGCGCAGTGGGGGATCGACCTCCTCGGTCCCCTACCTCTAGCATCCGGGCAGAGGAAGTTCATCATCCTAGCCATAGATTACTTCACCAAATGGGTGGAGGCAGAGCCCCTGGCCAAAATTACTGAGGAAAACGCCAAGCAATTCGTCTGGAAGAACATCGTCTGCCGCTTCGGCATCCCAACTGCGATCATTGCCGACAGCGACACTCAATTCACTGGGAAGTCCTTCACCAAGATGTGCGAGGACCTGAAGATCAACCTGCGTCACACGGCCGTGGCACATCCGCAAACCAACGGACAAGTAGAAGTCACAAACCGCACCATCCTCAAAGGACTGAAAACACGCTTGGAAGAAGCCGGGGGACAGTGGGTAGACGCGCTCCCGAATGTGTTGTGGGCGTATCGCACAACAGAGAGGACTCCTACATGGGAGACACCTTTTAACCTCTGTTACGGAACCGAAGCTATCATCCCCATCGACATCGGCGTTCCGAGTGCTCGAGTACTAACCTTCGACCCCAACAAGAATGATGGACTGCTCCGAGAAAACCTCGATCTAATCCCAGAAGTTCGAGACAGCGCTGCTCACCTCGCTGCACTCTACCAAATGCGTGTCTCCCGGACCTACGACAGGAGGGTGAAGCCCAGACCAATCAACGTAGGAGATCTCGTCTTACGCAGCGTCGAGGCCGCCGGCAAAGGCCCCCAAGGAGATAAGCTCTCACCGGCCTGGGAGGGCCCGTACGTAGTCACCACAGTCGTGAAACCCGGAACATACAGGCTCAGGACGGCCGAAGGGAAGACTTTGCCACGCACCTGGAACGCTCAAAACCTGCGCCGCTTTTACCAGTGATCCAGGGACCTCTACCATGTACTAAGCCACGAGCTCAAGCTCGCGCAAACTTATCTTCAATTTATGTACAAGCCGCGAGCTCAGACTCGTGCACCTATTTTGACACTTACACTCACTTAAGAAAAACTTTATAAAGAGGCCCTGCCTCTGGAGCTTTGCACCGCCGTCGATTGAAGGTTCGCCATTCTCCTCCGCCGTCGAGTCCCAGCGTCGTAGGGGCCTGCCCCCCTTACGTTCGCCCCCGGTTTGAATACACCAGCTATTCACCGGCCACTTCGGGGCCCTGCCCCGGGGACTTTGCACCGCCGTCGATTGAAGGTTCGCCCTTCTCCTCCGCCGTCGAGTCCCGGTGACGTAGGGGCCTGCCCCCCTTACGTTCACCCACGGTTTGAATACACCCGATATTCACCGGCCAAGCCGCGAGCACAGACTCGTGCAAAAAAGCCGCGAGCGCAGACTTGTGCAAAAAGCCGCAAGCATAGACTTGCGCAAACTAATTCTCTATTGTGTAAAAGTCGTGGGCTCAGAACCGCGCAAGCTAATCTGCCAAGCCGCACCCCCTTGGAGGGTGCGGCCAGTCCGCACCCCTCCTTGGGGGTGCGGCCAATCCGCGCCCACCCCTCCTCGGGGTGCGGTCCGGCGCCCTCCCCTCGCCAAAGGATCCGGTCCCCCCTTTGGGGGACAACTCCCCGTCCGCCGTCCGCCCGAGGCGTCCCGCACTTGGAGCGCTTCGGCGCTAGCACGCGCTCAGAACGTTTCTGAGCGCGATCAGGAAGTTTTCACACTTTTTGTCTTTCCGGCTTCTCACTTTTTGTCTTTCCGGCTTCTCACTTTTTGTCTTTCCGGCTTCTCACTTTTTGTCTTTCAGGCTTCTCACTAATTTTCAGGAACGGCCAGTCGCCTTTTTCGCCTCCAACAGAGCTGCCCGAACTGCCCGAGCCGCCCAAGCTGCCCGAAGGGCAAGGTGGTCATTTACGAAAAATGGCGATCCGTGTGCCCCAAACCGGAAAATATGATTCGTCCACCAAGCATTTATGGAAACTGCCAACGACAAGATTACCAGACTACCCCCGGCCAAAGCTATAAAAAGGGCCCTGGGGCTTCATTTGAAGGGACCTTGACTTCGGGACCTGGGAGAGCTCCTTGCAGACTTTTGCGGAATTCTCCTCCGGTGCTTGAAGATTTCCTTTCCGGACTTGAAGATTTCTTTCATCCCGAAAGGCGACGCAGCAGCTCACTTTTGTTCCCCGGAGCAGCTCACTTTTATTCCCCGGAGCAGCTCACTTTTGTTCCCCGGAGCAGCTCACTTTTGTTCCCCGGAGCAGCTCACTTTTGTTCCCCGGAGCAGCTCACTTTTGTTCTCCACCTTTCTCAGAAGGAGAAAAGGACTTAGTTTTTTCCAAGAGGCGGCCTGTCGCTGTAACACCCCAAATCTGGTAGTTCCGCGAAGTAGGCGGAGTGGTAGTGCGGCACGTGAAGCAGGCTAGAATTTTCCCTGTCTGCTCTTAGCGCACGATCAGTGGCCTCATCGCGCACGACCAGTGATCGTGTGCCAGCGATCGTGCGTTAATTCAGAAGAGAATCGAGTTCTGTCTCGGACAGTGCGCACGACCATTTCCCTCTTCGCGCACGACCAGTGATCGTGCGCCAGCGATCGTGCGCTTATTCGCAAGAATTCAGAGTTCTGTCCCGGATAGTGCGCACGACCATTGCCCTCGTCGCGCACGACCACTGACCGTGCGCCTGTGATCGTGCGCCCTGTTTATTCTGTTCCGCGATTTTGAGCGGAGAAGAAGATCCGACCGATCAAATCTCTTGGAATTCGATCCAACGGCTGGGATTTAATGCTGGGGGGTCTTAGGGCTTTGGAGAGGGATTAAACCCTCATTATTTCATAGTGTTTCTCTCTCCTAGGCTAGAGGAAGAAGAAGGGGGCAAGGAAGAAGAAGAGGAGATTTCGCCATTGACGGAGCTCCGGAGCTCCGTTTCGCGAGCCGTTTCCAGATCCGGAGAGTGCAGCCCGGTGCGGTTCTTTCCCTCCGCGTAGAATCTCGGATCCATGGCGAAGAGGAACACGTCTAGGGTAACGATTCTTCCTCCCGAACTTTGGACTTGTATTTGTCCATTTATTCCTCTTTCCTTGCTTGCATGAGGTATCTCTTTCACCAAATGGGTGAAGTGTAGGATTTCCTCAAGTCCTTCGGGACCCCGGGTAGATTGTGTCCGTCCCCGGCATATTGCATGTAGAAAATCCGGTAGTCGTGCGGATTTAGGCATTTTGTGTGAAGCCTATTCGTGGCCGTGAGCCCGAATCGGTGATGCTTGATTTGCGACGTTGCATTTAGGTTAGACCTAGAATGCGTGCCGGAGAATGACTCCGTGAACTCACCTATAGTATTGCGGGAGTTAAGTGTAGGCGTCTTGTGAAGATCCCTACGAAAGCCCCATGCTTTGAGTTTTGGATGAAGGCAAACCTTCACCACGTTATTGATGCGGAGCGTATGTACCTCCCTTGTTGAGAATTCGCGAAGCCTAGATCCTTGTGAAGGGGTTAGGTGCGTAGCGTATATTTTTGTGTAGCACTTGAAAGTGCTAAACCCTTACGGGCCGAGGTGAAGCCGTACCCGCGTCGTGCGATAGATCGCGACGATTAGAGCACGGGCAAAGCTGAACCGAACCCGTTTCCATGCAGATCGGCGAGAGGTCCCTTCCTCATGAAGGCCGTATGATCATGGGAGAGGTCGTGGAAGGTGTCATACCTAGACCGACCAAAAGCTCTTGTTTCCCACCTAAGGTTGTGACCCTTAGGGTGGAGTGTTGTGAATTTGATGTTATGTTTAGCCTCATGCGATTTGCTTAGGCGGTTGTGGGAAACCTTCGGGTGAACCCAACCAACATCACGTGCATACCTAGGTTCCCTTCTTTTTGATGCTCAACCTAGAAGATTGATTGTGCTTGAAACCTCACCTTGTGTAGTTGCACTCTCTTTAGATTTAGTACTTGTGCTAGTATGGCTTACTTGCAGGGTAGAATCTCCGCCACCCCGGGAAAGGGGTGGGGTCGTTATAATTTGGTCAGCTGTGCTGACCGTTGCCTTGTTTACCACCGCTTGGTGGAATGTTCTTATGCAGGTGCAGGTGAGCCTAGCGGGAAATAGCGGGCATTGGTCCTCTTGTTGTCCTTTTGCTGAGTTGGCCCTCGAAGGCCAGCCTTTTTCCTGTTTTCTCATGTATTGCCGGCCTGCGTGCCGATGTATGCTTTTAGAGTTTTGTACATTGATTTGATGTAAGGCCCTAAGGCCGTAACTCTTATTTCTGGATTCGTTCCTATGATAGTGGACATGTCTATTTGAATGGTTTAATTAATGCTTCCGCTTACGTTTTGTACTCTCGTTAGTTGTTACTTTTCTGGTTATCACCTTTTAACTCCTAGCTAGTGTGGTTTGTATGGCGTGGGGTCCCGGCCGGACCTGCTGTTATACTTTTTGTACTGGCAGGGTGTTACAATTTGGTATCGGACTTAAGGCGTCGATCCGTAGTTTAGCGAATTCGGGACGAATTCCTTTTAAGGGGTGGTGCGCACGGGCTGTGCATTCACCTAAAACGACAAAAACTAATAAGAATGTCCACTTAGGAATGAAAAAACATACTTGTTTGCGGAACCTGAGCGTTCCATGATTGATGTTTGATATGTTTAGGGTCACTAGAAGTGCTGCGGGGCGGTCTCAACCCCGTAACACCGCTGAAAGTAGTGGGTCGGCTGAGGTGCCAGCGACCACTCCTTCGGCTGAGATGATCAGAATGGTCGCAGAAGCAGTCTTCGCGATGATCAATGCTCAACCGCAAAGGCTTGCACAGCCTGCTACGCCTACTACTGATGCAGCCCCGGTAGTTGAACCTGCAGTGGAACCTGCGGTAGCACCAAGGGTTGATGCCCCTGTGCCAGTAGCTGCAGTGGAACCGGCGTTAGCACCGAGGGTGGAGCGTCAAGTTGCGCAAGTAATTGCGGGGCGAGCGCGTGACCAGCAATTAAAGCACTTCTTGAGCTTTAATCCTCCCACTTTCTCGGGATCTGAGTCCCCAACGGTGGCAGAAGACTGGTTGTCAAGAGTTAGAAGAACTCTGAGGGCGACGGCGACGGACGAAGCCATGATGGTCACCTTAGCCACTTTCCTTCTTGACGGAGAGGCTGTGCTGTGGTGGGAAGAGCAGGAACTGCACAAATTCGGCGATAGAGACATTACTGAAATATCAATGGCTGAGTTTTCAAAGTCGTTCCTCCAGCGGTTTATCCCCTCTGCCCAACGCATTGCGTTACAAAACCAGTTCCTGAGGTTAACTCAAGGTGATCGCTCCGTTGACGATTACTTACATGAGTTTACCAGACTGAGTCGTTATGCGGGGGCATTGGTGGAGGATGAGGAGACGAAGACGAATAAATTCTATGAAGGGCTTCGGGACGAGTTGAGGCTGCTCCTTGCAGGCCCTATGACGTTTGGCTTCCAAGTGATGGTGCAAACCGCCAGATCTTTGGAGTTGGACATGAAGAGGGTACAAGCAAAGAGTGTTGTAAAGAAACCCGAGTTTCATGCGCCGGCCTCTCAGTCCAAGCCGGACTTCAGAAGGAACAAGCGGAAGTTCAAGCAGGCGGAACCAGCTTCTTCGAATGTTTCGGGAGCCACGACCGCGCGGACTCCTATTACGTGTTTCACCTGCGGGAAGGTGGGACACAAAGCTGCGGTGTGTCGAAGTGGTCCCCCAAAGGCGGCAAACCGAGCGGCGGATTATGCTCGGGCTGCGGAAAAGGGCAAAGCGGCAGAGTCTTCGGCCTCCCAACACATTCCGACTCAGCCGAGAGTCTATTCGCTTGGCCAACAAGAAGCTATACGACAAACCGACGTCGTCACAGGTACGAATTAGAAGTTAGCTTTTACAGCTATGTATATGATTCTCACTGTTGTACGACTATGTGTTATTTGTGAACAATTAGGTTTCGTCCTAATTTTCAACTATCCGGCGAGAGCTCTATTCGATACGGGTGCATCGCACTCTTTTCTGTCTGAGGACTTCGTGGTGCGAATCGGAGTGCCGTCTACCTTTGTAGAGGATAGATTGGAAGTAGTGCTGCCCAATGGATCTCGAATGAGTGCGGATAGGAAGAGCCGTGTGAAGGTGCGAGTCGGAAGTCAAGATTTCGACTTGGAAGCGTCGTTACTACCGTTAGCTGAATTCGATGTGATCATCGGCATGGACTGGCTCTCGGAGCAGCGAGCATGCATAGATTGCAATACAAAGGAGATCACTCTGGGAACGAACACCGACGATGAAACCACATTCGCCGGTATGCGAGGAGCGAGCAAGACGCTGATGTCTGCTCTCCAGGTGGTTAAGGCGGTGAGAAAAGGCGCCGAGTTGTTCTTCACCTTGTTGGAGGCTTCGGAGCCAAAGCCCAGGTTGTGTGATGTCCCAGTTGTAGCGGAATACGCCGACGTGTTTCCTAACGAACTCCCTGGGGCTCCGCCTCATCGGGAGATTGATTTCTGTATCGAGTTGGTGCCAGGTGCCAAACCTGTGGCCCGCTCACCATACAGAATAGCGCCAAAGGAATTGGCAGAGTTGAAGGTCCAATTGCAAGAGCTGCTAGAGCAAGGCTACGTACGTCCAAGTTCTTCGCCTTGGAGTGCACCGGTCCTCTTTGTGAAAAAGAAGGATGGGAGCTTGCGTCTATGTATTGATTATAGAGAGCTAAACAAGTTGACCGAGAAAAACCGATATCCGATTCCTAGAATCGATGATCTATTCGACCAACTGATGGGGTCGACGGTTTACTCCAAGCTAGACCTAAGGTCCGGCTACTATCAACTGCGAATAAGAGAATGTGACATTCCAAAGACAGCGTTCAGTACCCGCTTTGGGCACTTTGAGTTCACGGTAATGCCGTTCGGTCTATCCAACGCACCGTCGGTATTCATGGACTTGATGAATAGGACATTCCGAGAGTATTTAGATCAATTTGTGATCGTCTTCATCGACGACATTTTGGTATACTCTCAGTCGGAAGAGGAGCATGTAGGGCATCTGCACGCAGTCCTGAGCACCTTGAGGAGGAGTCAGCTATATGCCAAGTTCTCCAAGTGCGAATTTTGGCTACCGTCAGTGGCATTCCTTGGTCATGTTGTTAGTGGCGAAGGAATTGCAGTTGATCCGTCGAAGATAGAAGCGATCCAAGCGTGGCCTTTGTTGAAAAACGTAGCGGAAGTCCGAAGTTTCTTAGGACTTGCCGGCTATTATAGGCGCTTTGTGGAAAACTTCTCGAGGATCGCACTTCCTCTCACAAAACTGACTAGGAAGGATCATAAGTTCGTTTGGTCGCCCGAGTGCGCACGAGCTTTTGAAGAGCTAAAGAGCCGTCTGACCACGGCGCCCATTCTATGCTCGCCACAGGGTACGGAAGGCTACGAAATATATAGCAACGCCTCAGGAAGTGGTTTGGGTTGTGTCCTAGTGCAGTTCGGGAAGGTAATTGCCTACGGCTCCCGGCAACTGAAGGTTCACGAGAGGAATTACCCGGTCCATGATTTGGAGCTAGCGGCCGTGGTTTTTGCCCTCAAACTTTGGAGGCACTATCTATATGGCGTGAAGATCGATATCTTTACCGACCATAAGAGCCTCAAGTACTTACTAGACCAAAGGGAGTTGAACATGCGCCAAAGGAGGTGGATGGAGTTCCTTGGGGACTACACCTTCGATATCAAATATACTCCCGGTAAAGGAAACGTAGTTGCAGACGCGTTGAGTCGTCGGGCTCCCGCGCAAGCAAATTGGATTTTGATGCACGATGAGCGTCTAATCCGTGAGCTAGAAGAAATGGAGATCATATGCATTGATAGGAGAACGTCTACTTCAGCATGCTTGAACTGGACGGAAGTTCACTACGACCTTGCCGACCGAGTTCGACAAGCATTGGAGTTGGACGAGAGCTTGAAACGGTACAAAGCGGAAACCGTTGAAGGGTTAAACGCTGATTTCTCCTTCGAAGACGACCTTATGTGGAAGCAGGAAAGGTTATGCATCCCAAACGTTGGTACTCTACGGGCGGAATTGATGTACGAGGCTCATCATACCAAGTACTCGATCCACCCGGGGAGCACTAAAATGTTTATGGATATGAAGAAACTGTTCTGGTGGCCGGGCATGAAGAAAGACATTGCCCTTTACGTGGCCAAGTGTCATACTTGCGCGTTGGTGAAAGCGGAATGTCAACGTCCCGGTGGGTTCCTGAAGTCCTTGCCGATTCCGGAGTGGAAGTTTGATGATATTTCGATGGATTTCGTGCACGGATTGCCGAGATCGCAACATGGAAACGACGCCATATGGGTGATCGTGGACCGTTTTACAAAGGTATCACACTTCATTCCGAACCGGAAGGATGATTCTGTAGAGAAGCTAGCAAAGCTCTATGTGGATAGTATCGTGAGACTGCACGGTGTCCCTCGTAGCATCGTCAGCGATCGTGACGGGCGTTTCACGTCGAAAGATTGGAGGCTTATCCATGAACTGTTGGGCACAAAATTGAAGTTCAGTACGGCCTTCCACCCGCAAACGGATGGACAGACCGAGAGAACCAACAGGACTATGGAGGATATGCTCCGAATGTGCGCTCTAGACTTTGGAAAGAGGTGGGAGGATCACCTCTATATGATCGAATTCGCCTACAATAATAGCTACCAAGCCAGCATAAAGATGGCTCCTTTCGAGGCCCTCTATGGTAAGAAGTGTCGTACGCCGTTGTCTTGGGCGGAAACGGGCGATACTAAGCTATTGAAGCGAAAGGATGTTGAAGAAGCAACTTCGACGATCCGGGCTGTACGCGAAAGGCTATTGGTTGCCCAGGATAGGCAAGCAAAGTATTTCAACGCCAAGCATAGGAACTTAGAGTTCGCCGTCGGTGACCGGGTTTACTTGAAGATCAAACCGTTCAAAGGGGTATCAAGGATTCGACGCTTGAAAAAGCTCAGTCCGAGGTACTTAGGACCGTTCGAGATCGTGGAGCGTGTTGGTGATGCGGCTTATCGGCTTGCACTATCTGCAGAGCTGAGCGGTCTGCACGACGTGTTCCACATTTCAGTGTTGAGGAAGGCAGTGCAAGAGCCTACTCATATCGTTGCGGTCGGCAAAGTTCCGGTCGATAGTGGGTTGTCGACGAAAGTCAAGCCTTTACGCATCGAAGATACCGAAGTAAAGCAGCTGCGGAACAAGTCCATTCGGATGGTAAAAGTCCGGTGGGATAACTGCGGCCGAGAGGAGCTCTCTTGGGAGAGAGAGAAAACGATGCTTGCGGAGTATCCCGAGCTATTTCCCTCAGGTAAAGTATAACTGTAATTTATGCTATTACTGTTTCCTGGATTTCGGGACGAAATTCTTTTAAGGAGGGTGGAGTTGTAACACCCCAAATCTGGTAGTTCCGCGAAGTAGGCGGAGTGGTAGTGCGGCACGTGAAGCAGGCTAGAATTTTCCCTGTCTGCTCTTAGCGCACGATCAGTGGCCTCATCGCGCACGACCAGTGATCGTGTGCCAGCGATCGTGCGTTAATTCAGAAGAGAATCGAGTTCTGTCTCGGACAGTGCGCACGACCATTTCCCTCTTCGCGCACGACCAGTGATCGTGCGCCAGCGATCGTGCGCTTATTCGCAAGAATTCAGAGTTCTGTCCCGGATAGTGCGCACGACCATTGCCCTCGTCGCGCACGACCACTGACCGTGCGCCTGTGATCGTGCGCCCTGTTTATTCTGTTCCGCGATTTTGAGCGGAGAAGAAGATCCGACCGATCAAATCTCTTGGAATTCGATCCAACGGCTGGGATTTAATGCTGGGGGGTCTTAGGGCTTTGGAGAGGGATTAAACCCTCATTATTTCATAGTGTTTCTCTCTCCTAGGCTAGAGGAAGAAGAAGGGGGCAAGGAAGAAGAAGAGGAGATTTCGCCATTGACGGAGCTCCGGAGCTCCGTTTCGCGAGCCGTTTCCAGATCCGGAGAGTGCAGCCCGGTGCGGTTCTTTCCCTCCGCGTAGAATCTCGGATCCATGGCGAAGAGGAACACGTCTAGGGTAACGATTCTTCCTCCCGAACTTTGGACTTGTATTTGTCCATTTATTCCTCTTTCCTTGCTTGCATGAGGTATCTCTTTCACCAAATGGGTGAAGTGTAGGATTTCCTCAAGTCCTTCGGGACCCCGGGTAGATTGTGTCCGTCCCCGGCATATTGCATGTAGAAAATCCGGTAGTCGTGCGGATTTAGGCATTTTGTGTGAAGCCTATTCGTGGCCGTGAGCCCGAATCGGTGATGCTTGATTTGCGACGTTGCATTTAGGTTAGACCTAGAATGCGTGCCGGAGAATGACTCCGTGAACTCACCTATAGTATTGCGGGAGTTAAGTGTAGGCGTCTTGTGAAGATCCCTACGAAAGCCCCATGCTTTGAGTTTTGGATGAAGGCAAACCTTCACCACGTTATTGATGCGGAGCGTATGTACCTCCCTTGTTGAGAATTCGCGAAGCCTAGATCCTTGTGAAGGGGTTAGGTGCGTAGCGTATATTTTTGTGTAGCACTTGAAAGTGCTAAACCCTTACGGGCCGAGGTGAAGCCGTACCCGCGTCGTGCGATAGATCGCGACGATTAGAGCACGGGCAAAGCTGAACCGAACCCGTTTCCATGCAGATCGGCGAGAGGTCCCTTCCTCATGAAGGCCGTGTGATCATGGGAGAGGTCGTGGAAGGTGTCATACCTAGACCGACCAAAAGCTCTTGTTTCCCACCTAAGGTTGTGACCCTTAGGGTGGAGTGTTGTGAATTTGATGTTATGTTTAGCCTCATGCGATTTGCTTAGGCGGTTGTGGGAAACCTTCGGGTGAACCCAACCAACATCACGTGCATACCTAGGTTCCCTTCTTTTTGATGCTCAACCTAGAAGATTGATTGTGCTTGAAACCTCACCTTGTGTAGTTGCACTCTCTTTAGATTTAGTACTTGTGCTAGTATGGCTTACTTGCAGGGTAGAATCTCCGCCACCCCGGGAAAGGGGTGGGGTCGTTATAATTTGGTCAGCTGTGCTGACCGTTGCCTTGTTTACCACCGCTTGGTGGAATGTTCTTATGCAGGTGCAGGTGAGCCTAGCGGGAAATAGCGGGCATTGGTCCTCTTGTTGTCCTTTTGCTGAGTTGGCCCTCGAAGGCCAGCCTTTTTCCTGTTTTCTCATGTATTGCCGGCCTGCGTGCCGATGTATGCTTTTTAGAGTTTTGTACATTGATTTGATGTAAGGCCCTAAGGCCGTAACTCTTATTTCTGGATTCGTTCCTATGATAGTGGACATGTCTATTTGAATGGTTTAATTAATGCTTCCGCTTACGTTTTGTACTCTCGTTAGTTGTTACTTTTCTGGTTATCACCTTTTAACTCCTAGCTAGTGTGGTTTGTATGGCGTGGGGTCCCGGCCGGACCTGCTGTTATACTTTTTGTACTGGCAGGGTGTTACAGTCGCCTTCGGATCTCTCTATCTCTCTACTGCTGTAATGAGTTGCGGCCTGTCGCACTCGAGTTCTAAGTCTCACTTTGTAACCCCCCTGAAGATAGTGGAATTTGGCCGGCACAGCTCCGACCACGTGATTTTTTACCTTTTTCGGGTTTTCCACGCTAAAAAGTCCCAGTGCAATCAACGAATCTCTAATTGACTGTTTGCGCGCTTAGCCCGCTCACGAGCTAAGGCGGTTCAATCAAACCGGTCTACCAAGAGCCCTAAGCGTTCCGCAACATGTATTTCCCAATTTTATCGCAACGAACAGAAGACGTTAACAACAAAGCTAGCAAGATCAATCACAGAGGTGACTTAAAGAATTACAAGCTAGAGCATGCCCCACTTGGTCTCCCCTCGACAAACAAAATGGAAAACAAGATTTGTCAACCGAGTGAGCAAATGTAAAATATCAAGGATGAACGCACGTCCCGCCGAGAAAGTAACAACACCCAAAGAAATTGACATAATCACATTAGCACACATTAGCTAAACTAACTAGTATTTGGATTGAGATGATAGGTAGGATAAAATATATTATTGTTTGCAATGGCGGGCGCAGGAGTTTTACACAGTGTTGGCGAAACACAAAATTATTCAAATTTTTTTACAAATTACTCAAAATCTGCACAACTTATTTATAATAATAATAATTTATATACAACATAAAAATGAACTTGTTTATTAAAAAAAACTTTAATTAACAATGTACTAATTAATTTGTATAAAAAATAAATTTAAAACAAGATCATACTAACATAAAAAATAATTTTTTAAACAATAACGTAATAATAAGTTTGTTTATACAAAAAAATAAAATTTTAAACATAGCTACAAATTTATTTATAAAAAATAATTTTTAAATAATATAGTAATAATAAATTTATTTATAAAAATAATAATATAAATAGTGTAATCCTTTGGATCAGAACCCAAGATCTCATAAAACCAAATGAGACAAAAAAACCTATTTTTCATTATTGAAAAAATAATTTTTAATAATTCATTGTGAGCAGCCGCCTAAACTTGACCCTATGTAGATCCGCTCATAATTATTTGAGTGTATCTATTTCATAGTCTTGTGTATGTTTTCTACAATTTAAAAACCGTCATCAAAGTCAATTTTAATTGGCAATTGTTAACCGTACCCCAGTTTTGGCTATCCGCAACCCATTTTTATGAAGTATTATGCATTTTTTTGGAAATACGCCTTTTACAAGCATTTTTAGGAAAAATGTTAAACACAAAAGTTGTAGATATCGTCGATATCTACAACTTTCGTGTTGAACATTTTTCCTAAAAATGCATGTACAATGCGTATTTTAAAAAATTCGTTATAGTTACGCCCATGTTTAAATTCGAGCGGCAATATGTCTTGTACGTGCATTTTTAGCAAAAGTGTTCAACACGAAAGTTGTAGATATCGTCGATATCTACAACTTTCGTGTTGAACACTTTTCCTAAAAATGCTTGTACAAGCCGTATTTCCAAAACAATGCGTAATACTTCATAAAAATGGGTTGCGGATAGCCAAAACTGAGGTGCGGTTAACAATTGCCTTTTAATTTCAGAAAAAGAAAAATTGAAAATAAATTCTAAAATAATAAAGAACGAAGTTTTCAAGTACCGCTGTCCAACGGCATCAAATCTAATGGACCGCATCCCACCAAGCCCGTGAATTCTCGATTTTTTATATTTTATTTAGAATATTAAGTATCGTGATAATGATGGGTCATCTCCTGAATAATTACGGCGATTGTTATCCGCACTATAATTTTGGCTGTTCACGTTCTTTTTTGTATGAGTTATTACGCGTCTGTTGGAAATACGTCTTGTACATACATTTTTAGGAAAAATGTTTAACACGAAAATTGTAGATCTCGTCGAGAATTCGCGGGCTGCGGTAGTGGGGCGAGCTACTGCCAGCCTGTATTGTTGACGACATTATTTAAGCCCGCTGTTATGGGCAGACTATTTCAAGCTGTTACTTATGGGCAGACTATTTAATGCCGCTGGTATGATTTACAATATCATTTCTTATGCTATCTTATTTCTATCCCCGACAATAAACTATTGTGTTTATGCGCATTGTTTGAACAAAAATAGTCATAATCACCGTCATTTATTGAAGGAAAAAAAAAACTCACTGTGTTCATATTGGGTTTCTGTTAGGTTGGATGTTCATACAAAACTTATATATTATGGGGTTCAAGTACAATTATAGTAACGAACACAGGCAACCCATCCTATACTAAGTCCCATATATCGACTTATTGGACGAGGGTCGGCAAATGCCATGCAATGACTTACTCACACACCTATGGATACATAGACTCGACCAATTATTAAGCGGGTAGCCATATCACTAGATGCCTCATCGTCGTGACATGATGATAACAATGGGAAGATCATTCCCGCTTCTAAGATCGGGACTCACTACGATCCTAGGTCTTCCGTGTCGGTCATGGACCTCACTCGATCTTTTGGAGTGACATCCACCCTAACAACAATGACCTCTCTAAATCGTCTAGAGTGTGCAACCTACCGAGGTATTACACTAGGGTGCTACCCTAGTCACCCGTAAGGCACTCACCCTCTGCCATGAGTCTATCACACAACTTCCTGTCAGTGATCTCTATTCGGAAGAGCTGGTATACCTACCACACGATTGTCTATTCCTCATAAATATTTAGTGGTGGGTTAGGTCTTAGTAAAAAGATGTATTAATGTACGTCTACCGGTACTCTACTACAAAGCAAGTGGGTGGATATTGTTAATAAAAACTAAAGGTGTGTGTGCGTCACTACGTAATATATTATCGAAAATTGAGGATAATCGATTTTGCTGAATGCAGTGACAACACAATACACGAGGATCGTTCTTACTCAAAATTATTTATCTCAAGTGGAATTTTAAAACGCAGGCAATATTTTCTAAATGAGTGCACAACTTGAGAGACACACAAATATTGTAAAACTGAATAGAGCGGTAATTTAACTGAAGTGCGGAATCAATATATACCGTTCTTGGATTCCTGCTCGTTCTTCATGATGGCCGCGATTCCCAATAATTTTGAAGTATTCTTTCTTATGAATTCCGCGGCGCTAGCAGATCTCGTTAGCATACAAAATATACGTTATTTGGATCACTACAACAGGAGGTAATTAGTATAGAGTATGCAGATAAAACAATCGCTCGCTCCGAAAGAAGAAGCTCTGAATGTGCTAAACATTCCAGATCAAACACTTATTATTGTAATTCAATGGATGATAATAATCAGTGCTATCACACCTTTTAGAAATCAATTACCAAATCTGAAGTGATAAATTGCTAACGATAGTGATTTGGCTTCAGCATTGAAATAAAGCTACCATGTAAATTAAAACCATCCTCCGCATACAAATCCAGCCATTCACATCCAGATATGAAAATAAATGAATAATGTGATCAGAATACCTGAGATTTAGATCAATGTTGTGGCTGCAGTGGTGATCAATAAATATATATGTAGGGAGAGTCACAGATCTCTACACAGCAAGTGCTGAAGATGGCGATGGAGATCCAGTATGAGCTCGCTAGATGGTCGGTCGGTTATCGGATCTGCGCCTTTCCTGGATGCGAAATGAAGAACTGATTGTTAGATTTTTGAAGTGAGCTGTCGCCCGGCGACAGTGGCTGTCGCCCCAGCGACAGCTGGCGAGTATCCTACTCGCCGCCGAGTAGGCTTTTGCCTATAAATAGAGGGGTACCCCCCCTAAAGAGTACCAATTCTGGAAGTGGCGAGATTGTCATCAGAAGTGGCGAGTATCATCAACTCTGAGCGAGTTAGAGATACCAGAGTGCTACCTGGCGAGCATCGGACTTGGAGCGAGTTCGGAGAGCTCTCTTGAGCGAGTAGCGAGTAGAGGAGATATCGCCCGGCGACAGTGGATATCGCCCAGACGACAGCGAGAAGGAGAGGAAGCGCGCGCGGCGAGCGTGCGAGTATCCTGGAGTGCGAGCAGCGAGCTTGCGAGTATCTGGAGTGCGAGCAGCGAGCTTGCGAGGATCAGAGATATCGCCCAGGTGACAGCCGATATCGCCCCGGCGACAGCGAGGAGCGAGTATCACCATCCTGGTGTGCTCGGGAGAAGAAGCGGACCTTGTCCGTGACCTTGTCTTGCCTTCTATTGGCTGTTGTGATTCAAGTTGGATGCAACTTGTATTCAGCCGTGTTTATATGTAATTTGGTTGCCTAGTTGGAATATAGCCTTCTTTGTTCATCGTTGGTTCACTTGATTGGTAGCAAACTCAAAAAATCAACATGGTATCAGAGGGAGGTTGCTGAAGCAGCGCGTGCTATCGAAGTTCAAGGTTGCCTTCCAAGATGGACGGCGGAGGAGGTTATGCGAGAGGACTAGGAATCGAGCCGCTTACTCAAACCAACTACAAGAAGTGGATGTCTTGTATGGAGAGCTACCTTCTTGGAGAGGATCTCTGGGAGGTTGTTGGTGGTGGGGAGCAAAAGGAAGTAGTAGCTGCCGGTGATAATGATCCCGCTGTGAGAGCGTGGAGGAAGATCAACGCCAAGGCGGAGTTCACCTTGAAGAGAGCCATATCACCTGACTTGTTCGACCACATCATTGGTTGCAAGTCAGCGTCTGCGATCTGGATAACCCTCGATGGGTTATTCAACAAGAAGAATGTGGCGCGGCTACAATTCCTGGAGAATGAGTTGGCGAAGTCGACTCAAGGCGAGATGGCGATATCCACCTTCTTCCTGAAGGTGAAGAACCTATGCGGGGAGATCTCGGTCTTGGATCCTGAAGAGCCAATCTCAGAGGCGAAGTTGAAGCGGCACATACTCCGAGGCTTGAGGAAGGAGTATGTCCCCTTCGTTACTTTCGTGCAAGGATGGGATATTCAGCCCTCCCTTCTGGAGCTAGAGAACCTGCTATCGTCGCAGGAGAGCTTGGCGAAGCAGATGGCAGGAGTATCCATCTCAGGAGGAGATGGCGAGGCGTTGTTCTCAGGAAAGAAGAGATCCTGGGACAAGATAAAGAAGAACTCCGGAGAGGGACCTTCAACGTCCTCTCAGGGAGATGGGGGGAAGTTCCTTCCTGCCCGCGACGAGAAGGGGAGATACCTTTGCTTTGCCTGTAAGAAGTATGAGCATAAGGCAAAGGACTGCCGGTCTAATCTGAAGGCCGGTCATGCTGCTAACAAGGAGGGAGATCACCAGAGAGGTGGAGGAAGAGGTGGAGGTCACCAGGGCGGTGAGTGGGGGGACAATTTTTTCCTGGCAGAGATGACGACAACGTCAGTCGACGTCTTAACCTCCATCAACCTCGAGGACGACTGGATAGTGGATTCCGGTTGCGGGCATCATCTCACAGGAGATATGTCAAAGTTTGCCTCCTCGGCAGCATATGAAGGAACGGATGCTATCATCACTGCGGATGATACGGTACATCCCGTAGAGCGAGAAGGGAAGGTGTCCCTTGGGAGTAGAGAGAAGCCAGTGACACTGAAGAGTGTGTATCACGTGCCTGGCATGAAAAAGAACCTCTTCTCGGTGGCTAACGCCGTGGATGCTGGATACCACGTCCTGTTTGGACCGAAGGAGGTGAAGTTCCTGAAGAACCTTTCGTCTGTCGATGCTGACGTCACGCTCACCGGGAGAAGGGTGAAGGACTTGTATGTTCTGTCTGCAAGTGCCTACGTGGACAAGCTGAAGACGAACGACAGCGTTGTGATCTGGCATGCGAGGCTGGGTCATGTGGGGATGGACATGCTGAAGATGATGGCAGCAAAGGGCCTAGTGAGTGGCCTACCTCATCTCTCTTCCTGCGGCGACGGCCATGTATGCGAAGGTTGTCAGTTTGGAAAGTCACATCGACTTCCATTTGACAAGTCGGAGACCAGGTGTAGGGCACCTCTTGAGTGCGTACATGCTGATGTTATGGGGCCGTGCGCCACCCTTACTTATGGAGGAAATAAGTATGCGCTGGTCTTGGTGGATGACTTCACCCGCTATACGTGGGTATACTTTCTGAGAGAGAAATCAGAAGTATTCAGGAAGTTCCAAGAGTGGAAGGAACTTGTGGAGGGGAGGCTGGACCGCAGAGTGAAGAAGCTGAGAAGCGACAATGGAGGGGAGTTTACCTCCAATGAGTTTGCTTCCTTCTGCAGATGGTTCGGCATTCGGCGGGAGCTTTCCTGTGCTCACACCCCTCAGCAGAATGGGGTGGCAGAGAGGAAGATCCGCCATCTGGTGGAGACTACCAGGAGTTGGCTACATGCCAAGAGCATTCCCAAGGCCTTGTGGGCGGAGGGAATGGCGTGTGCTACTCATGTGATCAACAGGCTGCCTCTGAGTCCTAACAGGATGGTGTATCCACACCAGCTCATGTTCGGGGAGAAGCCCAATGTGGGTCACATGAAGGTGTTCGGTTCTACCTGCTTCGTGCACGTCCCGGACGCTCAGAGAACAAAGTTGGAGCCGAAGGAGAGGAAGTGTATCTTCATCGGCTACGATGAGCGGAAGAAGGGGTGGAAGTGCATGGATCCGCAGACTCACAGGTTCGTCGTCTCGCGCGACGTTGTGTTTGACGAACTGGTCTCATACCAGGGAGTCTCTTCTGTGGAGCTGCCTGAGAGTGGAGAAGCTAGCAGGGAAGAGGAGTGGGTCACTGAGGACCCTAGTGTGGAGTTGGAGTTATCTCCAAGTGCTCCATTGCCATCTGCCTCAGGAGGAGCATCTGGCTCAGGAGGAGCTTCTGGCTCAGGGGGAGCTACGAACTCAAGAAGCAGGGAGAGCACCGCTTCAGGAGGAGTTCAGAGAGGAGCTCAGAGAGGAGCTCAAGCAGAGGAATCTACCGGAGTGGTAGATAGTGGCCAAGCCTTGAGGAGGTCGAAGAGGACGATCGTCCCGCCTGCTCATTATAAGGAGGGGACCTTCGTGAGTCTGGTTTCCTGCTTCTTCGCAGGACCACTCGATGAGAGGGAACCTGCCTGCTTTGAGGATGCAGCTGGCATCAAGGAGTGGGACGAGGCCATGATCGAGGAGATGGAGGCCCTAAAGAAGAACGAGACATGGGACCTGGTTCCCATGGTGGAGGGCATCAAACCTGTCACCTGCAAGTGAGTGTACAAGGTGAAGAAGAGGGCTGATGGAGAAGTGGAGCGGTACAAGGCGAGGCTTGTCGCTCGAGGCTTCTCACAGACCTATGGAGAGGACTACGAGGAGACCTTCAGTCCCGTAGCGATGATGACGTCGGTGAGGATGATCATTGCCCTAGCAGCGTGCAGAGGGTGGAAACTATGACAACTGGACGTGAAGAACGCGTTTCTATACGGAGAGATCGACAAAGACATATTCATGGTGCAACCACCTGGATACGTGTCCAAGTCCCAGCCGCATCACGTCTGCAAGCTGAAGAAGGCCCTCTATGGGTTGAAACAGGCGTCGAGAGCCTGGTATGGAAAGATTGCGGAGTACCTGCAGTTCTGCGGCTACGATGCCTCAGATTCAGACTCCAGCATGTTCGTGAAGAAGGATGGAGGTCTTCACGTGCTAGTGCTGCTATACGTCGACGACATGATCGTGACAGGGAACAACCCCGAGGAAGTCGCGGCGCTGAGACAGCAGCTCTCCATACGATTTGAGATGAAGGATCTTGGTGAACTGCACCATTTCCTTGGCCTCCAAGTTGAGAAGAGAAGAGGCGGGCTGGATGTTTCCCAGAGGGCGTATGCCGAGAGGATCGTCGAAAGATTCGGCATGAAAGAAGGGAAGAGCAGTTCCGTTCCTCTGGAGGCTGGGCTGAAGCTTCGGAAGGAAGAAGGGAGGATTCTTCCTAATCCGAAGATCTTTCGGGCACTGGTGGGGAGTCTTATATACTTGACTATCACAAGGCCGGACATCGCCTTTGCTGTCGACCGAGATAGTCGGTATATGCAGGAGCCGCGGAAGCCTCATCTAGAGGCAGCCAAGGGGATTCTGAAGTATGTGAAGGGCACCCTTGAGATGGGATTGTCCTATGAAGAGAAGTCTGACTTCAAGCTGCACGGGTACACGGATGCAGACTACGGAGGTGACGCTGATGATCGCAAGTCGACATCAGGTTACGTGTTCTTGTGTGGAGCAGCTGCTATCTCGTGGTGTAGCAAGAAGCAGGACTCCATTTCCCTTTCTACCACGGAGGCCGAGTACAAGGCGTCGTCCTTAGCAGCTCAGGAGTGTGTCTGGCTAAGGAGACTAGTGGAGGATGTGGACGAGGAGGTCAGCGGACCTACTGTGCTACGCGGGGACAATGAGAGTGCATTGAAACTGGTAACCAATCCAGTGTGTCATGCAAGGACCAAGCACATTGAGATCGAGCATCACTTCATCAGAGAGAAGGTGCTGAGTGGCTTGATCACTGTGGAGCATGTGCGGAGTGAAGACAACCTTGCGGACATATTCACAAAGCCCCTATCTGCGGGGCCGTTCCGGAGGCTTCGCTCATTGCTTGGAGTTGTTCCCGGAGCTCACTTCAAGGGGGAGTGTTAGATTTTTGAAGTGAGCTGTCGCCCGGCGACAATGGTTGTCTCCCCAGCGACAGCTGGCGAGTATCCTACTCGCCGCCGAGTAGGCTTTTGCCTATAAATAGAGGGGTACCCCCCCTAAAGAGTACCAATTATGGAAGTGGCGAGATTGTCATCAGAAGTGGCGAGTATCATCAACTCTGAGCGAGTTAGAGATACTAGAGTGCTACCTGGCGAGCATCGGACTTGGAGCGAGTTCGGAGAGCTCTCTTGAGCGAGTAGCGAGTAGAGGAGATATCGCCCGACGATAGTGGATATCGCCCAGGCGACAGCGAGAAGGAGAGGAAGCGCGCGCGGCGAGCGTGCGAGTATCCTGGAGTGCGAGCAGCGAGCTTGCGAGTATCTGGAGTGCGAGCAGCGAGCTTGCGAGGATCAGAGATATCGCCCAGGCGACAGCCGATATCGCCCCGGCGACAGCGAGGAGCGAGTATCACCATCCTGGTGTGCTCGGGAGAAGAAGCGGACCTTGTCCGTGACCTTGTCTTACCTTCTATTGGCTGTTGTGATTCAAGTTGGATGCAACTTGTATTCAGCCGTGTTTATTTGTAATTTGGTTGCCTAGTTGGAATATAGCCTTCTTTGTTCATCGTTGGTTCACTTGATTGGTAGCAAACTCAAAAAATCAACACTGATGGCAGGCTAAGTAAGAGCACGGGTTGAGATCGCCGACGATGAAGTAAAGTCCGAAGACCTTGAAGCCGGGCTGCTCCTCCAAAACCAGAAGATCGTCCCTGTTTTTTTTTTCTTCTCCAGGAAAACCTAGAAGGTAAAGTGGTGTTTTCCAAAAGGCAGAGGAAAAGAAGAATACAACCCACGATTCAGCCCCTGTTCACAATCAGAAAAACTGAAAAGCAATATTTGGCATAACCTTTTTTTTAGGCTTTAATAGGGAGAGCCATATTTGGAGTTACCAAAAATGAGTTAATTCTCATTTACTCCAAATAAATGATTTATGAAACTCATTAATAAATTGGATTTCTAAGTTATGCCAAAATTCGTGCCAGGGGTGAGACCGGGTTCGCGTACTGAAATTACGAGACAATCTAGCCCACCTATCACAGACGTCGATCGTTCGCGCGACTGAATTAACGCACGCTCGCAGGAGTCCGAATAGACTCAAAATTCGCATACGACTTTAACGGGACGTCTCGATGAATCTACTCCACCCAACGGAAAATATCTAACAGATATGTCAAGCCGCCTCCGCTTTTTAAGAGGAGGGGGGGGGGGGAGTTTCAGGTCCTACCGTTAGTTTCTTTCTTGACTGAGGACAAGGATACTCCCCTCACTAAACACTCCCACCTGGGCTCACTCACCCACTCCTGGAGACTAGTCATATGTGTAGTGAAACTGCCCAAGTGTGACGATGTTATGAGGGGTATTTTCGGCGAAATCCTGATGTTGCCACCACTATGTGATTCTAAGGATTTAACCTATGCCTCTTAAGGCAAGATATGACTTATGCTTTGTTTGGTTGGGTTGTTGCTGATGGAAAACTATTGATAGGAAATAGAGTTTGAGATAAGAGTTGTTTCTGGAAAATAAAGTTTTGTAAAAAACTATTTGGGTTAAATGGAGTTTGCAAAATAAAGTTTTGGAAAAGTTGTTTGGATACAAAACTGAGTTTTATGTGAAACTTTTTTCTCATAAAATGATAACCAACACACAAAAATATAAAAGAACATTTTTTTCATAGCACACATACATCCAAACACCCACACACACATACACACACACACATACATACACGCATACACATTTGTACTTCATGCATGATAGGGCAATAACTATATTTATTTGGAATCAATCCACACTTAAGCACCATGGAAAAATTGACTTGGCATGCAATTTCCACAAATCCACCTTTACAAAATCCGAACATTATTGAATTGAATATGACAATGCAGGGTGTAAACACTTTCCTGTCCCTCAGCTCCAGGAAGAAAGAAGCAACTGACATTCATTGTGCTTTAAGCTGTATTTGGATGTTGATGGAGCCCATTCTTCCGAGGACAGGGAGAGAACATCCCAAAAGGTATAATTGTAGTTCTGGAAGATGAATGTATAATTGAAATTTAAAATAAAACTTCACCTTCTTTTTCCATTATGTTCCTCAAAATGATTCGCGGCTCCTTCAATATCCAGTGTCTTGCCAGCAAATGGTAGTCTCATAATAGGACAATCCTATAATCATATGGCTCATCATGGAAGAAGCGATGTTAAGCTCGATCGAGCAAAACAGGGGAAACACAGAAGCTACAGGAAAAATAAGGGATACTTGGCATGGCAGCAGAATCTCCGTCGATGTCCCCGTCGATATCCATACGCGAGCTCGTTTGGCCCAAGGTGGAGGCACAACATTTTCCAGTGAGAAATTCGGTAGACGGGCAAGACCAGGTGCTCTATTTGGTGGGGGGGGGGGGGGTGTCAGGAAGATGAGACGCTGGCGAAGAGCAAAACAGCGAGCATGAGGCGTGTTTGGATTGGAGAAAGAAAAAGTGAGTGATAATAAACGACGTTTACTGGATCAGCGGAGCCAAAGCTGCTTTTAGCGTAAACTGCATTTTTCACCATCCGCACCGGAGCCTATCGTCCCAACAAAATGCCACCTTAATCTTAACTTATGACCATAACTCCAAAACAAACTAGAATATTCGGGTTGAACTTAGTCCTTTTCATAGAACCTAGTCTCGATCCCACTAAAGGATACAACCAACTGACCAAGATACCCCAATTCCAGCTTCACTCCCCCCCCCCACACACACACCCACACACACCACCATGGGTGGGGGAGAGTATTTATAGGCATACCAACATCTTTTAATTGCATTAAGGCTAAGAGTAGGATCACCACATTGAGATCCAAGATCCTTGTGTGATTATGAATAGACTTGGGACTCAACCTTCATCTATATCCTTTGGGTGACCTAGACTTAGTTGATTAAGTCTAAATGTGCAAATGTAGACCCTCCTTATGGAACATCCTCTCTCACCATCGAACCACCGCACTCTAATGTCTCCCTTAAAATGATAAGTCTTCTTGCAAAGGCGGTGGTCGTGATACTCAACTCAGGTATGATCTATGTGCATGGAAACCTCAATTGAAGTTCGATCTACATAATCGTTGATACGTTCAATTAATCTAACCAGTCAAGGTAAACCGATATAGTTTCTCCAAAACTCTGAATTAATGCAAAATATGGGTGTAATGAAGGTGGTGTATTATTGGTTCATTAGCGATTACAAAAATGATTTTCTTAACTAAGTGTTAGGGCACTCAAAGTGACTCAATCCAATATATGTATATTCTTTCATATAATTACTTCAATATTTTAACACAAGATGTAAATATGACATAATAAGATCATACTAACATTTTGTGGAAAATGGTGTCCCATACTCAAATTATTTTTTTATACAATCATAAAATGATTTGTAAATTCTTACTAAAACTGTATAACAGAATTGCAGCAAAAAAGATCCTTACATAAGCCCTTAGTAAGGACATGCTTCCCCCCCCGATGTTTTAGATGTAAGAACTTTGCATAAGCCCTTAGTAAGGACATCTGCTACATTATCTTTTGATTTCACGTCAAGTACATAATTTATTCCCTAACTAGTGAGATAGGTCAACCATGCCTGTTTCATCCATAGTTGCCTCCGCTTTTCATTGAACATTGTATTAGTTGCAATGGTTTTTGTGGCTTGATTGTCACAAAATATTGATAATAGTTCATTTTCAGACTCGTCATTGGAATGTCCATTATGAGATCTTTAATCCACTCTGCTTCTTCTGTAGCTGAAGCTAGAGCATAGAGTTCTGATTCCATATAGGATAGTGCGATGTACATTAGCCTCTTAGACTTCCAAGCTACGACATCTCCTCCTAGTGTAAACACAAAACTACTAGTGGATCTACTATCACCAATGTCTGAGCACCAGGAGGTGTCAGAATACCCTTCAAACACAGAAGGATGTCCACTGTAACATAAAACATACTTTTCAGGGTACTTTAAGTATCTTATTATCCTTTCTAAGGCGTCCCCGGTGGTCCTTTCCAGGGTTACTAGTGAGTCTACTTAACATGTCGACCGTAAAGGCTATGTCAGGTCTAGTGCAGGTAGTAGCATACATGAGACTTCTTATGAGTTTGGAGTAATCCAACTGTTTAATAGGTGAACTGTTGTTAGGTTTCAGTCTAGTATTATAATCGTTTGGAGTCTCAATCTTTTTGCTTTTAACATAACCTCACTTTTCTAGTAGTTTTCTGATATAGTGACTCTGACTTAGGGTAATACCCTTCTCTGTGAAGTTCACTTTCATTCCTAGGATGGTTTTCACCACGCCTAAGTTTGTCATGCTGAATTGTTCCTTCAAGGTAATTTGTACGCCTTCCACCTCAGACTGATGAGTACCCAGAATTAACATGTCATCAACGTACAAGCATATAACGGCCATTGCATTTGAACTCGTTCTTATATACAGACATTTATCTGATGGTTTGATTGAAAATCAATGTCTTTAACACAAGTGTCAAATTTCTCGTGTCACAAATTTGGCACTTGTTTCAATCCTTAGAGTGATATAATAAACTTATAAACCTTATTTTCTAGACCGTCTATGACAAACCCTTCAGGTTGGTGTATGTAGATCTCCTCAGTCAGATCTCCATTTAGAAATGCAGTCTTGACATCTATCTGATGAACTGTAAGATGTTCAATAGATGCTATAGCGAGAAGTATCCTAATTGTCGCCATGTGACAAACATGTGAGTATATATCAAAGTAGTCTATACCACTCACTTGAATGTAGCATTTGGCAACTAGACGTGCTTTGTATTTGGCAATACACCCATCAGGATTTAGTTTCTTCTTCAGAACCCACTTGTTCCCTAAGGTTCTATCCCCTTTGGGTAGGCCAACTAAAGTCCAAGTGTGATTTTGCATGAGAGAGTTCATCTCATCATCGATGGATTCTTTCCATAATTGAGAATCCCTAGATCGCATCGCTTCCTTATAGGTAGATGGATCGGCTTCAACTTGGTAAGTCATAACGTCTGTACCGAAGCTTTTAGGCACTTTTCTCTATTAGATAAACTTGCTGACTCCAAAACCCTATTGTTTATCGGCTCAGTGTCAGAGATTCTTGGTTCAATCTTAACAAAAGTTTCAGTACTAGTGGCTGACAGACCTGGAAGAGTCAGGTTTTTATCTTTAAGGAACTTGTCTTCAAAGAAAACAACATCTCTAGATTCTATGACAGTATTGGTTGAGAGATCTAGAAATCTTTCTGCAACACTTTCCTCTGCACATCCTAAATAGACACATGTATTCATTCTAGGTCCAATCTTGAATCTCTTAGGATCAGGTATCCTAACATAAATGATACATCTCCATGTTGTAAGATTATCAAATCTAGGAGGTCTCTTAAACCAAAGCTCATAATGAGTTTGTTTCAACTTTACATGAGGAACTTTATTAAAAATGTGATTTGAGGTGATGACAACTTCACCCTAATAAGTCGCAAGCATGCCAGCAGTTAACAACATGGAATTCAACATTTATGTTAAAGTCCTATTTTTCCACTCAGCGATACTGTTGGATTGAGGTGAATACGGGGCAGTACTTTCAGGGATAATGTCATTGCTAGCGAGAAAATCTCTAAATTCACCTGATAAATATTCTCCTCCTCTATCACTTCTTAGCCTTTTAATTTACATATCAAGTTGATTTTCTACCCTATTTTTTAATATACGAATTTTTTTAAAAGCTACATCTTTGGATTTAAGGAGATAAATATGGCTAAATCTTTAGTAATCGTCGATAAAGGTTATCAGATACTTCTGACCTCCTCTTGTGACAAAACTTTTGTAATCACAAATATCTGAATGTATTAACTCTAGTAACTGTGTGCTCCTAGAAACCTGACTAAAAGGTGTCCTAGTTATCTTGGTTTGAGCACAAATATCACATTTGTCAAATTTGATTGTTATGTCTAAGAGAATATTATGAGTTTTAACTAGCCTGAGTAGTCTTCTGTAGTTCACATATCTTAGTCTTGCATGTAAAGTCTTAGGACCTACCATATTTGAACTAACTGTAAGAACTACTTCGTTTGCTGGACTCAATCTATATATCTCATTTAATACATACACACGACCAAAGTAATTCAAGTTAATCATTAAAGTTACTCTACCTCCACTAATGTTAAAAGACATACCAGCATCGCATAACAAGCTAATTGAAACTAAATTAGCAGCTAATGTAGGTATAAATTTAACATTCTTCAAAATTAAATGCGTACCTGAAGAGAGTAGCAAATCTGCAGTCCCAGTCTGGAGTACCTGAGCAGTGGCTCCATTTACAACAGTCACAGTTTCATTTGCTGTAGTGAGATCCTTCAGAAGAGCGGGATTGTTGCAGACGTGGCATGTGACACCTGAATCTAGCCACCACTCTGTACTGGCCTGACCTTTCCCCACCATGATAACAAAGTGGGTAGGCATGGTCTGATGATGCATATTTTCTTTGTTATCAGTCCTGGGTATGATGGATTCTCCTTTCTTAGATTGCCTGCACTCGGAAGCACAGTGACCCCACTTGTGCAGTTGTAGCACTTGCCTTTGACTTTGTTGATCTTTTTGCTGGTGTCCACAACTGCGGGTGCACTGGTCTGCGGTTTAAGCTTTCCTGGCATAGGCTTGTGCTTAGGATATGTGACCATGTTAGCAAAAGAGTTCTGTTTACTAACTGTCTCTAAGGCATGCCTAGTCCGATTCTAGTCCTCAATGTAGATAAACTGCTTCATGTCTTTGAGATTGACCTGGGACTTCTTACAATACATCTCATTCTTAAATGAATACCACGCCGAGGGGAGCTTGAAAATAATGGCTCTGGCAACGAACCCATCTAACAGAGGGACGTTCTTACTATTGAGCTTTGTTACCAGAATTCTCAAGCTCTGCAACCAATGACAGAATCTCCCTGTCTTCAGAGAAAGTGAACACCATGAATTTGTCCACCATGTGCATCTTGGACATGTTCTCTTCTTCCTTGAACTGTTCTTCTAAAGCGACCCAGATCTCCTGTGCAGTATTCAACTTGCCATAGGTCTCTGCCAGAGGGTTGGAGAGACATTTAAGGAGGTAATCACGACAAAAGTCTTCGTCGCTGATCCACCGAGCCTAATCGTCTCCTCCTTTAAAATCTGCAAAATCGGACTGCAGTGTATAGAAAATATTTAAATATTTCATACCGAACTGCGTGTTCCGTTTCTAGGCATTGAATTCAGAATTTGAGAACTTCTGAAGTTTGATCATCGGCACAGGAGAGGACATATTGTTTCCCTTCAACATCTTGTCTCTACGATGATTACAGCTAGATCTGGAGTTGCCGATGACACCTCCCATAGAAAATGAACAACCCTTCTATCTCGCGAACGGTAGATAATGTACGGCGTTAGAAGTTAATGCCAGTGGTAGCCTGTCTTCTTCGTGTGCGGGTTGCGGCAGGAAGCAGGCAGCGGCTACTCCAAATACAGCGTCGGATCCTTCTCCGATCCTGTCAGAAACGAGATCCGAGCGGGAGAGGAAGGATCGTGCGGATAGGCGGTGGCGACGGCTTCTCGTGCGAGAGGAAGGAGAGGCGGTGGCATCTCCTCGTACGCACGAGAAGGAGAGGCGGCAGTGCATGACTCCTCCTTGCCGCTAGAGAGGCGACGACGGCTCCTTGTACGCGAGAAGAGGCGAGCGAGAGTGAGATGGGCGACACTGACGCCTTATTGCCGCGAGAGCGGCACATGAGTGAGAGGGAGACGGACGGGAGAGGGGGGGATAGGGCACCGAGAGAAAAATTCTGCTTTGAGAATGATACGGTGCACGAAGCATCCCATGCGGCCGTCTAGTTTGGAACGGTCTACACGTTGGCCCCGACAGAGGTATTTATAGGACGAAACCTAAATCCCCGACTACCCGTTATGGACCCGTTACCTTATATAAATATATACCTTAACACTTATAGACCGTTCAAATTAAACTCTCTCAGCTCGATAGTGAGACGAGCGTGCAACGGTCACAGTGAAGACTAACAGCTGACAAGAAGACTTTTAACGTAAAAACCCAGAAAAGATGAAAAATCACGGAGCAGGGTCGGTGTCGACCAAGATGAACTATATCTTGGAGTATTACAAGCAGTAAAAAGCTCGAGGGTGACATGCTACCATTCGTTACATGTGAAGACTAACAACTGGCAAGAAGACTTTTAACGTGAAAACCCAGAAAAAGTGAAAAATCACGGAGCAGGGTCGGTGTCGACCAAGATGAACTATATCTCCGAATATTACAAGTAGCAGAAATCTCGAGGGTGACATGCTACTAATCGTTACAATTAGTGTTTGGTAAAGAGAGAAGCGAGATCTTCGAGCCGCCTTTTTGAAGAAAGAGAGATCTTCTAGTCGCTTTTGAAAGAGATCTTCGAAGAGGAAAAAGATCTTCAAAGTCTGACGGAGATCTTCGAGTACCGAAGGTAATCTTCGAGTCCCGAAGGAGATCTTCGAGGGTGTCATTAAACACCGAAGGAGTGTTGGACATGTGTGTCACATCCCTTTGTTTGAGAATAACAAATCCCATATTGTATTTGATATTGCTTGTAGTGTGTTTATAGTGTGCAGGAACTATAGGTGCAATACTCCACTAGTAGAAAGCAGCTTGGAACAACCTTTGAAAGGAGGAGTGCTACCGCTAGCGCTATCTCTAGCGCCAGCGCTATCGCTATCGCTACCGCTACCGCCAACACTACCGTCAGGCGTTATCTCGAATTCGTACACGCGACGGTTTCGCAACCGCTACCGCTACCGCCAACGCTATCTCCCACTACCGCCAGCGCTATCGCTACCGCCAGGCGCTATCTCCAATTCGTGCACAGCGCCACGCCGCCGACGGTTGCGCAACCGCTCCACACGAACGATACCGCCGGCGCTATCCACTACCGCAGGCGCTAGCTCCAAGGTCTATAAATTGAAGTGTTCTCTCTCGTTTTGGTTAGACCTTCCAGAGATATTACTTGTGCCCAAACTCTCGTGCTGCTACTCTACCAAATCATCATCTCCCACTCAAAGCAAAAGAAGAAATTCTGGAGAAGGAAGCCATCACGCTGCATCCGAAGAACGATCGCTTCGACCTCGCTTGTGCTTCAACGATCCTTCATCCTCATCTCCAGAAATCTCAAGAGGGAGTTTTGCTTGTTATTTATTATTTCCATTCCACACTTTTTGTATCCGTTGTAGTGAAATCGCCTTGTTTTTGGCGACTAGGTCCTTGCGCGGCTTAGGGGGAATTCGCCGCGTGAGTTGGCGACTAGGTCTTGGGGATTAGATCTAGGGGGTGCTCAAGGCCATATCCGGGGAAGGATTGGCTAGAGCGGCTTGAGGCCATATCCGGGGAAGGATAGGCTAAAGCCAACCGGTTCGTGGGGATACGAGTCGGTATAGAAAAGGAAAAGAAAATCATTTTTTGTACGCTTCCGATTTCTAGCGTTATAGAAATCAAATTTTATGTAAACACTTTTTCACATAATATAATCATGTCTCTTTTGTGTTTACTTTGATTTCTATTATTTGGCGTAATCTTTATTATTTTGTGTTTCTAAGTTTTCAATTCTAAATCTAAATTATTTATTTCTAATTTGTCATCATTATTTCCTATTAATCAAAACAACTTAGTAATTTTCTCAAAAATTATAAAAAGAATTTTATTCCCTTATTCACCCCCCCCCCCCCCCCCCCCCCCCCCCCTCTAAGGGCGCCGTAAGATCCAACAAGTGGTATCAGAGGGCAGGTTATTCCAAACAGTTTAAAAACCAGGAATAATGGCGTCTTATGATCTCGCTTTTTCTGAGGGTCAGGGAATTAGTAGACCTCCACTATTTACTGGGTCGGATTATAATTATTGGAAAAATAGGATGCGTTGTTTTCTAATGACCCTAGATATTGAGGTTTGGAACATGGTAGAAGAAGAATACACTCCTCCTACATTTGTAGTTGGAGAGGTTATGTTAGAAAAACCCAAAGATAAATGGGATGATCGGGATAAACTCAAATGTAAAAATAACGCAAAAGCCATGAATGCTCTATTTTGTGCGTTAGATAGAAATGAATTTAATAGAATTTCTGCTTGTACTACTGCATATGAAATTTGGAATCATTTGGAAGTTACTCATGAAGGTACATCGCAGGTTAAAGATTCCAAGCTTTTCCAACTGGAGTCGGAATATGAAAAATTCCGAATGGATGAAAGCGAAGATGTTGATGGTATGTACACGCGCTTCACCAAGATCGTCAAAGCCTCAAAAGCACTTGGAAAGACCTTCGCAAATGGCGACTTGGTCCGTAAGATCCTTCGTTCTCTTCCTCCAAAATTCAACCCGAAGGTGACGGCTATTTCGGAGTCGCACAATTTAAGGACGCTCCAAGTTGAGAGCCTCATTGGGAATCTCAAAACCCATGAGGTAGAACTCAAAATCCAACATGATGAATACAACAAGGAGCCAAAGAAGAAGGCGTTGGCATTAAAATCAAAGAAGGAGTGCCAAGAGGATGAGGATGAAGATGAAGAGAGTCATTTGGTAAAGAACTTCCAAAAGTTCATGCGTAATCCGGAAAGGAGAAACACCTTTCGAAAATATTTCCAAAAGGGTGAAAGATGGAAAGGGTCATCTTCAAAGAAGGAAAAAGAGAGCGACAATGAAGAAGAGAGACCTCCACCGGAATGCTATCATTGTAGGAAGACTGGGCACATTCAGAGCCAGTGCCCAAAGTTCTTGAAGGAGAAGAAAGAAAAACGGCACAAAGGGAAGGAGAAGAAGAAAGTACTAAAAGCTAGAACATGGGATGACTCTTCCTCCTCCTCCTCCGAAGAATCAAGTGGGTCTTCATCAAGCGAAGATGAGGAAGCAAACATGTGCCTCATGGGACATGAAAATGACGGCGACGACACCAGTGTTCCTAGCGACACTGAGGTAACTCCTCCCACTTATGATGAATTGTATAATGAATTTCTTGAAACTTGCAAAGCTTTTGATAAAAATATGAAAGATAGTATTTTATTAAATCGTGAGAATGAATCTTATTAAAGAAAATCAAAAGCTTTCCAAAAAGGTAATTGTTTTAGAAAAGAGAAAGGTTTCTTGCCAAGAATGTGATCACTCCACAAAATTGGCAAAAGATATAGAAGAGTCACTTTCTAAAGCCCTCTCTCATGCCAAAACTCTTACAAAAGAGAAGGGGGAATTAGAAAGGAAATTGGAAGCCTCTCTTTTGCAAATCAAAAATAATAAGAAAGGTTTTGAAAATAGGTGTGTCATGTTTGTGAAAGAAAATTCTTCACTTAAAGCACATGTTCATGATCTCACCATGGCCATTAAAAAATTTGGAATAGGCCAAAAATCACTGGAAATGATTCTAGGGAACCAGTGCCATGGTTCTGGAAAGTTTGGGCTCGGATATCGAGGAGAGGGCTACTGCCCGGCGCTAGACACTAACGCCGGCGCTAGCACCTCATATTAGAAACCAGAAATTTCTTTTTCAAAATGCTTTCCTTCTGTAAATCAAGTTTATTCCAGCAAGAAAATTTTCCAGAAAAGGGTCGCAACCCCCTTTATTTCGTGTGCAAACTGTTATAGGTTGGGTCACACAACTAGTTCTTGCAGGAAAATAAAACAAAATACTTTAAAGCAAATCTGGGTACCTAAGGCTTCCACTTATTCTATGGGAGGTTCCACTTGGGTATCCGAATCATTACTCTCATCTTCTTTCTAGATGTGCAGGCAGGCTAAGGACAATGAAGACGTGTGGTACTTGGATTCAGGATGCTCCAAGCACATGACGGGCAATAAAGCTAAGTTCCTTAGCCTAGAAAAGAAGAAGGGAGGGATCGTGACGTTTGGCGACAACGGAAAAGGAAGAATCATGGGAATTGGTACAGTTGGTAATGAATCCTTCACTATATCAAATGTTCTTTATGTAAAAGGGCTAAAACATAATCTGATTTCAATTAGCCAATTATGTGATAAAGGATTAGATGTTTTATTTGAATCTTCTACTAATCTATGCAAAATATCTAATCCTATTACAAACAATATTTTACTAACTGCACCAAGAATACACAATGTTTATATTGTTTCATTTCATGATCTTTCAAAATCATCTTTAAAATGTTTTATTACCAAAAATGATGAACTTGAACTTTGGCATAGAAGGCTAGGACATGCTAGCACAAAGCTAATTGTAAAACTTGCCAAAAGAGATTTAATTAGAGGATTGCCTAGATTAAATGGAAATTTACCTTCACTTTGTTCATCATGTCAAAAAGGTAAAATTACTAAATCCTCTTTCAAAAGTAAAAATGTTATTTCTACTACAAGACCTTTGCAATTAATTCATATGGATATCTTTGGTCTCGTTAGTACTGCAAGTCTTGGTGGTAGATTGTATACATATGTTTTAATAGATGATTTTTCTAGATATTGTTGGACAATATTTCTCTCATCCAAATCCGAAGCGTTTTGTGAATTTTCAAAATTATATACTTGTATTCAAAATGAAAGTGATTTAAAAATTAAATGCATTCGCTCGGATCATGGAGGAGAATTTGAAAATGACAAATTTACATCTTATTGTGATATGTTAGGCATAAAGCATGAGTTCTCCGCACCACGCACACCACAACAAAATGGTGTTGTAGAAAGAAAGAATAGGACACTTCAAGAGCTAGCACGCACTATGTTATGTGAATATAAATTACCTAAGTCCTTTTGGGCCGAAGCCGTAAACACATCATGTTATGTTATAAATAGAATCATGCTTCGCCCATCTTTAAATCTCACACCATATGAACTTTATTTTCAAAAGAAGCCTAATGTATCTTACTTCAAAGTTTTTGGTTGTAAATGCTTCATTTTAAATACAAAAGATAGCTTGGGAAAGTTTGATGAAAAATGTGATGAAGGAACATTTCTTGGATACTCTTCAACTAGTAAAGCTTATAGAGTTTTTAATAAAAGAACTAGAAAAGTTGAAGAGTCAATTAATGTGAAATTTGATGAGCTTGTTCCTTGTATAGAAAGACTTTCCGCAGGTAAAGAGGATGATCTATTACCTCCTTTGGAGCATGGTGATGAAGAATCTTCCAAAGAAGAAGAAGAGGAGGCCAAGAAAGATGAATATGTACCTCCAAGCATCTTAAAATTCACAAAGGATCATCCACGGGAATTGATAATTGGTGAACCATCCATCGGGGTAAGAACTCGCTCTTCTCTTCATGAATCTTTTTCAAATATTTGTTTTGTTTCTGAAATAGAACCAAAAACCGTTACTACCGCTTTAAATGATGAATTTTGGTTTTTGGCTATGAATGAAGAGTTAGAACAATTTGAGCGACATAATGTTTGGAAATTAGTAGAAAGACCATCTAATCACCCGGTTGTAGGTGTAAAATGGATTTTCAAAAATAAATTAGATGGTGAGTCTAGAATATCTAGAAATAAAGCACGCTTAGTAGCACAAGGATATTCTCAAATCGAGGGGATAGATTTTGATGAATCTTTTGCACCCGTTGCTAGATTGGAGTCTATAAGAATTTTTCTAGCATTTGCAAGCTTTAAAAGAATAAAACTATTTCAAATGGATGTGAAAAGTGCTTTTCTAAACGGGTTTGTAAAAGAAGAAGTTTATGTTGAACAACCCCCCGGTTTTATTAATGAAAAATTTCCAAATCATGTTTATAAACTAGAAAAAGCGCTTTATGGTTTAAAACAAGCGCCCCGTGCATGGTATGAAAGACTTACATCATTTTTATTAAAGCACGGTTATATTATGGGAAGTGCAGATAATACTCTCTTCATTAAGCACAATAATGATGATATAATTATTTTACAAATATATGTTGATGATATTATTTTTGGATCTACTAATGAAGAGATGTGTAACGAAGTTATTTTAGTGATGAAAAATGAATTTGAAATGAGTCTTGTAGGAGAACTTTCTTATTTCCTTGGTTTTCAAATATCACAAAGAATTGATGGTATCTTTGTATGTCAAACTAAATATGTCCATGATATGCTTAAACGTTTTGGATTTGAAAACCTTAAACATGCTTCTACACCAATGAGTGCATCACTAAAATTAGGAAAAGATGAATCAGGAGTTTCTATAGATCAAACTTTATATAGAGGTATGATAGGATCTCTACTTTATCTTAGTGCAACTAGACCCGATATTATGTTTGCCGTATGCTTATGTGCTAGATTTCAAGCCAATCCAAAAGAATCTCATTTAAAAGCGGTAAAACGAATTTTTAGATATCTCATTGGGTCATCTAGATTAGGATTATGGTACCCGCATAATGATTCATTTACATTGCATGGCTATTCCGATTCGGATTATGCCGGTTGTTCACTTGATAGAAAAAACACTAGTGGTACTTTTCATTTTCTAGGACCTTCATTAGTTGCATGGTCTAGTAGGAAACAAAATTCGGTTGCACTCTCCACCACGGAGGCCGAATACATTGCATTAGGGAGTTGTTGTGCACAAGCTCTATGGATGAGCCAAACTTTAGAGGACTTTGGTTTTCATCTAAAAAATATTGAACTAAAATGTGACAACAAAAGTGCCATTGATCTCACAAATAATCCGGTACACCACTCTAGATCCAAACATATAGATGTGCGTCATCATTTCATAAGGGATCACATTAAAAAGGAAAATGTAAGGATTAGTTTTATTGGCACGGACTCTCAACTTGCTGATATATTCACTAAACCTCTTCCCGATGCAAGGTTTCAAATGTTAAGGTTGGAATTAGGAGTCTTAGACATCTTAAGATGAAAAACATATAAAACGCTAATGTTTTATGCAATTTGAGCAATCAAGACATCTCTGATAATTACAAAACTTATGCATAAGACTACTCTTAAGACCCCTAACCAATATCAAAAATCAAAAATTTAAAATTCCTAAGAAATCGAGTACTGTTTCCCGCGCTAGCGCTAGCGCCGGCGCTAGCGTGAGTGTTCAAATTTTCTGTTTTTTAAATTTTCTAAAAATCAAGAAAAATATGTTAGTGTATTTGTACTACTTTGATTTGTAGTTCTGACATTTTTTATTTTATTCATATTATGAAAAATCAACTACAAAAGATCAAAATTCAACAAATACAAAAATATTTTTTTGTCATTTGTGTTTTAATCATATTATGAAGAATCAACTACAAAAGTTCAAAATTAAAAATATACAAAAATATGTTTTTCTTCATATTATGAAAAATCTACTACAAAAATTCAAAATTCAAAACTTACAAAAATATGTTCTTGTAATTTTCTGTTTTTATTTGATTTAAAAATGATAAAACCAAAAAAAACTGTATGATCTTTATTGCCAATATCAAGCATGTATGAATTCTATTATTTAGAATTATTTACAATGTTACAACATATTCTTTCAAATTACTATGAACATTGTTTTGCTTATCATGCTTTGATATATCTATTTAAAGTGCATCAGTTGTATTGAAAAATGTGTAGAACCAAGCTTAGCATGCCTCTAAGTATGAGTAAATGTTTTATGATTGATAATGATACATTTCACTCACTTATTTTGGTAATCAACATGTGTGTCTAAATCTAAAAATGCTTGCTTGTGTATTGTATGTGTGCAATGAATTAAAACTTGCATAAGTTTATTGCCTACACTACATTTGAATTGCACTTATGAAATTTAGAAAAGTGGTTAAGTTAAAAATTTTGGTTTGCAAAACAAGTGTATTCGGAGAATGTTGTCTCACAAATATGAAAAAAAACTTATATATATGTAGACAAATATAACTCCACCAAACACTACTTGAACCTCCTGATAAGTCTTCATAAGCATTGTGAGGTTGAGCACCTTGGAAAGAATAGTAAAGTTACTTGTGCAAACCTTGGTTATTACACCACTTTGTTAAAAACTATGTGCATTAAAAAGTGTGTGAAAGTAATTTACTTGTGTTTTATTGTGCACTTTTCTTTACATATGTCTTGTATTTTGATGATTTAAATCTATTGTTAACATTGCTCAAAATACACTTATGTGCACATCATTATCTTTCATAACACTTCTTCTCATGAGTATTGGATTCTAATGCTTTATCTATACTACTCCTTATATAAAAATGCACTAGATAACCTAGCATGATCTCTACAATGTTTTAGTATTTCTTAAACTTAGAATTAAGTAACATTGTAGCTTAATTTATCTTTGATTTGTTCATTTCATGCTTGGTAATTTTATGAAAAACTTTGAGATTTCAAGAAGATTAAAACATCTTTCAAATTTGAACTAAAACTCATATTTCTACTTATGCTTTTCATGCTTACAAAAAGATGTTTATTATAATCTTCCGCTTGCTTACAACTCTTATCTTTATATTTGAAATCTCGTATGTATGCTATGCTTAAACTATTTATCATTATTTATATTTCAAAAAGCTCGATCATGATATATTAATGCCTCCTTACTACCCTCACCCCACCTTCTTTTGATAATACCAAAAGGGAGAGATTAATTGAAGAAATATATATAGAAGAAATATAGAAGATTAAGGGGAGAATAAATTCATGAAATCTATCATTTAGGGGGAGTAACACATAAATTGCATTTATGTAGGGGGAGTAGGGGGAGTATGCACATTATCATGCATATCATATACTATAGTTGCACTTTTATCTTGCTTATCTTATCTATAAACACTATTGTTGATTTCTTGCTTAGAGGATTTATTATTATCAAAAGGGGGAGATTGTTGGACATGTGTGTCACATCCCTTTGTTTGAGAATAACAAATCCCATATTGTATTTGATATTGCTTGTAGTGTGTTTATAGTTTGCAGGAACTATAGGTGCAATACTCCACTAGTAGAAAGCAGCTTGGAACAACCTTTGAAAGGAGGAGCGCTACCGCCAGCGCTATCTCTAGTGCCAGCGCTACCGCTACCGCCAGCACTACCGCCAGGCGTTATCTCGAATTCGTGCATGCGACGGTTTCGCAATCGCTACCGCTACCGCCAGCGCTATCTCCCGCTACCACCAGCGTTATCGCTACCGCCAGGCGCTATCTCCAGTTCGTGCACAGCGCCACGCCGCCGACGGTTGCACAACCGCTCCACACGAACGATACCGCCGGCGCTATCCACTAGGTTCTGTCACATTTATCTACTCAAAATTAAAGATGAAGTGTTTGAAAAGTTGTCTCTTCAAAACGAGGGTAGAAAACTAACTAGACATGAAAATTAAACGATTTAGAAGTGATCGAGGAGGAGAATATATGTCCAGTGAGTTCAGGTATTTCTTTGTCTCTCAGGGAATCATCGCAGAAACCACTTCTCCTTACTCACCCCAATCAAATGGCATAGCTGAGCGAAAGAATAGAACATTAACAGAAATATTAAACTCCATGCTCTTGACTGCAGGCATGCCTACCGCTTATTGGGGAGAAGCAGTTTTAACTGCGAATCATAATCTAACTAAGGTTCCTCGTGCTAAGTTAGAGGTTACACCATACGATCTTTGGTTTATGAGATCTCCAAATTTAACTCAACTTAAGACCTGAGGCTGTATAACCTATGTCAGGGTACCTGACCCTAGACGGTCTAAGCTTGGACCTATGACCAATACGTGTATCTACCTAGGTTATGCTGAAGATAGTGCCGCGGATAGATTTTTAGATATTTCTAACAATATCATTATAGAATCTAGGGATGTTGTGTTCTTTGGAGATAAATTTCTCAAAGATAAGAACCTGTCACTCTCAGGTATGCAAACAACTATTACTGAGGAAGAATCTGAATCAGTACCGAGCACCTCATATACAGTTCCTGTAGACATCTCTGGCCCAGAGTCTAGGAGGACTTCAGAGAGAGAGAGCGCCCAGAACCTTCGGTAGTGATTTTGTCACTTACCATGTCGAGGCAGATCCATCCACCTATAAGGAAGTGATGAGATCAATGGATTCCCTACTCTGGAAAGAAACCATAGATGAAGAGATGAACTCTATACTTCAGAACAACACTTAGACGTTGGTTGATAAGCCAAAAGGGGCTAAAATTATAGGGTGTAAGTGGGTTCTGAAAAAGAAATTAAATTTCGATAGTAGCGTAGCTAAGTATAAAGCACGTCTGGTGGCTAAAGATTTCACACAAGTTAGCGGAGTAGATTATTTTGATGTCTACTCACCCGTGTGTCACTTAGCAACTATTAGAGTCCTTCTCGCGATTGTATCTATTGAGAACTTTATTGTTCATCAAATGGATGTTAAGACTGTGTTCTTGAACGGAGATCTGACCGAAGAAAAATATATGAGCCAACCTGAAGGCTTCATAGTACAAGGTCACGAAAGTAACGTCTGTAAGTTAATCAAGTCACTATACAAACTAAAACAAGCACAGAAATTGTGGCATGAGAAGTTTGACTATAGTATAAAGAACATGGGATTCATGTCGAGTCCCTCGAATAAATGATTTTACATACATAATAGATCAAACAAAGTCGCCTTAATATACTTGTATGTAGATGATATGTTTATTCTAGGATCTGATCAATCCGAAGTGGATAACGTCAAGTCAGACCTAATGAGAGAATTTAACATTAAAGACCTAGGTGTAGCTGAAACTATACTAGGCATGCAAGTGATCTTTGAGAAAAATGGAATTTCCCTACGTCAAAGTCACTACATAAAGTACTTGTTGGACACGTGGGGATACAGTGAAAGTCGAGCATTAGAGACACCATGCGATTATAACAACCGCTTAAAGCCCAATGAAGGAGCTCCAGTTTGACAGTTAGATTATTCTAAACTGATTGGTAGTCTCATGTATACTATGGTCTGCACTAGACCCGACATAGCCTTTACGGTCGGCATGCTGAGTAAATTCACTAGTAATCCTAGCCAAGACCATTGGAATGCCCTCGATAGGCTAATGAGATACTTAAAGCACACCCAACAGTATGCTTTATGCTATAATGGTCATCCTCCAGTTCTGGAAGGATATTCTGATGTATCATGGTGCTCAGAAATAAACGGCAGCAAGTCCACTAGTGGATTTATTTTCACGCTAGGAGGAGCAGTTGTAGCTTGGAAGTCCAAGAGGCAATCATGTATTGCACTCTATTCCATGGAATCTGAACTCTATGCTCTCGCTTCGGCAGGAGAAGAAGCAGAGTGGATAAGAGATTTGGTTATAGACATTCCACTGACAAGCCTGAAAATGAATTATGTTGCAGTTTACTGTGACAATCAGGCTACTAAAATAATTACTACGAACACTTTGCTCGATAGCAAAAGAAGACAACTAAGGATGAAACAAGCATGGTTGACCTCACTCGATCACAAGTAAAGGAGTTATGACCCTGATTGATGTGAGATCGAAAGATAATGTTGCATACGCCTTGACCAAAGGCTTAAATAGAGCTCTCACAATCAAAACATCGGGAGAAATTAGATTAAAGTTCATAGGAATATGAAACATTCCTCCAAGGTTTATGTTTTGAAAAGTAAGAACCTATAGTCGCAACATTCAAGCATCTATTAAAAGACTGAAAAACCCAAATAATTTCTTGATGAAAACCCAAGATGGTTAGATGCTAGTCATTCCACATTTGATGACTTAACATCTTTCTCATTGTAAGTTGATTCGAGAGTTATTCAACTGGGAAAAGAAAGTCATTGTAAAGGCTAATCCAACATTAATGATCATAACACATTATTCCACACTTGATTATGTTGCAAATGATGGTGTGCTAAATCATTTAATGATGAGGTACATAGTGTTCATTAATGAGTAAGATAATAATGTGTGATTTATTAAAATCATAACTTGACTGGTCCGACTGTGACTGGATAGAGATGCTGACAGTGTTACTTCATCAATGCTACAAGTTGTAAGCTCATTTAGGTAGAGTTAGTTTACTTTTGACGTTACTGAATATGTTTATAAATTTATTGAGTCTAACTCATGAAATTCCTTGCAGACACTGGTGAAGATGGAGGAGAGAAAGTAGTTTTTGACATGGATGCTGATGATCTACTCTCTGAGTAGAATTGTTATATGTTTTGATCCTCTGTCATTATGTTTGTTCAGACTTATTTTCATGAGTAGCACCTTTATGTTGGATGTTTATTTTTACTGTTTGGAAACTCCTACTTATGTTTTAAATGTGCTAACTCTTATGAAAATGTGTTAGGTAGAAAACTCTTTTGTTACTCACTACTTTCTGCACTCCGAAATGTACACATTATTTTTCACAAATATAGGAGGAGAGTGTTAAAGTATATTTGGACAAATAACATGTTTGAAGGCTTAAAGGGTTGTTTTGGGTACACGGATACTCGATACCCATAGATACTTCTAGGGTTCGCGTATTTATACCCATCTAGGGCAACGGATAGGGGATTCCACCTATATCCTCATTTAGATGCATCGAGCGGCACTTTCAGCATTAAATAGGAACCAATGATAAAATCACCGCCTAAAGGCGAGAAGCAGTAGACAATAGGAACTAGAAGCAAGCGGCTGAGAAAAAACAAAAGAAATTTCACGAGAAACAGTGAAACTGTCTTGATTTCACTGAAGATACCGTACAGATTCGATCAAGAATTAAAAACAAGAAAAGTCAATTTGAACAATCTGACTGCTTTGCTAGGAAATTTCGAAAGAACAATGGCCCAAAGGCGAAATTGTAAATCAAAATGAGGGGGATTATTAATGCAATGGAAACGTAATCATAGAAAAGGAATGAAAACGCCGGAGGACAGAACATTGAGCCGAGGGAGGCGAGAGCAACAGATCAACTCCACATTGCTCGAGATCAAAGTCCATTGATTCACGGATGATGATGATGATGATGATGATGATGATAGAAAAACCCTTATGAAATGAAATGGAAGCGCATAGAACAAACAGATAGATATTAAAGAAAGTTATCAGATATGATTCAGTGTCAAATTTGAAGCGGAGGACGCAAAATCCGCTTTTAGTTCGATATCTTTTCCGCTTTCTCCCTTCCCAGTAATGAGGAAGGGGGAGAGATTTTGTAGATTTTTTTAGGGTGTGAATAGCCATATAGGACTATGATTATATTAAAAAAAATTTGTTTTTTGGGGTGCCAATAGTTATATTAGGACTACTTATAACATTATTCTAAAATAATAATACTTCATGTACAACCCCGTATTCGTCGAGTGGGTCCCCGAGGACTAAAATATCTTTTGGCCCAATAGTTTTTTGGCGCAGACCCCAGGCAAGAAGGAGGGGACGAACGGTGGAGGCGGAGGCCTCCCGCTCGCCCAGCCCGTAAGAGGGGCGAGTCGGAGGCATGCGGCCTCCTGGGCTCGCGCCTGCCCCAGTTAGGGGGCGAGAGGGGGAGCCACAGGCCCCTCTCGCCCCACCCCAGCTAGGGGGCGAGAGGAGGAGCCGCAGGACCCTCTCGCCCTGCCCCAGCTAGGGGGCGAGGGGAGGAGCCGCAAGCCCCTCTCGCCCCGTCCCAGCTAGGGGGCGAGAGGAGGAGCCGATGCCCCTCTTGCCCCGCCCCAGCTAGGGGTCGAGAGGAGGAGCCGCAGGCCCCTATCACCCCGCCCGGCTAGGGGGCGAGAGGAGGAGCCACAGGCCCCTCTTGCCCCGCCCCAGTTAGGGGGGCGAGACCCGAGGCAGGCGACCTCCTGGTCTCGCCCCCGCCCCAACAATGGGGGCGAGACCCGAGGCAAGCGGACTCCTGGTCTCGCCCCTGCCCCAGCAAGGGGGCGAGCTCAGGAGAGAGGCGCCCTCCCGGCTCGCCCAACCCAGTGAGGGGGGAGAGCAAGGGAGGAGGTCAGCCCCCTCTCGCTCGACCCCAGGAAGGTGTTCTGGACTGCGTTTAGCGCCTCCAAACAGCGGGATTTGGCTATTCGCAGGCCAAATCCGGGGGTATTTTCGTAATCTCGTAGGCCAAATTTTGGCTATTTGCAGACCCATTTTCAAAATCCTATAAATAGGACCAAGGGGCACCATTTGGTGGCACTTCTCTCTTGGCCTTCTCTTCCCCTAAGTTCTTTTGTTGGGTGGAGAGAGCCTCCAAGGGTGCCCAAGCTTAGCATTGGCTTGGGAGGGGAAGCGCTCTAAGATCTTCTGGGTGTGTGGTGGGACCTCCTCGCTAAGCCCTTGGCCTTGTTCCTAATTCCTTAACCTCATAGCCTAGAGCTCTCCCATGGGAGGAGTAAGTGCTGGTCACCCCTCGACTTGTTGAGGGCCCAAACTCGTCGAGAGACCAATTTATTGGTTTCAACATTTTGGTGCGGTGAGCGTGGAGAGTGACCAACCCAAGAAACTCTCAAGATGAGCTCCATGGCTGGAGGTGGAGGATCCGACCCAGGCCACTCGCACCCCCGATGGTTGGAGTGACGTTAGAGATGTTTGAAAATTTCAAGTGGGAGGTCCTGCAGACCTTGCAGCTAACTTTCGCCACGATAGGCGAAGGCAGGAAAGGAGGTGGTCCGGAGGTCCCGCCCCAGCAAATAGGCGAGAGCCCTCCAGGCCAACAGCCTAGGAAGGAGGTACCAATGGGGGGAGTGGGGAGGCATTCAGCCCCCACTCGCCCGGTCCCCAAGGAGGGGGCGAGTGGGGATGTGTCAGGCCCCCACTCGCCCAGCCCCAAGGGGGCGAGTGGTGAGGTGCCAGGCCCCCGCTCGCCCAGCCCCAAGGGGGCGAGTGGGGAGACGGCCAACACCCACTCGCCTAGCCCCAAAGGAGGGCGAGCAAGGGAAGTCCCTTTTGTGAGCTGGTTCTCTCAGCCCCGGTTCCAGAGGGGTTCAGGGGGGGGGGGGGCAAGAGATGTTTCACTACTCCAGCAAGGATGACCCCGTCTTGCACCTGCAGTGGTATAAGGACATTGTCTCCATCAGGCCCATGTCGGACGCTTTCAAGTGTCGACTCTTCGCGGCAACGCTGAAGGAGAAGGCTAGAGATTGGTTCCACCAGCTCCCTGCGGGATCCATCTATGCCTTCGAAGACTTGCGTCGAGTTTTCTTGATATGCTTCTCGACATCAAGGAAGAGGAAGAAAGATGCCGAAGCACTTTTCAAGATCAAGCAAGAGCCAGGGGAGTCACTGGCTCACTATGTTGACCGATTCCAGGAGGAAGTTCTCCTCACCCAAGAGGTGTCAGGCTACACGCCTACACCCTCCAGCTCACTTTCATCGTGGGTCTGCAGGGGGGATTCTTCAAGATGGACCTCAAGAGGAGAGCTCCTTTGTCTTTTGAGGAGTTAATGGAAAGGGTGGCGGAAGAAGTTGAGAGTGAGGAGGCCAACCCGGAGTTTGCAAGAAGGTTGGCTGAGCTGAGTCAGCCGGAGGCAAGGCAGCATGGGGAGGGTAGGGGCTCCCAAGAGGAAGTTCGACCAAGAGGAGGACAACTTCCAGGAAGAGAGACCCGACCCCCCGAGGTGAAGTTATCTAGGCCCTATTTTTTGACTTATCATTAGCTAAAAATGTTGAAATGGTGTTTAAATAACATTAAAATGAAATTAAAATTTATATTTATGATTGTATGGCTCATTTGATCCTTTTGCAATGTATTTTTGCTAGATTCACCAAAGGGATTCATTGGAGGATGGAAACTGCCTAAAAATATTGACCTGGGCAAAAAAGTATCAGAAGTCAGAAAAAAAAGGTTGCAACCTTTTTTTTGGGCGAAATCAAAAACGTAAAATTTAAAATTAGTGTCGTTTCAAAAATGAAAGGACACATTCAATGGAGGCGGTTATGGACGGTTTTGGCAGAGCTTTAAGTGAAGTTTTCGAACCATATCAGGCGATTTTAGAGAGAAATAGAGGAGAACTTTAGAGATCATCTTGGAGAATAAGAACTAGGGCTTTTCTTCTGGATCTTGGAGACGCAACTTCGGAAGAGTGCTGAGTACAAATTCCTGCATTTACTGAACTTTGATCATCATGTGCTGTAAGATCTATACAATTATGTGGTTCTCTTCCATCGTCATGGGCTAACTTCTCTAGATCTTGTGTTGTGAAAGTACCTTGTTTGTGTGATGATAAAATCTTAAAACTACTTGTGATTTTGTGGTGAATTTCATTTATCGATTTAAAGATCTTTATTATGTGAATTTCGGTTCTGCATTGGTTTGTTGCGTTTCATAATTCGAGAGAGGAGCTACGTAGCAAGTTGATGAAGATTTTATTTTCATGCTTCATAATTCGAGAGAGGAGTTGCATGAATATTCCACCGAGATTTTTATATTTTTACTGCGCTTCATAATTCGAGAAAGGAGTTGCGCAAGTATATCTTAATTTCATTATAGCATTTGAAGGGAGAAAGAGATTTCCCATTGATGTTATCAACTTTGGTTTTCGCTCTTTAAGCGGTTCTCTATCTCACCAAAGGGGGATAAAAGAATTAGGGACTTCCGTTATCGAGAGATACGGATTTCTATTCAAATAATCGTTGCAAGGTTTTTCACTACATACGTTTCACAAAGACTTTTATATTGTCATCGCACTAGATTCGGGAAATCATGACACAAGATTATTTCTCCAAATCGTGATTTTAATAAAAGTTTTTCTCCAAGCATTCGTAGTTTACTTCAATTAGATTTCGTTCATAGTTGTCTTTAAATTTCACAACCTCGATAATGAATCACTTGGATTTAAAGAAAAAGAATAACAAGTAGTTGCAAGCATTAAATCACCCACCTCTCCGTGGAAACGATCTCAACTCTCACTTTATTACTTGACACGGCACGTGCACTTGCGTTTAAATTATACACCGGTTACCGGCGTATCAATGGTTCCGCTGTCCGGGCTCTCTCTAGCCGCCAGGGCAGGTTGACCTCCCAGGGAGGCTAAGTATTTTTCCCCTCGGATGGTTCCGCTGTCCGGGATCTCTCTAGCCAGCAGGGCAGGTTGACCTCCCAGGGAGGCTAAGTGTTTTCCCCTCGGATGGTTCCGCTAACCGGGCTCTCTCTAGCCGGCAGGGCAGGTTGATCTCCCAGGGAGGCTAAGTATTTTTCCCATCTGATGGTTCCGCTGACCGGGCTCTCTCTAGCCGGCAGGGTAGGTTGACCTCCCAGGGAGGCTAAGTATTTTTCCCCTCTGATGGTTCCGCTGTCCGGGCTCTCTCTAGCCGGCAGGGCAGGTTGACCTCCCAGGGAGGCTAAGTATTTTTTCCCTCGGATGGTTCCGCTGTCCGGGATCTCTCTAGCCGGCAGGGCAGGTTGACCTCCCAGGGAGGCTAAGTATTTTTCCCCTCTGATGGTTCTGCTGTCCGGGCTCTCTCTAGCTGGCAGGGCAGGTTGACCTCCCAGGGAGGCTAAGTATTTTTCCCCTCTGATGGTTCCGCTGCCCGGGCTCTCTCTAGCCGGCAGGGCAGGTTGACCTCCCAGGGAGGCTAACTATTTTTCCTCTCGGATGGTTCCGTTGTCCGGGCTCTCTTTAGCCGGCAGGGCTGGTTGACCTCCCAAGGAGGCTAAGTATTTTTCCCCTCGGATGGTTCCGCTGTCCGGGCTCTCTCTAGCCGCAAGGGCAGGTTGACCTCCCAGGGAGGCTAAGTATTTTTCCCCTCGGATGGTTCCGCTGTCCGGGCTCTCTCTAGCCGGCAGGGCAGGTTGACCTCCTAGGAGGCTAAGTATTTTACCCTCGGATGGTTCCGCTGTCTGGGCTCTCTGTAGCCGGCAGGGAAGGTTGACCTTCTAGGGAGACTAATTATTTTTCCCCTCTGATGGTTCTGCAGTCCGGGCTCTCTCTAACTGGCAGGGCAGGTTGACCTCCCAAGGAGGCTAAGTATTTTTCTCCTCGGATGGTTCCGCTGTCCGGTCTCTCTCTAGCCGGCAGGGCAAGTTGACCTCCCAGGGAGGCTAAGTATTTTTCCCCTCGGATGATTCCGCTGTCCGGGCTCTCTCTAGCCGGCAGGGTAGGTTGACCTCCCGGGGAGGCTAAGTATTTTTCCCCTCTGATAGTTCCGCTGTCTGGGCTCTCTCTAGCCGGCAGGGCAGGTTGACCTCCCGGGGAGGATAAGTATTTTTCCCCTCGGATGGTTCCGCTGATCGGGCTCTCTCTATCCGGCAGGGCAGGTTGACCTCCTAGGGAGGCTAAGTATTTTTCCCCTCGGATGGTTCCGCTGTCCGGGCTCTCTCTAGCCGGCAGGGCAGGTTGACCTCCCAGGGAGACTAAGTATTTTTCCCCTCGGATGGTTCCGCTGTCCGGGCTCTCTCTAGCCGGTAGGGCAGTTTGACCTCCCAGGGAGGCTTATTATTTTTCCCCTCGGATGGTTCCGCTGTCCGGGCTCTCTCTAGCCTACATGGTAGGTTGACCTCCCAGGGAGGGTAAGTATTTTTCCCCTCGGATGGTTCCGCTGAGCGGGCTCTCTCTAGCCGGCAGAGCAGGTTGACCTCCCGGGGAGGATACGTGTTTTCCCCGAGGTGGCTCCGCTTACGGTGCTATTTTCAGCGCCACTCGTCGAATATGTGGGGTTGGACTTTTCTTTTCGAGCTTGTATTTAGGCCTAACATTTTTTGGGCGCTGACCCCAGGCAAGAAGGAGGGGGCGAACGGTGGAGGTGGAGGCCTCCCGCTCGCCCAGTCCGTAAGAGGGGCGAGCCGGAGGCGTGTGACCTCTTAGGCTCTCGCCCGCCCCAGTTAGGGGGCGAAAGGGGAAGCCGCAGTCCCCTCTTGCCCCGCCCCAGCTAGGGGGCGAGGGGAGGAGTCGCAAGCCCCTCTCGCCCCGGCCCAGCTAGGGGGCGAGAGGAGGAGCCGCAGACCCCTCTCGCCCCGCCCCAGCTAGGGGGCGAGAGGAGGAGCCGCAGGCCCCTCTCGCCCCGCCCTAGTTAGGGGGGCGAGACCCGAGGCAGGCGACCTCCTGGTCTCGCCCCCGCCCCAGCAAGGGGGGAGAGACCCGAGGCAGGCGGCCTTCTGGTCTCGCCCCCGCCCCAGCAAGGGGGCAAGCTCAGGAGAGAGGCGCCCTCCCGCTCGCCCAGCCCAGTGAGGGCGGCGAGCAAGGGAGGAGGTCAGCCCCCTCTCACCCGGCCCCAGCAAGGGGGTCGAGACCCGAGGCAGGCGGCCTCCTGGTCTCGCCCCCGCCCCAGCAAGGGGGCAAGCTCAGGAGAGAGGCGCCCTCCCGGCTCGCCCAGCCCAGTGAGGGGGGCGAGCAAGGGAGGAGGTCAGCCCCTCTCGCCCGGCCCCAGCAAGGGGGTTGAGACCCGAGGCAGGCGGCCTCCTGGTCTCGCTCCCGCCCCAGCAAGGGGGCGAGCTCAGGAGAGAGGCGCCCTCCTGGCTCGCCCAGCCCATTGAGGGGAGCGAGCAAGGGAGGAGGTCAACCCCCTCTCACCCGGCCCCGGGAAGGTGTTCTGGACTGCGTTTAGCGCCTCTAAACAACGGGATTTAGCTATTTGCAGGCCAAATCCGGGGGTATTTTCGTAATCTCGTAGGCCAGATTTTGGCTATTTGCAGACCCGTTTTCAAAATTCTATTAATAGGACCAAAGGGGCACCATTTGGAGGCACTTCTCTCTTGGCCTTCTCTTCCCCTATGTTCTTTTGTTGGGTGGAGAGAGCCTCAAAGGGTGCCCAAGCTTAGCATTGACTTGGGAGGGGAAGCGCTCTAAGATCTTCCGGGTGTGTGGTGGGACCTCCTCGTTAAGCCCTTGACCTTGTTCCTAATTCCTTAACCTCTTAGCCTAGAGCTCTCCCTTGGGAGGAGTAAGTGGTGGTCACCCCTCGACTTGTTGAGGGCCCGAACTCCTCGAGAGACCAATTTATTGGTTTCAACACTTCATATTCATGTTAGCATCACATAGCAACTTAGAACCTTCACATCACTTAGGCTCTGTTTGGCGGGGCGTTTAGGGAGCTGCACACCGCAGATTTATAAAACACCCCGCCAAACAGAAATTTTAAGGCCGCAGTTCAAACCGCCCCCGCCGTTCAATCGCAAATATTCGCGATTCGCGAGTCGTGCTATTGGACTCACGACTGTAAGCAGCGGGACGCGCTCCCTCCGCGATTCTCGATTTGCCCTCTCTTGCGCCTGCCCTAGCGAGACTCCTCCAGCGGAACGATCATCTCTCCCCCTTTCTTCGTCGCGTGCCGGAACTGTCCGTCGACTGCAAGCAGCGCTAGATCTCCCCCTTTCTTCCTCGCGTGCCGGAGTCGACTGCAAGCAACGCTTCTCCCCCTTTCTTCCTCGCGTGCCGGAGTCGACATCTCTCCCTATCCCCTGCGGCGATTTGCTGATCGCAAGGTAACTATTTTCTTCGCTTGCTGTATTATTGGGAGCATTTTCTCCTGTTTTTGCCTTAGCTTCGACATCTTCTCACCATTGCTTCGATTTCTGCTATCCCCAGTTCATGATTTTCCGAATTTTTTGTTGATTGCTTCTTGATATGTGATATGATTTGATAAATCTTATGGGGAGGAGGATGTTGATGATTTTCTCCTCTAACCTCATATCGCTGAGACTGGATGTGTAGAGGGATGCCAAATTTCATCTAGAAGAGGTTTTTGTGCTTTACTGGATGCAGATTTACAGTGAACTATATTAGGGACAGATGCATATAGAGAGAGATCTTCATGTCTGTTATGATCTATGTCCTGTAATCTGTTATGATCTATGTCGTGTAATCTATTAGGGCCATTAGAAGTAGTGAAGGTCGATGCATGAATTGTGCTAATTTGTATATCATATGACTGTGTTGTTCGAGCACCCAAATGTTGTGTTGTTATTATAAGAAATGCAGTGTTGTTATTATTACTTTAATGTTTTGTAATCTTACTTTGAGTGCTTTGTATGTTTGGTCCAATAGATGGTAATATCAAAAGATGGTGGAATATTGGCCAATTGGGAGTCATCCCATGTTCTTTTGTTTTGTGATCTGTGTATCCAGGAGATAGATTTAGGGAATAGACCAACCACTCATTTCAATAAAGAGGGTTGGGTCAATTTGATGAAACACTTTAAAGAGCGCACCGGTTTAGAGTACAGTCGTGCACAAATGAAAAACAAGTGGGATCAACTGAAACGTGATTGGAAATTATGGCGTGAACTTAAAAGAGGCGAGACTGGGCTTGGTTGGAACCCTACTAAACGGACAATAGATGCTTCCGATGATTGGTGGAAGGAAAGAATTGAGGTTAGTTACTATGTAGATTTTTATATTTCACATATTGAAATTAATATTTTCCATGACTAACACTTATTCAATTTTGTAGATGATCCCTAATGCGAAGAAATTCCGGTCTGCTGGTATACCTCCAGATCTTGAAGAGAAATTAGAGAAAATGTTCAGCTTGGTTGTTGCTACAGGAGATAATGTATGGATGCCTTCGTCTGGAGAGTTGCCTTCTCTTTTCTCCCAGCCGGACACCTTATCAGGGGATGATGACCCTATCACAGAACAAAATAACACACAAGCTTTTGCAAGTGATGATATTGGCTCAGCTACACCTGGTCAAAGTTCCCAAAGCGGAGTTAATTCAAAAAGAAAACGCAAGGGGAAGAAACTGGATATGGGGGTAAAACAGCTTATGCTATCACATGTTGAGAAGTTATGCTCCTCTTCTGATGTTATTATGCAGCGTGTTGCAGCACCCGTAGTTCCACCAAGCATATATCTACTGCGAGAGGCTATTCAGGAACTAGAGAAATATCCAGAGATCTTTGAGGACAGAATGATTTATCATTTTGCTACAGTCCATTTCCAAACCCCGGTGAATCGAGTGACATTCCTGAGTATACCAGAGGATAGGAGGGTGGAATGGCTCAAGACCCACTACATGAACTCACTTAAATGATGTCTTTTTTCTATGTTATTCCTATTTTGCTCAAGAGCCACTATGTTATTCCTATTTTGCTACTTCGAAATTTGAAACTTCTATGTTATTTCTATGTTGCATACTGTTATTTCGAAATATTGATAATGATTATTGTTTCAGATTGTTAGGCTACTATAATGGCAACAGGGAATCATGATGATGATCTAAACATAAATGATGATGAAGAACTTGTATTAAATAATTATGAAACTCGTCAGCAGGAATGTGCTCACTTTGTCAACCTCGTGGCATCTAGTGTATGTGTGATCACTGAGTATGCCTCTTTATTTTCTGATAAAACTCCTTGCATGACATCCTCTCAGACCGGGCACAAATGGATACGTGAATTATTTTTGGGACATCCTGCGAGCTTTCACAACATGTTTCGAATGACAAAGTGTATTTTTTTTGATTTGCTAGCACTGTTAGAACATACTCACGGGTTAAAGGGTACACAAAGAACTCAAGCTAGAGATATATTGGCAATCACAGTATATATTTTGGGTTACAATGAAACATTCAGGAAAGCAAGTGAACGATTTCAACATTCTACGGAGACTATAAGTCGGTTATTCATGATCAGACTTCGTGCTCTGACTAATCTGTCCATGGACATTATAGCTCCTACTGATCCTCAGTTTCATGCTATTCCTTTACACATAAAAATTGATGAAAGATATATGCCATTTTTTAAAGATTGTGTCGGAGCTATTGATGGCACACATGTTGATGCACGCATACCTGTTGAAAACCAAGTGCCGTACATTGGTCGTCATGGAAGTCCAACTCAAAATGTGATGGTTGTATGCGACTTCAATATGTGTTTTACTTACGTTGTGCCTGGCTGGGAAGGTTCTGCACATGACACCCGTATATACCATCGTGCAGTAAGGGATCCGATGAGTAAATTTCCATTTGCACCTGAAGGTACAAAATCTTTGTTTCACATATATTATTTTATTTGTTCTATGTGATTACTGTCTAATCTTTTCTATTATTGAAGGTAAATATTATCTTGTGGATGCTGGTTATCCACTAGAAAAAGGGCTTCTGAAACCTTTTCCGGAAACTAGATATCATTTGCCGGACTTCGCTCGGGGTAATCGGCCAATAGAAGGACGTAGAGAGATATTTAATAAGGCACACTCCTCGCTCCGTAGTGTGATCGAAAGGAGTTTTGGTGTATGGAAGAAGAAATGGGGCATACTAAGCAAAATGCCTCCGTTTGATTTTTCAAAGCAGTATGTCGTTGTGGTCGCTACGATGGCCCTACATAACTTCATTAGACGACATCCATCACGTTCTGACCCAGAGTTCGATGTATGTGATGGGAACGAAAGCTTTGTTCATGCAGAGGCGTACGAACTACGACCAAACAATCGTCCAAGAACAATTGATCCAAACCCAAATATTGCACCTAGTACATTTGAAGGAACGGGAGCTACTGAAATGTCGAATATCAGGGACTTTATAGCGGATCAACTGACGGAATATCACCGGTATGAAACATTAAGGGTTTTAATTTTGTAAACTATATTACCTATAAAATTATATAATTGATTAATTACATTACTATTTTACTATGCAGTTGAGGTTCGATGATCGAAAGCGTTGATGCATGTTCAAGGCGGATCACATTTACGAGTTTTGTCTTGGAAAAACCTATTAATTAGTGTGTTTTATTTTATGGTAGAATATCAAAGCGCTTACTATTTATGTACACTAAGTTAATTTATTATAATTAATTGTTGTTTATCTCTAATTTCAAAAAAAAATTTCAAAACGCACAGCTGTTTTACCAAACAGCTTAACAGCTTCTCCGTTTGAAACAGCACTGCAACAGCTGTTCTTCCAAACAGATTCACAGATTCAGCCACCACTCTGCAGAGCAGCTGATTATTCCACCACTGCTTCCCCCCACTGCTTCTCCAGTCGCTGCAGCCGCGCCAAACAGAGCCTTAAAATCGGTCAAAATTTAACTATTGTCATCTAAGGACACATTAGACTAAGGCTGTGTTTGACCCCCCGTTTTCCTCCATTTCGGTCCAAACGAAATGAGATTTTAGTGTTTGCCGCTGTTTAGAGTTTTCTTTTTGGCTCCGTTTCCGTTTCAAATCAGAATGATAACTCCCTTCTCAACTTGACCGGAGAGGCTCCGTATCCGTTCAAAAAGTTCTTGTTTTAAAACCAGAACGAAGCAAACAGTGCCGGTCCCCCAAACGCAGTCTAATATATGAAAATAAAAATTTAGGACCATAGAATGTGAGGAGTGGGAAAGGAGTGGTCAAAATTGAGAAAGGTGCAGCTTTGACGTTAAAGGTCAAAACTGTAGAACTATAGTTAGTTTTAGAGCGTTGGGAACAAAGAAAAAGTTTTTATCAAAAAGATTTATTTTAGAAGAAAAAAAAAGCTGAAACAAACGGAGGAATCAAGGTGGCAGCCCAGTCAAACAGTCCCTTAGAATAGTCAGCATTCATTTTCTTCGATCGGATGGCATGCGGCGAGAGTAGTAAATTTACTAGTTGTCGTACCCGTTGACCCAGGGTCCCAGAGTAATATAATTTAGGCAAAATTTTCTCTGCGCTCAACGCAAGAAAATTTGCTGCGATAATAAATACCCCGGGCCCACCCTATTTTTCATTTCCTCCCTTACCCTTCGCCCGTTCTCGTTCTTTACAGCCGAACCCGAAACCCTCCGAACCCTACCGCTCCGTCGCCATCCGACAACTCCGGCGAACCCTACCGACACTGATGCTCCGGCGAAACCCTACCGCTCCGGCGCCACCAAACAACTCCGTCGTTGAGCACAAGCGGCCATCAGGGTCGAATAGGTGACGTTCATAGCTCTCCCGTCAACGTTCGCTGTAGAAGAAGAGGGATTATTCCAGTTTTACTTATTGGACAGACAAGGTAAATTTTATGAGTAGTAATGTGTTGTTTTAGGGCATTTGATAGTAGCAATGTGTTGTTTTAGGGCATTTGGTTGTTTTAGGGCATTTGGTAGTAATGTGTTGTTTTAGGGTATTTGATAGTAGCAATGTCTTGTTAAATCAACAATGTTAACTGTTTTTCTTCTTACAGTGGTAACATTGTTTTTCTTCTTACATTGGTAACTGATTTTCTTCTTACAGTGGTAAACTCTTCTTGTTGTTACAATGGTAATCATATTTGTTGTTACAGCTGGAACTTTATTTGTTCTTATTAAACTGTATTTGTTGTTATTACAGTAGGAAATGTATTTGTTGTTACAGTTGGAACTGTATTTGTTCTTATTACAACTGTATCTGTTTTGTTGTTACAATTGTATTTGTTATTACAGTTGTATCTGTGTTGTTGTTACAGTTTGTCAGATGTTTGATTATTTTTTGTTATTCAGATGCCCGGTAGCCAGTACCTTAGTTGTAGGTGTGCAGTGTCCACCTTCAAATCTAATGCTAGTTCGTTACTGGAAGTAATTTCTGATGAGTCAAAGACAGCGCTTCAAAATGCCAATGTGCTTCCACTATTCCAAATTCCGAATCTCGCACAGAATATACCGTTACTATATTTGCATGTGCGGTGTTATAATGTTGACAAGAAAGCTTTTTTATTAGGTAAATATTATGTGAGGTTTACTGTAAATGAGATAGCGATGATTTTAGGTCTCCCAAATAGGGGTCGTGTTTTAAAGTTTGCCAGACTTCCTCTTTCCGCCTTAACTCACAAGGATCTTATCGAAGAAATGAGAGGTCTTGCTGGAGAGGCATGATCACCGACATTGGAGTGTAGGAGGGTGGAAGCTTTAGTGAGATATCTGTTGGTGGTATTTTTTTCCCATTGAAGAGCTGAGGGTTCCAGCTTGCCTTCAAAAATTTGGTGGTCTACAAGTTTTTCAAAAGTACAATTGGCCTAAGGCCATACACAAATTCCTGCACTCGCAACTGGTTGAGTTGAGTAGAATTAGTGCATTAAGAAGAGGTTCTCATTTGGGTTACTTGGAAGGGATGCTCGACCATATTACTGGTACTTGTTGTGATTATATATTTAAATTGATTATATATTTAAATTGATTATAAAATACCCTTCACTTTATATCTTATCTTATTGTGTAGGTTTGGTTGTATGAGCACACCAAATTTCAGCTGGTTTGTGACGATGTTGCAAGGCCTCGAATTTGCCGCTGGACTGCAAAGTTGAGTTATAGCGCGAAGTATTGTTATGCTCTACAAAGAGAGCTTAATATTCCAAAACCGGTGGGTTAAACCATTTTCTACGGAGTGATTATAAAATACCCTTCACTTTAACATATATTTTATATTATTTTGTAGGTGAAAATTGAATTTGAGAATGTTTTAGAAAGTGAGAAGTTACTACTAGGGATGGATGATGAAGACCCCGATTTTGAGGCAAGTCCCAAAAAGGCAGAGAAAATTAAGTAATGAGGATTCAGACGTTGATAATGTATTCTATAATGTGGAAGAGGCGAGAAAAGAAAAGAAGAAGTTAAGGAAACTAGAGCAGAAGATGTTGAGAAAAGCTAGGAGAGAGCTTGAGAGTGAAAGAGGGAAGATCAAGATAGAGGAGTTTGGAAAGGTTGAGTATTTGCACTTTGAAGAAGGTTTGAGAGGTTTGGAGAGCAGATTGTGTGATTACATCAAAGAGCAAGTTCGGAGTGAGGTTGACACACTACGACAGGAAATTATGAGTAATTTTAATTCTTTGAGGAAATTAGGTGAAGAACGGTTGTGTCTATACACCCGAGAGAAGGAACCGTCGCCCAACGTCACATTTGTTCCGAGCACCCAACTCACACCTACGAAATCACCAATTGAAGTAACTTTGGTAGATCCTGTTGGAACACGGTCTTCCGCATCTCCTAGGTTTGAGAATAACAAATCCTATGTGTGTATTTAATCTTGTGTGATCTAAGTGTGCAGGATAACAGGTCAAATGACTTAAGGTTTACATATGGTGGTTGCCCCCGAATTGAGACATCAACTCCAAACTGATCACTAGCGCAGGCGATAGTGGATAGCGCCGACGTTAGCTCATTGCACAGAAGGCTTGCTGGAATTGTTGCCTCGGATTGAAGATCTTGCCGCGCAAAGAGTTTCTTAACTTGGGATAGCGCCTGCGGTAGTGGATAGCGCCGGCGGGTAGCATGACTCACTTAAGGCATAGAGCAAGAGGTTGCCGCGGATGGGAGATTCTGCCGCGCAAAACGTTGCCTAATCCGGGCTAGCGCCGGCGGTAGCGCGTGGGGCTATAAAAAGGACCCAAGTCCTCTCGTTTCACAGAGACATCAGAGAGAGATATTGAGTGCCAGAATTCCAGAGGCTATCTTGGCCGAAAGTTGATGTGCTAGCGAAGCTCTGCAAAACTTCTGAAGGAGAATCTCGTCACGCCGGATCTGATCGAAGTCCGCTTCTACAACGCTTATTCAACGGCGGATCTTCGTCTCCAACTTCAGAAGTCCATCTTGAGGGAGTTTCTTATTTCTTTATTGTTATTTCATATTCCTCTTTGTAAACGATTAGTGAAATCGCCTCGTGTTGGTGACTAGGTCTGGGTAGGACTTATGGGGAAAATCGCCTCGTATTGGCGACTAGATCTAGGCTAGGTCTAGGGGGGGCTCAAGGCCACATCCGGGGAGGGATTGGCTAGAGCGGCTTGAGGCCGAATCCGGGGAGGATAAGGCTAGGGCCACAGGTTCGTGGGGAAGCGAGTCGGGATAGAAAACCAAAAGAGTTCTTTTCGATTTAGCTTTGATTTCTAGCTTTCATAAGAGATCATATTTTTATAATCATGTTTCTCAAGTTAATAAAATCATGTCTCTATTTTTACTTTATTTGATTAGTCTTGATCTTCTTCATTATCATATTCAAAGCTTTTTCTAAAATATTCAAAATATTTATAAAATCTTTAAAACCCTTATTCACCCCCCCCCCCCCCCCTCTAAGGGCGCCTACCGATCCAACAGATCCCACCATTCCGATCAACGACTCAGAAGGCGAGAGTCAATTAAAGCTAAGTAGCATGATCAGAAACATTAAGAAAAGGGCAAAACCGAAAGAAGAAGAATTTAGGGATCCCTAATATGGAGTACCCCGGCAAATATCTTATATCTACCCGATTATGTGAGGTCATTGATTATGTCCTCTTTAATTTCAAAGAAAGGTAATGACTGCTATATGTTAAAATTCGTCCATATTGTTTAGTATATGTTAAAAATATGTTTGACTGAAACATTAATTTATGTTTTAGTGATTGCACAATCTTCTAGAGCAGAAATATTTTGCTAACCAGAGGCTTAGTTGACACTCTTTTGGGTGAAGGATGGCTAGAAGATACGCACCTCAATGCGTATGCATTAGTACTAAGTGCTAGGAGGAGGAGGTCTTCAAATAAAATGAAAAGTTTTATATATGTCTCTCCGGATTTTGCTGTAAGTAATATTTCATTGTGTTGAATTTAGCTTTACATAGTTATTAACCAATTTTTAACCCTACTACAGAACTGTAAGCGCAGTAATTTCAAAAATGCCAAAATACTATTGAGTCATATAACAAAGGACAACGTCTCCTCCTCTCAGATTATTGTAATGTCATATCACTTTGAATGTCACTGGGCTTTATTGGTTTGCAAACTGAAAGAGCAGCACTGGGAATATTACGACTCTCTGCCAATCAGTCGTCATCGAGCAGCCTTACCAGCTTTGGTATGTCAACAAAGTGAACTATAATTGAGATTTTCATTTTTCATTGTATCTTCAATAGAACATTAAGGTCTAATTATCGTTGCGCATGTGAATTATCATTGTTGCAGGTCCGAACATTACATGAGGATGTTAGTGAGATGTTGCCAATAGATTTTTTGGATTGGGAAATAGTTGATGTTCCCGGCTTACCAATGCAGGAGAACGGCAATGACTGCGGGGTTTTCGTAATGAAGTACATGGAGGCTGTTATTTCAACACAGACAAAGTGGGATTGTTGTCGAACATGGCAGTCGGAAATGCCAAAATTTCGTGCCGAAATCGTAGCCGATATTTTAAGAACTTTTTCACCATTAATACATGTTAATATGTCTTAGAGCATGAAACATTTATGTGGTCTGTTTAATTATGTCCAGCGTAAGACTGGTAGTAGACATTACTTTTTTTCCTGCCACTTTACATTACTAGTTTAATTATGTTTAATTAGGTTTGATTATGTTTGATTAGATTTGATTACTTTTTTTCCGGCCAGTTTACATTGCTTGTGCGGTAATTACATTGCTGGATACTTGAAAAGACGATTGTTAATTCAACCTTACATTGCTGGATAATTACATTACTTGTGCGGTAATTACATTGCAACAACCTTACAAAAAACGACTGTTAATTCAACAACGTACATCAAGGTTTGAATACGTCGGGTATGCTTGAAAAGTTGAATGACATATCCAAGAATAACTCGCTGCTAAAATCGAAAGCAGTAGGAGTGCCCGACCCATCAGAGTGATGGTCATTTGCTGAAGAACATATGAAGTTATACTCCTTTGTTGGCAGGGACGATTCTTGTATAGGGACGTTGACGTTGTCTACATAATTTGCATGTACATCATTATCATTTAAATCCGCCTTCTTTATCTTATCCACTTTCTTACGTGACTTCACGGTTCCTCTCTCCAGTGGGCCTTCATACGAGCATTAGGGGCACCCTTAGGCCTCTTGACCGGAGGATTATGAACAAATGTACTATTTCTTTCTCATCTACAACACCTTTATTCTGACCTTCGGCCAACTGCACCATATGATCAGTTTGTTGTGACAGTTCATTCATGACGCGCATCACATACTCTTTGGCAATGTTGCAATTCTCTATCCGGTTCGCTAAATCGTAGCTAAACCGCATCAAATGGTTTCTGAATATCATATTTGACCCATTCTCGGTCATGACTGGGATATTATTGAGATAGATACCCTTCCTTGCATTACGAGTGAACCGTTTGAGGACATATTTCAGTGAGATTTGCTCCACATTTCGTACATTGTACACCCTCAAGATATGTGGACATAATATGCCTTTAGTTTTAAAGCCTCTACAAGAACACTCTGCACCCATTGTGGATATGTTGTAGTTCACAAACCATCGCTTATCTACTTCAACGTTATCCCTTTCCTTTGCCACATATGTTATATGAACTTCATCGTATCTTGTCTCGTCAACCATACAAACTCCAATGACTCCTATCATGAAAGATTTTTCAAAAATACCGAACATTTTTCGAGTGTACAACTTTGACAAATGTTTGAAGAGAGAACAGTTATTGTACTTTAAGGTAATAACTCCATGCTTGCATCTAAAATCTTCTTCATGCTCACCCCTCCTCCACGATAACACCAACTTCTCCAAACCCAAAAAACACTGAACAAGTGAACTACTCCCTTTCGAACTGCCATGCAAACAACTGTTAGCTGATTCGCTTCTTTGCGTTGACAAAATACCGAGATCTAAAATATCTTTATTGTATGCAGTAGACCACTTCTTCCTGATGTTATATAAATCTCCCAACCATTTGTTACCCTGTAGATTTCCTGTCGTCACCATCTCATTCCAGCATCTTTCAAACTCGCCCTCACTATCACACTTGCTCATGCATTTGTAGAATAACGCCCGAAACATTTTTGTTTTGGTTAAACAAAGGAACTTTTGAAGGAGCTTTCTTTGATATGTGCCATTGGCAGAGGCGATGACGACTGCTAGTGAATACCCGCTGAATAGCAGAGGTCATGGCTTGATCTTGATCCGTGAAAATTGTAAGTGGTTGTTTACCACCAACAACTTTAAGAAATAGTTCAAACACCCAACAAAATGAATCTGTAGTTTCCTCGGCAATGAAAGCCCCCCCCCCCCCCCCCCCAACAAAATATTCTGCCAATGATTGTTCACGACGATGAAAGGCGCACATGCCAAGTTATATTTATTAAGTCTGTACGTTGTATCAAAAATAATAACGTCGCCATAACTATCATAATCTATTCTGCTATTTCCATCCATCCAAAAAAAGCTGGTGAGCCTATCCAGTTCGTCTTTTCTCACATCAAAGTAGAAACATATTATCGTCCAATTGTCTCTCACCGAAATATCCTTAGCAAACTAGAGGCGTCACCACCATCGATTAGAGCTCTTTTTTCTCGTTGAACAAAATTGAAGGCATCGGTCTTACAAAATCCAATATTTTTCAGCACCCCCAGCTTCATCTGAAAGGAAGTTGTAAGCATCCACTGCTCTTATTCCGGCGCCTGTCATATTCTTCATTAGATTACCTTGCATCTGAGATATTTTGCGGTTTGACCTCAATAAGTGCATCTCATTCTCCATTGTGAGTGGATGATTGTGTTTCCTCAACGAAACTCGTGACTTTCCAATTCTTGCCATCTACATCTGCATGAAAACAATGCAAGCAAGACATCCGGTACGCGTTCCTAATTTGTGGTACTTCTTCGGTGACACCTTGCATCCTTCCAACCTGCTTTCGCACAACTATATTCTCGTGCTTTAATAATTCTTGTGTGCGTCCAATACATTATGTGTTGTTTGCGAACACTGAATCCTTTACTGTGAGCATAATTACAATACATAGCGTAAGCCTCATCCTCCGAATGGACAATAGGGAAAACAACTGAGCTCTTTTGCACCTAAAGGAATACAGAAAAATACAATTAAATACAGTTGGAGTTATAAATATAATTACAGTTAAAATACACTTGAATACAATTGGAGTTATAAATAAAAATACATACTCAGTACATGTTCAATCAAACCTACACACAACAAATAGGAATTAATTAAGATTCAATTAACTAAGCAGAGCATTAGAAATAGCAACAAATGATTAGAAACAAAACTATAAAACAAGGAATACAGTGGTAGTTTACAATGATAATATAGTAAATGTACTGTTAAAATTGTAATCCGATATACAGTCAAAATACAGTTCAATATAGTTTTGAGTTATGAATAAAAATACACACTTAATACAGTTCAATACTAAGTAGAACATTGGAAAACAAAACAAATGAGACTAATTCAAGGAAAAAAGTCTTTACTTACATTAATAATACAGTTACTGAACAGTTAAAAGTGTAATAAGAAATACAGTCAAGGTACAAATGCTTAGAAACAAAAGACTATAACAAGGAAAATTGTACTACGATATACAGTCAAAATACAGTTCAATACAGTTGGAGTTATGAATAAAAATACACACTTAATACAGTTCAATACTAAGTAGAACATTGGAAAACAAAACAAATGAGACTAATTCAATATGATTCAAGTCACTAAGTAGAACATTGAAAATCACAACAAATGAATCGAAGGACTTACAGTGCCAACATTATCATCTACTTTGTCTGACGACATCAATAAGGGTTAAGCAAGTACCTCCGTGGTCAAAAAACTAACAATGGAATCAATACAAATAAATTAGATGAGTTAAATAAAAAGGCAATTGATGGACTTGGATGCATAACTAGCAGCGTGATCCAGTTCGGATGCATAACAGGGGCTCACAGAGAAGTAGGAAGGCGGAGCGGAGGTTTCGTCGGAGCTTAAAGGGTTCGCCGGAGAATATGGGTTTCACCGGAGCTGAAGGGGAGCTGAAGGGGTTCGCAAGAAGAGCCTTGACTGTTTCGCGCCCTAGCTGGGTTTCGCGCCCTAGCTGGGTTTCGCTGCCCTAGCGGGAAGGAAGGAAATGAAAAATAGGGTAGGCACGGGTATTTATTATCGCAGCAAATTTCTTGCGTGAGCGCAGAGAAAATTTTGCCTATAATTTATGTGCAATGAAAATCCAAAAATTACGTCGCCGCCGGCTGAAGAGCCTATAATGATTTGATTCTTTTTTAATATATAAATATATTGGAATTAAAAAAATATATAAATGAAATGTTGACTATTGATGCTGAAGCAGTTAATAATAATTATTAACTACTAAAGGAACATTTATGCTTCCAAAACTTCATGCCTTACATCATTCTGAACTGTGATTATTATTTTTTAAAGTATTCTTAATCTTCCAGAAAAAAATAGAAATAATTAATATGTACTTGTTGAGGGCCGAACAGCGAACTTACAGACCGCTCGAGGTGGACCGTCTAAGCTCGAGAGTGAGCCAAGCAAACAGTCAAAATAGAGAACCGGTACAAGACGACAAGATTTTTACGTGAAAAAAACCAAGAAAGCGAAAATACCACGGGGTCAGGCCTAGCTTGGACGAAATCCACTAGTAGCAGCCGAGTACAAATATTAGCTTTTCAGAGGAATGACATGCCGTCCACCGCTCATTTACAAGTTTTTCTAAGTTGTCTGGCGTTGGGCGGAGCAAACACTAGAGCAGAGTGCACTAGACACGCACTGAGGCGGAGCGCGGGGGCACGCACTGGAGTGGAGCGCGGATGCGCGCACTGGAGCAGAGCGCGGATGCGCGCACTGGAGCAAACTCGAATACGAAGCGGGCACAAGGGAAGCGCGTGTGCTGAGCAGGAGGATTAGCACCAAGTAGAATCTTCGTGTCTATGAGCCGGACTTCCGTCAGCAACTCTTTGCTGAAAAAGCTTTGAAGTCTTACTCCTTGCTTTTTTGTCCTTATAAATGAAGGGCTTAGACCACCCCCTTTTATAGTTTTTTAGGGAGTGTGCAAGTAATTGCGCTCACTTGATCATTGAACGAGCGAATAGAAACACATGATTCAGTACCTCAGATCATTGATTTAAGGATATGACGACCTTGGCCCTCGGGTGTCCCGGGCAGCTTGGGCAGCCCGGTCAAGCTCGCGGAAGGGGCTGCGACGGCGAGGCGTGCGTGAGTTCACGCAGTGAGGGGCGCGCACGGAAGCGTACGTCTTGGGCTATGTTCTTTGCCAGTTTGGAAATGTGTTCATGTATGGTTCGCACTAGCTGAAGGTGTATGAGAGGAATTACTCGGTCCACGTCCTAAAGTTAGTGGTCGCGGTGTTCGCTCTGAAGTTTTGGCGACATTACCTTGTATAGCGCGCAGATCGTTATCTAATGGACCATAAGAATCTGAAGTACCTGCTAGATTTAATGAAGTTGTATATGCTACAAAGAAGGTGGATAAAGTTCATCGATGTCTACACCTTCGATATTCCATTACACTCTTGAGAAGGAAAATATTGTTGCAGATGCAGTCGAATTTTCAACTCATGATGTGGCAAGGTCGTCATATCCTTAAATCAGTGATCTGAGGTACCGAATCAAGTGTTGACAGAAGTACAACAACCACTACATTGTTAAACTACATTGCCAAACACTACACCAAGTGAGTTACAAATATTTTAATATTATATGTTCGTCGATACCTTATTTAGCATGACAAATAACTTGCTTTCTATTATTGAAAAAATAATTTTTTAAAATCCAATTTGAGCGGCCGCCAGTGGCGGAACTAGGATTTCAGTGTCACCAGGACACAATTATTTTTAACATACATATAATTTTTTAAAATACTATTAGTTTTTTTTAATATTTTCCCGCAAAGTAAAATCAAAGCATATCATTAAAATTTATGCTAGTTATCAAAACAAAACATCATAAAAAAAAATTGCATATTAACATGATACTTTGCGTGGACACATGCCCTGAAAACGTAAAATAATTGCTTCATTTGTAATAGTATCCGCAACATCTTTTTTAATGTAAGCAAACAAATAATAATTGTAAACTAGTTAAAAGGACAGTTGCAGAATCAAGTAATCAACTAAACCACCGGAGCCAAGGCGTCACTAAAATAGGAGCAAGTCTAATTTGAATAATTTTGCGAGATCCTAAAAAAAAGTAAGGAATTATGCCAGGTTGTCCATTTGTTAAATTACTGATTAGCAATTATGAACTAAAATGGAGTCGTTAGATTTGAGATTTGCAACAAAAATTAAGTTTTTTTTCGGAAATTTGGGGTTAGGATTTGAGAAGCGATACCTCGATCTGCTCGACTGCTCGGGAAACACAGTCAACACTGGTCATTGACTCGTTGGAGACCGGAGAAACAAGATCAAAGTACTGGTGGTTCGGTGGAGACGTGGAGTCGCGGACAATGGTTCAGAGCTTCAAATCTCCTTCGACGCTTCGTCTAGGTTGTGAGACCGGAGACGAGTAGTCAGAGTAGGAGACGCCGAGCGTAGACACCGAGAGGCGAGAGGTCTTCTTCGCGAGTAGACGACGAGGAGTCAAGGAGGGAAAGAAACTTGAGCGGGAGGACTGCGGAAGCGGCGGGAATTTTAGATTTTGCCGAAATGCGGACAGCGGACTTGCTACCCCTTATAGTTTTTCGCAATTCATGCCCGGGCGTGTCTCTTATTGGGTCCGCCCTTGACGGCCTCCCACACTCGACCCTATGTTGATGGCCAGGGATGTCTCTTATTGGGTCAGCCTTTGGCGGCCACCCACATTCGTCCCTGTGTACGTCCGCCCTTGATTGTTTGAGTGTATCTATTTCATAGTCATGTGTATGTTTTCTACAATTTAAAAACCGTCGTCGAAGTAAAAAAAAAATAATTTCAGAAAAGAAAAATTGAAAATAAATTCTAAAATAATAAAGAGCGATGTCATCCCCAAGCTTTTGAAAACCGAACCGGTTGAACCGGACGGGCGGGCTTGAAAACCGGGAAACCGGCACGGTTTTATAGAACCGGGCAGGCCAGATTTAATTCACAGCAAAATAATTCAAAGTGGGGATTTGAACTCGTGCAACTTCTACAAACTAAAGTTTGCAAACCACTGACCCCAACTGCACCTTTTTGATTCTGACAGAACTTTTTTTTCTATATCTCTAAATCTGTGTAATATAAATTAAATATATATATATATAATACATACATATATAACATATATATGTAATATAACATATTTAATATATATATAAATAAATATATAGACATATAGTAACGATAATACATATATATAAATAAATATAACATATATATAATATATATAAATATATAACATATAATATATATATAAATATATAACATATAATATATATAAATATATAACATATAATATATATATAATATACTATATATATATATAACATATATATATAAATAAATATTTTTTTATTATAGCATAACGGTTCAAACCCGGTCAGATCGGTCAAATCGGTCGGACCTTAAACCTTTGATCTCACCGATTCATTCTCCGGTCCGGTCCGGTTCTTAAAAACCTTGGTCATCCTTAATTAAAACACTGCACCAAGTTTTCAAGTACCGCTTTCCAACGGCATCGAATCTAATGGACCGCATCCAATCAAGCCCGTGAATTCTCGACTTATTTTTTTATATTTTATTGAGGGATTGAATCCCGTGAGTTTTATTTACAATATTAAGTATATATCATGATAATGATGGGTCATCTCCTGCATAATTATCGTCATCAAATATTAGCAACATGCCAGACTGTTTTGTTGGTACTGGTGTACGCATGCTGCAGTAGCTGGGAACAGTACTACATTATTTAAGCCATTTTAAGCTGTTATTGTCAGACTAAAGTTCCGTTTGTACGGGGAACTTATTTTCACCGATCAAGCAGTTATGATCGCATGAATCGGAGGCTTCGTTTGGAGGACTAATTTTCACTGGTCAAGCGGTTACGACCGCATGAATTGGACATGCGGTCCGGTTCATGCGGTCGTAACCGCTTGACAGTGAAAATAAGTCCTCCCAAACAGAGCCTAAAACTACCGACAGATCAAACTAAAAAGTCACGGAAATTTGTGAACCAGTAAAAATTTGATTTGACCATAGTTATTTTCTAATTTTCTTTATAAATCATTTTATTTAATTCTCAGTTATCCATGAACAAGGCAAACGAGAGTATTATCAAGCCAACATATTAATCTGACAATCTTCGGGGATATGCTTTGCGCTACAAAAAAGCTCAACTTTAGCTCGAGCTCAAGCTCGTATATTTTTGTTCACGAGTTCGCGCGAACGGCTTTTGAGCTTTTTTTTAATATATATATAATATTGAATAATCACAACTAAATATAATAATAGTTTATAGGCAAAATATTATGGGCATTGTTTGAACAAAAATAGTCATAATGCACATTGTTTGAACAAAAATAGTCATAATGCACATTGTTTGAACAAAAAATAATCATAATGACCGTCATTTATTGAAGGAAAAAATCACAGTGTTCACATTGGGTTTCTATTATGTTGGATGTGTGGTATGTGTTTAGGGTACGAAGTTAAGTGACTTATTTAAAATAAATGAAAATTAAATGACTTATTACAAATTAAGTCCAAAGTTAATGAACATATTTGGATATTTTGTCATGTATATATTATATTAATAAAGCAGTAACCACTAACCAAGGCTCTGATTAGTCATTTTAGGGTTAATTATTTATTTCTCTTTTCCTTTTCAGGCTTCATGATTTGAGAATTCAGCACTCCCAACTCTCCCGACTCCTGCCGGTGTTGTGCTCCTCCCAAGTGGTCAAGTCGCCTGTCGCGAAGTCCCCTCACCAACCAAATGTCCGCCTACTCCCCCAATTTCAGCTGTTGATTCAGTAATGCACCGATCCTGTAGAAATCAAATTAAAGAACCTGGGAGCTACCGCGACATGTGATAGTGTTATCGCGCCCTGCGGTAGCATTAGATAAACTAGTTCAATTTGACCCAATTATCTGCTTGCTACCGCGAGCCGCGGTAGTGCTACCGTTGACAGTAGCATTTCTTATCATGGCGTCGCCTAGGCGACGCCTAGGCATCCAGTCGGCCGATTGAAAACAAGGCGAAGGTCGCCTTATTGTTACAATAGACAACGGTTTATATATAAACCGCTGTCTAGACAACGGTTTATATAAAACCGATGTCTAAACCGCTGTCTAGACAACGGTTTATATATACACCGATGTTTAGACAACGGTTTATATATAAACCGCTGTCTAGACAACGGTTTATATATAAACCGCTGTCTAGACAACGGTGTGTATATAAACCGATGTCTAGACAACGGTTTTATATATAAACCGCTGTCTATTGTAACATTCCGCGTACAATAGACAGCGGTTTATATATAAACCGCTGTCTATTGTACAAATAGACAGCGGTTTATATATAAACCGCTGTCTATTGTACTGTTAGAATAGACATCGGTTTATATATAAACCGCTGTAGAATAGGGATATAAGCGATAGAATTTACCCGACTTTTTACTTTTTATCGTCGCTGGATCGTTTGCTGCTCTGTGCGAAAACCCTAAAGGCGATTTCTCCTCGACAAGTCGACATCTTCCTCAGGTTCGTTTTTACGTTTTTTTTGTTGCTCTTCTAATTTCTAAGTTGAATGGTATAATTTCTAAGTTGAATGGTATAATTTCTATGTTGAATGATATAATTTCTAAGTTGAATGATCATTTCATATTTTCCTACTTCCAAGTTCCTACTGTTTCTATAGTTCTGTATTTATATGTGTGATTGACTTAATGTGTGGTAGACTAGTATTACCTCAATATCATTGCGGTTTTGTATGAATTTTGTTTAGGTTTTTTGGATAGTTTAGGTTTTTGTAGGGCTTTCTTATTACAGGAAAATGACTGATAAAGGATCCTCATCAAAGTCAACAAGAGGCTTCACTAAAATGATGGGATTGATAAGCTTAGAGCAGAGGGGAAGAAGATTTTTATTTCTGTTAATGATGATGGCCACATTATTCTCGGGCTGAGTGTAATAAATTGATGAGTCTAATTGGTTCTCTTGTGAGGATGTATGTTCCAATCACATGTGCTAGATGGAAGGAAGTTGATAAAGAAATTAAAGATCAAATATGAGAAGAAGTAAATGTACGTAATTTTGTTATTAGTGATTAGATGACTATGTTTTGTTAGTTATTTATTAATAATATTGTCTATTATTTTCAGAATTATTTTGATAATGTTGATGGTGTTCGTCATGAATTAATGAAAACATGGGTGAAAGTTGGAGGTCGTGGAAATCCAAACTTTATGTCCATTACGTAAAAGATGTTGATTTCGAGCATCATTACAATGTTCCAGTCAAGTATAATTTTTATACCTTCTGAAGATTGGAAAATTTTTGTCGACAATCGCACCACTCCGGAATTTATGGTTATGTGTTCTTAAAAAATTCAATGTTTTATTGCATCTACTAACTTTGTAAGTATTATACTCTAAGTATTAACAAATATTTATTTGTGTATGAGAAAAGTAAACTTAACACACATAGAGCAAAACACAGAAGTCGTTTCATACTACTTCCAGAATGGGTTATTCTGGATTAGAAAAAAAGATGGTATTAGTATTTAGTTCTCTACTTCTCTCTTGTATATTTTGTTTTAAAAATGTGTTTTATCAATAATTTAAATGATAATTTATTTGTATTTTATTATCAAGATTGAACAAGGTGCAAATGCACCAATTTCACATGCAGAACTATGGAAAGCCGATCACAAAAGAAAGACTGGTGAATACATTAGTCAGGATGCAGCTGATTTGGCAGCTAAAATTGTATGTTTAAATTATCATTTCATCATTTGTAAATTATCATTTCATCGTCTGCATTAATATTTATTGATTTCACTTAGGATGAGGTCTCGAGCAAGAGTCCCAGTTTGCTGCAAGTGCAACAGTGTCACAGGTAAGAGATGACATCCTTGCATCTGTTTTAGGTAAGGAACATCCGGGCAGAGTAAGAGCTGGTGGCAAGTTTTCCACCATTACAAGTTTTTTCAAGAATGATAAGCGGAAGGAGAGAATAATAGCTCATATTGAAGATGTGGAATCTATTGTTCAAGAAAGATTGAGCCAACAACAAGAGTTATGGAGACAAGAATAACAACAAGACCATCAAGCCTATGCGAGCCAACTCTACCAACAACAACAACATGACCAGGCCTTTCAGAGCCAACTCTACCAACAACAACACAGCGCATCAAGCAGAGATGGCTAGCATGAAAAATCAAATCGATGAACTTATGCGCATGTTTGGTGCTAGAACCAAAACATCTCAAAACATGTCTCAGGTATTATTATGTATTTATGTTTAATTATTTATACTTTTATGAAATATCATGTTATTTTTATACTTTTATTTATAGTTAACTTATTATTTTTGGTTTGTCAGCAGACACTTGTATTAGCCTCAAAAGGGCCTGAAACATCACATCAACCCGAAACGTCACATGGATGTTTACCGTCTTCGGTTTATAAATTTATAATTAATATTTTTGATTTTTATGTAATTAATTTTTTTGTCCGAAATACTAAATACTAATTATTTTAATTCCACAGAATGCCAATGATGTCATTGTCATGTTACCCAATTTCATTTCTACTATGGAGACACATGATAAAATAATAACTCTGGTATTAGATCCAAATGTATTTGGAACTAAAGAATCAACATGTACATACTTTGAAGTTTCCGAGTTATTTGATATTCTTAATATGGAAAAAATTGGAGTTAACATCATATTATCATGTATTGAGTGAGTAATTATTATTAAATATTACAAACCTAAGATTTTTAGTTAATATATATATTGATTATGAATTTACATATTTTTTTACAGGTACATAGATTCACACTAAAGAAGTTTAGATACACAAGAAATGTATATTTTCATAATCCGACATCTATTTTTGTTTCTAATGATAAGTTTGTCAATGAGCGTATTAAATTACGAGTACAAGAGCTAAAAAATAGGCTTGCTCAACTTCAACCGGATTCTTTATTATTTTTGCCATATCATAGAGAGTAAGTACCAATAATTATGCTATTTTTTATTGATATTCAAGTTATTACTTATTAAGGATTTTATTTGTTAATTGTTACACAGAGTACATTGGATGTTGGCCATTATTGAATACGATAACAATACAATTTATTGGCTTGATCATTTAAATAAGGACATTCGTGGCGATCTAAAAAATGTCATTGCACTGTAAGTTTATTAATTAGTATTTTCCCTATTTGAAATTTAGATTCTGCTGTAAACTAATTTTTTTAAATATTTTATGAAGTGCATTGAAGGATTTGGCAAATGACCGAAAAGTCAAATTTCAAAAACCAAAGGTTTTACGGTGGAAGTCGGTAAGCTATAACTTATATGTAGTATATGTTATATAATTATTTTCATATTTACAATTCTAAATTCTATGTTTACTATTTGTTTATTTATTTAGTGCCCTAAACAACCAGATAGTATTCAATGTGAGTATTATATCATGTGCTACATGATTGACATAGTTGATGCTCTTAGGAGTACGACAATGCCATCATGGGTAAGTTAACTGCATATAGTTTCATACATGATAATAATTGTGTTGAATTTATTTTAACAAATATATATTTTTGTTTTTATTGCAGATCTATGATGGAGTGGATGAATTTTCGCATGAGGAAATAGATAATATGCGAAATAAGATTTGTGATTATATAATCACTACATGTGCGACATGAAAAATGATTGAAAGTTAGAAAGTAGAAACATATATGTTTTATTGCTAAACAAATGTAATTGTGTAATTGTGTATGTGTTAGTGTGTTGTTTTATACTTATGTAGAAAACTAGAAATAGAACTGTATGAACTATTTGTGTAACTGTGTGTAAATTGTAATTGTAATTGTTTATGGATATTGACCCTACTTAACTCTGAATTTTATAGCTCTTATTTCAGTTGTTTGTGAAAGATGGAAGACCAAAACATCAACAGTCCTGCTCCATCCGTTGATAGCAATGAGCTTGACCCAAAAACTGATCCTAAAAGAAAAGAAAATTCAAATGATCCTGGATGGAAGTATGGACATTGGCCTGACATAAAGGATAAAAATACCGTTAAATGTAATTTGTGTGATAAAGTATATAAAGGTGGGATCAAAAGATTGAAACAACACTTATGTGACGGATATGGAGATCTGGCAAAGTGTTTTAAGACTACTTCAGAAATAGCAACTGAGATGCATGCAGCTTTAAATGATAAAAAAAGGACAAGGTGGATTTGACAGCTGATGATGATAATGTAAGTGAACAAGAAATAGAGCGAACAGGTTCATAAAATATATCTCTGGCATTATCTACAGCTAAAAGTTCATTTGTCACAAGTTCTGGGACAAGTGCCAAAAGAGAAAAGTACTCCACCTTCCACAAAAATGGGGCCCTATGGATGCTCATGTAGACGTGCTCCCGAAGATGTAGTTGATGAAAGACGTGCTAAGGGTCCTGCACAAACTACTATTAAGAGATGTTTTAGATCTCCTGAAGATAAAAAGAGAGTTGATGGCTATGTTGCAGATTGGTTCTATGAATGTGAAATTTCTTTCAATGCTGCAAAGGCACGAAGTTTTGAAGTAATGCTTGAAGCAGTTGGACAGTATGAGTCTGGTTATAAAGGCCCTAGTTATCATGATTTACGAGTACCTTTGTTAATAAATACAAAGAGAAAATTAAGGAGATGAAAACAAAGTATCAAGCGTATTGGAGGAGATATGGTTGCACTCTTATGTCAGATGGTTGGACGGACAGGAGAGGGAGACATTTGATCAATTTCCTAGTTAACTGTCCAGAAGGAACTTATTTTATGGGTTCCGTAGATGCATCCGGTCATATTCAAGATGTCACAATGCTATCAGAGTTGCTTGATAGTAAAATAACAGAGATAGGAGCAGATTGCGTGTTCAGGTAACTTTTTTGGTTATTTTTATTTTTCATATTTCATGTTTAATAGTCTACAACTATAGATTATAGAAGTATAGAACTTTACATATATAAAAAGTTATGTTGTATGCAGGTAGTGACTGACAATGCCTCCAATTATAAGGCAACTGGTAAAATTTTAATGGAGAGAAGGCCCACATTATTTTGGACTCCTCATGCAGCTCATTACATTGATCTCATGCTAGAAGATATAGGCAAGTTGCAACAAAACAAAATGGTGATAAGAAATACAAGGATGATTACAAATTTCATCTACAGGCACACTCGTTTACTTGATGCAGTAAGGACTACTATGGTGGTGATCTAGTCAGGCATTCAGTGACTAGATTTGCAACATCATTCCTTACTCTACAAAGTGTGCTTAAGCATGATGAGAAGTTGAAATTATTCTTTGTGTCGCCTTCATGGAATGCTGCTGGCAAAAAACGAAGCCGGAAAACAAGTTGTTGAAGCAATACTTTCAACTATTTTTGAATGGAGTAAGAGATTGCCTAAAAGGAGGAAAGCCGCTAATAGCCGTGTTGCGATTAGTAGATAGTGATGAAAGTCCAGCTATGCCCGAAGTATATGTGGCTATGGAAGAAGCCAAACAAAAGATCAAAGATCATTTTGATAATAAAGAAAGATTATATAAAAAAATTATTGACATTGTTCAAAATAGGTGGACAAATCAAATGGAGCAACAGTTGTATAGGGCGGCTTTGTTTCTAAATCCAAACAAATATTTTGAATATGAGGAAAAACATCCCGATGATACTTGGAAATTTCAAGATGCTTTCAATGATGTTATTGCAAGACTAGTGCCTGATCAACAATTGCAAGACAAGATTGCAGAGCAAGGCACTAACTATAAAGCATCTCGAAATAGTTTTGGAAGCCTGTGACTATTAGGCAACGAACCACCTTAAATCCAAGTGAGTATTGATTACGTTTTTATTTTTTCTTAAACTACTTAATGTTATACTAATTTATTTTTGTCTTGAATAAATAGTGTATTGGTGGGGTGCACTAGGAGGACCGAATGTTGACCTTACAAAGGTAGCATTGCGCATACTTGGCTTATGTTATTCTTCTTCTAGTTGTGAGCGCAACTGGAGTACTTTTGAGTTTATAAGTATACAAAAATTTAATTTAAAATTGAACTTGTTTTATCCACTAACAAATAACAAGTTTGCAACTATCTTGATTCAGATTCACACAAAGATAAGAAATAGATTGGAGCATCAAAAGCTTAATGATCTTGTATACATCCAATACAATTGTCGTCTACAAGCACGATTCCAAGAAAGACGTGAAAAACGAAGAAATTATAACCCTTTAGTGCTTGATGAGCTAGATTGGAGTAGTGAGTGGATGATGAACAAACCGAAGGAAGCTTTAGTTTATGATGATGATGATCTCACATGGGAAGCTGTAGAGAGAGCTATTGGGACTGGGGCTCGAAATTTACGAAGTGGTGCTCAAGCTAATCTTGAACTAGTAGCTGAAGGGGATGAAGATCTAGATCATTTTAGCGTTGCAAATGATGATGAAGATCTTGTTGATAATTATGGGCAAATGACGAGTACCTCAAACCAACTAAGCTCATGCAATGCCAATGACGATTAACTAGATGATGATTCTATTTGATCTAAAAAATTATTAATGCTACATTGCTACTGTGTATCAGTGTATGATGATAACATTTTGGTATTGAGTGAAATGGTTGTGAATCTTGTGATTGTCATTATATATATTGATTCTGAATGTTATTTCTATTTGATTCTGAATGTGTGAATGACTGATTGTTCATGCCACTATTTCTCAATGTGTGGAATGATACTGTGTACCTGAATGCTGAATGAAAAAAACTGTGTATCTGAATGCTGAATGACTTCTGGGAGTGTTGAAAATTCTCTTTCAGACTTTAAAAAAAACTAGGACTATAGATAGCAGTTATTTCAATAACCGCTGTCTATAGTCACTGCCGGGGGACTATAGACAGCGGTTATTAAAATAACTGATGTCTATAGTACTATAGACAGCATTTGCTCGCCTTATTGTCGCCTAGGCGTCCGCCTTGTCGCCAAAGCGTCAAAGCGGTCGGGGCTCGCCTTGGTACGCCTTGACGCCATAATAAGAATTGATAGTAGCATTCATTTGAGAGGTCCATGTGGTATGGTAGATACTACCACGAGGTAGTGATATCGCGGTGCGATAGCTCCCAGACAGACTGACTTGTTTTAGATCCCATGATCGTAGCCGTTAAATCTACTTTAAGATCGATTTGATGGCCGGGAATTGTTTGCCCAAGGCTTCTAAAGGGGGTCCAATAACCTAAGTTAAATCACAGGTTCAATTGCCTCTCCCGTCCAGGTCACGATTGTGAGAAGTTTGCAAAGAGGGCGAAAGACCGTGAGAGAGAAGGTAGAAGGATTGTCGGCGCTCCGTCGCTCGGATCAACGAGCCGTCGCCGGAGAAGGATTGCTAGTGTCATTGCGATCGTTCTCCAACCAATTTTCTCCGATATCCATGGCTCTGAAGATGCCCTAAGGGTAACAACCACCTTCTCCTTCCAGTCAATAGGAATCATGTTTTGTTCCTTAATTCTGCCTAGTCAATTTTTCTTTGTTTGGATTTTGTACGTGAAGCCAAAATCACGGTGTGTGACCTATCTTGATGATGTTTATACTGAATCGTATGTGGGAATGGTCGTTAGGTAAATGCGTGATACCCTAATGCCATTAGGATGCTTGGACATGGGGTAGGAAGGCTGTATGGGTATCTAGAATGTGATGTTTCACAGTTTATTGGAGATAATGTCGTAAGGGAGTGTTACCACCAGTGATAGCCCCGCCTTAACCTGACCGAGTGCTTTCAGGCAGGATTTCATTATGAGAGTCGTGGGATGCATGCATGACTTTGAGAAAACACATTTACAAATGCATGACTCAAGAGTTAATGTTTCTTGGAGGTACCGCCTGGAGGTAGTGCTCCCGTCGACGATAGCTTCCAGATAACGCTTAAGAGATGCTTTCAAACACTATAAATGAATCATGAGAACTTTGTACTACATGTATGATGCACGTAGAAATCTATGATGTGCTAAGCAAAGATTTGAATGTTTCCTGGGAGGTTTAAGCACCCAGACCCCCCCCCCCCCCCCCCCCCCCATCCCCCCCCCCCCCCCCCCCCCAAGAATTAGGCACGCCCGTAGGGATTCCTATGCCCAGGAGTAGTCACCTTACGATACTGCTAGCTCACTGGAGTACCACTACCGCACGATACTACCCTGCCAACAATTCATATTCACAGTACTATCATAGAGTATTACTTTATAAAATGCATAAGTAAAAGGAATAAGTTATAACCAGTACATCACATAAATGATGAGAGTCCCCAATAAAGAAATGCAAAGGGACTAAAACATCGCCCTATAAAATCCTAAAAGGATAGTTAGGACTTGATCCTCACGTCTATCACAATCTCCTCTAAAGTAGAACCAAGCTGAGGAGGTGGAGTCGTCCTCTCAGTATCAATGCTCATGTGTCGGTGGCGGGTGGTACTACTGTTGTTGTTGTTATTGTTGTCCTTATCCCTCATATGGTTCCAACTAAACAATTAGTAATATGCATGACTACGCGGTCTCCCTCCCCCTCCCTCATACTTGCTAAAGTACCAAGTGGAAGGAGGGATAATAAAGTTTCAGGTAGTAATCATAATAGCAAGTATGAGTGACAATGTATAAATACTAAATCTATTACTAGCTCTAGCTTTAAGCAATAATATAATAGGGTACTGTTATAATTGAACTAAATGAGTAAAGCGTAAAATAAGTAACCTAATATATAAGGATGTCCATACAAACTTATATATTTGGGATTCAAGTACAATTATAGTAACGAAAACAGGCAGGCCATCTTATAAGAAGTCTCATATCGACTTATTGGATGGGGGTCGACAAATGCCATGCAATGAGGTAATGAAATATATACATGCAATGACTTACTCACACACCTATGGATACATAGACCCGACCAATTATTAAGCGGGTAGCTATATCACTACAAGTCTCATCGTCGTGACATGATGATAACAATGGGACGATCATTCCCGCTTCTAAGATGGGACTCACTACGGTCCTAGGTCTTCTGTGTCGGTCAAGGACCTCACTCTTTTGGAGTGGCATCCACCCTAACAACAATGCCCTCTCTAAATTAAATCATCTAGAGTGTGCAACCTACCGAGGTATTACACCAGGGTGCTACCCTAGTCACCCGTAAGGCACTCACCCCACTGCCATGAGTTTATCATAGAACTTCCTGTCAATGATCTCTGTTCGAAAGAGCTGATAAACCCACCACACGATTACCTATTCATCATAAATATTAGTGGTGGGTAAGGTTTTAGTAAAAAGATGTATTAATGTATGTCTACTGGTACTCTACTACAAAACTAGTGTGTGGAGATGTCAACCCGCCTCCCGCTTTGTAAGTGGATGGGGGTGAGTTGCAGGTCCTACCATTAATTTCATTCTTTACTGAAAACAAGGATATATACTCCCCTCACTAAACACTCACACATGGGCTCACTCTCCCACTCCTGAAGACTAGTCCTATGTGTACTGAAACTGCCCAAGAGTAAAGATGTTATGAGGGACATTTTTGGTGAAATCCTGACGTTGCCTGCACTATGTGATTATAAGGATTTAACATACGCCTCTTAAGGCAAGCTAAGGATTAATCTGAAGTTATGACCAGAACACCAAAACAAACTAGAATTTTAGGGTTGAGCTTAGTCCTTTTCATAGAACCTAGTCTCGATCCCACTAATGGGTACTACCAAGATACCCCAATTCCAGCTTCACTCCACTCCCCCTACCATGGGTGGGGGAGAATATTTATAAGCATACCATCACCTTTTAATTGCATTAAGGATAAGAGTAGGATCACCACTTTGAGATCCAAGATCCTTGTGTGGTCCTCACTATGAACAGACTTGGGACTCAATCTTCATCTATATCCTTAGGGTGACCTAGACTTAGTTGATTAAGCCTAAATGTGCAAATGTAGACCCTCCTTATGGAACATCCTCTCTCACGATCTAACCACCGCACTCTAATGTCTCCCTTACAATGAAAGTCTTCTTGCAAAGGCGGTGGTCGTGATACTCAACTTAGGTATGATCTATGTGCATGGAAACCCCAATTGTAGTTCAATCTACATAATCGTTGATAAGTTCAATTAATCTAACCAGTCGTGGTAAACTGATATAGTTTTCTCCAAAACTCTGAATTTATACAAAATAGGGATGTCATGAAGGTGGTGTATTATTGATTCATTAAAGGTTACAAAATTGATTTACTTAACTAAGGCTTCGTTTGGCGCGGTGGTGGTGGTCATAAACGCGGTGGTCATGAACTGTGGTTCATGAACGGCCCGACGACCTCGCCTAAAAAAATTCATGCATTTTATGCTCAAAACTAGTTTATTTTCTTGGTAGTGGTCATAACTTGTCTACCAAACATACAATCTATGATAATGGCGTTTTTGACCCAACACACCGGAGCAAATAAGCCGCGCCAAACGAAGCCTAAGTGTTAGGGCACTCAATGTGACTCAATCCATTTCTTTATATTCTTTCATACAATTTGTTGACCCAGAAATCGGCGATCCTTTCCTAGGAGATTTTTCCTACCTTTCTCTTACAGGTTGCGCGGTTAAGAAGATTCAAACCGCCCAGCTTGGGGGAGGTCTTCCTCAAACCGCCCGTAGGGGTGGCCTTCGTCAAACCACCCAGCTTGGGGGTTGTCTTCCTCAAACCGCCCATACGGGGCGGCCTTCGTTAAACCGCCCATCTTGGGGGCGGTCTTCCTCAAACCGCCCATAAGGGCGGCCTTCGTCAAACCGCCCAGCTTGGGCGCGGTCTTCCTCAAAACAGCCCATAGGGGCGGCCTTCGTCAAACCACCCAGCTTGGGGGCGGTCTTTCTCAAACCGCCCATAAGGGAGGCTTTCGCCAAACCGCCCAGCTTGGGGGCGGTCTTCCTCAAACCGCCCAGCTTGGGGGCGGTCTTTCTCAAACCTCCCATAGGGGAGGCCTTCGTCAAACTGCCCAGCTTGGGGGCGGTCTTCCTCAAACCGCCCATAGGGGCGGCCTTCGTCAAACCGCCCAGCTTGGGGGTGGTCATCCTCAAACCACCCATAGGGGTGGCCTCCTTCAAACACGCCCAGGGTGGCGGTCTCCTCCTTCAAGTCGCCAAGGTGGTGACCTCCATCTTTCAGACCGCGTGGGTAAAGCTCCAGTCACCGGCTCACCGGCGGTGACGACACCGCCCCAGAACCTATAAATAGGACCCTCGAGCATGAACAATGACACAGGCAAGTGGGGGGACCAAATCGGCGGATAGAAACAGCCAGACCGCACCTAGCTGCGGCCTGTCCGGGCGGCCTCAGCAAGACGTCCGGGCGGCCTCAGCAAGAAGTCCCGGGCGGTCTCAGCAAGCAGTCCGGGCGGTCTTAGCAAGCAGTCTGGGCGGTCTCAGCAAGCAGTCTAGGCGGTTAGACTTGGCAGCTAGTCCGGGCGGCCTGGAAGTGGCCCTGAGCGGGCTGGCATTCAGAGAGGCTTCAGCGGCTTTCTTTTCTTACCTGCCACTCTATTGTATTCATTCTGTTTCCATGTACTAAAAACGGCAAGCTGTAATACAGATTTAAATAAAGGGAAAGGCCGCCATAGGAGTGGCATTTGTCGCGGCGGGCGAAGTCTGGCATCGCCGCAAGCTAGCGGCCCTCTCTTCTTTCTCTCCCACTCAGCTCTTCATTTGCGACTCAAGTAACGGTCAACTACTCAACAGATAACCCGTCGAGGACTTAGGGACAATTTTGGCATCAACACAATTGCTTCCATATTTTAACACAAGATGTAAATATGACACAATAAGATCGTACATACATTTTGTGGGAAATGACGTCTCATACTCAAATTATTTTTCTTATAAAATCATAAATTGATTTGTTAATTCTTACTAAAACTATATAACAGAATTGCCACCAAAAAGATCTATAATTTTTGGGGAACAAGGTGATGACCTAACTCACTATCATTTCAAATTTCAGAATCAAATATTAAATATTTATGGAAATATTTCACTAACAAATTCTATCACAAATTATTAAATTTATTTAATAAAGGTTTAGATCATCTACAATGGCGGTCATTCTAATTACAATGTTTTCTATCATCCAAATATCTCTAAAATTATAAACAAGATGTAAATATGACAGAATAAGATCATACTAAAATTTTGTGGAAAAATGATGTCTCATACTCAAATTATTTCACTTATACAATCATCAAATTATTTGTAAATTCTTACTGAAACTATATAACAGAAATTCCCCAAAAAATCTACAAAATTTTGGAGGACAATGTGATGTCCTAACTCACAACCATACCAAATTTCAGTATCAAATATTAAATATTTAGGGAAATATTTTTTAAAAATTATGTCACAAAAAATTAAATCTATGTAATAAAGATTATGTCACATAGAATTATTCCAATTTCAAGGTTTTCTTTCATCCAAATAGCTCCATAATTATAAAAAAAGATGTAAATAAGACCTAATGACATGCTATTGAAATTTGGCATGAAAATATCTTAGAGGGGCTCCTTAAATTTCAAATATACGATGAGGAAATAATCTGTAAAATTTTATGTAAACTATAGGGTAAAGATTCCCCAAATATTCTTGTTATACACCCGTAAAGACCTCGGGTTGCGTCTAAAGGAAGCCCCGCCCAAGAGAGGTGGGGACAACGGTCGACGCATAATCACTTAAGTCTGAGAGATCGAACCCAATTTCCGCCGCCCGCCGCCGAGGTCAAGACACGCGCAAATCGCAGGTACGTACGCTACCACGCGCACGTAAGCGCACGGTAGCGCGCGGGCAGCGCCCCCCATCGCGGTGGAGCGACCCGGTCGCGCCCCGACCGCACCCCTCCCGGGGTGCGGCCAAGCCACCCCCCCCCCTTGGGGTGCGGCCCAGCCACACCCCCCAAAAGGGTGCGGCCCAGCCGCACCCCCCATGGGGGTGCGGGGCCCAGCCGCACCCCCCAAGGGGTGCGGCCAAGCCGCACCACCCTTGGGGGGTTGCGGCCAAGCCGAACCCCCCCGGGGTGCGACTCGGCCGCACCGCCCGTGGGGTGCGGTCCGGCCCCTTCCCCTCACCTTTTTCCGCGCGGGGGGGGGGGGGGGGGGGGGGTGGGGGGGGGGGGGGCTCGAAGGGGCCCCCGCCGCGTTCGCGCCCTCTCGTCGGGTGCGTCGAATCCCAATTTCTCCTTGGGGGACGACTCCCCGTTCCGCCGTCCGCCCGGGGCATCCCTGTGGTCCGCGGCACGTTCGGAGCACCTCGGCACTTGCGCACGCTCAGAACGCTTCTGAGCGCGCTCAGAAGCATTCTCACTTTTTGTCTTTCTGACTTTCTCACTTTTTGTCTTTCCGGCGTGCTCACTTTTTGTCTTTCCTGTTTCTCAGATTTCTGGAACAACCTGTCGCCTTTTTCGCCTCCAACAGAACTGCCCGAACTGTCCGAACTACCCGAACTGCCTGAAGGGTAAGGTGGTCATTTACGAAAAATGGCAATCCGTGTGCCCCGAACCAAAAAATATGATTCGTCCGCCGACCATTTATGGAAACTGCAAACGGCAAAATTACCGGACCGCCCTCGGCCAAAGCTATAAAAGGAGCCCCAAGGCTTCATTTGAGGGGACCTTGCCTGCTGGACTCGGGAGAGCTCCTTGCAGACTTTTGCGGAATTCTCCTTCGGCACTCGAAGATTTCCTTCATCACGAAAGGCGACTCAGCTTCTCACTTTCGTTCCCGAAAGGCGACTCAGCTTCTCACTTTCGTTCCCGAAAGGCGACTCAGCTTCTCACTTTCGTTCCCGAAAGGCGACTCAGCTTCTCACTTTCGTTCTCGAAAGGCGACTCAGCTCCTCCCTTTCGTTCCCGAAAGGCGACTCAGCTTCTCACTTTCGTTCCCGAAAGGCGACTCTGCTTCTCACTTTCGTTCCCGAAAGGCGACTCAATTTCTCACTTTCGTTCCCCGGAGCCTTCTCACTTTTGTCTCCAGAATTCTCAGAAGGGAAAAAGACTTAGTTTTTCCGAGAGGTGTCCTGTCACCCTTGGAGCTCTCTCTCTCTCTCTCTCTCTCTCTCTTGCTGTAACGAGTAGCGGCCTGTCGCGCTCGAGTTCCAATTATCAAGTTGTAACCACCAGAAGATAGTGAAGTTTGGTCGGCACAGTTCCGGCCGCGTGGTTTTTTACCCTTTCCGGGTTTTCCACATTAAAAAATCCCAGTGTACTCAACGAATCTCGAATTGACTGTTTGCGCGCTTAGTTCGTTCACGAGCTAAGGTGGTTCAATTGGACCGGTCTACCAAGAGACCTAAGCGTTCCGCAACAGTTTGGCGCCGTCTGTGGGAATGGATTCCCAATTACCGAACAAAAGATCCCCGAGCACAGTGCCCGCTTCACCTGAGTTCATGGAACCAGCGAGGGTGGACACCTCTCCCGAACTGTCTGACGCGTGCAGTTCCTCAATTCCTGAAGGCCCGATGAAAACAGCGCCTATCACCACACCAATCCAGCCCAGTGGGATGGACCAACTAGCAGGCCGGCCCCTCCCACGACGGGGCAGGATCCGAACGATATCACGTACCAGCAAGGGCGATCCCCCCTGTCAGAGTCAATTCTGGCACACCCAGTCCCATCATGGCTAAAGCTCCCGCACATCAAGGAGTTCCACGGAGCAGAAGACCCGTACGTGCACGTTAATCACTTCTTGATGACGGTGCGGACGTTCGGACTTCCCGACCAAATCAGCTGCAAAATCTTCACCAAGACACTGCGTGGGAACGCCCTCCGCTGGTATCAAACCCTGCCAAATGGAGCGATCCACAACTTCACCGAGTTGTCTCAGCTGTTCATTGAAGGGCACGAAGCGCGCACACCAAGGGTCCAAGAACAAGGGCAGGAAAAAGCTCGACGCGGACGAACCAGCCCGCATAAGGGAGGCAGAACAGAGCACGCAGCAGCAAAAGATCCGCGCAAATTTCCACCAGGAACGTCCCTACGCATGGATGGACTTCGCCCTAGACGCAAGCATTGGCAGTCCACCCTGTAAGCTAAGGAGAGCGTTGGTGACTCACCGCATCTCCTTCAACATCTTATTCCTGACTACCGTAGTACGGCTCAAACTCCTAAGCGGGAACCTCAAGCTCAGGGCCAGCGACGCAGAGTTCCCGGACAGAACTACGGTACCCACCGTAGGAACCATCGCCCTCCCCGTCCAAGTGGGGACGCACCCAGAACCAGTCCAATACGACGTTCAGTTCGTCGTCGCCGAGGCAGACTCCCCCTACGACGCAATATTTGGGAGTCTCTTACTGGACGCCCTGGACCACGACGTTTCCATGTTCGGGCGCATGGCCAACAAAGGGAGTATTCTCAGGAACGCAATTCACGGTTTCGACACGCCCGGCTCCAAGCTCCCTTTGATCAACAACGACCCATCGCCGAAACCAAAGTCTGAGAAGCAAGGCGCGCGGAAGGACCGCGCAACCCCAACGTTGGCTGAAAAAGCCAAATTTCAGGCATCAGCAAATCCGTTGGAGTTTGATACATGACGCAAGAGAAAGGGACAGCAAGCAGCAGTTCGAGAAGGCTGAAGTGCTCACACAGAACCGAGCAGACCATTCCCAAGGGCTAGCAAATCAAGGCTCCCGGAGCTTCACCCCGCTGAATACCCCCCGCGAGCACATATTGTCTTTAATCAGCAATAGCAAGATCATTAACTGGCCCAAACGGCTCTCCCTGCACAGGGGAGATCAAGCCCAGTTTTGCCACTTCCACAAAGGCCGAGGGCACCGAACGGAGCACTGCGCAAGGCTGAAAGAAGAAATCGAACGCCTCGTTAGTTAGGGCACCTGGAGGCTTTCCGCGAAGAGGCACAGAAGGATGTGTTGGAAATTGTATTCACAATTACCTTGATTTGTGAGAAGTCACCCTTAAACTAAGATTGAATTGCATTTGTATTTGATATGCTTTTCCAGTATTGTCTTGCAGATTATCATTGCTAAGTGTAAATCAATGTCAGGTCACAATGGGTCTGCAAACACAGTTTCATACAATGTAATTCCTCATTATATGAAACATGGTGATGACTCATGTGTGATCTCTCTATTGGGGTACACTTCATTTTCAAGACTATTGAAGACTTTGGAGTGCGGTTGCAGCAAGTGTTCAAGAGAAGAAAGGAGTAAATGAATATAAATTTTCTAAGGATATGTCTCGAGAGATCAAGCATGTCTCGAGAGTTGAGGCATGTCTCGAGAAGCAAGTTCTGCTTATTTCGGTAATTCTGTTCTGAATGTCTCGAGAGATAAAGCATGTCTCGAGAAGTCCTTAAGATCGAAATTTCCGTCATGTTTCGAGAGATCCGTCAGTTCTCGATACATTAGCCTTTTGTTCTTTCAACCTCAGTTCTCGAGAGATCCGTTAGTTCTCGAGAGATCCCTTATGTCTCGAGAATTCTGTCCATTAATTTCTATTCTCTTTTCTCTGTTCTTATCGTTTCGTAAACGCTCTTTCCCGATCCTAACGGCTATATTGAGTGTGTTTAAGGTCGATTTAGCCCTTAATCATTGCCCTCTATATATAGGATTGCCCTTGGGTTGTTTACAACAAGTTTTTCGAATCATTCTAAACCCTAATTTCTCTCCCGATCAAAAAGAACGAGAAAAGCGCCGCCTCGTTGTCGCCTACGATTGAAGATCGATCTACTCATTTGAGTTGCTGATTTCTATCAAAGAAGGATTCGATCGATCCGTGTTCTGATTCTACAACCTCTATTGGATCGTTTCGGATTGCCAAAGACAGATTTGAAGGATCGTTGTTCTTCCTCATCGTTCTCAAAAGCCATTCAAGAAGAAGGAAGAAAACGCCTCTGTTATTCAGATCTGGTATCTTTTTGTTCAAAACCTTTTATCATCTATTGTAGGAGTTGTTATCTCCGAGCTGTAGGAGAGGTTGTTCTCCGAGTTGTAGGAGAAGTTTTTCTCCGAGTTGTAAGAGAGGTTCTCTCTGAGATTGTAGGAGTTTGACTCCGAGTTTGTAGGATCATTCTGATCCGAGATTTAGTGAGTAGTCAAGTCTAGCTGTGGTGCTAAATTGGCGAGGCCGGCAGTGGAGTACCCAAGTACGGGGAACCACTATAAATTCCTGGTGTTATCTGTGGCTGTGATCTATTTTGTGTGATGTGCTTTACGTTTAATTTTTAATTCCGCAAAAGACGTAGAGATCACCTATTCACCCCCCTCTAGGTGATTTAGGTAGGCAACTAGATACTTCAATTGGTATCAGAGCTAGGTTGTGAAGAAGATGATGTTGCTGCCCCTGCTGTTACTCTTCCTTCTTCTCATCCTTCCCCTCCAATCCTTGATGCAGACTCTCTTCTGGGAAAGATTGAAGCTATGCTCAAGAAGCAGAGTGAACAGTTTGAGAACTCTTTGACAACTGTTCACAGGAAGATTGCCTCAGTTGAAAGTGATCTTGGTAGGGAGTTAGCTAAAATCAAATCAAATTATGACAATCTCTCTGATTTGATGAGCCTAGGGAGCAAGCAAATTGAACATGCAACTGAAGGTATAGGCACAGTGTTGGCTCAGACTATTACAATGACAAAGCTTCAAGACTCATTGTCTGACAAGGCTGAAGCAAATACATTCAGGATTGTTGATGAAGTCGGAAATTTCAAAGATGATACTCTCCAAACCCTATCTGTAGAAGTCAGAAAGGGGGAGGACATTATAATGGAAAGAATGACAGATTTAGTGGAAAGCTCTGTGTCAGCTATTCAAAGCTCATGGAAATCACAGTTTGATCAGTTCTCTTCCAGGGTGCTGAAGCAAATTGCTGATATTAATGCTTATTCCTTCAAAACAGCAACGTGGCTTCATAATCAGATTTTTCCTAAGTTAGAAATTGATCCAGATGTTCCTGTTCCTCAGTTTTCTCCAAGGCCAGAAGAACTACTTGGGAAGGCTCCTATAGTTGAAGATCAATCAGATAGGGTTGGGACCAAAAGAAAAAGAAAACATGGTGAAGGTCCCTCTGCGAGTAGATCTGTTCCGAGTTCTAGCTCTACATGTCTTAGCAAAGCTCAGGTTGAGAAGGCTCTACCAGAAATCTGGAGCCCAGTCTCAAAAGACATAATTCTTGAATCCTATAAGTTAGTCCATGAAGGCAAAATGAATAGATCTGAATGCTACAGCTCACTTGAATGGGAAAAACATGAGACAGCTCAAAGGAAGAGAAGAATCCATTTCAGGGCATTTGGTTATAATAATTCTGATGCTCCGGATCCACCTCCGTTTTACCATCCCAAGCCTTATGCCTATTTCTCCAGACAAGAAGAAAAGAGGAAAAGGAGGTCTTGAAGGATAATGCTGATGCTGACAAGACATATTTTGCTTTGGTTCTGATTTTGTGAACATCAAGTCTTCTTAACAATTCAATTTAGACATATATATATATATAACTGTTGATTTGATGTTCTCTACTTGTTCATTTTCATATCATTGTGTAGTGTAGCATATTTATTATATATTGCTGTAATTCAACTTAGTATATAGGGTTCTGACTTCTACAAATAGGGGGAGATTGTTGGAAATTGTATTCACAATTACCTTGATTTGTGAGAAGTCACCCTTAAACTAAGATTGAATTGCATTTATATAGAATAAATATGCTACACTACACAATGAAGACTAGATACTTCAATTGGTAGGCAACTAGATACTTAAAGACGTAGAGATCACCTATTCACCCCCCTCTAGGTGATTTAGGTAGGCAACTAGATACTTCAATTGGTATCAGAGGGACGCTGTTCGTTGCTAGGTTAACACCTTGAACAGGGTCCATCCTTCTAGTTGCTAGCAAGCCATGGATAGAGTCAAGGAATCCTCTCTGAAACTGCCCATCTGCACTAAGGCCAACTTTCCTATGTGGAATGAAAGAGTCCGTTTTTATATGGAAGCTGCAGATCCCAGAATCTTCCAAGTCGTGGAAGAAGGCCCCCATGTGCCCATGACCGTTTCGTCAACAAATCCTACTGTTCAGATACCTAAGAAAATGATGGATTTGAATAAGGATGAGATAACTCTTGTTGCTCTTGACAAGAAGGCTAAGAACATAATTGCTAGTGCAGTGGACGATTCCATGTTGCAAAACTTAATCCACTGCAAATCAGCCAAAGAGATGTGGACATCCTTAATTGTTCTAATGGAAGGTACTGACGAGGTAAGAGAAGATAGAAGGTCTCTACTTAATCAAGAGTACGAGGTGTTTAAGCAGAATAAGAAGGAGTGCATTGCTGATGCGTACGAAAGATTCTTCAAAATAGTCAATGGTCTGAGAAACTACGACAGGGAGTTCACAAACGGTGAACTAAATGATAAATTTCTGCGTTCCCTGACAAAAGAATGGGATAGCAAAATTGTTGCTATTAGAGAGTTTGGAAAATTGCCCAGTCTAGAACCTCAGAATCTGTTCGGAAAGCTGTTGTCTCATGAACTGCAAATGAACATCCGAAAGTCTGAAGAGGATGTAAATCGAGCTTCAAGCAAAGAAAGAACCTTAGCCTTGAAGGCAGAGAGTTCAAAGAAGAGCAAAGCCATGATACCGATCAGAGAAAAGGAATTTGATAATGAAGAAGAATCGGAAGCCAGCTCCTCCTGTTCCGAACTGTCTGATGGGGAGTTCTCCTTGATTTCCCGTCAGTTTAAGAAACTGCTGAACAAACGAAGGCACATGAACAACAAGCCGTCTTCCTCGGATCATAAACATTCTCGTCGTGATGGCGACTATCACAGGAAGGGCTCAAGCAATAATGACAGGTATAAATCCAAATAGAACAAACATTCTTCTTCTGACATTATTTGCTACTGTTGTAATAAGTCAGGGCACATAATTGCTGAGTGTCCCTACAAGAAGAAAGAAAGTGGAAGAAAAGAAGACAAGAAATCCATCCACGGAAAGAAGAAATCAGTAGAAGTTTCGTCGCTAAGAAAGCCAAAACTCTGAGCGACAGTGACTCCGATGAGTCGAGTGATGAAGAAGAAGCTTGCTTCGGCCTGATGGCCATGTCTGATGATGAAGAAGCACCCCCGTACACCGGAAAGGTAAATGATCACACTATCCTATCTGATTCTGATTATGCTTCGGCTGAACAAAAGGATAACCCCACAGACGATGAATCTGAGCTCATGTCTCAATATACCAAAATGCTCCAAAGCTTTGACAAGTGCCGAAAGATTGTCAAAACTCAGGGTAAGGAGATCATGGCTCTCAAGGAGGTGGAATCTAACTTGAGAAAAGAAGTTGAAGAACTTTCTTCTCTCAAAGAGGAAGTCCAAGCCTTGAAAGACAAGATCAAAAGCTCGGAAGAGACTCTTGCCCTGAGAGATCATTCGATAAAAGTCTTGGAGGAACAGCTTGCGGCTGAGAAGAAGTTGGTTGAAGCATTCTCTCAACCTAAAACTGTTCTGCCAATTATTGGTACTTTTACCACTAAGGCAAAAGGAAGCGGTATAGGGCATGAAGCTAGTACTAGCGATTCTTCTAAAAACACAATTGCTAAGAAGAATGATTTGGTTGCTAAGAAAGCTACCACCAAAGAAAAAGGGAAAGCTCATCAAGAGCCTGTAGCATTCAAGAGAGTTATATTCACTTCGAATGCTTATGATATGCAGAGTTCCTATGGTCATTTCACACGACCAATTCCTTTTACGCCTGTGAATGATCATAAGGAATGGGCTCCTCCCCGAAACTTTGGTGATAGTGCTTTTCAAGCACCTTATCAAGAGATTAATCGGAAAGGGTACGGTCCATTTTTTCATGGTCCGAGCGCTAAGAAAGCACCAAAAGTGAAGGCTGTTGCACCAAAGCCGAAGAAGACAGTACCACCTTGTGTGTGCTGCCCCCATGAGGCATCCTCATCTAGAAGGACTGCTCCTGCAAGAGCCAACGTTCAAAAAGTTAAGCAGGAGAGTGTAAAAAGAAGGTACAACAGATTCGACTGTTGGTGCTGCGGCAAAATTGGTCACTTTGCCGTTGATTGTTGGTTCAACACAACGTATACTAGGAGACCACAAGTGAACGTTGCAAGGCAGACCACTCGCAATGTTAACATTCATCGTGGTGCTCAACTGACAAGGGACCAAGGACCCAAATCTGTTTGGGCTCCTAAGGCAAAATAATCTGTTTTTGCAGGTATGTCCAAAGGCCAATAAAAATCCTATCTGGTACTTGGACAGTGGATGCTCTCGGCATATGACCGGGACAAGAAGCCTTTTGCAAAACTACATTCCAGTTGCGAACGGTCCAAAAGTTATTTTTGGCGGTTCAGACAAAGGAATAACTAAAGGCTATGGTATGATTTCTAATGACTTGACATTATAATGGAAAGAATGACAGATTTAGTGGAAAGCTCTGTGTCAGCTATTCAAAGCTCATGGAAATCACAGTTTGATCAGTTCTCTTCCAGGGTGCTGAAGCAAATTGCTGATATTAATGCTTATTCCTTCAAAACAGCAACGTGGCTTCATAATCAGATTTTTCCTGAGTTAGAAATTGATCCAGATGTTTCTGTTCCTCAGTTTTCTCCAAGGCCAGAAGAACTACTTGGGAAGGCTCCTATAGTTGAAGATCAATCAGATAGGGTTGGGACCAAAAGAAAAAGAAAACATGGTGAAGGTCCCTCTGCGAGTAGATCTGTTCCGAGTTCTAGCTCTGCAGGTCTTAACAAAGCTCAGGTTGAGAAGGCTCTACCAGAAATCTGGAGCCCAGTCTCAAAAGACATAATTCTTGAATCCTATAAGTTAGTCCATGAAGGCAAAATGAATAGATCTGAATGCTACAGCTCACTTGAATGGGAAAAAACATGAGACATCTCAAAGGAAGAGAAGAATCCATTTCAGGGCATTTGGTTATAATAATTCTGATGCTCCGGATCCACCTCCGTTTTACCATCTCAAGCCTTATGCCTATTTCTCCAGACAAGAAGAAAAGAGGAAAAGGAGGTCTTGAAGGATAATGCTGATGCTGACAAGACATATTTTGCTTTGGTTCTGATTTTGTGAACATCAAGTCTTCTTAACAATTCAATTTAGACATATATATATATAACTGTTGATTTGATGTTCTCTACTTGTTCATTTTCATATCATTGTGTAGTGTAGCATATTTATTCTATATTGCTGTAATTCAACTTAGTATATAGGGTTCTGACTTCTACAAATAGGGGGAGATTGTTGGAAATTGTATTCACAATTACCTTGATTTGTGAGAAGTCACCCTTAAACTAAGATTGAATTGCATTTGTATTTGATATGCTTTTCCAGTATTGTCTTGCAGATTATCATTGCTAAGTGTAAATCAATGTCAGGTCACAATGGGTCTACAAACACAGTTTCATACAATGTAATTCCTCATTATATGAAACATGGTGATGACTCATGTGTGATCTCTCTATTGGGGTACACTTCATTTTCAAGACTATTGAAGACTTTGGAGTGCGGTTGCAGCAAGTGTTCAAGAGAAGAAAAGGAGTAAATGAATATAAATTTTCTAAGGATATGTCTCGAGAGATCAAGCATGTCTCGAGAGTTGAGGCATGTCTCGAGAAGCAAGTTCTGCTTATTTCGGTAATTCTGTTCTGAATGTCTCGAGAGATAAAGCATGTCTCGAGAAGTCCTTAAGATCGAAATTTCCGTCATTTTTCGAGAGATCCGTCAGTTCTCGATACATTAGCCTTTTGTTCTTTCAACCTCAGTTCTCGAGAGATCCGTTAGTTCTCGAGAGATCCCTTATGTCTCGAGAATTCTGTCCGTTAATTTCTATTCTCTTTTCTCTGTTCTTATCGTTTCGTAAACGCTCTTTCCCGATCCTAACGGCTATATTGAGTGTGTTTAAGGTCGATTTAGCCTTTAATCATTGCCCTCTATATATAGGATTGCCCTTGGGTTGTTTACAACAAGTTTTTCGAATCATTCTAAACCCTAATTTCTCTCCCGATCAAAAAGAACGAGAAAAGCGCCGCCTCGCTGTCGCCTACGATTGAAGATCGATCTACTCATTTGAGTTGCTGATTTCTATCAAAGAAGGATTCGATCGATCCGTGTTCTGATTCTACAACCTCTATTGGATCGTTTCGGATTGCCAAAGACAGATTTGAAGGATCGTTGTTCTTCCTCATCGTTCTCAAAAGCCATTCAAGAAGAAGGAAGAAAACGCCTCTGTTATTCAGATCTGGTATCTTTTTGTTCAAAACCTTTTATCATCTATTGTAGGAGTTGTTATCTCCGAGCTGTAGGAGAGGTTGTTCTCCGAGTTGTAGGAGAAGTTTTTCTCCGAGTTGTAAGAGAGGTTCTCTCTGAGATTGTAGGAGTTTGACTCCGAGTTTGTAGGATCATTCTGATCCGAGATTTAGTGAGTAGTCAAGTCTAGCTGTGGTGCTAGATTGGCGAGGCCGGCAGTGGAGTACCCAAGTACGGGGAACCACTATAAATTCCTGGTGTTATCTGTGGCTGTGATCTATTTTGTGTGATGTGCTTTACGTTTAATTTTTAATTCCGCAAAAGACGTAGAGATCACCTATTCACCCCCCTCTAGGTGATTTAGGTAGGCAACTAGATACTTCAATTGGTATCAGAGCTAGGTTGTGAAGAAGATGATGTTGCTGCCCCTGCTGTTACTCTTCCTTCTTCTCATCCTTCCCCTCCAATCCTTGATGCAGACTCTCTTCTGGGAAAGATTGAAGCTATGCTCAAGAAGCAGAGTGAACAGTTTGAGAACTCTTTGACAACTGTTCACAGGAAGATTGCCTCAGTTGAAAGTGATCTTGGTAGGGAGTTAGCTAAAATCAAATCAAATTATGACAATCTCTCTGATTTGATGAGCCTAGGGAGCAAGCAAATTGAACATGCAACTGAAGGTATAGGCACAGTGTTGGCTCAGACTATTACAATGACAAAGCTTCAAGACTCATTGTCTGACAAGGCTGAAGCAAATACATTCAGGATTGTTGATGAAGTCGGAAATTTCAAAGATGATACTCTCCAAACCCTATCTGTAGAAGTCAGAAAGGGGGAGGACATTATAATGGAAAGAATGACAGATTTAGTGGAAAGCTCTGTGTCAGCTATTCAAAGCTCATGGAAATCACAGTTTGATCAGTTCTCTTCCAGGGTGCTGAAGCAAATTGCTGATATTAATGCTTATTCCTTCAAAACAGCAACGTGGCTTCATAATCAGATTTTTCCTAAGTTAGAAATTGATCCAGATGTTCCTGTTCCTCAGTTTTCTCCAAGGCCATCACGACGAGAATGTTTATGATCCGAGGAAGACGGCTTGTTGTTCATGTGCCTTCGTTTGTTCAGCAGTTTCTTAAACTGACGGGAAATCAAGGAGAACTCCCCATCAAACAGTTCGGAACAGGAGGAGCTGGCTTCCGATTCTTCTTCATTATCAAATTCCTTTTCTCTGATCGGTATCATGGCTTTGCCCCTCATGGTGTGCGGTTTGGCCGCACCCCTCATGGTGTGCGGTTTGGCCGCACCCCCCACTATGGGGGGGTGCGGCTATTTGCACCCCACTAGTGGGGTGCGGGCTAGTCGCACCCCAGTAGTGGGGTTCGGTTATGGTGGGGCGTGACGTGCGTTTCGTGCGTGTTGGCGGTTGGCGGTGGAAATGGCGGCTTCGGTTTCTTCAACTTGGGTGATCCTGCGGTGACCGCTGGCCCTACCTCCTGTTAGTGGAGTTTTTCCTAGACGCACCCCAAAGCCTCTACAGATATGTAACATAATCCCCCCAAACCTTCGGAGTCCGGACTTCTGCGCAGAGGAGTTCGGAGGTTTTGATTTTTCTGTGGCGACTTTGATCATTGTTATCTTCGTGGCGTGCTTGGGATCGTTGCTCGGCCTTTGTTGTGAGCGAAACTTTATCTTGCCTTGATAGGTTGCAGGTGTGATGTTCAGTGGTTGTGTTGGAGGTTGCGGTGAGCCTGTCGTTTTAGAGTCGGTACCTGAGTAGCTTGATGGTCTTCCAAGAAATGTTAGATAAGTTTGCGTGAGTCTGGGCTCACGGCTTTTCATAAATTTGCGCAAGTCTGGGCTCACAGCTTTTATATAATAAATTTGGCCGGTGAATTGCGGATGTATTCAAACCGTAGGCGAACGTAAGAGGGGCAGGCCCTTACGACGCCGGGACTCTACGGCGGAGGAGAAGGGCGAACCTTCAATCGATGGCGGTGTGAAGTCCCCGGGGCAGGGCCCCGAGATAGCCGGTGAATAGCTGGTGTATTCAAACTGGGGGCGAACGTAAGGGGGGCAAGCCCCTACGACGCCGAGACTCTACGGCGGAGGAGAAGGGAGAACCTTCAATCGACGGCGGTGCGAAGTCCCTAGGGCCGGGCCCCAACATGGCTGGTGAATAGCTGGTGTATTCAAACCGGGGGCGAACGTAAGGGGGCAGGCCCCTACGATGCCGAGACTTTACGACGGAGGAGAAGGGCGAACCTTCGATCGACGGCGGTGCGAAGTCCCTAGGGCAGGGCCCTAACATAAAGATTTTTTCTTACTTGGATATAGGTGTCAAAGCACATTCTTTATAGTAGAAATCATTTTGCGCGTAGTTTTTGTAATACAAGATAAGTTCGCACGAGTCTGAGCTCGCGGCTTAGTACATAATAGGTAATATAAGATAAGTTTGCACGAGTCTGCGCTCGCAATTTTTCGCGTGATAGAAGACTTTGTATTCCTAGTAAAAGCGGCGCAGGTTCTGGGCATTTCAGGTGCGTGGTAGAGTCTTCCCTTCCGCTGTTCTGAGCCTGTATGTTCCGGGCTTTACGACCGTAGTGACAACATATGGGCCTTCCCATGTCGGTGAGAGCTTATCTCCTTGGGGGCCTTTGCCGGCTGCTTCGATGCTGCGTAAGACGAGATCTCCCGCGTTGATTGGCCTGGGATTCACCCTCTTGTCATAGATTCGGGCTACACGCCTTTGGTAGGATGCGATACGTTGGGCGGCGTCGTCCCGGACTTCGGGGATTAGGTCGAGATTTTCCCGAAGCAGGCCGTCATTCTTGCTGGGATCGAAGGTTAGTACTCGAGTGCTCGGAACGCCGATGTCGATGGGGATGACAGCTTCAGTACCGTAACAAAGGTAATACGGCGTCTCCCCTGTAGGAGTCCTCTCTGTTGTTCGGTATGCCAATAGTACGTTTGGGAGTGCGTCCACCCATTGTCCCCCAGCTTCTTCCAGGCGCGTCTTCAACCCTTTGAGGATGGCGCGGTTCGTGACTTCTACTTGCCCGTTGGTTTGCGGATGTGCTACAGCAGTATGACGAAGGTTGACCTTCAGGTCTTCACACATCTTGGTGAAGGACTTCCCGGTGAATTGGGTGCCGTTGTCGGCAATGATTGTTGCTGGGATACCGAAGCGGCAGACGATGTTCTTCCAGACAAATTGTTTAGCGCTCTCATCGGTGATTTTGGCTAGGGGCTCCGCTTCTACCCACTTGGTTAAGTAATCGATGGCTAGGATGATGAACTTCCTCTGCCCGGATGCTGGAGGTAGGGGGCCGAGGAGGTCGATTCCCCCATTGCGCGAATGGACACACACTTTGGAGTGTGGAGAGCGCGACTGGGGGCTGATGAGGTACGTTGGCGTGCAGCTGACAGCTCCTGCACTTTTGGATTAGCTCGGCTGCATCCCTCTTCATTGTTGGCCAATAGAAGCCTTGGCGTAGTATCTTTTGTGTCAACGCCTTCCCGCCTATGTTCTCTCCGCAGACTCCCCCGTGCACTTCTCTGAGGGCGTAGTCTGCCTCGCCTGCCGGTAAGCACTTTAGGTATGGTCCCGAGAACGCCCGCTTGTAAAGCTCCCCGTCTACAATAGTGAATGATGTCGCCCGCATCCGTAATCTTCGCGCTTCTAAGCGATCTTCAGGGAGGTGTCCGTGCTCGAGGTAAGCTTGTAATGGGGTCATCCAGGATGACTCTTCCCGGTGGATGGTTGCGATCTCCCATGGCCCTTGAATACTTGGAACTACGATCTCTTTGATTCGGCGTCTTCGAGACCGGTAGCTGGAGGGTGAAGTGGCGAGCTTGGATAGGGCATCTGCCCTGGAATTCTGCTCTCGGGGGATGTGTAGAATTTGATATGACGAGATCTTCTGAAGGAGTAATTTCGTGAATGTGAGGTATTTCGCCATCTGGTCGCTCTTAGACTCGTAGTCTCCTTCGACTTGCGAGACTACGAGTTGAGAATCTGTGTAAATCGCCAGGTTCTCTGCTTTGCAATCGATGGCGAGCCTGATACCGGCGATCAGCGCCTCGTACTCTGCAATGTTATTTGTTACGGGGAATTTCAACCGGAGACCGTAATCCAAGGTGATCTCATCGGGACTTATGAGGAGCAATCCTGCTCCGGCCCCTTCAGCTCCTAAGGCACCGTCGACATAGAGGGTCCAGCGGGGGCTAGTGGCGTCTTCGACAAGAGTTGTTTCCGGTGGGATAGTGTACTCTACAACAAAGTTGGCGAGTACTTGCGACTTGATGTCAGGTCGAGGCAGGAATTGGATGTCAAACTCGCCGAGTTCTACGGCCCACTTCACTAGTCTTCTTGAGACTTCTGGTTTCTGGAGGATTGCTCGCAATGGGAGTTATGTCAACACTTTTACTGTATGAGCCTGGAAGTAGGGGCGAAGCTTCCTCGCCGAAAAGACAAGGGCCAAGGCTGTCTTGTCCGCTGCTGGATATCTGGTTTCGGTGTCGGAGAGGACTTTGCTGAGGTAGTAGATTGGTCGTTGCACCCCTCCTTCATCTTTCACGAGCACTGAGCTAAGAGCCGTAGGCGACACTGCCAGGTATAAAAATAGAGTTTCTCCGGGGGTGGGCTTTGATAGAAGCGGTGGCGAAGCCAGGTATTGTTTGAGAAGTTCGAATGCCACCTGGCACTCGTCAGTCCACTGGAAGCCGGAGTGGCGCGCTCCCCAAAGGATTTTGAAGAAGGGGAAGTACTTGTCTCCCGTTTGTGACAAGAAACGGGATAGCGCAGCGATCCTCCCGTTCAGACGTTGCACTTCCTTAATTGAGTGAGGTGGCGACATATCCTCCAACGCCTTGATCTTCTCGGGGTTGGCCTCAATCCCCCAATGGGTTACCATGAAACCTAAGAACTTTCCCACTGTCACACCAAACACGCACTTGCTGGGATTGAGCCGCATCTGGAAGCGACGGAGAAGTTGAAAGCACTTTCCCAAGTCTTTCAAGTGGTCGCAACGGTAGACGCTTTTCACTAGCATGTCGTCCACGTAAACCTCCATCGTTTCCCCGATGAGATTCTTGAAGACCTTGCTCATTAGCCTTTGATAGGTGGCTCCAACATTTTTGAGACCGAAGGGCATCACCTTGTAGCAGTAGACCCCTCTGTCGGTGCGGAAGGCGGTATGCTCCTCGTCTGCGGGGTTCATCCTTATCTGGTTGTAACCTGAATAGGCATCCATGAAGCTGAGTAGCTCGTGGCCGACCGTCGCGTCGACGAGCTGGTCGATCCTCGGAAGGGGGAAGCTGTCCTTTGGACATGCCTGGTTCAGATTGTTGTAGTCAACGCACATGCGTCATTTCCCTGAGGCCTTTTTTACCATGACCACGTTGGCAAGCCACGTGGGGTATTCCGCTTCGCGTATGAATCGTGCCTCCAGGAGTTTAGCTACTTCCTCCTCGATTGCCTTCAACTGTTCAGGGGCGAAGTTCCTCTTCTTTTGAATTACAGGCATGCAGGCAGGGTTGATGTTTAAAGAGTGGTAAATGACTTCAGGATCTACCTCGGGCATGTCTTCCGGGCTCCAAGCGAAGATGTCTTCGTTCTCTTGTAGGAAGGTTGTGAACTCTTCTCGTTCTTCTTGCGACAAGAGCGACCCGACCTGAACAGTCCGAGTCGGGTCTTGCTGGGAGAGAGACACTTCTACTAGTCCTTCAACGGGCGTTCCTCGCTGCAAAGTAGCTTCGTCTCGCAGATCGAAGTTATTGATGTTGAGAGCGGTTGCCTTCGCTGGTTGAGCCTACTTCAGATAGTAGTTTCTGGCCGCCTCTTGGTTTTCTCTTACGACCCATATGCCCGCGACGGTTGGGAACTTCATAGCCAGATGCGGAATGGATGAGACTGCTCCGAAGATAGATTGGAGCGGTCTCCCGAAGATGGCATTATAGGCGGAGGTGGATTCCACCACCACGAACTGGATGTTGTACGTTGACTGTCTTGGAAACTCGCCCAATGTGACTGGGAGAGTGATCATGCCTTGAACTAAGACAGGTCTGTTGTCGAAGCCGTAAACGGGCCCGGCTGCAGGGCTGAGCTGATCTTTCATGAGCTTCATATTTTGCAGAGTGGAAAGAAACATGACATCAACTGAGCTTCCGTTATCTACCAGTATTCTCTTCACATTGAAGCAATGATCCCCAATCCCTGCATTGATCACGAGTGGATCCTGGTGCAGAAGCCGCACAACCCTTGCAAGTCTTCTTCTCTGAAAGCGATTGTAATATCCTGCTTGAGCTTCTTGTCTTCGTGGTCTCTTACGGGTTTGGCAATCGAGAGGACTTGCGATGCCAAGATGGGAGGTCCGGCGATCGTTTCGATTTCTCCCATCATCGGCCTTCCTCCTCCCGTGCCTCGGGGAGCGGGAGGCTGCTCCCTTGCTTCCCTAGGTTGCTGGGGCTGATTGGGTATCTGGCCTTGTAGGAATCTTCCTAGGAGTCCCTGGCGGATGAGGCGCTCGATCTCGTCTTTAAGTCTGGTGCATTCCTCAGTGGTATGCCCGGTTCTCCGATGGAACTCGCAGTACCTGGACTGGTCGCCCCTTGGGTTTGGGGCTAACGCCAGAGGTGCGCGGAGTTCTGGGTTGTTTTGAATGGCGTAGAGTACATTCGTTCTAGTAGTATTCAACGGGGTGTAGGCTCTGGGCGGCTGCGGTCCCAGGTCTCTTCGGGGGTCACGGCGACGTTCGTCACCACGGCGCTCCTCGCCGCGTCGTTCTTCTCGTCCGCGAGGGGCTTGATCTGATCCTCTCTTCCTTCCTTGACTTCCTTCAAACTGCCTACGGTGTGCTTCGATGGCCTCGTCAGCAGCTATTTGAGCTTCAACTCGGTGAAAGAGGTCAGGGTAACTTGGTACGGTTTCTCTCATGAGAGCTGAGTAGAAGCCACTTGGGCAGAGTCCTCCAAGGAAAACTCCCCGCAGGAGCTCAGGGTCAACCCCTGGGATCTGTCGAGCCTCCGTAGTGAAGCGTCGGAAAAAATCTTTGAGTGTCTCTCCATCGTTTTGGCGAATCCCTGAGAGGTGGGAGGTATCTCGGATTCTGCGGTTGGCTATGAATTGGTCCACGAACTACTGTGCCATTTCGGTGAAGTTGTTGATGGCCCCATTCCGCAGAGAGTGGAACCAAGTGCGCGCCTGCCCCTTCAAGGTTGCCGGGAACACCTGACAGAGGAGCTGATCAGGTGCATTGTAAATCCTCATAACGGTGGTGAAGTGATTGACATGTTCCAACGGATCGTCCGTCCCATCGAATGTCTCGATGCTGGGAAGCTTGAAACATTCGGAATTGGATGTGCCAAGACTTGAGGCGACAACGGGGAGCCATGGTGTGCGGGAAGGCGGGCGAGAGTTGCGCGTCGTCCTGCTTGGGCGTACTCTTCTTCTATCATGTCGCGTATTTCCTCTCGCGTGGCTCTTTCCAATGCTCGGACGGGAGCAGCTCTCCCTTGGCGGGGGTGATGGGGGTCAGCCTCCGGTCCTCTGACCGGCGGAGCAGGTTGAGCGGAGCTTGCAGCGTCGGAGAAATCTGTAGAGACTTCATCTTCCAGAACGGCTCCCTCGACCGGAGCATGATTCGGAACTGGGGGTGGCGGAGCGTTCGATGCTGGAGGCTGAATGGGAACTCGAGGTGCCCCCAAGTTTCTCACGAGAGTCAGCATCTCGGCTTGTTGCTCTTCCATTAGCCGAATGCGCCCTTCCAGCACCGTCGCAGGCGTAAGCACTGCCTCTTCTGCGAGAGGCGCATTGATGAGTGAGTGGGAGGGAGCTGGGTCGACACGCCCCTCCGGGATTGATCCTTCAGTGGTGCGAGCACTTCTTCTGGCCATTGCAATTGGCGGTAAGTGTCACTTTCAGTAATCTTTGCTGAACTTTTGGGAATTGTTTCCCACAGACGACGCCAAACTGTTGCGGGTCGCTTAGGGCTCTTGGTAGACCGGTCGAATTGAACCACCTTAGCTCGGGAGCGAACCAAGCGCGCAAACAGTCACAGAGAAATTCGTTTAGTACACTGAGACGTTTTAACGTGGAAAAACCCGGAAAGGGTAAAAAACCACGCGGCCGGGGCTGTGCCGACCAAACTTCACTATCTTCTGAGAGGTTACAATCTGGTGTTTAGAAATCGAGTGCGACAGGCCGCCGCTCGTTACAATATTAGAGAGAGAGAGAACGTTCTGAGGGTGACAGGCCACCTCTCGGAAAAAACTAAGTCTTTTCCTTCTGAGAACGGTAGAGAACGAAAGTGAGAATGCCTCGTCCGCTTTCATGAAGGCGAAAGTGAGAGCGCTGTGACCGCTTTCGTGAGAACGAAAGTGAGACTGCCGAGTCGCCTTTCGGGACGAAGGAAAACTTCAAGTCCACGAAGGAGATCTTCTTCAAGCGCCGAAGGAGAAATCAGTGGAAATCTTCAAGGAGCTCTCTCTGGTCATCAAGGTGGGATCCTCCTAAATGAAGCCTAGGGGGTCCTTTTATAGCTTTGGCAGGGGGTAGCCCGGCAATTTTGCCGTTGTAACCACCATAACCACCTGGGAGGACGAATCATATTTTCCGGTTCAGAGCCCACGGATCACCATTTTTCGTAAATGACCATCCTGCCCTTCGAGGAAAGGTGACAAGTTGTTCCTGAAAAGTAAGAAACTGAAAAGACAAAAAGTGAGCGAGCCGAGTCGGAAAAGTGAGCGAGTCGGAAATGTGAGAATGCTAGAAAGACAAAAAGTGAGCGTGCCCAAAATATGAAAAGTGCTCTGAGCGCGCTCAGAAGTGCTCTGAGCGCGCAACGAACGGGGAATTGCTCTGAACGGAGTCCGGAGCCCGAAAAGCGGGCGACGAGCCGGAAGAGGGGGGACTCACCCCAGCCTTGCCACGGGGGAGAGCGGTTGGACCGTACCCAAAGGCGGACGAGGCGCGGCCTCACCCGGGGGAGGGGCGCGGCTTGGCTGCACCCCACATGGGGTGCGGCTTGGCTCGGCCGCACCCAAGGGGGTGCGGCCTGGCCGCACCCCCCACTTTGGGGGGTGCGGCTATTCGCACCCCACTAGTGGGTTGCGGGCTAGTCGCACCCCAGTAGTGGGGTTCGGTTATGGCGGGGCGTGACGTGCGTTTCGTGCGTGTTGGCGGTTGGCGGCGGAAATGGCGGCTTCGGTTTCTTCAACTTGGGTGATCCTGCGGTGACCGCTGGCCCCACCTCCTGTTAGTGAAGTTTTTCCTAGACGCACCCCAAAGCCTCTACGGATATGTAACAACTTTAAAAATGATAAAAAAAAATTATTATTATTTTATTTATGTAAATTAAAGTATTTCAATACTAACTACCCACAAAATAATAATAATGTTTCTATGATTTTATAATAAAATAAGAGTAATGTTGTTTGCAATTCAAATTATGCTATTCGCAGTCCATAAATATTTACACTTCAAAATTTTGCCAGTAGTCTGGTTTTTTCTTACTCTATAAAAAAATAATAAAATACACATTTCAGTCCCAAATCTTTAGTAACTTTAATATTTCAGTCCTAAACTTTTCATTTTTCATCAAATCAGCCCCCAACCATTTCATACCTTTGTATTTTAGTCATAAAGTTAACGTCATTACCTTTTTCGTTCGTTCATTTCACGCAAGCCTTTTCCTCTCCCTCTCCCACGCGACAACTCCACCGCGACCATGACGAATCCACGACTCCACGCGATGAATCCATGCGTCTTCTCAGGCGACGACTCCAGGAGAGTACTCGGTGACTGCTCCACTACTCCACGATTCTACGTGATACCACCATTGGGGCGGCGATTCCAGCAGGTAATCCATTAGGGCTTCTACGGTCTTTCGATTTAAGGTTTCTGCGATTTAGGCGATGTCATTCTAGTCTTTCGATTAGGGGTTTTGCGATGTCATTATATTGCAGTCTTTCCATTAGTTTAATGCTTTGCCCTCATTTTGCCGTTAGCTTTAGGACTAAAATATAAAAGTATGAAAAGATTGGGACTGAAATATTAATGTTACTAAATGTTTGAGACTGAAATGAGTATTTTGCCCTATAAAAATGACAGACTATGATTGCTTATGTGATTACTCTATAAAAATAACAGACTGCTCGCACTCCAGTTTTTTTTATCTCTCGCTCCGTTTGTTTTGGCAGTGACATTTTTGAGCTTTGAGAATGTGAGCGGTGAGAATGGTGAGAGGGGCAGCTTCGGTAAAAAAAGTTTTAGTAGAAAGAGTTTTTTAGCGTTAACATTTTTCCCCACCACACATAAAAAAAAACGCCAAAACAAACGAGCATTTATTGGGAAACAGTCCCTTAGAATAGTCAGCATTCATTTCCTTCGATCGGATGGCATGCGGCGAGAGTAGTAAATCTACTCGTTGCCGGCTGAAGAGCCTAGAATGATTTGATACTTTTTTAATATATAAATATGTTGGAATTTTTTTAAAATATTATTATAAATGAAATGTTGACTATTGATGCTGATTGCTGAAGCAGTTAATAATAATTATTAACTACTAAAGGAACATTTATGCTTCCAAAACTTCATGCCTTACATCATTGTGAATTGTGATTATTATTTTGTAAAGCATTCTTAATCTTCCAGAAAAAAAAATATAGAAATAATTAATATGTATTTGTTGCGGGCCGCACAACGAACTTACAGACCGCTTGAGGTGGACCATCTAAGCTAAAGAGTGAGTCGAACGTGCAAACAGTCAAAATAGAGAACCAGTAGAAGACGACAAGGTTTTTACGTGAAAAAACGAAGCGAAAATACCACGGGGACAGGCCTAGCTTGGACGAAATTCACTAGTAGCAGCCAAGTACAAATATTAGCTTTTCAGAGGATGACAGTCCGTCACCGCTCATTTACAAGGTTTTCTAAGTGTCTGGCGTTGGGCGGAGCACACACTAGAGCAGAGCGCACAAACGCACACTGGGGCGGAGCGCGGGGGCATGCACCGGAGCGGAGCGCGGAGGCATGCACTGGAGCAAACTCGAATACGGAGCGGGCACGGGGAAGCGTGTGCTGAGCAGGAGGATGAGAACCACTTCGTGCCTATGAAGAAGGATATTGCCCTATATGTGGCAAAGTGTCACGCTGGCGCATTTTTCAAGGCCGAGTGCCAACGTTTTAATGGATTTCTCAAGTCCTTGCTGATTCCAGAATGGAAGTTTAACGACATATCGATGGACTTTGTGCATGGATTGTCGAGGCCGCATTAGGGCAACGACACCGTCAAGGTTTTTATTGATTATTTGACAAAGGTGTCACACTTTATTTCGACCCGGATGGATGATTCAATGGAGAAACTCACAAAGATGTATGTTGATAACATAGTGCGGTTATGCACTGTTCCTATAGCAATGTGAGTGATTGAGATATGTGTTTTACATCGCTTGATTGAAGTCTTATACAATACACGTTAGGTACCAAACTAAAGTTTAGCACTGCATTCCACCCGCAAACAGAAGGATAGACTGAGAGAACCAACAGAAGTATGAAGGATATGCTATGATTGTGCGCCTAAGATTTTGGGAAGAAATGGAAAGACCACATCTATATGATCGAGTTTGCTTACAACAATAACTACCAAGCTAGCATTTAGATGGCCCCCTTCGAGGTCCTATATGGTAGGAAGTGTCGTATGCCCTTGGATTGGACGAAGATAGACGACACGAAGCTGTTGAAGTGTACATATTTTGAAGAATACGACGATTCGGGCGATACGAGAAAGACTATTAATTGCCCTTGATAAATAGGCGAAGTACTATAATGCTAAACACCGAAATATAGAGTTTGTTGTAGGTGACTTGGTCCACCTGAAAATCAATTTGTTCAAGGGGGTATCGAGAATTCGACGCTTGAAAATGCTAACTCTGAGGGAGGTACTTGGGACCATTTGAGATCACAGAGTGCATCAACGACATTGCTTATTGTCTTAACCTATCTACACAGAGCTGAGTGGTTTACATGACATTTTCCATATATCAGTATTGAGGGAGGAGGTGCAAGAGCCTACTTAGATTATTGCAGTCGACATAGTACCGGTTGATGGTGAGTTAATCGACGAAGGTCAGGCTCATTCACATCGTAGACGCTAAGGCCCGACAATTACGCAACAAAGCGATAAAGATGGCCAAGTTTCAGTGAGACAACTGCAGTCGCGAGGAGCTCTCTTGGTAGCAAGAGCAAACCAAAATCGAGGAGTACCCCGAGTTGTTCCCTCATGTGTGAAACGTTGTAGAGCATTTACTATTCTTAAAATTTCGAGATGAAATTTATTTTAGGGGAGGAGAGTTGTAACACCCCAAAATCTTAATTTAACTCTCTAATAACTCATTTTAACTGAGGATTATAGGGTCATAAGGAGCCTAAGAAAGCCTCATGTTGATTGGTGATTGTTCAGTGACATTTCAGAGTAGCTAAGGAATCTGGTCGTGCAAAGTTAGCCACGCATGGTCGTGCAAAGTTAGCCATGCATGGTCGTGCAAAGTTAGCCACGCACGGTCGTGCATGGCCAAACCGCACGATCGATTTTAGTTGACTAGTTTGAGTTGGCTTTACCACGTGCATGGTCGTGCACATGTTAAGCTACATGATCATGTGAAAGTGCCGCTCATGCGAAAGTAGTCATGTATGATCTGGGCCGCAAACTCATTTTAAGATTGGAATCGAGTCATTTGATGTAAGGATTTGAGATCCAAATATGGCAGGGATTATTTTCCTAAGGCATTTAGGTCGGTAAGTGGTTGTTATCAGCCTCATTTTATTTAGCTCTCTCTCTCTCTCTCTCTCTCTCTCTCTCTCTCTCTCTCTCTCTCTCTCTCTCTCTCTCTCTCTCTCTCTCTCTCTCTCTCTCTCTCTCTCTCTCTCTCTCTCTCTCTCGTAGGTTTGAGAAAGAGGAGAGAAACGAGGAAAAATTAGAAAAATCCACCATTAGAGGTGCTCCTGATGTAATATCCCGTGTATATATAATCTGAATGAGAGTAATTAATAATGATATTCGAGAACTAAATTGTACAACAAATCATAATTTCAAAAAATAGAGTCTACAGTTAAGTTCAGAAGGTCAAAAAACCTTAGAATCGACATATTATTTGCTAAAATCTGAGATTATTAGGAAAAACACAATTTTCGGCCCAACCGACACAAATTTCGAGAAACTAAGAAATTGAGCAAGAATTTTTAAGAATTTGAGAAAACTGAGCCCGAATTTGGAATCAGGACGTCGAAAAACCCCAGAGTAGGTATATTCATTTTTTCCACGTGGCGACATGCATGACCGCCACTTGGTGACGTATATGACCGCCACGTGGTGACACGTGGCTTCGTGCATGACCGCCATGTGGCGACATGCATGGATGCCATGTGGAGATGTGCATGGCTGCCATTTGGCGCCACATGGCGCCTCCATAGTTTCATGACCACCATATGGCGACACGTGGCGACACGTGTTGTATAACCCGTAATTCGTCGAGATCAGAAATGCACGAGGACAACACAGAAGACCTCCCCCACCTGGGCGAGTACAGAAGACCTCCCCCACCTGGGCGAGTACAGAAGGCCTCCCCCACCTGGGCGAGTACAGAAGGCCTCCCCCACCTGGGCGAGTACAGAAGGCCTCCCCCACCTGGGCGAGTACAGAAGGCCTCCCCCACCTGGGCGAGTACAGAAGGCCTCCCCCACCTGTGTGAGTACAGAAGACCTCCCCCCACTTGGACGAGTACAGAAGACCTCCCACACCTGGGCGAGTACAGAAGGCCTCCCCCACCTGGGCGAGTACAGGAGGCCTCCCCCACCTGGGCGAGTACAGGAGACCTCCCCCACCTGGGCGAGTACAGAAGGCCTCCCCCACCTGGGCGAGTGCAGATTTTCACCCCGTCAAAAGGCGGCAACGGCTATCCGCAGCCCATTTCAGAAGGCGGGAGCAGCTATTCGCAACCCATTTGGATTTGCCAATAAATAGGACCCCAAGGCACAAGTAGAAGGCACCTTCACCCCCCCTATGGTGGGCGAGTACCTTGCCTGCCTCTCTTGTGCCAAGCTCAGCATTGGCTTTAGAAGGGGAAGTTCTTATAGACTTCCGGGTATGTGGCGGGACCTCCTCGCTGCAGCACGCGGGTCTTGTTTATAGGCAGGTTGGAGTGGTTTGGTATGCTCTCTAGCTTCTTATCACCTTGTCTCACGTGGGTCGATCACTAAACGAGTAGCCTTTGGTCACCCCCAAGTCTCGAACAGTTGGACCGGTATCCGGGTTCCAACATTTTTGGTGCGGTGAGCGTGGGCTGTGACCAGAGTAAGAAACTTTAGTGGGAGACCTCACGATGAGCCATAATGAGAAGGGTGCTAGGCGAGTTCCAACTAAGGCGAGTACCAGTTCAGGAGATATCCAGCTAGGGGAGTTCTGCTCGCATGCATCCTACTCGTGAAATGCGAGGCAGTTAGGTGAGAGATGTTCTGCTCGCATGAGTCCTACTCGCGAGATGCGAGGCGACCAGGAGCTAGAGAGGTATGCTACTCGCAGATATTCTGCTCACATGTGTTCTACTCGCAGATATTCTGCTCGCATGTGTTCAACTCGCAGATATTCTGTCCGCAAGAGTCCTACTCGCGAGATGTGAGGCGGCCAGGAGAGAGGTATGTTACTCGTAGATATTCTGCTCGCAGGTGTTCTACTCGCAGATATTCTGCTCGCATGTGTTCAACTCGCAGATATTCTGCCCGCAAGCGTCCTACTCGCCAGGAGAGAAGTAGTATGATATATTCAAAAGCATTTTAGGATGTGTGATCTTACCTCTCCCCTTGAAATTTCTGGTCGAGCAATAAGATGACGTCTCGGGTTCAGTGCGCCATCCTAAGTCCAAGCCTCTGCATTGTCGGCCGAGATCAGCTCCCCCCTTGAATGTTGGCCGATCTGCCCCTCGAGTACCGACTCTCTTTGCCCGTGCACTAGTTACTAGGGGAGAGAATGAAATTATATTCTCAGGTACTCTAAGTAAGTTGAAGTCCTCGAGCAGAGTGTTTCCGTAGTCTGAGTCACTGCACGACTCCTCTCCTGCACACCGGCTACTTGCCCCCTCGAGTGAGTTCTAAGTCCTCGAGCAGAGTGTTGTCGTAGACCAGGTCACTACACGAGCTCCTCTCCTGCATACCGGCTACTTGCCCCCTCGAGCGAGTTGATGTCCTCGAGCAGAGAGTTGTCGTAGACCAGGTCACTGCACAAGCTCCTCTCCTGCATACCGGGCTACTTGCCCCCTCGAGTGAGTTCTATGTCCTCGAGCAGAGAGTTGTTGTAGACCAGGTCACTGCACGAGCTCCTCTCCTGCACACCGGCTACTTGCCCGCTAGAGTGAGTTCTAAGTCCTCGAGCAGAGTGTTGTCGTAGACCAGGTCACTGCACGAGATCCTCTCCTGCATACCGGCTACTTTCCCCCTCGAGTGAGTTCTATGTCCTCGAGTAGAGAGTTGCCACCTAGTCGACGCTAGGAGCCTAAAATGTTTGGCACCTCCTCCAGTTGAGCTCGCTCGTCTAGCGAATGACATGAAGGGTGTCGAATCTTCTCCACCTCCAGTTGAGCTCGCTCGTCTAGCGAATGGCCTGGAGGGTGTCGAATCTTCTACACCACCAGTTGAGCTCGCCCGTCTAGCGAATGGCCTGGAGGGTGTCGAATCTTCTACACATCCAGTTGAGCTCGCTCGTCTGGCGAATGACCTGGAGGGTGTCTAATCTTCTCCACCTCCAGTTGAGCTCGCTCGTCTAGCGAATGGCCTGGAGGGTGTCGACTCTTCTCCACCTCCAGTTGAGCTCGTTCGTCTAGCGAATAGCCTGGAGGGTGTCTAATCTTCTCCACCTCCAGTTGAGCTCGCTTGTTTAGCGAATGGCCTGGAGGGTGTCTAATCTTCTCCACCTCCAGTTGAGCTCGCTTGTTTAGCGAATGGCCTGGAGGGTGTCTAATATTCTCCACCTCCAGTTGAGCTCGCTCGTCTAGCGAATGGCCTGGAGGGTTTCGAATCTTCTCCACCTCCAGTTGAGCTCGCTCGTCTAGCGAATGGCCTGGAGGGTGTCGAATCTTCTCCACCTCCAGTTGAGCTCGCTCATCTAGCGAATGGCCTTGAGGGTGTCGAATCTTCTCCACCTCCAGTTGAGATCGCTCGTCTAGCGAACGGCCTGGATGGTGTCTAATCTTCTTCACCTCTAGTTGAGCTCGCTCGTCTAGCGAATGGCCTGGAGGGTGTCTAATCTTCTCCACCTCTAGTTGAGCTCGCTCGTCTAGCGAATGGCCTGGAGGGTGTCGACTCTTCTATACCTCCAGTTGAGCTCGCTTGTCTAGCGAATGGCCTGGAGGGTGTCGAATCTTCTCCACCTCCAGTTGAGCTCGCTCGTCTAGCGAATGACCTGGAGAGTGTCGACTATTCTCCACCTCCAGTTGAGCTTGCTCGTCTAGCGAATGGTCTGGAGGGTGTCGACTCTTCTCCACCTCCAGTTGAGCTCGCTCGTCTAGCGAATGGTCTGGAGGGTGTCGACTCTTCTCCACCTCCAGTTGAGCTCGCTCGTCTAGCGAATGGCCTGGAGGGTGCTGAATCTTCTCCACCTAAAGTTGAGCTCGCTCGTCTAGCGAATGGCCTGGAGGGTGTCGACTCTTCTACACCTCCAGTTGAGCTCGCTCGTCTAGCGAATGGCCTGGAGGGTGTCGAATCTTCTCCACCTCCAGTTGAGCTCGCTCGTCTAGCGAATGGCCTGGAGGGTGTCTAATCTTCTCCACCTCCAGTTGAGCTCGCTCGTCTAGCGAATGGCCTGGAGGGTGTCGACTCTTCTCCACCTCCAGTTGAGCTCGCTCGTCTAGCGAATGGCCTGGAGGGTGTCGACTCTTCTCCACCTCCAGTTGAGCTCGCTCGTCTAGCGAATGGCCTGGAGGGTGTCAAATCTTCTCCACCTCCAGTTGAGCTCGCTCGTCTAGCGAATGGCCTGGAGGGTGTCGACTCTTCTCCACCTCCAGTTGAGCTCGCTCGTCTAGTGAATGGCCTGGAGGGTGTCGTCTCTTCTCCACCTCCAGTTGAGCCTCGCTCCTGGAGGGTGTCATCTTGTCTCCACCTCCAGTTGAGCTCGCTCGTCTAGCGAATGGCCTGGAGGGTGTCGACTCTTCTCCACCTCCAGTTGAGCTCGCTCATCTAGCGAATGGCCTGGAGGTTGTCTAATCTTCTCCACCTACAGTTGAGCTCGCTCGTCTAGCGAATGGCCTGGAGGGTCTCGAATCTTCTCCACCTCCAATTGAGCTCGCTCGTCTAGCGAATGGCCTGGAGGGTGTTGAATCTTCTCCACCTCCAGTTGAGCCTCGCTCCTGGAAGGTGTTGACTCTTCTCGACATCCAGTTGAGCCTCGCTCCTGGAAGGTGTCGACTCTTCTCTACCTTCAGTTGAGCCTCGCTCTTGGAGGGTGTCAATTCTTCTCCATCTATTTTAGTTGAATTTGCTCAGCTAGCAAAGGGCTTGAGAGGGATACTAAGTGACATATCATCTAGTGCCCATCTCTCCGAACCACGGGTCCTACATTATTTTTCCGAGCTCGTATCGAGCTCGAAAAAAGTGGGCATTGTGTATAACCCGTAATTCGTTGAGATCAGAATTGCACAAGAACAACACAGAAGACCTCCCCCACCTGGGCGAGTACAGAATTCCTCACCCACCTGGGCGAGTACAGAAGGCCTTGCCCACCTGGACGAGTATAGAAGGCCTCCCCCACCTGGGCGAGTACAGAAGGCCTCCCCCACCTGGGCGAGTACAGAAGGCCTCCCCCACCTGGGCGAGTACAGAAGACCTCCCCCACCTGGCGAAGACCTCCCCCACCTGGGCGAGTACAGAAGGCATCCCCCACCTTGGCGAGTACAGAAGACCTCCCCCCACCTGGGCGAGTACAGAAGACCTCCCCCACCTGGGCGAGTACAGAAGGCCTCCCCCACCCAGGCGAGTACAGGAGACCTCCCCCACCTGGGCGAGTACAGAAGGCCTCCCCCACCCGGGCGAGTACAGAAGACCTCCCCCACCTGGGCGAGTACAGATTTTCACCCCGTCAAAAGGCGGTAACGGCTATCCGCAACCCATTTCAGAAGGCGGGAGCAGCTATTCGCAGCCCATTTGGATTTGCCTATAAATAGGACCCCAAGACACAAGTAGAAGGCACCTTCACCCCCCTATGGTGGGCGAGTATCTTGTCTGCCTCTCTTGTGCCAAGCTCAGCATTGGCTTTAGGAGGGGAAGTTCCTATAGACTTCCGGGTATGTGGCGGGACCTCCTCGCTGTAGCACCCGGGTCTTGTTTATAGGCAGGTTGGAGTGGTTTGGTATGCTCTCTAGCTTCTTATCATCTTGTCTTACGTGGGTCGATCACTAAACGAGTAGACTTTGGTCACCCCCAAGTCTCGAACAGTTGGACCGGTATCCGGGTTCCAACACGTGTCACCTCCGGAGAGCAAGTAAAGAGCGATTTGGTTTTTTGGACTTTTCGGGAGTTCTAGAACTCGGATTTAAGTGATTTCATTGGCGTTTGAAAACTACTATAAATATGGATCCAATGAAAGTATTCATTCATTCCAAATCCATTCAGTTTTTGGAAATCAAGAGAGAGAGGAGAGAGAAAGTATCAGAATTCTGCGAAAATTGTGGGAGATCTTTGGAAGAAGTTCTAGAGCTAGAGTTTGACTTTGGATCTATTTAGTTGCTGCGTAAGCGCCGTCAAAACCCCACCAAAGTAATAGTCATTGTGCAGAGTACTGCGAAAGCGCAGCTAAAATCCTGAGCCAAGGAGCAAGAAGAGTGAGGTAGGTGGAAAATAATGCAATACATATATGTTACGTTAGTATTCAGTAATACGATAATTAGCAGTCATTATGTTGAAATAATGTCAGAGTTATAACATAAATCAGTTAATATATAGAAATAATGTTGAACTTCTGATAAACGTAACTAGGGGTGGAATTGTGTGTATTCAAGTAATAATGATGTCCCTAGTTCTCGTGCATGCATATTAACAATATGAAATTGTGTATTCTGGAAATATGAAATTCTGAAAAATATCATATACAAGTACTTGTGATGTCAAAATTTAACTTGCTCAATTGGTGTCTAGGAAAGTGGTTAGGGGTGAGCAGTATCTCCCGAAAGGAAGGTGGTGTATAACGGTACATTGTGCAACCACTGACCTTACACTTACCTGACCAATATGTTAGTTAAATGAGAATTACACGTTACTTAAATATGATATACAAATAAATGATGTGTATGATTATCTTAGCCCAGTATTTGGCTCACCCTACCCGGGTCCCCTGTCTATGTGAGGGGAACATCTCGGGAGTAGCGCTCCCAATCCGGCAAAATTAGCCACTTGCAATCCGCCTGTGGAGTATCGAGCCCACAGTGTTTTGTCCGAGGACCCTTATATCATGGGAGTGGCGCTCCTTCTGGGCTTAGCTAGCCAAAAATCTGTATTATGTGGCGTACCTCCTACAAGTGAACGAGCCCTTCGGTTTGGTCGACCGGCGTACTATAAGTGCTGACTAGTAAATCAAATATTTTCGATATAAAAATAAATGGGTCTTACAAACAAATTAAATGAATATCTAGTGATGTGCTACTCTTCAGTTGTACCTGCATTTTGCTTAAAACTTGTGCATACATATATATGTTGTGTTATTCTTTCAGGGTGAGTCAGAATGCTCACCAGCCTACTTATATTTTTAGGTACCAATGTTGATATGGGCGCCAGTGAGAAGTGAGGATGACTACTATGTTTTGAGTTTACTATGTAAAAGAAAATGTTATATTCAATCTGCTGATGTACATGTAAACTTGTATATAAATAAAATATGTTGATTTTGTTGATTTCGCTCTAGAAATGTGTAACCATAAAAAGATCCTTACCTCACATTTACTGTACCCGCCTCGTTAACTTGAGCTTACCGGGCCAGGGTGTGACTAGTTGGTATCAGAGGTAGGTTACACATACAAGAGTGGAACTAGTAAATTAGCAAAATACTTGAACAGTAGTATTAGATACCCTGAACATATGTTAGTAAACCTGAGTGGGGTAGACACAAGTAGGAACGAAACAAGATCAGTTTAATAAAGCATTGTGCTTGTGTGATCGACGTTTAAGTTGTCTAATTGGTGTCTAGGAAAGTGGTTAGGGGAGAGCCAGTATCCCCCGAAGGGAAAGTGGTGTATAACGGTACATAGTGCGACCACGGACCTTACACTTACCTGGCCAATGGGCACCTTAAACTAGAAATTGTGAGTTAATGATGCAAGTAAAAGTATATGAGGTTTCATTTTCGCGTTCTAAGACGCTTATTTCCTTTTCAGGAAATGACCAGTAACGATTCGCAAGCGTATAATCATACTAACGGAGGCAGTGACCAGGATAGTCATCTTTAGAGGATGCTCGTAGTGTTGAAACCAGAGAACTAGTCTCGACGTTCGAAAGGGGATGCAACTAACTCTTACTTGACCCGAGCTAGAACCCTTGACTAGTTACTAAGAACCGAGAGAACTTGCCTTTGAAGAATACTTGAGTCCAAAAAGGAACCCCTTAAGCTGCAACATGGAGGTCCCACCACACACCCGGAAGTTCAAAGAGAGCTTCCCCTCCCAAGCCAATGCTGAGCCTGGGCACCTTGGAGGGCACTAAAGCTCACCTCACCACCAACCTTCACTGACAAGGGGGGAGGGGTAGTGCTTGCTCACAAGACACACGCGAGGGAGAGGGGGTAGACCCACCATTCCCAAGATGCCCATGGGGGTCTATTTATAGACTTCCCAAAATTTGGCTGCGGATAGCCAAAATTCTGCTATCCGCAGCTCAACTATGAACCTGAATGACCAAAACAGGAGGGGGCGAGTGGAGGTTGAGACGTCCACTCCCCCCTTACCGGGGGTCGAGAGAGTGGACCGAATGGTCCACTGCCTGGGCTGGGCGAGTGGACCACTCGGTCCACTCCCCTTAGGGGCGAGTGGACCCATGGTCCAATCGCCTGAGTGCCCGGGACGAGTGGACCACATGTCCACTCGTCCCTCACCCTGGGCGAGTGGACCATGGTCCACTCGCCACCCCTGGGCGAGTGGACCATGGTCCACTCGCCACCCCTGGGCGAGTGTCCCATAGGTCCACTTGCCCAGGTGAGGAAATGGACCTCCAGTCCACTTTCTCCCCCCGGGACTTCCTTTTTTGATCTCGACGGCCCCCGACTGGTCAGTCTACTGCGCCACGGTCACCCTCTCTATCACGACCTCATCCACATCGGGTCACACCGACTCAGAAAATATGAGGATTGTACACAATCCCCGCTCTTTTCGAGCTTACCTTAAGCTCGGAAAGAAAGTCCAACCCACCTATTTGACGAGTAGGTGGGGCCTTAGGGGAATCTACGGAGGGCCCTGCCAACGGGTTACTCTTGCCGAGTTTTTCAGCTGAACCTGACTTGAGGCGGAAGATGAACCTTTCTCCACTTAACAACCCTCCTGTGAGTCGAGCTCAACTGGAGGTGGAGAAAGCTCAACACCTTAGGTCGAACTAAACTTGACCTGAGGTGGAGGAAAACTCAACACCTCTAGTCGAGCCGAACTCGACCTGAGGTGAAAGGCAAACCTTTCTCCACTTAACAACCCTCCTGTGAGCCGAGCTCAACTGGAGGTGGAGAAAGCTCAACACCTTAGGTCGAACTAAACTTGACCTGAGGTGAAAGAAAACTCAACACCTCTTGTCGAGCCGAACTCGACCTGAGGTGGAAGGCAAACCATTCTCCACTTAACAACCCTCCTGCGAGCCGAGCTCAACTGGAGGTGGAGAAAGCTCAACACCTTAGGTCAAACTAAACTTGACCTGAGGTGGTGGAAAACTCAACACCTCTAGTCGAGCCGAACTCGACCTGAGGTAGAAGGCAAACCTTTCTCCACTTAACAACCCTCCTGCGAGCCGAGCTCAACTAGAGGTGGAGAAAGCTCAACACCTTAGGTAGAACTAAACTTGACCTGAGATGGAGGAAAACGCAACACCTCTAGTCGAGCCGAACTCGACCTAAGGTGGAAGGCAAACCTTTCTCCACTTAATAACCTTCCTGTGATTCGAGCTGAACTGGAGGTGGAGAAAGCTCAACACCTTAGTTCGAACTAAACTTGACCTGAGGTGGAAGAAAACTCAACACCTCTAGTCGAGCCGAACTCGACCTGAGGTGGAAGGCAAACCTTTCTCCACTTAACAACCCTCCTGCGAGCCGAGCTCAACTGGAGGTGGAGAAAGCTCAACACCTTAGGTCGAACTAAACTTGACCTGAGGTGGAGGAAAACTCAACACCTCTAGTCGAGCCAAACTTGACATGATGTGGAAGGCAAACCTTTCTCCACTTAACAACCCTCGTGTGAGCCGAGCTCAACTGGAGGTGGAGAAAGCTCAACACCTTAGGTCGAACTTAACTTGACCTGAGGTGGAGGAAAACTCAACACCTCTAGTCGAGCCGAACTCGACCTGATGTTGAAGACAAACCTTTCTCCACTTAATAACCCTCCTGTGAGCCGAGCTCAACTGTAGGTGGAGAAAGCTCAACACCTTAGGTCGAACTAAACTTGACCCGAGGTGGAGGAAAACTCAACACCTCTAGTCGAGCCGAACTCGACCTGAGGTGGAAGGCAAACCTTTCTCCACTTAACAACCCTCCTGCGAGCCGAGCTCAATTGGAGATAGAGAAAGCTCAACACCTTAGGTCGAACTAAACTTGACCTGAGGTGGAGGAAAACTTAGCACCTCTAGTCGAGCCGAACTCGACCTGAGGTGGAAGGCAAACCTTTCTCCACTTAACAATCCTCCTGTGAGCCGAGCTCAACCGGGGGTGGAGAAAGCTCCACACCTATGGTCGAGCTAAACTCAACCTGAGATGGTGGAAAAGTCAACATCTTCCCAAAGTAACTGGGGGCGGATAATCAGTCCACGTCTTAGGTGCTTACCTCACCTGGAGGCGGAGGAACTCAACCACCTTACCAAACCAACTGGGGGCAGAGAACCAGTCCACGTCCTAGGTGCTTACCTCATCTGGAGGCGGAGGAACTCAACCATCTTACCAAACCAACTACCAAGTAGCGAGTCGACCCGATGAGCCTCCCATCTGCTGGCATTACGGAGCCCAGTGAATGGTCTCTAGTCCGGGATCTTACCGATTGGAGGCGGAAGTACCCCTCCGCGTCCTAGGTGTCTTGCTTACCTAGAGGCAGAGGAACTCAACACCTTCCCAATCCAATTGGAGGCGGAAGTACCCATCCATGTCCTAGGGGCTTAGCTTACCTGGATGCAGAGGAACTCAGCGCCTTCCCAAACCAGCTACCAAGTAGCGAGTCGACCCGATGAGCCTTCCATGTGCCAGCATGACTGAGCCCGGTGAATGGTCTCTAGTCGGGGATCTTACCGATTGGAGGCGGAAGTACCCGTCCGCGTCCTAGGCGCCTTGCTTACCTAGAGGCTGTAACGATCCAGGCCCGCCAACACGGGACCCAGCTGGCACCGGAAGGGTTCAACCTAACCAGATGGTTTGCAGACCATGCACCCCAACCCCTCTCTGTCCCACCACAGGGCACAACGATTTGTTGGAGATCGTAGTCCCCCTTTGATGAGAATTTAGCTAGGTAAGCGGCAGCGCGTGGACTTCCCAGGTGGTCACCCATCCCAGAACTACTCCAGCCCGAGCTCAATTAGTGATGAGAAGTGAAAGTACTCCATAGTTAAGCGTGCTCGGGCTGGAGTAGTTCTGGGATGGGTGACCTCTTGGGAAGTCCACGCGCTGCCGCTTAACTAACTCAATTCTCATCAAAGGGGGACTACGGTCTCCAACAACCCGTTGTGCCCTGTGGTGGGACAGAGAGGGGTTGGGGTGCATGGTCTGCAGACCATCTGGTTAGGCTGAACCCTTCTGGTGCCAGCTGGGTCCCGTGTTGGCGGGCCTGGGCCGGGAGGGTGCTGGTGGTCCAGCTGGGTCCCGGGTTGGCGGGCCTGGATCGTTACAAAAAGTGCAATCCTGAGGATATTCGAAGACAGCTACTGCTGATCATAATATCTTGTGATGTGGGAATCGATATGGGATTCCCCCTATTGATGATATTCGAAGACAGCTACTGGAGGAATCACATCAGTCCAATCTCTCTATCCATCCCGGTGCCACAAAAATGTATCATGATTTAAAGATGAATTTTTGGTGGCCGGGCATGAAAGTGGATGTTGCGAGGTTTGTGCAACAGTACCTAACATGTCAACAGGTAAAGACTGATCACCATCAACCAGGAGGCATACTTCAACCACTACGAATCCCTACTTGGAAATGGGAAGACATCTCAATGGATTTGGTAGTAGGACTTCCTAGAACGTCGATCAGAAACGATGCAATCTGGGTAATCGTCGATAGACTCACCAAATCAGCCCACTTTTTACCAATAAGAGTAAGCGAATCCATGTCAAGATTACCCGAGAAATACATCGATCGCATCGTAGCCTTGCACGGAGTTCCAGTAACAATTGTATCTGACCGAGATCCTAGATTCACTTCAAGATTCTGGAAAGCATTTTAGGAGGCTCTGGGAACACGACTCAATTTCAGTACTGCTTATCACCCTCAAACAGATGGACAGACTGAAAGAACGATTCAAACACTTGAGGATTTATTGAGAATGTGTGTCCTAGAATTTGGCGGAAGCTGGAAACAACACCTTTCTATGGTACAATTCACTTATAACATTAGTTGCCATTCGAGTATTCAAATAGCACCATATGAAGCTCTATACGGAAGAAGATGTCTAACCCCTATATGTTGGTTTGAAGTTGGAGATAAGACTATGATAGAGCCACAACTGATAGAAGACTCTCAGAAGGTTATCAAATTAGTCAGAGATCGACTTCAGATCGCTCAAGGTAGGCAAAAGAAGTACTACGATAAGAAGCATCACGATGTGGACTTTCAGATTGTAGAACATGTATTCTTGAAGGTAAAGCCAGGACCAGGCATCAAAATATTTGGGAGCAGTGGCAAACTAAAACCAAGATATATTGGTCCATTTGAGATACTAGACAAAATTGGACCAGTTGCCTATCGACTAGCATTACCCCCGATTATGAGTGGATTACATAATGTATTCCATGTATCAATGCTAAGACGATACATCTATGATCTATCTCATATCATCCAGTTCGATACAGAGATGTTAGAAGTACATCCATACCTCTCATATGAAGCTATCCCAGATCAAGTCATAGACCGCAAGGAAAATCAACTAAGGAGCAAAACAATACCAATGGTCAAAGTTATTTGGAAAGGACGGTCAGCAGAAGAAGCGACATGGGAGATCGAAGAAGATATGCAAAAGAGATACCCTGACCTATTTTGAGGTAACAATTTTCGAGGACAAAATTTTTGTAGGGGGGGAGATTGTAATATCCCGTGTTTATATAATCTGAATGAGAGTAATTAATAATGATGTTCGAGAACTAAATTGTACAACAAATCTGAATTTCAAAAAATAGAGTCCACAGTTAAGTTTAGAAGGTCAAAAAACCTTGGAATCGACATATTATTTGTTAAAATCTGAGATTATTAGGAAAAACACGATTTTCGGCGCAACCGACACGAATTTCGAGAAACTGAGAAATTGAGCAAAAATTTTCAATAATTTGAGAAAACTGAGACCGAATTTGGAATCAGGACGTCGAAAACCCCCAGAATAGGTATATTCATTTTTTTTACACGTGGCGACATGCATGGCCGCCACTTGGCGACGTATATGGCCGCCACGTGGTGATACGTGGCTTCGTGCATGACCGCCATCTGGCGACATGCATGGAAGCCTTGTGCAGATGTGCATGGCTGCCATTTGGCGCCACATGGCGCCTCCATAGTTTCATGACCACCATATGGCGACACGTGGCGACACGTGTCACCTCCGGAGAGCAAGTAAAGAGCGATTTGGTTTTTTGGACTTTCCGGGAGTTCTAGAACTCGGATTTAAGTGATTTCATTGGCGTTTGAAAACTACTATAAATATGGATCCAATGAAAGTATTCATTCATTGCAAATCCATTCAGTTATTGGGAAATCAAGAGAGAGAGATAGGAGAGAGAAAGTATCAGAATTCTGTGGAAATTGTGGGAGATCTTTGGGAGAAGTTCTAGAGCTAGAGTTCGACTTTGGATTCTATTTAGTTGCTGCGGAAGCGCCGTCAAAACCCCGCCAAAGTAATAGTCGTTGTGCAGAGTACTGCGGAAGCGCTGCTAAAATCCTGAGCCAAGTAGCAAGAAGACCGAGGTAGGTGAAAAATGATGCAATACATATATGTTACGTTAGTATTCAATAATGCGATAATTAGCAGTCACTATGTTGAAATAATGCGAAGTTATGACATAAATCAGTTAATATATAGAAATAATGTTGAACTTCTGATAAACGTAACGAGGGGTGAAATTATGTGTATTCACGTAATAATGATGTCTCGAGTTCTCGTGCATGCATATTAACAATACGAAATTGTGTATTCTGGAAGTATGAAATTCTGAAAAATATCATATACAAGTACTTGTGATGTCAAAATTTAACTTGCTTAATTGGTGTCTAGGAAAGTGGTTAGGGGTGAGCTAGTATCTCCCGAAAGGATGGTGGTGTATAACGGTACATTGTGCGACCACTGACCTTACACTTACCTGGCCAATATGCTAGTTAAATGAGAATAACACGTTACTTAAATATGATATACATATAAATGATGTGTATGATTATGTTAGCCCAGTATTTGGCTCACCCTACCCGGGTCCCCTGTCTATGTGAGGGGAACATCTCGGGAGTAGTGCTCCCAATCCGGCAAAATTAGCCACTTGCAATCCGCCTGTGGAGTATCGAGCCCACAGTGTTTTGTCTGAGGATCCTTATATCATGGGAGTGGCGCTCCTTCTGGGCTTAGCTAGCCAAAAATCTGTATTGTGTGGCGTACCACCTGCAAGTGAACGAGCCCTCTGGTTTGTCCGACCGACGTACTATAAGTGCTAACTAATAAATCAAATATTTTTGATATAAAAATAAATGGGTTTTACAAATAAATTAAATGAATATCTAGTGATGTGCTACTCTTCTGTTGTACTTGCATTTTGCTTAAAACTTGTGCATACATATATATGTTGTGTTATTCTTTCAGGGTGAGTCAGAATGCTCACCAGCCTACTTATATTTTTAGGTACCAATGCTGATATGGGCGCCAGTGGGCAGTGAGGATGACTACTATGTTTTGAGTTTACTATGTAAAAGAAATGTTATATATATCCAATCTGCTGATGTACATGTAAACTTTTATATAAATAAAATATGTTGGTTTTGTTGATTTCGCTCGAGAAATGTGTAACCATAAAAAGACCCTTACCTCACATTTACCGTTCCCGCCTCGTTAACTCGAGCTTACCGGGCCAGGGTGTGACACCTGAGCTCCAAACTTTGAGCCGAGGTCGGATTCGTCGAGAGTTCGTTACGATTGACTTCATCCATCTCATTCAAAGTTTCCATGGCGCCGAAGCAAGCTCCAAGGGTAACGATCATTCTCCTCAGTTGTAAGATGATGCTTATCCATTTCATTTTGCTTGCATAGGAAGAGTCTCCTCCGCTAATTAGTGGAGGGCATAACCTCTTTTGGTTCGCTAGAACCACGGGTCGATTATGTACTTCCCCGATATGAAATGCATTTAGAAATCCAGTAATCGTTACAGATTTTGGTATTGTGTGTGAAACCTAACCGTGGTTGTAGGTCTGGATCGGTGATTATTTGTATGACATTGCATTTAGGTTGGACCTAGTATGCATGCTAGAGAATTACTCAATGAAATACATTGTATCGCTGCGTGGTTTGAGAAATTGGTGATAATTAGTATGCCAATCGAAAGCCCTAGGCTAACATCCTCCTCATTGACCTTCAGATATTACACGTCGTGGAACCTACTATCATAGTAATCATTATCCGTCGGTCGTGAGAATGAGATTGTGTTGGAAGAGGAACCTAGACCTTCGTCATGTTTCGTAGAGGAGTTGACTTGGGCCTCCTACCTTGGGGAAACACATATGATGCCTATGGTCTAATGTGGTGCATTATGTGCATAGTATGTTGACTTATGTTTAACGGAGATGGGCCAAGGTGAAGCGACGCCCACATCGTGTTGTTCGGGTGCAAGCGACCTTATAGTAGCGCACGATTCCACGATGATCTTATCAATGTACAGAAGGTGAACCGAATCCGCACCATGCATCTCTACACGAGTTAAATCCTCTTGTATGCTGATTAATCATGGGAGAGGCTATGTTAGAAATAATCTATAAGACCGACAAATGCTCAAGTGGCTTTTGGATTGTATATCCTAGATTAGTTGTGGCATGCGTATTCTTTGGGGTACGTCCTAGACCTCTTATCGAGTACTTGTTGTGCATGCCATGAGTACATGAACTCGTGCGGTTGTGAGTACCCACGAGCGTTTTGTTGTTATATGATGGATTGGTAGCTTCATACATTGTTGCTTAGGCGGTTGTGGGAAAATCTTTTGGTGAACTAAACCATCGTCATTTGCATAACTAGGTTCCCCAGTTTTATATTCTCAACCTAGAAGAATATTTGTGTTTGAGCCTTCAACCTGTGTAGCTTAGTTCTTTAAATTTCTTACATATTGTTTGATGCAGCGTACTTGTAGGTGAGCGGTGATTTTGACTCATAGTCCGCTAGGATGATCGGAGGGAGGGATCGATACGTGGTTTGTGGTCAACTCATAGCTGATCTTCATTTACCTATGACTTGTGTTTAGTGTAGGTGCTATAGAGCATAACTGAGTTTAACGTGCATAAATCCCAAAGTTGCAAAGGAAAAGACAGTCGCTCTTTTTTCTATTTTTGCTTGTCCTACATGTGAGCCGATGTTTTGATCATTGTACTTTCAAGTTACTTTGATCGATACTCTTTATTTGTTGTGATATAAGGCTATATTGCCAACACATTCGTTAAACATTCTTGTATTAATTGTGGACATTTATGTTTTGTTTTATCTTCAAAGCTTTCGTTAGTGCTTACCCTCTGATTAGTTACTTATGTCCCTCATGTTGCATTTAACTTGTGTGTGTAATATGTTGGGGTTCTCGGCCTGGCCCATGTTATATTGCTTGCACAGTTGGGATGTTACATGAAGGATATCCCTAGGAGAAGAAGAAAATATATAAATTAAAGAAAACTCTCTATGGTTTAAAGCAAGCGCCAGGGCTTGAAATCACAAGATTGGGAGCAAATGGATCATCAATGGCTTTGTAAGGACCATCAGTGACCCCTATCTCTACTTCAAGAAAGAAGCAAATCAGACAACCCTTATAGTATGCATGCATGATGACGACTTGCTCATTACTGCATCTAATTTCTAGCTAATAAATGAATTCAAAGACTATGTAAAAAGTGAATTTGAAATGACTGATCGGGGCCTCACCAAATACTTCATAGGAATTCAAATTGATCAAATCCAAATTACATTTCCTTATCCCAGAGTAAGTAGTGTGAGCAGTGGCTCTCTCGATTTTGAATGAGTGAAATCAAACCATCTTACTCACCAATGATTACAGGAGAAAATTTAGTTAGAGAAAATGGAGAAGAGAAGACTAATCTTGAAGAATATAGGAGCCTAGCTGGTTCTTTAATTTATTTAACCAACACCAGACCCAACATAAAATTTACTGTCGGTAGAGTCTGTCAGTATGTGAATGCTTCCAACATCAAACACCTAATCATAGCCAAGAGAATCCTTTAGTTCATCAAAGGAACAAACAACTAGCTATGACATTCAATTTAAATGAGAAGAAGAGAATGAGTTGAAAAATATATATGGATAGTGATTGAGGAGGGTGTGTTGATGATAGAAAGAGCACCTCCGACTACATTTTCTTTCTGGGTAGAATCCAATTAATTTCATACAGTGTCAGAAAACAGAAGCATGTCACACTCTCATCTACTGAAGTTGAATGCACTGCTCTTAGCGACGCAGCCCGAGAATTCATATGGCTATGATAACTTCTAAAAGAATTAGATAGAGAAGAAGCGGAACCAACTTGAATTAAAGTGTACAACATCTCTGCAATAACCCAACCATATATGTTGGAACATGGTCTTCCGCATCTCCTAGGTTTGAGAATAACAAATCCTATGTGTATTTGATCTTGTTTGTTCAAGTGTGTAGGTTTACTAGGTCCACATGACTCAAGGAGTACACATGATGACTGCCCCCAAAATTGAGGCCAAAATTCGAACAAGCTCACTATCGCCGGCGGTAGCGATAACGCCCGGCGATAGCGTTGATTAGAGCCATTCCGGAAGCAATTTAAGAAGGATGCTAGCGCCTGGCGGTAGCGGATAGCGTCGACGGTAGCGTGACGCACATAAGCCATAAAGCAAGAGGTTGCCGCGGATGGGAGATTCTGCCGCGCAAAACGTTGCCTAATCCGGGCTAGCGCCGGCGGTAGCGCTAGCGCCGGCGGTAGCGCTTGGGCTATATAAAGGACCCCTCACCTCTCGTTTCAGACACACATTGAGGAGAGAGAGGCAGTGCTACAACTCCAGAGGCTATCTTGGCCGAAACTTGAATTCCTAGCGAAGCTCTGCAAACTTCTGAAGGAGGATTACGTCATGCCGGATTCAAACGAAGTCCGCTTCTACAAACGCTGATTCTACAGCGGATCTTCGTCTCCTTCTTCAGAAGTTCATCTTAAGGGAAGTTTTATTATTTTATTTATCTTTCTTTGTAAACGGTAGTGAAATCGCCTCGTGTTGGCGACTAGGTCTGGGGTAGGACTTAGGGCTGAAATTCCCCTCGTGTTGGCGACTAGATCTAGGCTAGGTCTAGGGGGTGCTCGAGGCCTTTCTGGGGATAGATTGGATAGAGCGGCTTGAGGCCATATCTGGGGAGAGATCGTCTAAAGCCAACCAGTTCGTGGGGATACGAGTCGGTATAGAAAACGAAAAAGGACTTTTATTAGTCGCCTCCGATTTCCAGCGTCATAGAAATCAAGTTTTGTAAAACATTATTTGATATTAATAAAGCATGTCTCTTCATTATTGTTTTACTTGATTTCTCATTATATTAATCTTGCAATATTTCAAAGTTATCTAAATATAATCTTAAGTTTTTGAAAACCCTTATTCACCCCCCCCCCCTCTAAGGGCGCCGACCGATCCAACAAGTTGTATCAAAGCGGTTTTATTCCAATCGACTTAACAACCGAGAATAATGGCGTCTCATGATCTCGCTTCTACTAGTGGGGGAAATTTTTTTGAAGAAGAAAAATCACCTACACCACCTTTATTTGAAGAGACAAATTATAAAGGATGGAAAATCTTAATTGAAAAATTTATTAAAACTTTAGACATCAAAGTTTGGAATTTAGCAATAGCAAGACCTGCAAATGAATCAAATAAAAAGGAACTTCAATTAAATGCAAAAGCTAAACATTATTTATTTTGCGGTCTATCTAATGAAATTTTCAAATTCATATAGGCTGCGTTCGTTTGGTAGGTTTTGTTTGGAAGGTTTTGGTTTTGGTCTAAAACCAAAAACTCATAGGTTTTAGTTTTGGTCCAAAACTGAATTCTGCTGTTCGTTTGCAGGATGATTTTCAATGACAGGAATTAAATCTGTCAATTCTACTGTTCGGTAGCATGATAGAATTCAAACGCAGGAATTGATATGTAAACAAAGAAAATTCACAAAATTTCAAAAATAGGCATACAGCCATGTAACTAAAACATGATAATGTTTCATCAAACAAAATTGGCAATATCATATGCCCAGCATCCGCAAAATAAACATCAAAAGCCCAGCATCCACAAAATAAACAGCCAAAATATACACCTAACGATCCAATTGGACGCGTAACCAACTCCTACGCAGAAGCTCTGGCATAATCAAGAAGAGCTCGCACTTTATCTCGTCAGTGCTAAGCATGTCCATAGCCCTTATCAGATCATACTCTGGAATATCTGGCATAACTGCAAGTGCCTTATACATTCTTTCGAGCCTCATTTTCTCCCTTGCCGGTTTAACTACCTGTATAATTTCGGTCAGGCCATCCATGTTCTTTGCAATATAGGTGACTGCCTCTGCAATCATATCAATAGCTGATGTTGTCTTTGCCTTCTTCTTTCGCCGCTTGAACCTACCACAATATCATCATCAGGAATCTCCTCCACATCAATATCAGCTGCTGCTTCCACGCCAGTTGCTGCATTTACACCCGTAGCCCTGTCTATACCACAGAGTGTTGCAAGGTCAGCCCAATTAACTATGACCTTATCTTTGTAGTGTCTTACAGATGGATGTGCCTGCATTTTTACAATTAAGTTAATTATTATTTTAATTAAATAACAGAGAAACACACAAGATAAATAATTACCTTGATATATTCGGCCCACACCTCCTCACTATCAACTCTGACAACATGTCTCTCCCAATCCCATCCAAAGCCACTTGTATCGAGCATTGCCGATACCTCCTGGTAGTACTTATTCCAAGTTTTAAGCCTTGCCATTATCTTCTCTTTGCTTAGACGAACCTGACACGCCTCCCACATAGCAGTGATCGCAGCAGTAAATACATGTACACACACATGTAAACACACACAATACACACACAACCATACACATACACAACACACACATGTAAACACACACAATACACACACAACACGCAATACACACAATACACACACATGTACACACACACATGTAAACACACACACATACACATACAACATACACACACACACAACACACATACACACACACACACACACAACACATACACAAAACCATACACATACACAACACACACAACACAACACACATTTACACACATGTACACACACACACACATATTTACACAACATTATTTACACATACACACACACACACACATACATACACACACAACACAACATGTACACACACACACATACATACACAACACAACATGTACACACACAAACATATATTATTACAACATATACACACACAACACATGTACACACACACACACACACACAAAACACATACACACAACACATGTACACACACACACACACATACACACACATTTACAAATAAACACATACACACACACAACATATAAAACACACACAAACACAACATATACAACACACACAAACACAACACACACAAACATACACACATTACATCATGCACACACACACATGTACAACATTCACACACAAACATACACACATTACATCATGCACACACACACACACACAAGCACACATACACACACACACACACAGCATTCACACACAAAAATAGCCAAAATTCACACACATACAAAATGTACACACACACACACAAGCAAATCAAACACAACACAAAAATATGCACAAAATTTGAATGCACTCTTGGTATAACACATCACATACATACATTATTACTCCTAAAATAACCTACTTTGCTAACATATACAAACGACATTGCAAGCCCTAACAAAGTACCCCCAAAAAAATTCAGATTTTTAGGGTTTATGAATACCTTAATCCAAGGTTGCTGGTGCAATAGAGGAGGTGCGGGAGAGAGCAGAGAAGAGGTTCTTCTTGAGCAGAGAGGAGGTGCGCCAACCGTCCTTGCGCTGCTGCCTTGCTTCGCCGGAGCTCACGCGGGAGGAAGAGAACGGGGAGGGGACGATTCGCCGGAGCTCACGCGGAATAGAGCGGCATCCTAGCGGCCTCCTTGCGCCGACCCTCCTTGCGCCGCCTCCGTGCTTCGCCGGAGAAGAAGGATCGCTGGAGCTCACGCGGGAGGAAGGAAATTGGAGAGGGATTTCGCGAAATGGCGGAATAGAGCAGCGACAAAAACGACCCTTTTAGGAAGGTTTTCGTTTGAGTTGCGCTGTTAACGGGTTGGACCCGATAGGAATTGCAGGAAAACCAATTCCGCTCAATAAACTGCTAAACGAACAACAATATTTGGAATTAAAAACTCAAAACCAAAATTTTGGCTCAAAACCCACAAAACGAACGGAGCCATATTGTTTTTCTAGTGCATACAAAATATGGCACTTTCTTGAAGAAATGTATGATCTTCCTCTCGCAGGTGTGGAACAAACACAGGAGGAAAAGAACGTACAAGCATCAATTATCATTCAAGAAGATCTCTCTCGGAGCAAAGCCATGGAGAATATTGAAATAGAGAAAGAGAACAATACATCAAAAGAAGATGAAAACTCATCTGTGATCGAGGAAGGACCAAAAGATAACGAAGGAACTTTATGCACATATTTTGCCTCTACCAAAAGCGGTGTAAGAAAGTCAAAATCTTCTTCTTGTGTGATAACTTCCATTTCTAGTTTCAATATACTAAAAACTGCTAAACGTAAGATCAAGAAATTGAAAATCACTATTAAAATTTTACATTTAGAAAATAAGAGATTAAAAGCTAATGTTAATTTAGAATCAAATTGTGATGTGGTTTCACCATCTTGTCCTTTACTTGAAAACACAAAACCTTGTTTTGATTATTATAATATTAAGGAAAAACTCATGAAACTCGAAAAGGATTTTATTTTAGTAAAAGAACAAAATGAAAAATTATGTTTAGAAAATACTTCCTTGAAAAATGATTGTGCTAAGTGCAAAGATTTTAAAATTGAAATTAAAGAGATGGATGAAATATTTGATGAGTTTAGAAATGAGTATCAAAATCATATTGACTCTATGGTGATCTCCACTCTTAAAAATTGCACAACAGCTTATAATAAAGCTAGGCATAATCTAAAGATAAAGAATGATGAATTAAAATCAAAAATCAACTTGCTTATGAAAATTATAAATACAAATTCAAAACATACAAATTTAGAATATCAAGCAATATCTAAAAGCAAGTTGAATACAAATATCTTAACTAAACCTAATAATGGGAATAAGAAACAAAATGTTTTTTCATATCAAAAACCAAATCATCATTATTTACAAAATCATGTTTCTCCCAACTTAAAATTAAAATTACACAAATTTCCTATAAATGATAATTTCAATTATAATCTTCAAAGGAAAGAAAATCATCATGGAAATTTGATAAATAAGAATAATATTAAACCAATGTTTGAATGGCGGCCAAAAGTTAAAGATGAAACACAAACTCAAATCAAAAGGGCCCATTCAATCACATCTCCCCAAAAGCAAACACGATGCATTTGGGTACCCAAAGGAACCGTCACACCCGGTCCTCTTTGGATACCTAAATCTCTCATTCATTAGTATCACATCATTTGCATGAAGTAGAGATCAATTAAAAATGAAATATCATTTCTCTACTTCATGATATACTTAAACCTTCTTTTTGTTTATTCTCTTTTGTTTCTTCTTAAACTATCATGCTATGATCACTATGTATCTTGAAAAGTCATATCATTTTGTTTAGTGATCTACTTATCCGTTTTATTTAAATCCATTACCCTTAAATGTCTTGAACTATCATTATTAATTAAATATTGAAACTATTATCAAGACTAATGAAATTATTTTAAATGGATTTAAATAATAAAGGGCTTAGGCAAAAAAAATGCACAATGTGTTGATTATTATCTATCTTGTGTGATGAATATGATAGCCCTTATATTTGAGAAAATTTACAATAACTCTTCAAACTAACCAAAAATAGCTTCTCACTTCTTTCATATTCACTATTCACCTCACAATCTTTCTTTAAAATATTCTGAAAAATGTTGAATATGACTTGTGCTACATGCTTCACCATCATAATTATGTAATATCAAAAGATTTTTAAATTCAAACCTTACAAAAGATCCACTTAGTTCTAACATTTGATTGGTGATCATAATAAGTACATGAATGAATTAATGAAGTATGACTTGCATGTATCTCATTTGATTATAAACCATAGAATCAACTTTATATTAATAAATCAAATGAAATCATAGATTCATTCCATGTAAAAATATTAATTCACGCTCTTGAATACATGCAACATTATCTCAATTAATCTTGTGGTATAACAATTGCAATCAAACTCATTATTCTAGCATTATCAACTAATAGATATTATTCATGCTAGTTATCTCATATTACCATAATGAATTAATTACGAAGTAAAATAAAATAAAATTGAACGATAAAATAACTATGTGACTTTAAATTGTTTCCATTGGACTAAAATGCTTATGAATGTGCATGATATTCTTTTGCATGAACATTATTTTCTAAATAACTAAAATTATGCATATTTGTTCATTCATGTCTTCTCGTGCTTACATTTCCTATCATTCTTCAAACTACATTAGATTGATAAAAGTCTAGAAAAGTTTGAATTCACATACATTATGATAATCTATCTTATAGCTCATGCAAGATCTCGTTTGTTACGACTTGAGATAGGTGTCCTAGATCTTTCATGCTTACAAATGCAATTTTCTTCATTTTTAACCATCAAAAACATTTCCAAAAATTCTGCAAATTCAGCATGAAACTACTAATGGGACACCTAATCAAGTTCAAGCATCAAAATTTTCAAAACCCTAAAAAATCACTTACTGTTTCCCGCGCTAGCGCTAGTTCCGGCGCTAGCGTCGAGGTTCGTTTTTCTGTAATTTTAAAATTTTGAAAAATCCCTAAAAATATATTAATCTATGGGTACTATTCATTTCTGCATTTTTGCTTTTATTATATTTTTGAAAAATCAAATACAAAAATAGAAAATCCAAATTACAAAAAAATTATGTTTTGCTTTCTGTTTTTTGTCATTTGCTTAAAGCCTATTTTTTCTTAAAAATCAAATACAAAAATATAACACAAAAAATTTATCAAAAATTGTTATTTTTGAACTTAACCTTTTACTTGTATCTTGCAAAAGGGTGATTTGGGCTATCATCCCATCATATCACCTAGTACCCGGGCGAACCTCTCACAAGGTAGTCCTCGGGAAGTCCAAGATCAATTTTATAAGTTCAAACTTTAAATAAAGATTATTTTTCAAAAATATCAAAAAATACTGTATGGACTTTATTGTAAAAATCAAGCATGATTTAATATATTATTTAGTACTTCTATAATGTTGCGATTTATCATCTCAAACTACTTTGAACATTGTTTTCATCATGCTTAGATATATCTATTAATATGTGCATCAATTATATGTTAAAGGTTGTGTAGGATCAAGCTTAGCATGCCTCTAAGAATGAGAAATGTTTTATGTTTGATAATGATAGATATTCACTCACTTTTTGGCATTGTCTACATATGGTTTAATTTAAGAATGCTTGTGTATGTTTATGTATTAGTACAATGAACTAAAATTGCACAAGTATCTTACCTACACTCCTTTATTTGCACTTGTAAAAGATAAGAAAAGTGGTTATATTTTTTCATAAATTATATTGGTTTGCAAAACAAGTGTATTCGGAGAACTTTGTACAAAACAAAAATCATAAAATAAATAACAAAGATAACTCCACCAAGCACTACTTGAACCTCCTGATAAGTCTTAATAAGCGTTGTGAGGTTGAGCACCTTGGAAAGAATAGTAAAGTGTCTTGTGCAAACCATATCTTTCTTTCAAAATAAGAAAAACCACTTACTCTTAAGTACACCGGATCACTAGTCTCAAACAGTAAAATTAAAATCTGTGATCCCCAAGCACTACTTTGCACCCTGATAAGCCTTAATGAGCATTGTGTGTGCAAAGAACCTTGGTAGTTGTACTTTGTTTTGTGCATTAAAGTGTGTGGAAGTAAAGTTATTTGTGTTTTGTCGTGCTTCTACTTTACATATCTCTTGTATTTTTTGATTAAAACACTCGTATACTATACTCAAAAATACACTTATGTGCACATCATTATCTTCCATAACACTTCTTCTCATGAGTATTGGATCCTAACGCTAATTCTATGCTACTCTTTATTTATGAAATGCACTAGATAATCTAGCATGCTTTCTACAATGTTTGGTATGATTTGAAACTGTGAATTGAAATAACATTGTAGTAATCTCTTTATGATAATATTATTTCATGCTTGGTTACTTTTTTGTCAACCATAAAGGATTTTCATTGAAACATGATTTACATAAACATCTTCTATTTGAAATTAACTCATATATCTTTTTATGGATTATCCTTGATTAAAATAAGATGTTTCATGTATTTCTACAAGTCTTCCGCATCATCACCATATGATTTTTACCTTGTGCTTTCATGCTTATATCAAGTCTAAAATCTCAATTTTTCTAAAAACAAATGGTAGACTTGCTTGGTAGAATTTATATTGGTTGTTCCAACACGCATATCATTTCTTATGCTAAAAACTCTGATTTATTTCTCTGAAAACTTTCATGCTAAACACTCCTCCAACAAGTAAAATATTGCTTATAAAAACATCCTCTTATTATTGAATTTCAAATCAAATTTTACCTCTTACTTCTAATTGCTAAAAGGATGTTGTTTCTTTATTCGAAAATGCTTCAACTCTTATCTTTATAAAGTTCATTTTGAAACTCAAAAACATTTCCTTTTTGAACTTAAACTCTTATTTAGTATTATGATGTTTCTTTTTTCTTCCGCAATGCTCAAACTCTGATTCATTCATGAATTTCAATATAGCTAAGAGTATTTTATTTCTAAATAAAAATCCATATGATATGAAACTTTCCATTAGATTTAAATGCTTAATGTTTCCAATAATTGTTATCCATGACTTCATTTCTCACCATAGCGGGGGCGTAGGGTTGTAGACATTAGATAACCTTATCTAGTCATGTCTTGTCCTTAACCGGGGAGGGTTCTAGTGGGGCCTTGCGAGGCACTGGGGGGGAAAGACTGCTAGGTTGAGTTTTGTCTAGTGTTTGCACAAGGGACTAACACCCCAACCTACGGCATGTTTGCAGCTCCTCATGCCCATCCGTCACTTAGTACGGGGCTAGGGTGTAGACGTATTGTCTGGGTAGATGGGTTACTTGGAAATCACTCTTTTTTATGCTTAAAACTCTTATATAAAGGGGAAATCATTACTTTTGCTCAAACTAAAAACTCTGATGTATTTATACAAAAATTATTCTAACAAGTGGCTCTAAAACTCCTTATCATTTCCTTCTCACTCAAAAGCTCGATCATGCTTTATCTTATTATCCAACTTTTCTTTGGTGCATCCCTACCAAATTTTGCTAATAACAAAGGGGGAGAACTAACATGATAAAATGCAAAAGGGAGAGAACTAACATGATAAAAATATAATCCGCTATCAAAATAAAAACCCAACATGATTGATTAAGTTGATAACATACATATTAGGGGAGCATTCACATAGGGGGAGCATATATTTAGGGGGAGCAATTCTAAATGCTAAAATCAATAATTATCCTAAGTCATCTCTCACACACACACAAGTAGAGTTTCATCATGCTTATTTATTAATGCTTTGATTTATCATTAATGGATTTGTTATTATCAAAAGGGGGAGTTTGTTGGAACATGGTCTTCCGCATCTCCTAGGTTTGAGAATAACAAATCCTATGTGTATTTGATCTTGTGTGTTCAAGTGTGCAGGTTTACTAGGTCCACATGACTCAAGGAGTACACATGATGACTGCCCCCAAAATTGAGGCCAAAATTCGAACAAGCTCACTATCGCCGGCGGTAGTGATAACGCCCGGCGATAGCGTTGATTAGCACCATTCCGGAAGCAATTTAAGAAGGATGCTAGCGCCTGGCGGTAGCAGATAGCGCCGGCGATAGCGTGACGCACATAAGCCATAGAGCAAGAGGTTGTCGCGGATGGGAGATTCTGCCGCACAAAACGTTGCCTAATCCGGGCTAGCGCCGGCGGTAGTGCTAGCGCCGGCGGTAGCGCTTGGGCTATATAAAGGACCCCTCACCTCTCGTTTCAGACACACATTGAGGAGAGAGAGGCAGTGCTACAACTCCAGAGGCTATCTTGGCCGAAACTTGAATTCCTAGCGAAGCTCTGCAAACTTCTGAAGGAGTATTACGTCACGCCGGATCCAAACGAAGTCCGCTTCTACAAACGCTGATTCTACAGCGGATCTTCGCCTCCATCTTCAGAAGTTCATCTTAAGGGAAGTTTTATTATTTTATTTATCTTTCTTTGTAAACGGTAGTGAAATCGCCTCGTGTTGGCGACTAGGTCTGGGGTAGGACTTAGGGCTGAAATTTGCCTCGTGTTGGCGACTAGATCTAGGCTAGGTCTAGGGGGTGCTCGAGGCCTTTCTGGGGATAGATTGGATAGAGCGGCTTGAGGCCGTATCTGGGGAGAGATCGGCTAAAGCCAACCGGTTCGTGGGGATACGAGTCGGTATAGAAAACGAAAAAGGATTTTTATTAGTCGCCTCCGATTTCCAGCGTCATAGAAATCAAGTTTTGTAAAACATTATTTGATATTAATAAAGCATGTCTCTTCATTATTGTTTTACTTGATTTCTCATTGTATTAATCTTGCAATATTTCAAAGTTATCTAAATATAATCTTAAGTTTTTGAAAACCCTTATTCACCCCCCCCTAAGGGCGCCGACCGATCCAACAATATAATCCTGTATTTCACAATAAGACGAAGTACCTTGAGCTAAAACTATATTATACTTGGGATTTGGTTAGTAAAAAAGATATTTGCATTGTATGTTGTCAGACTAAGAAGTAAATCAATGATGCCCTAACCAAACCTCTATCAATAGCCCGCTTTGAAGAAATTAGAAAGAAAATTGGAGTTTACGGCAATCAAATTTATGGAAGGTTATTAGAAGGTAATTTGACGGCAGGAATTAGAGAAGAAGGTAATAATCCCTTTGAAGAACAACAACACCTGAACCTGCATGGAGCAGAATGGAAGAAGCTAGCGGCACCGAATCCTGCATAAAGTAACTCAAACAATGAGTAACCGAGCCATACCCGGTTATGGTCTTTACCATAGCCTTATAGAAAATATGATCGACAAAGCAAAAAAACAGGGGAGAAGGTAAACGGTACTACCGAGATTTCATTACTTCAGAATACAAATGTTACAACTTGATATAAAAAGAACAGGCAGAGGCTGATTTATATCATCAGCATCTTGGACTTTTCCTATACTGTGAACTTTCGATGGTTTCGCTGGGCTTCTTCCTGATCTTCTATCTCCTACTCCTCTGTCTTTTCTTCTTGAAATTATGTTAGGTTGATTTCTGAATATTGCTTTTAATTTTTAACTGTTGTTTTGAGATAGATGTGCTGCTAAGATTATGAGCCAACAAGCTTATAACCATAATGTATTTATTTTATTATTATTCAAACATATGTATGGGGAAGTCTATACCCCCCTTTTATATGCAAGTGAATAAGAGGCAGAATCAAAAATTCCACCGTGTTGTATGAGAGGAAGGCATTGTTACGTTGAGACTTTGTAATGTTTTATTACATGAATGGAATCAGTCTCACGATGATTCACCCACAAGACCTCGGAATCGTGAGATTTTGATATCATTGATCGACAAAAGAAGGCGAAGAGGTGAGCTGCTACACAGTAAATGAGCAAAAGATACTGCTGTGTCGACAAACGAAGAGGATACAAAGTAGCTCGAGTAAAGCGAAAATAAGTTTAAAATCAAATTGTTAAATTTCATTCTCCTTTCCTTTCACCATTTTTTTACTAAAACCTATTTTCTCTAATTCAGTGAAAAAGAAAATGAGATTTTTAGGGCTTTGTTATTGTGAAATTTTCTAAATCGATGGAACACTGAGACAAGCACATCAAGAATGAACATAAAACACTTCTTTATTACTTGGCAAATAGTTACAGCAATTACAAGAGAAACGGGCTGAATACAAGTTGCATACAACTTGATTCACAACAGCCGAGAGTAAGAAAAAAAAATTGGTCGCGGACAGAGTCCGCTTCTCTACTCTTCACTACCGCCTGCGCTAGCACTACCGTCTGCGCTAACTCCAGACCGCGCAAGTTCGCTGCTCGCACTCCCTCCTGACGAGACTGTAGATGCAGACCGCCAATTCACACAACCCGCTACCGCCCAGCGCTATCACTACCGCCAGCGCTAGTCACAACTTGCAAACCTTGATCTAGGTCGCTCCGAACTCACTCCGAGTTCTTTCCCACTTGAGACCGACCAGTCAGACCGCCCAGACCGCCCAAGCTCGCTCCGACCTCACTCCGAGTTCTTTCTTGCTTGAGATCGCCCTGTTCAGACCACCCAAGTCTCCTCTTGTATCTGATTCTATCTGTGGGGGGATTTCCCCCTATTTATAGGATCTGGGGCTGCCACCAGAAAGCGGAGCTACCGCCGGCGCTAGCGCTAGCGCCAGCACTAGCTCACTTCAAAAAATTTAACACTCCCCCTTGAAGTGAGCTCCGTCAACCACTCCGAGCAGCGAGCGAAGCCTCCTGAACGGCCCCGCAGATAGGGGCTTTGTGAATATATCCGCTATGTTGTCTTTGCTCTGCACATGCTTCACCTCAATTAAGCCACCCAACACCTTCTCTCTGATGAAGTGATGCTCGATCAAAATATGCTTTGTTCTCGCGTAACAGACTGGATTGGTTACCAGTTTCAGGGCGCTCTCATTGTCACCGTGAAGAACAGTAGGTCCGCTGACCTTCTCGTCCACGTCTTCCACCAGCCTCCTCAGCCAGACACACTCCTGGGCTGCTAAGCATGACGCCTTGTACTCAGCCTCTGTGGTGGATAAGGAGATAGAATCTTGCTTCTTGCTACACCATGAGATAGCAGCAGCTCCACATAGAAACACATGACTTGAGGTCGACTTGCGATCATCAACGTCACCCCCGTAGTCTGCATCAGTGTACCCATGCAGCTTGAAGTCAGACTTCTCTCCATAGGACAACCCCATCTCAAGGGTCCCCTTCACGTACTTCAGAATTCCTTTAGCTGCCTCCAAATGAGGCTTCCGCGGCTCCTGCATGTACCGACTAACTCGGCCGACGGCAAAAGCAATGTCCAGCCTCGTGATAGTCAAGTAGATTAAACTCCCCATCAGTGCCCGGAAGACCTTCGGATCAGAAAGAATCCTCCCTTCTTCCTTCCGAAGCTTTAGCCCAACCTCCAGTGGAACAGAGCTGCTCTTCCCCTCCTTTATGCAGAATCTCTCGACGATCTTCTCAGCGTAAGCCCTCTGGGAAACGAATAGTCCGCCACTTTTCTTCTCTACCTGAAGTCCGAGGAAATGGTGCAGTTCACCAAGATCCTTCATCTCAAAGCGAATAGATAATTGTTGTCTCAGCGCCGCGACCTCTTCACTGTTGTTCCCGGTCACGATCATGTCGTCGACATACAGCAGCACCAGCACATGAAGATCTCCACTCTTCTTAACAAACATGTTGGAGTCTTAGTCTGAGGCATCATAACCACAGAACTGCAGGTACTCCACAATCTTCCCATACTAGGCTCTCGGTGCCTGTTTCAACCCGTAGAGGGCCTTCTTCAGCTTGCACACATGAAGTGGATGTGACTTGGACACGTATCTAGGTGGTTGCACCATGAATATGTCCTTGTCAATCTCTCCATACAGGAACGCGTTCTTCACATCAAGCTGCCACAACTTCCACCCTCTGCACGTCGCAAGAGCTATTGTTGGGAATATTGCCCTCAATGTTCCCTTGATTTGAAGAGGCATCACTTCCAATACTAAGTACATATTATATTTGATAAAACTTTCTTTTTGTAAGTTAAACAGGCTTATGTGACTCAAGAGGAAGGGCCAATCATGCCCTTAGATGAGGAGAATTCATCTACAAGGAGATGAAGATTTATCTCAGCAGAACCGCTGAGATGAAGGGTCAAAACCGCTGAGACGAGCCCACTGTCTCAGCAGATTCGCTGAGACAGGAAAGGAGCAGCGTGCAGATTGGAAAGAATGGCGTGTTCGTCGAACGCAGAGAGACGTTCGTCGAACGCAAAACTTAGTTTGTCGACCGCTGAGACGAGACCAGAGAAGGAGCCGCTGAGAAGGCACAAAGGGCGTGTTCGTCGAACGCAGAGAGCCGTTCGTCGAACGCAGAACACAGTTCGTCGACCGTTGAGATGAGATAGAAGAAACATCTGATAATTGGCATGTTCGTCGAACACAGAACACAGTTCGTCGAACGCTGAGACGAGATAGAAGAATCATCTGAGATCTGGCGTGTTCGTCGAACTCAGAAGGCAGTTCGTCGAACGCAGACAGAAACGAAGAAACAGCTGAGAGTTGGCATGTTCGTCGAACTCAGAAGGCAGATCGTCGAACGCGGATACAAGGCAGATCGTCGAACGCAGAGACAAGGCAGATCGTCGAACGCAGAGTGTCGATCGTTGAACGCAGAGTTTGGCAGGTTCATCGAACGCAGGATGCAACGGGTTCGTCGAACGCAGGATGCAGCGGGTTCGTCGAACGCAGGATGCAGCGGGTTCGTCGAACACAGAGTGTAGCACGTTCGTCGAGCGCAGACCTTCTCTACAGATAGGCAGGGCGGCGGGTCCTGCGGCTAGGGCAAGTTGCAGAAAAGCTACAGGGGACCGCCAATGTCTCCCATACCTCTTGGGAGATCAACTTAGAGCCGTTGAAGATAAAAGAAGTATAAAAGAAAGAGTTAGGGCACTTTCTAAGTGTCGGTTGCTTGCTAAATCTCTTTTCTCCATTGACGGCTGCTGCTCTCGTTTTTCTTCCTGCTCACTGAAAAAGAAGAAGAAACTGAGAGAAGAAGATAGCTCCTCCACCAGAAAGGGCAAGGTGATCTTCCATCCTTCTATTGAAGAGGAAGATCAGGTTGTAGCTGTTATCAACATCTTCAGCTATAGGAAAGCACAAACTGTGCAGGAACTACAGGGGACTTGTTGTCATCTGTAGTAAGTTTTATACTCATCTTTCTGTAGGGCTTAACAGCCTGAGTTGTAAGACCTTTTGGTCTGAGATTGTAGGATCTGTGGATCTGAGTAGTATGGCTGAAGGCCTGAGTTGAAGGGCTTTTTGGCCTGAGCTGTAGGAGGAGGATTCCTCTGATTTGTAGGACCTGGAAGGGTTCTGAGCTGTAGGATCAGGAGCTGATCTGAGTTTGTAGGGCTGTTTAGCCTGAGCTGTAGGAGGAGGAATCCTCTGAGTTGTAGGACCTGGAAGGGGTCTGAGATGTAGGATCAGGTGCTGATCTGAGGTAGGGCTGTTTAGCCTGAGGTAGGGCTGTTTAGCCTGAGGTAGGGTTGTTTAGCCTGAGTTGTAGGACGAGCTGTGGTCTGAGCTGTATGATCAGGGGATGATCTGAGGTAGGTCTGCTGAGCCTGAGGTAGGGTTTGGGAAAACCTGAGAGATCCTGAGGGATCTGTGTTGTAATCTCTTTGAGCTGAGTTGGAGAAGTTGGCCCTGTCTAACACACTGTTAGAAGGGTGAAGGGGGAAAGTGGACTACACAAAGAGACACTGTCTTTGGGGAACCACTATAAATTCTTGTGTGCTTTCTGTGTTTGTTGATTTGCTTAAACTAACTCAGAAATCAGCTAGGGTACTTAGAGGAAAACTAAAAGAAACCTATTCACCCCCCTCTATGTGATTTAGACTACAAACCTTATAAACTATCAGCTATGACCATCCTCACCAACGTCATTTTTGCCACAGGACTAAATGTCTCCTCATAGTCCTCACCATAGGTTTGTGAGAAACCTCGAGCGACAAGCCTAGCCTTGTACCGCTCAACTCCTTTGTCAGCTCTCTTCTTTACCTTGTACACCCACTTACAGGTGACAGGTTTGATGCCCTCCACCATGGGAACAAGGTCCTATGTCTCATTCTTCTCCAAAGCCTTCATCTCCTCATCCATGGCCATGTCCCACTCCTTAGTGCCAACAACATCTTTAAAGCGGGCAGGTTCCTTCTCGTCGAGTGGTCCTGCAAAGAAACAGGAGACCAAACTCACAAAGTTCCCCTCCTTATAGCGAGAAGGCGGGATGATGGTCCGCTTCGACCTTCTCAAGGCTTGGCCACTATCTACTGCCCTGGTAGACTCCTCCTCTATAACTCTTCTCCCATCTTCTCTTGGAACACTGCTCCCCCTGCTTCTCGAACTTAAAGCTCCCCATGCGCCAGATGGTGATGGGGCACTGGGAGATAGCTCCAACTCCACAGTAGAGTCCTCAGTGACTCTCTCTTCACTCATGCTAGAACCTCTACTCTCCGGCAGCACCACAGTAGAGACTCCCTGATGCAAGATCAGTTCGTCAAACATCACATCGCGTGAGACGACGAAATTGTGGGTCTGCGGATTCATGCACTTTCACCCCTTCTTCCGCTCGTCATAGCTGATGAAGACACACTTTCTCGCTTTCGGCTCCAACTTGGTTCTCTCAGCCTCCGGAATGTGCACAAAGCAGGTAGAGCCAAACACCCTCATGTGACTCACATTTGGCTTCTCGCCGAACATGAGTTGCTGTGGATATACCATCCTGTTAGGACTCAGAGGTAGCCGATTGATCATGTGGGTAGCACACATCATTCCCTCCGCCCACAAGGCCTTGGGAATCCCCTTGGCATGCAGCCAACTCCTGGTAGTTTCCACCAGATGGCAAATTTTTCTCTCTACGACCCCATTTTGTTGAGGGGTATGGGCGCAAGAGAGCTCTCTCCAGATGTCGTGTTTCCTGCAGAAAGAAGTAAACGCGTTAGAGGTAAACTCCCCCCCCCCCCCATTATCACTTCGCAACTTCTTCACCCTTTGGTTCAGCCTCCCCTCCACAAGTTCCTTCCACTCCTGGAACTTCTCAAACACCTCCGCCTTCTCCTTCATGTTGTAAACCCACCTGTAGCGGGTGTAGTCATCCACCAAGACAAGCGCATACTTGTTTCCTCCATAACTTAGGGTGGCGCACGGCCCCATCACATCAGCGTGTACGCACTCAAGAGGTGTCTTACACCTGGTCTCCGACTTGTCAAATGGAAGTCGATGTGTCTTTCCAAACTGACAGCCCTCACACACATGGCCGTCGCCGCAAGAAGAGAGATTAGGCAGGCCGCTCACCAGACCCTTAGCAGCCATCATCTTCAACTTGTCCATCCCCACATGACCTAGCATCTCATGCCAGATTGCTGCACTGTCGTTAGTCTTCAGCTTGTCCACGTAGGCATTTGCAGAAAGAACATACAAATACTTCACCCTCCTCCCGGTGAGCGTGACATCAGCATCAACTGAAGACAGGTTCTTCAGGAACTTCACCTCCTTTGGTCCGAACAGCATGTGGTATCCTGCATCCACTGCATTCGCAACCGAGAAGAGGTTCTTCTTCATGCCAGTCACATGATACACACTCTTCAGTGTGACGGGTTTCTCTTCGCTTCCCAGGGACACCATCCCTTCTTGCTCCACAGGATGCAGCGTATCATCTGCAGTGATGATGGCATCAGTTCCACCATATACCTTCAAGGAGGCAAACTTAGACACATCTCCAGTGAGATGGTGCCCGCAACCAGAGTCCACTATCCAGTCATTCTCAAAGTTGACGGAGGCTAAAGCATCGACCGACGTTGCCGTCATCTCAGCCAGGAAGCAGTTGTCTCCGCCTTCACTACCCTGGTGACCTCCACTTCTCGCTCCACCTCTCCAGTGGTCTCCTTCTTTCTCAGCAACATGACCGGCCTTCAGATTTTACCGGCAGTCCTTTGCCATGTGCCCATACTTCTTGCAAGAAAAGCAAAGAGTTCTCCCCCTCTCATCACGAGCAGGGAGGAACTTCCCCTTATCTCCTTGAGAGGACGTTGAGGGTCCATCTCCGGAGTTCTTCTTCTTCTTATCTCAGGTCTTCTTCTTGCCTGAGAACAACACCTCACTATCTCCCCCTGAGATAGACGCTCCCTCCATCTGCTTCGCCAGGCTCTCCTGTGATGACAGCAGGTTCTCCAGCTCTAGAAGGAAGGGTTGAGTAGCCCATCCTTGAACAGAAGTGACAAACGCAATATACTCCTTCCGCAAGCCTCGGAGTATATGCCTCTTTAGCTTCACCTAAGAGATCGGCTCATCAGGATCCAAAGCTGAGATCTCAGCACACAAGTTCTTCACCTTCAGAAAGAAGGTGGAAATTGACAACTCTCCTTGAGTGGACCGCGCTAACTCATTCTCCAGAAATTGTAGTCACGCTACATTCTTCTTGTTGAACAACCCATCAAGGGCTCTCCAGATCTCTAACGCTGACTTGCAACCTATGATGTGGTCGAACAAGTCAGGTGAAATTGATCTCTTCAGAGCGAACTCCGCCTTGGCGTTAGTCTTCCTCCAAGCTCTAACAGCTGGACCATTGTCTCCGGCAGCTACGACTTCCTCTTGCTCATTTCCACCAACGACCTCTCATAGGTCCTCTCCAAGCAGGTAACTCTCCATACAAGACTTTCACTTTTTGTAGTTTGTCTGAGTGAGTAACTCAATGTCAAGACCTCTCGCATAGCCTCCTCCGCCGTCCATCTTGTTTGCTCAGTACTTATTACTCAGTGTTTGTTCCAACCTCCCTCTGATACAATGTGAAATTTTCTAGATCGATGGAACACTGAGACAAGCACACAAAGTGTACAACCCTCATTCTCCGAGGGTGGACCCCCCCAAGGCCACGTAGGCAGAAGTCAAAGTCAAAGAGGTCAACACAAAGACCGGCAGTTCAAGGCAGAAGTGGAGAAGACCTCGGCGAGTAAACAGCCAATACTCGCCAGGCTGGCGAGCATGGAACAGAAGACCTAGCGAGTATTGGCCCGGCGTGTGCGAGCAGTCCCCAATACTCGCCAGATGGGCGACTATGGCATGGTACTCGCCGAGTAACCCATAGTCGCCGGGTCGGGGGGTGGGCTATAAAAACCCCCCCTACCCCTTGGTTTTCCTATAAATAGGACCCCAGGGGTACTTGGATTGGCACCTGGACTTGAGCTTTTAAAACCCTCGCTCTTGCTTTCTGGAACCTGTCGCACTTGGCCGCTACTCCCGGTACTAGCCAAGTCGGTGCCTTCCTCGTACCCTGCTCGGCCATTCTTTGGTCTTGGAGGGGAAGTCTCTTCGGAGCTTCTGGGTACGTGGTGGGACCTCCCTGTCGCAGCACCTGGGGTCCTGTTTGTTGCTCTTCTAGCTTCTTCGTCGTTGCCAGCCAAGTCATCTCGTTGTACTGCTGGGCGAGTAGCCTCCGGCTGCATTGGTCCGAATCTTGAGGTCAGGATTTTCCTGGCGTCAACACTTTGGTGCGGTGAGCGTGGACCGTAGTCGTTGGAAGAAAGTTCGGCAAGAAGGCGAGATGGTCGTAGGTGGCGACCATGAGGAGGAGGTCGGCAACTCGACGGGAGCTGGCAGGTTCGTGACGCTGGAGGTTTTCGAAGCCTTCGCGCAGTGCATGGAGGGAGCCATGCGAGCAGCGCTTCAGCCGCGCGCCGAGGTCACTGCGACCTCGCCGCATCGCCCAGTTCCGTCCGAGGGAGGGAGTCCCCCTCGGCGAGCAGGAAAGGAGCACATGGAAGATGAAACCGAGCGACCAAGGAGGTCGCAATTCTACCAGCCAACCTCGCAAGGTATTCGCTTCCGCGAGCCGTGCGAGCAGGGGAGATACCCGGATACTCGCCCATATGGCGAGTATGGAGGTGATACTCGCCAGGTTGAGGATCGTCGCCGGGCAGGAGGGAGGAGCCCCTTCTGCGAGGAGATTCTCGCCGCGCCAGTGCCAGAGGGGTTCAGGGACCCTGCCTTGAACTACTATTCGGGAAAGGAGGACCCCGTCAGGCACATCCAATGGTTCGAGGATATAGTCTCTATCCGAACCATGTCGGACGCCTTCAAATGCAGGTTGTTTGCCATTACCTTCCGAGCAAAGGCCTGGGACTGGTTCCACCAGTTGCCCGCAGGCTCAATCTATTGCTTTGAAGACCTGTGACGTGGGCTGATGACCCGGTTCGACACGGCACGGAAGCTAAAGAAGGAGGCCACGGCCCTGTTCTACCTCGTGCAAGGGCCGGATGAGGCATTGGGCCCTTACATCGAGCGCTTCCAGGAGGAGGTTCTGCAAATCCAGGAGGTAGATAGCAACATCCTGTTGCTGGCCCTGACATTCGGCATCAGTCAAGGCCTCTTCAAGTTGGAACTCAGTGAGAATCCTCCCTACTCCTACGACAACCTCATTCAGAGGGCCAATAAATTTGTCCGGGGAGAAGCCTCCAACCCCGACTTCTTGGCAAGGTTGGCGCGGGTGACCAGGGGCGATCGTGGAGAGAGGGATGAGATCCCTGGAAAAAGGAAGAGGGAGGAGCCCCGAAGGGAGGAAAGGAAGTGGCCAGAGCGACAAGAGGAGAAAAAGAAGGAGGAGCTCAGGAGGAAGGAAACCGGGAGGATCGTGGAGAGAAGGCCCGTTGAGTCCCCTGAGCGTCAGGAGGAGGGAAGACGCTACCAGGTCCCCGTCAACCGGCCACCTTGGAGGCCGGCTGGACGGCACCAGCGTCAAGACCAAAGGGGGAGGTCCCCGGAAAGAAGGCCCTTTCGCCAGCCAGAGAGGCGTCAGGAGAGGAGAAGAGATGAAGCAATGGCGGTAGCCGGGCGAGGCCGCCGTCAAGGAAGGAAGAAGCAGAAGCCTAGGGGGCGTCAGGCAGAAGAGGTTCCCCTCTACTGCGACTTCCACCAGGTGGCGGGACATGCCATGGCTGCCTGCCCAGACTTTTGGGAAGCCCGGAGGAGGCTGGCAGCAGGAGAGGCTGGAGGAGAGCAGAGGAGGATAGAGGCCCCTGCCGAGCCACAGGCAGGGCAGGCCGCAGTCGTTCGCAGGAGGAACGAGGATCGGGTCGACCAGGGAGGCCGGGGAGACCTGGGCCAAGGAGGCCGAGTTGGAGTAATCCATGGGGGAGCAGGGCTGGAGGCTTCCCGCAAGGGGAGCCTTCATCAGATCTACCGCAGGAGTGTCGCCTCGACCTCGCAAGCACCACCCCCGATGGAGGAGATTACTTTTTCCGAGGAGGACATGCTAGGGAACGAGAATCCCTTCCATGATGCCCTCGTGATTCAGGCCGCGATGGAGGACTTCACCGTTGATCGAATTCTGATCGACAACGGTAGCTCTGTAAACGTCATCTTCAAGGGGACGTTTGACGGACTGGGAGTCGAAGCTGCCAGAGTTCGAGCATCTGATGGTCCCCTCTTCGGCTTCTCCGGAGAGAAGAAGGAAGTGGAAGGAGGAGCAGATCTCCTGGTAACACTCGGTGGCACCTCCATCAACTGTCGATTCATCATCGTCGACGCCCCGAGCTGCTACAGAGCCATCTTTGGGAGGCCGATTCTCAACACCTTCAAGGCCGTCCCATCCTCCTACCATCAGTGCTTGAAGTACTGTAAAGGAGACGTCCAGGTGAGGATCAGGAGCGATCCAAGAGCCGCCAGGGAATGCTATCTTACCGCCGTCAGTACCATCAGCTGGATGGCTGACGCGGAGGAGTTCGGGAGAGTGTTGGAGAGCCCGGCCAGGCTGGAGGTGGCAGAGGAAGTGGAAGAAATCGAGGTACTCTCCGCAGCAGGAGTGCCTGGGTTGCTGAAGATTGGCGGGTCGCTGAAGACCGAGGAGAAGATCGAGATGGCGGCGTGTCTGCAAAAGAACGTCGACATCTTCGCTTGGAGTGCCGCCGAGATGCCAGGAGTCGACCCTGAGGTTGCGTGTCATCGCCTCAACCTGGATCCCTCTGTCCAGCCCGTCCGCCAAAAGAAGAGAAGAACCGCCACCATCCTCGCCAAGCCAATTAGGGAGGAGGTTAAAAAACTGCTAGATGCAGGTTTTGTGTCGGAGATCCAGTACCCAGGCTGGGTCTCTAATGTTGTAATGGTGACAAAGGCGGGGGGAGGCTGGAGAATGTGTGTGGATTTTTCCTTAATGAATAAAAGCTGCCCGAAGGATTGTTATCCCTTGCCTCGAATCGACGCGCTGGTTGATTCAGCCGTCGGTTTTTCTGTGATGAGTTTCCTTGATGCGTTTTCAGGATATCACCAGATCCGGATGCATCCCCCCGATTGCCGCGATGTCTCCTTCATCACCGACGACGGCTGCTACAGCTACAAGATGATGCCCTTCGGTTTGAAGAATGCGGGAGCCACCTACCAGCGGATGATGGACCACATCTTCAAGGGGCAAAAGGGGAGGAACCTGGAAGTGTACGTGGACGACCTCTTGATCAAAAGCAAGAACGTCCAGGAACACGTAGCCGATCTGGTGGAGACCTTTGAAACGTTGAGGAGGTTCAAGATGAGGCTCAATCCGACGAAGTGCGTCTTCGGAACAGGAAAGGGAAAGTTCCTGGGACATCTCCTAACCCCGATGGGAGTAGAGCCTAACCCCGACAAGGTTAAGGCGATCCTAGAAATGCCGTCCCCGAAGACGATGAAGGAAGTCCAAAGGTTGACAGGAAGGCTGGCGGGACTTAGCCGCTTCCTCTCAAAAGCCGGAGAGAAGTGCTCTCCGTTCTTCAAGACGCTCCGCAAAACAGAAAGCTTCGAATGGACCGAGGGATGCGAGATAGCATTCGGAAGGTTGAAGGAGCAGTTGACTCAGACACCTCTCCTTCAGAGCCCGAAGGAAGGCGAAGACCTGCTCATCTACCTGGGAGTGGGAGCAGAGGCAGTTAGCTCCATCTTGGTCCGAGAAGAGGGGAGGAAGCAGCTACCCATCTACTATGTCAGCCGGGTGCTGAAGAAGGCGGAACTAAAGTATCCAATCCTGGAGAAGCTTGCCTTCGCCTTGGTGGTGTCGGCGCGGAAGCTCCGGCCTTATTTTCAGGCTCACTCCATCCGAGTGGTAACTGATCATCCTCTCCGCAATGTCCTGGAGGGAGTGGAGCATTCGGGGAGGTTGGCGAAATGGTCGGTAGAACTCAGCGAGTTCGACATTTCCTTCTCCCCCCGAGTGGCGATCAAGGCCCAGGCAGTAGCAGACTTCCTGGCTGACTTCTCGGTGGAAGCGGAACCCGGAGAAGAGGTGCTCAACCCAATCCCTTGGAAGATGTTTGTTGATGGAGCTTCGGGCAAAAGTTCCGTGGGGTGGGCATCGTGCTCGTCAGCCCACAGGGAACGAGGATCGAGCAAGCCGTCGAGATCCTCTTCCCCGTCACAAACAACCAAGCAGAATACGAGGCCATAGTGGCAGGCCTGCGCCTCGCAAGGGAGCTAGGGATCCGTGATGTCCAGGCTTTCACGGACTCGTTGGTGGTCGCGTCACAAATCCGAGGAGAGTTCGAGGTGCGTGACACCACCTTGCAGAAGTACTTGGTAAAAGTGAAAGGACTGATTGGAGGCTTCCAGTCCTTCTTCGTCGAGCATGTGCCAAGAGAGGAGAACTCGGCAGCAGATCGCCTCGCCAAGTATGGGCCGAGGGCCGGAGGAACTATCACCGAATTATTCCACCCGTCCATTGAGGAGGGAGAGATGATGGAGATCGAGCAACGCCCCTCGTGGATGGATTCCTTTGTGGCATTCCTGGCCAGCGGTCAGCTCCCAGCAGACGAAAGGGATCAAAGAAGGTTTCGGTACAAGGCGGCATACTACCTCCTGCAAGATGGAGAGCTGTACCGTAAAACCATCTCGGGTCCCCTGGCCAGATGCGTTTCTGAAGACGAAGTACCCCGAGTATTGGAAGAGATCCACTCGGGAGAGTATGGAAGTCATTCTGGGACTCGCACTTTGGAGCAGAGGGTCTTGAGGCATGGTTACTTCTGGCCTACTATCCGAAAGGATGCTGAGATCTTCTCGAAAAAGTGCCAAAAGTGCCAGCTCTTCGCCCCCCTTCAGTTACAGCCAGCCCAGCAGCTCCGATCGATCATCTCCCCATGGCCGTTCGCCATCTGGGGGATGGACTTGATCGGCCCTTTCCCTCAAGCAAGCGGTCAGAGAAAGTTCGTTCTCGTCATGATCGACTACTTCTCCAAATGGATCGAAGCCAAAGCTTTGGCCAAGACCACCTCTCAAGTCGTGAAGAACTTCATCTGGGGAGAGATCGTCTGCAGATTCGGGATCCCTCTCGCCATCATCACCGACAACGGTCCCCAGTTTGCCAGCTTGGAGCTAGAGGATTTTTGCAGGCAGCTAGGAACCGATCTTCGATTCGCCTCCGTACATCACCCAAGGAGCAATGGCCAGGTAGAGGCCGCCAACAAGCTGATCATCAACCTACTGAAGAAGAAGGTGGAGAACCTAAGAGGTAACTGGGCAGACCAGCTCCCCTCGGTCCTGTGGGCTTTGAAGACCACTCCTAGCTCAGCCACAGGGGAAACGCTGTTCAAACTCTCTCACGGGTCGGAAGCTCTCATTCCAGTAGAGTTCGAAGTCAGAAGCCCAAGGGTGGTAGCCGCGGAAGACGGAACCGAAGAATGGCGACTAGAGAACGAAGAGGTTCAGAAGCTATCTCTCGACTACATCGAGGAACTCCGAGATTTAGCTTCAGTCAGGCAAGAGGAAATCAAGCGCCGAATGGCGAAACATTTTGACAAAAATGTCCGCCTCAAGCACTTCCAAGCAGGTGACCTAGTCCTGAAGAAGGTGGACGCAGCAGGAAGGTCCGCCGCCGTCGGGAAGCTCAATCTGAATTGGGAAGGACCTTTCATCATCCAGGAGGCGCTCCTGACAGGAGGGTACCATTTGCAAAACCAGGAAGGCGAACTGCTTGGGAGCACCTGGAACGGCGATGACCTAAAAAGGTTTTATCCCTAAGGGGGGATGTATATATCCCATCCTTGTAAATTCATTCCTTTTGAATAAAATTTACGTCGCCCTGAAACATGGGACGAGGAAGCTTCCTTCGCATCAACAAAACCTCAAAATAAGGAAGTCAGGTGAAGTCAATCTCCATGCTAGGTTGGGAAACAGGCCTCCGACTTAACCCTCGTAAAAATTCAGAACGGATGATGGGACAGTGCCTCGGGTGTGCGTTCCCTTAAGACCAAGCCTCTGCAATGACGGCCGAGATCAGCTCCCCCCTTGCATGTTGGCCGCGGTTCCCACCGACTGCATTTCTCGTCCGACTGTAGAGATTACCGGGAAGAAGTCTGGACGCCGACCTTCCGATTCGGCGAAGAGATGATCGATTTCACTAACTCAGGGGACCCTTGAAAAAAGGCGTCATGTACCCTCGAAAGCTGAAAAGCTCGCAGCAAAGCATTTCATTTTCTAAGTTACTGTGTTAGATCATATGAGTTATTGTGCCTAAAGTGTGCTTAACTCCCTGCTAAACTCCCTGAGCAACAGGAAGCAGGTCCGATCCACATTCAGCATCCAAGTAGGATGGAGGCCTCGGGATGGTGTGTCCCCTTGGATCTCCCCAACTGCCACTCCCTGCTTGACGTCGTCCTACATCAACAATCACCATCGCGAGTTGGAACACGATATTCCGGCTTAACCCTCGTAAAAACTCAGAACGGATGATGGGACAGTGCCTCGGGTGTGCGATCCCTTAAGACCAAGCCTCTGCAATGACGGCCGAGATCAGCTCCCCCCTTGCATGTTGGTCGCGGTTCCCACCGACTGCATTTCTCGTCCGACTGAAGAGATTGCCAGGGGAGAGCCTGGAAGCCGACGTTCCAACGATGAAAAGGACAGGACCGATTTGAACAACTAAAAGAAAGGAGATCTTCCGGCATCCAAGTAGGATGAAGGCCTCGGGAAGATGTGTCCCTCCAGGCCTCCCCAACTGCGGTTCCCTATCTCTTTTCCCTAAAAAATTCATTATTGTTGAACGAGTCTGATAAACTCTTCACCAGGTACCAGGCAAGACCTTGAGAGCACGTGTCCCTCTAAACCCTCTGAGTAGCCTCCACAGCTCAACTCCCTCAAGGGAAACATTGCAGAAGGCGAGCATGCATGTGCGAGTACCTAGGCGAGTATACATGTGCGAGCATGGAGGTGCGAGTGTACATGTGCGAGCATGGAGGTGCGAGTATATAAGTACGAGTATAGAGGTATACGTAACCTCGCCGTAATCCTAAGAGCCTAGCGAGCACTCAATCTCGCCTCGAGCCTAGGAGCATAAGCGGCATTCAGAAAAAGAAGCAAGGACCAAGGAGACAGGCGAGCAAAACATTTGTCCTTTTCATATGTAAATATTTGATGAATATTACAAAAGAATCTTCAAGATGTTTACAAAAGGTCGTCGGGCGAGCAAAAAGGGAGCCCAGGCGACTAGGCGACGTCCTCGCCCAAAATATCTACATCTGGCTCGTCGCCCCCATCATCGTCGCCATCATCAGCATCATCATCTTCATCCTCCTCAGAGTCGTCATACTCGGCATCACTGGACGGCGGCGAGGATGCTCGCAAAGGGGAGGTGGACTCCTCGGCGAGCAGCGCCGGGATGATGTCCTCCACCCTCAACTCCATTGCGGTCGGCTTCAGGAGATCATCCGCCTTCAGCTGACTCAGGATGACGGTCCCCGTAGCTCGTGCGATCTCTCGGCGAACTCGTGGCATGTCGTCGCCATGCATCCGAATCTGCTTACCGACCCTAGAGGGGCCCGCCACCGCTGGCCGTTGCTCGGCAGGCCGAGTTTCCAGCTCAGCGATTCGCACCTGGGCGGCCTCCAAGGTTTGCCGAGTATCCTCCAGCTCCTTCTCCAGCTGGGACATCTTTGTCGCCATCTCCACCTCGGCGACCTTCAAAAGCAAGAAGACACAAAGTCAGTAAGTTATTCGGCAAAGGGGCGACTATCCCGGAGGCGAGTATCAAAAAGAAGCGAGTACCTCATGCTCCTTCGCCTTGAGCCCCATGGCGATCATTTTCTTTGTACTGATCCGGATGGTCTCCTCGTACTCCAGCAACCTCCTCGCCGTCGAATGGGCCAGCTCGGCAGATCGCAGCAGGGATCGCGAGGTTTGGTGCGCCAGATACTCGGAGGATTCCTCCCGCAGCCTCTCCGCGTCCTCGCGACCATAGACGGCGTGGAGCACGTCAAAAGCCTCGCCTTGATCCTCCCAGTCCTCTGACCAGGGCGGGAGGTTGGAGCTCAGGGACACCACATGGTCGCCCTCCGACCAGGCGACTAGGCGGCGTCCATAGGCGTCCTCGCCACGAACACCCAAGCTGAAGTTTGGGTGGGTATAGGGCTCGCCGGCCTCAGAAGGATCCGCCTTCTTGCCCTTATCCTTGTGGGCGAGCTCCTTCTTCTTCCTCGAGGGCTCGGAGTGCTCGCCCCTCTCCTTCCGCTTCTTCAGCGGCCCAGAGCCTTCGCCGGCGACCAGGGTCTCATCACCTCCCGGCGACAAGTCGATGGGCGAGTAGGCCCCATCCCCACGAGCAGAGGTCCCTGTGCCTCCCTGGGTGGAAGTAGTCGTCTTCACCACCGCGGGAAGAAGCTCGCGCGGCAGGACGTGGACTGCTGCAGGAAGAGAAGCGATAAATCCAGTTAGTCGCCAAGTGGAAGACGAAGAACGAGTATTGCGAATACTCGCACAGTAGATTACCTTCGCCTACGAAAACCTCGGCGAGCTCATCTACTCGCCTCCTCCAGTGCACCACATCAAGACGGCGATTCTTGAAGGACTCGAGCAGCTTCACGCCACCCTCGCTTAGGAAGGAAGTCCCGAAGACGCTCTCCGGTGGCTGGAAGGATTTGTCGGGGATCGCTTGAAAGTCGCCAGAAATGACGACTAATCGCTCTCCCCAGCGATGATTCTTGTTCGCGGTGCTGACCAGCGTGCAGACATGGCTGCAGAAGAAGATGACGCCCTCGCCTGTCGCCATGAAGTTGAATACTCGCCGAAAGACGGAAAGGTCGAAGGCGATCCCCTGGTCGCGCAAATAGCAGAGGAAGCCCACGATCATCGCCACCCCGTTAGGGTTGATCTGGGCGGGGACTATCCCAAAGTAGCGGAGTATCTGGGAGAACTCCGTCCACAGTGGTAGTCGCAGGCCCACCTCGAAGTGGCGAGTAGGGAGTACTCGCCCATCACCCAGAATGGAATTTAGTCGCTCTCCCTGGCGAGGAAGCCTAGCGATGTACCCTGGCGGGAGGTACTTCGCCCTGACGACCTCCAACTCCTTCTCAGTCGTGATCGACTTCTTGAAGGTGGTCGCCGCAAAGTTCTGGGCGTGATTGGCACGCCGGATGGTCGCCTCATCGGCCATCTTTTGAAGGAAGGGAAGAAAGGCGAGTATCCAAGAAAGCACGAAGAGGAAAGGGAGACGGAAGATACTCGCACGAGAGCTCAGAAGATCGCCAAAAGCGTATTTAAGACTCACCCACCCCCCCTATTTATAGTGGTCGGGTAGCTTGGCGTATCGAGCACGACGGCGCGATTAGGAATAAGGGGGTGGCGAGTATTACGTTGTAATCGCCAACTCAGCAACGCGCGTCAGCAAGAAGTCGACCTCCCAAGCGAGAAGACCTGCAAGGAAAGGCGCGGAAAAAGCTCGCTATGCATAAGGCGAGGAACAGATAGCTACTCGCCAAAATAAAAGAAGATAGAGAAAAAATCAAGATAAAATCCATCACAGAAAGAAGAAGGCAGAACAAGTAGTAAACGACGAGTTTTCTAATACTCGCCGAAATAATATTACATCAAATCAGGCAATAGTTCAGCAGTACAGAGCTACTCGCCAAAAGGCGACATAGCGTAGAAAGAAGAAAAATGGAGAAAAAGCAGCGTCTAGGGAGGTGCTTGGAGATTCGCTTGAAAATCCGGAGGCTGAGGATGTCGCCCAACGAAGCCCATGCTGCGAGCACGCTTGAAGTGCTCAAAGGCCAGAGACATCGCGTCCTCGCCCTGACGCAGTTGGTCTTCGATCCTCGCCAGCCGACCAACCGAGCCCATGCTCGCGCGCATCCCCACCAACTCGTCATGATGCAGCTGTTGGCGATGCTCGATCCTCGCCAGTCTGCGCTCCAGGTCGCCAACCGTATGAATGCGAGATTCTGCACCAGCCAGGCGAGTATCGAACTCTTCCAGCCGCGATACTCGCACCTCCAGCTCGGTCAAACGACGATGAGCGTCAGAGCTCGCCAGGCGCTCAACTCGCGATTCAACCTCGGACAGGCGGCGATGAGGCTCACAAATCGCCAGGCGCTCCAGCTTGGACTCCAGCTCCAGAATTGCGCGAGTAGCCCTCTCCTGGTACTCGCGAGAAGGAAGCCCGACCGCGTCGATCAAGGCTCCAATGGGGGTATGGGCGCGAGCTGCCAAAAAAGGTAAGAGTGTTAGAACTTAGATGACGAAGCAAAAAGCGAAGTGAAGACAGTAGCGACTATTGAAAATGACGACCAAATACCTGGCCTAGGACTGCGTGAACGACGGCGAGGAGAGACCCTTGCCCGGCGAGGAGATATGCTGCGATGATGGTCGTCTCGCCGCGAAGAGCCCCCAATCGCCGGATCCCGGCTGGGAGGCGCGTTCCCCCGACCGCGATTATCGCCTGGTCGCCCTCCCCCTCTGGGAGCGAAGAAGCCCGAAGAGCCCCCAGTCCCGCCACGGCGCGAGGATTCACCCTGGTGAGTCGAAGGTGCAATAGAAGTCGAAGGGCGCTGATCGCCCTGAAGGGTAGCAGAAGGAGGAAACGGAGGAGGTGGCGGAAGTCCACCTGCGGGCAGCTGCGAGCTGCTCGCCGTCTCTACAGATTGAAAAGGCGGTGGAGGCGGAGGCACGATGCTCGCCAAAGGAGCATGTTTCTCGCTCATCGGCCTCTTCTCCAGCGAGGAGCTGTGAAGAACTCGCCCTGAGCGACCTCCCCCCCGAGGCGAGACCATGGGCGACGACCTCAGAGGAGCTACGTCCAGAGGACCCTCCTGAGCGCCAAGGGTAGACGACTCTGTTAAAACAGAAAAGGGGCGATTAACTCTGCAAAGCAAGACGAAAGAAATCAAAACTTGACAATGGCGAGTATATTACTCGCACCTCGCACAGGAGCGAGACTCTCCGGCAGATTCTGGGCCGAGGTCTCGGGAATGCTCGCCCCCTCGACGACCTTAGAAGCAGGAGGTTCCGTGACCGGCGAGTCGCCCTCATTGGAAAGTCCCAGATCGTCCAGCAGCTGTTGGTGTTGGTCGCCCAAGGGAGCGGCGACCTCCTCCTCGGCGGCTTTCTTCTTTTCCTTCTTCTTCTTCTTCTGGGCGAGCCTCTTCCTCTTCTTAGAAGATGGAAGGTCGCCAGATGTAAGATCTGGGTGGGGAGGGAGCGAAATACCATCAAACAGGCCGACAAGACCAGCCATGGCCGCCTTAGCCTCAGCAGCATAGTCGCGCACCATCTTGAGCGAGTTCAGAAAGGGCGTGCCGTCAGAGACCCTTGCCCCTCTATTTATAGAGTTCGAGCGTCGACCAGCGAGATGCCGATTATCAGCTAATACTCGCCCATAAGGCTGCTCGTCGAATAAGGGTTGGATGATTCTTTCCGAGCAACTGCGTTACTCGCAAAGAGCGGGGATTGTGTACAACCCTCATTCTCCGAGGGTGGACCCCCCCAAGGCCACGTAGGCAGAAGTCAAAGTCAAAGAGGTCAACACAAAGACCGGCAGTTCAAGGCAGAAGTGGAGAAGACCTCGGCGAGTAAACAGTCAATACTCGCCAGGCTGGCGAGCATGGAACAGAAGACCTAGCGAGTATTGGCCCGGCGTGTGCGAGCAGTCCCCAATACTCGCCAGATGGGCGACTATGGCATGGTACTCGCCGAGTAACCCATAGTCGCCGGGTCGGGGGGTGGGCTATAAAAACCCCCCCTACCCCTTGGTTTTCCTATAAATAGGACCCCAGGGGTACTTGGATTGGCACCTGGACTTGAGCTTTTAAAACCCTCGCTCTTGCTTTCTGGAACCTGTCGCACTTGGCCGCTACTCCCGGTACTAGCCAAGTCAGTGCCTTCCTCGTACCCTGCTCGGCCATTCTTTGGTCTTGGAGGGGAAGTCTCTTCGGAGCTTCTGGGTACGTGGTGGGACCTCCCTGCCGCAGCACCTGGGGTCCTGTTTGTTGCTCTTCTAGCTTCTTCGTCGTTGCCAGCCAAGTCATCTCGTTGGACTGCTGGGCGAGTAGCCTCCGGCTGCATTGGTCCGAATCTTGGGGTCAGGATTTTCCTGGCGTCAACACCAAGAATGAACAAAAACACTTCTTTATTACTTGGCAAATAGTTACAGCAATTGCAAGAAAAACGGGCTGAATACAAGTTGCATACAACTTGATTCACAAACAGCCGAGAGTAAGAACAAAAAACTGGTCGCGGACAGAGTCCGCTTCTCTACTCTTCACTACCTTCTGCGCTAGCGCTACTGCCTGCGCTAACTCCAGACCACGCGAGCTCACTGCTCGCACTCCCTCCTGACGAGACTGCAGATGCAGACCGCCAATTCACACAACCCGCTACCGTCCAGCGCTATCACTACCGCCAGCGCTAGTCACAACTTGCAAACCTTGCTCTAGGTCGCTCCGAACTCACTCCGAGTTCTTTCCCACTTGAGACCACCCAGTCAGACCACCCAAGCTCGCTCCGAACTTACTCCGAGTTCTCTCTTGCTTGAGATCGCCATGTTCAGACCGCCCAAGTCGCCTCTTGTCTCTGATTCTATCTGTGGGGGGATTGTCTCCCTATTTATAGGATCTGGAGCCGCTACCAGAAAGCGGAGCTACCGCCAGCGCTAGCTCACTTCACAAAATTTAACAGTTATGTGCACACCACTTCTGGCTTTGTGCACACCCAAAATCTTACGTTCACACCACTTTTGAAATTTACCGAGAAAGAGGTCGTGTCCTTTGTTTTGAGGAGGATTTTGTTGCTGGCCGGTTGGTTTCGAAGGAGGCGGCGCTAGCATGAAAATTTTTTGGAGGGTTCTTCCTCACGCTTCCCAGGTAGCAAAAAAAGGAAGATTTTTTTCCGTTCCGGCAAGGAAGCTTCCAAGCAAAAAAAGGGAGTTTTTTTTGGAACTTCCTTCTCTGGCAGCACAAAAAAAAGGAGAGTGAAAGAGGAGGTTTTGGTGATTTTTCTCTCCTTGGTCTAGCGGCGCATGGACAAGAAGAAAAAAAATTAAGAGTTGGATGAAGCAGTGAAATTGAAAGAGAGAGAGAGGCGGTCCCGAAACTTGCTTTCCGTAAAAAGGAGTGTTTTCTTTTTCGATTTTCTTCCCTCACAATGGAGCAACGACACGCGCGAAAGTCAGGCCTGGGAGAGAGTCGGCGTTTGCGTTTAGAATCTCCTGCCGAAGAGAGTCGGACCTGAGAGTAGCGGTTCGGTGGTGGCCGGCTGCCAAAGAGGAAGCGTCGGTCGTAGAGTAGAGGCAATTGTAGGAAGAGATTGTGAGAAAAGAGGTGAGAGTGCGGGCTGGGTGTGCACATAGGTTTATGATGGGTGGAGTTGGGAAATAAAAACAATACTGTTTATTTTGTGATTATGGTGTGCACATAATCAAAAATAGTGTGCACATAACAACGCCCATTTTTTATCCAACCCTGTGTTTTTTTTTTATTAAAAATCATTTTCCCTCATTCATGATTTTTTTTTTCAAAACTCATGTTTTTTTTATTAAAAATAAATTTCCATCAGTTATAAGTTACAAATAAAATGATATTTTATTTCATATTCAATTATTCTTCAACCAGGAAAAGTCTTGGTAGATTCCAGGCTAGCTGATCAATTATTTTTCATATTTATATATACATGTTGACAATTATTTATAATCCTAAAGAAAAAAAAAAGAGATAATTTTGTCAAACAATAACTAGCCATTGGGTTGATGTACACGAGCCAGTGGAAGGTTGAATTCATGCATTATACATGCAGAAAAGTAAGCATAATACTTTTAATATATTGGAAGATTAGAAATGTCAGACTTATTTCTCCTATATAAGTCATGACAAACTGGAACATAAAGAAAGCAAATCCAGCCCCACACAGCACAAGATCATGAGTCCAACTCTGCTTGCGGCTCTCCTCTTGGCTCCCCTCTTCCTCTTCTTCCTCGCAGAAAGAAGCAGGCGGAGATCCATCTCACAAAAAATACCTCTGCTGCCTTCACTTCCCGGGCTTCCCTTCATTGGAAACCTCCATGAACTTGGCTCTCTGCGTCATCAATCACTCTCCCGCCTCTCCAAGAAGCATGGCCCCCTCATGCTTCTCCATTTAGGATCCATTCCAACCTTGGTAGTCTCATCATCAAGCTTTGCCCAAGAGTTCCTGAAAACTCATGACATCATATTCGCAAGCCGCCCGGTTTTAAAAGTGTCTAAAGCTCTATCGTACAACAACATCGACGTGGCCTTCTCCCCTTACGGAGATTGCTGGAGGCAGATGAGGAAAATTTGCATGACACATCTCCTCAGCGCAAAGATGGTGCAGTCCATTGCGTCCGTGCGTAGAGAGGAGGTGGTTGGGTTGCTGCAGCGAGTTTCAGATCATAGCGGCACCGTTGTATGCCTCACCGAGATGTTGAATGAACTAGTGAACAACGTGCTCTGTCGAGTTGTTTTAGGATCACCTTTGGGCGACGAGAGGAGAAAGCTGATTAGTAGTCTTGTGCAACGGAACTCCACCATCAATACCGTATTGTTCATGCATGATTTTTTCCCTAGGCTGGGATGGTTGGATCGGATATTTGGATCAGAAAACAAGATAAAGAGTCATTTTGGAGCGTGGGATATTCTTTTAGATGAGTTCATTGAGGATCACTTGACCAACAACTCCAATTATCGATCTGCGGATAGAATTGATTTCATTCAAGTGTTGCTTCAACTACAGAAAGATCCTAACACGGAGTTTGCCCTCACCAAGGATCACATCAAGGCTACCTTATTGGTAATTTTTTGCTATTATAATTTAATTGTTAATTATGAACCGCTAGTTGATCAGTACTAATGATCATATATACGTACGCCAAGTAATTTAAGTAGAAACTCTTTGGTCAGGTATTCAAATAGCAGATACTCACACGATAATATTTTCAGTTTTTAGCAACACTTGAAAAATGTTGCGTAAAACTGCAAACTTTTGTCAAAACATAGATAACTGTTGTCATATGGTGTTGCTTATACCCGCGTTATCAAAGGTAAAAAATAACATTTTTTTTCATACCTTTAGGCAACATTATACAACATTTATAAACTGCTACTTGATGAAAATATTTCTAAACCGCTACTTGATGAAAACATTTATAAGCTGTTCTCTATTGTATTGTAGTGTCATATATATTATTTAATTTTCTCTTCTAACAAATGCATGCAAATTGTGTATAAATATATAGGATATGTTTGCTGCGGGAATCGATACATCATTCCTAGTCTTAGACTGGAGCATGTCTGAACTGATTCGAAATCCGAGAGTGATGAAAAAGGTGCAGGACGAAGTTAGATCAGTTGCTAATGGAGATGACATGATCAAAGAGGAGCATTTGCAAAACATGTGCTACTTAAAAGCTGTCGTAAAGGAAATTCTTCGGCTACATCCACCTATTCCGCTACTGCTTCCTAGAGAGTCAACACAAGATTGCGAAATAGCCGGCTACCACATTCCTAAAAAAACAAGAGTTATCATCAATGCGTGGTCTATCGGAAGAGATAAACAATACTGGGAAGCTCCCGAAGAATTTAACCCTGAGAGGTTTATGGGAAGTATGTTGGACTTCAAGGGTAGAGAATTTTACTTCATACCTTTTGGCGCTGGTCGGAGGATATGCCCAGGAATGACATTTGCAACTGCTGTTGTTGAGCTTACTTTAGCTAATCTCTTGCATCGCTTTGACTGGAGCTTACCGAATGGCATCTCTGTTGAAGACATGGTCATGGAAGAAAGTGCGGGATTAGTTGCTCCGAGGAAACAAAAACTTGAACTCGTACCAATACTTGTCAATAAGGCTAATTAATTAGATGCATGAGAGAATATCACAACAACTAGGTGGTCAATTAAGTTACGTATGTTCAAGATAATAAGTTGATGTAATATTATTTGCAGGAATAAAATATTTGCTTGTTTTGATTCGTTTAAGCAAAGGATTGGGATCCCATTCTGAATCACCAAATCTAATTTACAGTTTCTCTTAGACGCCATGATGGTGCCTCGGCCATGAAAGTGCCGCAGCGCGCCGTCGCTCCCGCGCTCGCAGCACCGAAGTGTGCGCTAGAAAATTAAGCGACAGGCGGAATGCGGCGCGAGTAAAACTCTAATTAGTTTACAGCTTCAGAAATGCTGTTTTATTAAGAAAAAAACTCTGCCCGCCGTTGACTATGTCTCAGCCTTCTCCATCCAATCGCCACCTCCCAGTTCTCTGCCAGAAACTCCACCCAGTGGACCTCCTCAGCTGCCTTCGAGCCCACGGCCACTACCTCGACGTCTGCTCGTCCAAGCGCGCTGGTTGCCACCGCCGCCTCGGCAATCCCCGGAGCCGCAGCGGTACAGGCGGCGGCAGATAAGCCTCACACATCAGTGGCCGACGATGGCTTGCAGCGCGCATTGACACTTTGGGCGTCAACTGTACTAAAGAAGCAGAGCTCCAATAGCAGGGGAAAAAACCCATTCTAAAACCTTTTACCCCCTCGGCGCCTTCAACCCCATCTACCCCCATCTTTGTCCTCCTCCCCAAGCTCTTCCCATGGAATGGATGGTGATGTTTTATCGTGTGTCGCGACTCGTTAAAAAGGATGGTTTAATTCCACACCGCCTAGCGTGCTCCTTGGTTCTGGATGTATAAGATAAGCGGGTCACTTCTCCCTAACTGTGTGGTTTTGGGGAGCGACGACAAAATGTTTTACATGGTATCAGAGCAGTGGGGCATGTGGCGATGGGGGTGTTGAGTGCGTCATGTGGAATGGACGGTGATGTCCGAGCATGTGTCACGATTCGTTAAAACGGACGGTTTATTCTCACGCCGCCTAGCGTGCTCCTTGATCCCCTAATCTCTTGGTGTCCACCGCCGGCGGCTGCCGCATGTGTGAAGACCTTGAAATCTGCACCAGTTTTAAAGGTCATTAGCTATTAAATAAAGCTTTAATTGCTGTCTTAATGTACCTGTTAACCATCTACTATTTATCCACCGCATTTATGTACCGTGGGCTGCACTTGTAGGGTATATATATCCCCACCTGCAGACATTTTGTATTAACAAGAAATATAAGTATAAATCATATTTTATTTCCCTTTTCCTCTCCTCAGTTTCTCTGCCGCTAAAACCTCCTCTTTCAAATCTCTTTTTAGTTTCTACAGTGGTATCAGAGCTAATCCATTTCCTTTCTCATCTGTGATTCGATCCATGGCCTCATCATCTACCGGCCCCGCTCTGATGTACACCCACTCCACCATCCCCACATTCTCCGGTGAACTATATGAGTTCTGGAGTGACAAGATGATCACTTTTCTTAGGTCTCAGGACCTCTGGACTATCGTTAGAGAAGGTCCTGTGCCCTCCACCAAAGCTACTGAAAACGCCCCTGCCAAGTACAGTAAAGAAGAAATGAAGAAAGATGCCCTTGCTCTCCATTTGATACAGCAGGGTATTGCTGCTCCCATTTACCCTCGCATCATGGGGTCAAAGACTGCACAGGAGGCCTGGGAAAGACTCGAAAATGAGTATAAAGGATCAAAGAAGGTATTAAAACTCAAAATTTATTCTCTACGCAGGCAGTTTGATTCTCTTCTTATGCGTGACAATGAAACCACTCAAGATTTCTTTGCCAAAATTACCTGTCTCGTAAATCAAATTAGGAGTATGGGTGGACTTATTGAAGAGCAACAAATTGTAGAAAAACTTCTCAGATCCCTCCCTAAGACATACAAACACATTGTATCATCAATCCTTGAAGCTCATGACCTTGATACTCTAACCGTTGTTGAACTCATGAGTTCTCTCCAGACTCATGAAGATCTTCTCTTTCAAGATGATCCAACTTTGGATAAAGCCTTTCACACTAAGCTACAAGTTAGAAATAAACCCTATGAAAAACAAAAAATTGAAGGGACCCGTTCATCCCCAGGAAAGGTTTTCCCTCCCTGCATTATTTGTAAAAAGCAGAACCATGAAGTCAAGGACTGCTTCTGGAGATGCAACAGGTGCGTAGGTTTCATCGAAATCGGCTCCAGGTTTCTGACTGAAACCCCTGGCAACAAGTCTGGCTTTTAACTTTATTACTTCTCCATTTTCGTTTTGTTTTACTTTGTACACCCATTTGAGTCCGATGATATTTTGGTTTGCTGGTTTTGGGACAAGGGACCATGTCTTATTTCTCTCTATTGCCTCAATTTCTTCTTTCATAGCTGATTTCCAAGCTTCTTCCTGTTGAGCTTCAACATATGAGGAGGGTGTAATGACTGATAGGGGGGGTGAGTTCCTATCTACTCAGTTCAATGATCTATGCCAAAATGCTGGAATTAGCCAACAACTTACTACCCCAGGAACCCCTCAGCAGAACGGGGTCGTAGAGAGACGCAATCGTACCATTGTGGAAATGGTCAGGACCATGCTCATACACAAATCTTGTCCCAAATCTCTATGGGCCGAGGCAGCCACCACTGCCACCACGCTCCGTAGCAAAATTAACTCGGACATTGCGGCCATCCAGTTCCTTTCCATCCAGGGCTGTCATAGCAGCAGAGGCCTCCTCACCAGAAGCGAAAGTTATAAAACCAAAACCCCTAGACCTTCCAGAATCTCGATCCGTGATAACCTTAGCATCAACAACTTCACCATAGCTAGAGAATGCTTCTCTAAGACCATGATCATCTGTGTTAAAAGATAGCCCTCCAATAAAGAGTTTGGAAGATGACATGCATCGCATCACCTGGAAGATTGACGGGTTGGACAATACAGCTTTCTTGAAGAGACCCCCAATTTTATTAGCAAAAGCCATTGCTGAATACCGAAGCAGGCAGAAATTAGGGTTTGCCTCCCCTTCTACCTGCGGCTCCGGAGCAAAACCCTAATAACACTCGTGTCCGAAAGTCACTGAGGTTTTAGGGTTTTGCTCCGGAGCCGCAGGTAGAAGGGGAGGCAAACCCTAATTTCTGCCTGCTTCGGTATTCAGCAATGGCTGTGTCCCTTGTACCAAAACCAGCAAACCAAAATATCATCGGACTCAAATGGGTGTACAAAGTAAAACAAAACGAAAATGGAGAAGTAATAAAGTTAAAAGCCAGACTTGTTGCCAGGGGTTTCAGTCAGAAACCTGGAGCCGATTTCGATGAAACCTACGCACTTGTTGCCAGATTAACCACCATACGCCTTCTGCTTGCTTATGCTGCTCAAGAACAATACCCTATATACTAATTAGACGTAAAATCTGCGTTCCTAAATGGAGAAATTTCAGAAGATGTTTTTGTGTACCAGCCACCTGGATATCAGATTGAAGGTAAAGAAGACCATGTGTACAAACTCCACAAGGCATTATATGGCCTTAAGCAGGCACCACGAGCATGGAATCAAAACATTGATACATACTTCATATCAGCAGGATTTCGTCGCAGCCACAGTGAACCGACCCTCTATATCAAATCACAAAACCAACATCACATTCTTGTAAGCTTGTATGTTGACGACTTGATTGTGACAGGATCAAGTTTGGAACTAATCTGTGAATTTAGAGAGGAAATGAAGAAGAAATACGAAATGACAGATTTAGGAAAACTAAAATTCTTTTTGGGAATCCAGATCAAACACCTTGCGAGCGGAATTTTTCTATCTCAAGCTCAGTATACTCAATCTCTCCTAAAGAAATTTCGAATGGATGACTGCAATCCAACCATCACCCCAATAAGCACTGATGAAAAACTGAATGCAAAGAAAGAAGAAGAAGAAGGCACAAATGAAGAAGAATATAGGAGCTTGATAGGCTCCCTGATCTATCTCACAAACACCAGGCCTGATATTGAGAACACCGTCAACATCCTCGCCAGGTTCATGAATTCTGACTGGGCTGGAAACCTGGAGGATAGAAGAAGCACTGCTGGCTTCATCTTCTTCCTCGGCTCCAGCCCCATCTCTTGGAGTTCCAGAAAACAACCAACTGTGGCCCTATCGACAACCGAAGCTGAGTACATTGCCCTCAACTCGGCGGCCTGTGAAGCTATCTGGCTGCAGAGGGTTAGAGATGAAATTTGCAACAGCAAAGAAGGGGGGAAGGGCAAGCATAAAATAAAAATCAACTGTAACAACACATCCGCCATTGCCCTATCCAAAAACCCTGTCTTTCATGGGAGAAGCAAGCATATTGACATTCGACACCACTTCATCCGGGAAGTCGTCGACAAAGGGGAAATAGAAATCGCGTATTGCCCAACTGAAGATCAAGTTGCCGACATCATGACGAAGCCCACATCGAGAGCTCGCTTTATCAAGCTTAGAAGTTTACTCGGAATGACGGACGGCACAGATTTAGAAAGGGTGTGAAGACCTTGAAATCTGCACCAGTTTTAAAGGCCATTAGCTATTAAATAAAGCTTTAATTGCTGTCTTAATGTACCTGTTAACCATCTACTATTTATCCACCGCATTTATGTACCGTGGGCTGTACTTGTAGGGTATATATATCCCCACCTGCAGACATTTTGTATTAACAAGAAATATAAGTATAAATCATATTTTATTTCCCTTTTCCTCTCCTCAGTTTCTCTGCCGCTAAAACCTCCTCTTTCAAATCTCTTTTTAGTTTCTACAGTGGTATCAGAGCTAATCCATTTCCTTTCTCATCTGTGATTCGATCCATGGCCTCATCATCTACCGGCCCCGCTCTGATGTACACCCACTCCACCATCCCCACATTCTCCGGTGAACTATATGAGTTCTGGAGTGACAAGATGATCACTTTTCTTAGGTCTCAGGACCTCTGGACTATCGTTAGAGAAGGTCCTGTGCCCTCCACCAAAGCTACTGAAAACGCCCCTGCCAAGTACAGTAAAGAAGAAATGAAGAAAGATGCCCTTGCTCTCCATTTGATACAGCAGGGTATTGCTGCTCCCATTTACCCTCGCATCATGGGGTCAAAGACTGCACAGGAGGCCTGGGAAAGACTCGAAAATGAGTATAAAGGATCAAAGAAGGTATTAAAACTCAAAATTTATTCTCTACGCAGGCAGTTTGATTCTCTTCTTATGCGTGACAATGAAACCACTCAAGATTTCTTTGCCAAAATTACCTGTCTCGTAAATCAAATTAGGAGTATGGGTGGACTTATTGAAGAGCAACAAATTGTAGAAAAACTTCTCAGATCCCTCCCTAAGACATACAAACACATTGTATCATCAATCCTTGAAGCTCATGACCTTGATACTCTAACCGTTGTTGAACTCATGAGTTCTCTCCAGACTCATGAAGATCTTCTCTTTCAAGATGATCCAACTTTGGATAAAGCCTTTCACACTAAGCTACAAGTTAGAAATAAACCCTATGAAAAACAAAAAATTGAAGGGACCCGTTCATCCCCAGGAAAGGTTTTCCCTCCCTGCATTATTTGTAAAAAGCAGAACCATGAAGTCAAGGACTGCTTCTGGAGATGCAACAGGTGCGTAGGTTTCATCGAAATCGGCTCCAGGTTTCTGACTGAAACCCCTGGCAACAAGTCTGGCTTTTAACTTTATTACTTCTCCATTTTCGTTTTGTTTTACTTTGTACACCCATTTGAGTCCGATGATATTTTGGTTTGCTGGTTTTGGGACAAGGGACCATGTCTTATTTCTCTCTATTGCCTCAATTTCTTCTTTCATAGCTGATTTCCAAGCTTCTTCCTGTTGAGCTTCAACATATGAGGAGGGTGTAATGACTGATAGGGGGGGTGAGTTCCTATCTACTCAGTTCAATGATCTATGCCAAAATGCTGGAATTAGCCAACAACTTACTACCCCAGGAACCCCTCAGCAGAACGGGGTCGTAGAGAGACGCAATCGTACCATTGTGGAAATGGTCAGGACCATGCTCATACACAAATCTTGTCCCAAATCTCTATGGGCCGAGGCAGCCACCACTGCCACCACGCTCCGTAGCAAAATTAACTCGGACATTGCGGCCATCCAGTTCCTTTCCATCCAGGGCTGTCATAGCAGCAGAGGCCTCCTCACCAGAAGCGAAAGTTATAAAACCAAAACCCCTAGACCTTCCAGAATCTCGATCCGTGATAACCTTAGCATCAACAACTTCACCATAGCTAGAGAATGCTTCTCTAAGACCATGATCATCTGTGTTAAAAGATAGCCCTCCAATAAAGAGTTTGGAAGATGACATGCATCGCATCACCTGGAAGATTGACGGGTTGGACAATACAGCTTTCTTGAAGAGACCCCCAATTTTATTAGCAAAAGCCATTGCTGAATACCGAAGCAGGCAGAAATTAGGGTTTGCCTCCCCTTCTACCTGCGGCTCCGGAGCAAAACCCTAATAACACTCGTGTCCGAAAGTCACTGAGGTTTTAGGGTTTTGCTCCGGAGCCGCAGGTAGAAGGGGAGGCAAACCCTAATTTCTGCCTGCTTCGGTATTCAGCAATGGCTGTGTCCCTTGTACCAAAACCAGCAAACCAAAATATCATCGGACTCAAATGGGTGTACAAAGTAAAACAAAACGAAAATGGAGAAGTAATAAAGTTAAAAGCCAGACTTGTTGCCAGGGGTTTCAGTCAGAAACCTGGAGCCGATTTCGATGAAACCTACGCACTTGTTGCCAGATTAACCACCATACGCCTTCTGCTTGCTTATGCTGCTCAAGAACAATACCCTATATACTAATTAGACGTAAAATCTGCGTTCCTAAATGGAGAAATTTCAGAAGATGTTTTTGTGTACCAGCCACCTGGATATCAGATTGAAGGTAAAGAAGACCATGTGTACAAACTCCACAAGGCATTATATGGCCTTAAGCAGGCACCACGAGCATGGAATCAAAACATTGATACATACTTCATATCAGCAGGATTTCGTCGCAGCCACAGTGAACCGACCCTCTATATCAAATCACAAAACCAACATCACATTCTTGTAAGCTTGTATGTTGACGACTTGATTGTGACAGGATCAAGTTTGGAACTAATCTGTGAATTTAGAGAGGAAATGAAGAAGAAATACGAAATGACAGATTTAGGAAAACTAAAATTCTTTTTGGGAATCCAGATCAAACACCTTGCGAGCGGAATTTTTCTATCTCAAGCTCAGTATACTCAATCTCTCCTAAAGAAATTTCGAATGGATGACTGCAATCCAACCATCACCCCAATAAGCACTGATGAAAAACTGAATGCAAAGAAAGAAGAAGAAGAAGGCACAAATGAAGAAGAATATAGGAGCTTGATAGGCTCCCTGATCTATCTCACAAACACCAGGCCTGATATTGAGAACACCGTCAACATCCTCGCCAGGTTCATGAATTCTGACTGGGCTGGAAACCTGGAGGATAGAAGAAGCACTGCTGGCTTCATCTTCTTCCTCGGCTCCAGCCCCATCTCTTGGAGTTCCAGAAAACAACCAACTGTGGCCCTATCGACAACCGAAGCTGAGTACATTGCCCTCAACTCGGCGGCCTGTGAAGCTATCTGGCTGCAGAGGGTTAGAGATGAAATTTGCAACAGCAAAGAAGGGGGGAAGGGCAAGCATAAAATAAAAATCAACTGTAACAACACATCCGCCATTGCCCTATCCAAAAACCCTGTCTTTCATGGGAGAAGCAAGCATATTGACATTCGACACCACTTCATCCGGGAAGTCGTCGACAAAGGGGAAATAGAAATCGCGTATTGCCCAACTGAAGATCAAGTTGCCGACATCATGACGAAGCCCACATCGAGAGCTCGCTTTATCAAGCTTAGAAGTTTACTCGGAATGACGGACGGCACAGATTTAGAAAGGGTGTGAAGACCTTGAAATCTGCACCAGTTTTAAAGGCCATTAGCTATTAAATAAAGCTTTAATTGCTGTCTTAATGTACCTGTTAACCATCTACTATTTATCCACCGCATTTATGTACCGTGGGCTGTACTTGTAGGGTATATATATCCCCACCTGCAGACATTTTGTATTAACAAGAAATATAAGTATAAATCATATTTTATTTCCCTTTTCCTCTCCTCAGTTTCTCTGCCGCTAAAACCTCCTCTTTCAAATCTCTTTTTAGTTTCTACAGTGGTATCAGAGCTAATCCATTTCCTTTCTCATCTGTGATTCGATCCATGGCCTCATCATCTACCGGCCCCGCTCTGATGTACACCCACTCCACCATCCCCACATTCTCCGGTGAACTATATGAGTTCTGGAGTGACAAGATGATCACTTTTCTTAGGTCTCAGGACCTCTGGACTATCGTTAGAGAAGGTCCTGTGCCCTCCACCAAAGCTACTGAAAACGCCCCTGCCAAGTACAGTAAAGAAGAAATGAAGAAAGATGCCCTTGCTCTCCATTTGATACAGCAGGGTATTGCTGCTCCCATTTACCCTCGCATCATGGGGTCAAAGACTGCACAGGAGGCCTGGGAAAGACTCGAAAATGAGTATAAAGGATCAAAGAAGGTATTAAAACTCAAAATTTATTCTCTACGCAGGCAGTTTGATTCTCTTCTTATGCGTGACAATGAAACCACTCAAGATTTCTTTGCCAAAATTACCTGTCTCGTAAATCAAATTAGGAGTATGGGTGGACTTATTGAAGAGCAACAAATTGTAGAAAAACTTCTCAGATCCCTCCCTAAGACATACAAACACATTGTATCATCAATCCTTGAAGCTCATGACCTTGATACTCTAACCGTTGTTGAACTCATGAGTTCTCTCCAGACTCATGAAGATCTTCTCTTTCAAGATGATCCAACTTTGGATAAAGCCTTTCACACTAAGCTACAAGTTAGAAATAAACCCTATGAAAAACAAAAAATTGAAGGGACCCGTTCATCCCCAGGAAAGGTTTTCCCTCCCTGCATTATTTGTAAAAAGCAGAACCATGAAGTCAAGGACTGCTTCTGGAGATGCAACAGGTGCGTAGGTTTCATCGAAATCGGCTCCAGGTTTCTGACTGAAACCCCTGGCAACAAGTCTGGCTTTTAACTTTATTACTTCTCCATTTTCGTTTTGTTTTACTTTGTACACCCATTTGAGTCCGATGATATTTTGGTTTGCTGGTTTTGGGACAAGGGACCATGTCTTATTTCTCTCTATTGCCTCAATTTCTTCTTTCATAGCTGATTTCCAAGCTTCTTCCTGTTGAGCTTCAACATATGAGGAGGGTGTAATGACTGATAGGGGGGGTGAGTTCCTATCTACTCAGTTCAATGATCTATGCCAAAATGCTGGAATTAGCCAACAACTTACTACCCCAGGAACCCCTCAGCAGAACGGGGTCGTAGAGAGACGCAATCGTACCATTGTGGAAATGGTCAGGACCATGCTCATACACAAATCTTGTCCCAAATCTCTATGGGCCGAGGCAGCCACCACTGCCACCACGCTCCGTAGCAAAATTAACTCGGACATTGCGGCCATCCAGTTCCTTTCCATCCAGGGCTGTCATAGCAGCAGAGGCCTCCTCACCAGAAGCGAAAGTTATAAAACCAAAACCCCTAGACCTTCCAGAATCTCGATCCGTGATAACCTTAGCATCAACAACTTCACCATAGCTAGAGAATGCTTCTCTAAGACCATGATCATCTGTGTTAAAAGATAGCCCTCCAATAAAGAGTTTGGAAGATGACATGCATCGCATCACCTGGAAGATTGACGGGTTGGACAATACAGCTTTCTTGAAGAGACCCCCAATTTTATTAGCAAAAGCCATTGCTGAATACCGAAGCAGGCAGAAATTAGGGTTTGCCTCCCCTTCTACCTGCGGCTCCGGAGCAAAACCCTAATAACACTCGTGTCCGAAAGTCACTGAGGTTTTAGGGTTTTGCTCCGGAGCCGCAGGTAGAAGGGGAGGCAAACCCTAATTTCTGCCTGCTTCGGTATTCAGCAATGGCTGTGTCCCTTGTACCAAAACCAGCAAACCAAAATATCATCGGACTCAAATGGGTGTACAAAGTAAAACAAAACGAAAATGGAGAAGTAATAAAGTTAAAAGCCAGACTTGTTGCCAGGGGTTTCAGTCAGAAACCTGGAGCCGATTTCGATGAAACCTACGCACTTGTTGCCAGATTAACCACCATACGCCTTCTGCTTGCTTATGCTGCTCAAGAACAATACCCTATATACTAATTAGACGTAAAATCTGCGTTCCTAAATGGAGAAATTTCAGAAGATGTTTTTGTGTACCAGCCACCTGGATATCAGATTGAAGGTAAAGAAGACCATGTGTACAAACTCCACAAGGCATTATATGGCCTTAAGCAGGCACCACGAGCATGGAATCAAAACATTGATACATACTTCATATCAGCAGGATTTCGTCGCAGCCACAGTGAACCGACCCTCTATATCAAATCACAAAACCAACATCACATTCTTGTAAGCTTGTATGTTGACGACTTGATTGTGACAGGATCAAGTTTGGAACTAATCTGTGAATTTAGAGAGGAAATGAAGAAGAAATACGAAATGACAGATTTAGGAAAACTAAAATTCTTTTTGGGAATCCAGATCAAACACCTTGCGAGCGGAATTTTTCTATCTCAAGCTCAGTATACTCAATCTCTCCTAAAGAAATTTCGAATGGATGACTGCAATCCAACCATCACCCCAATAAGCACTGATGAAAAACTGAATGCAAAGAAAGAAGAAGAAGAAGGCACAAATGAAGAAGAATATAGGAGCTTGATAGGCTCCCTGATCTATCTCACAAACACCAGGCCTGATATTGAGAACACCGTCAACATCCTCGCCAGGTTCATGAATTCTGACTGGGCTGGAAACCTGGAGGATAGAAGAAGCACTGCTGGCTTCATCTTCTTCCTCGGCTCCAGCCCCATCTCTTGGAGTTCCAGAAAACAACCAACTGTGGCCCTATCGACAACCGAAGCTGAGTACATTGCCCTCAACTCGGCGGCCTGTGAAGCTATCTGGCTGCAGAGGGTTAGAGATGAAATTTGCAACAGCAAAGAAGGGGGGAAGGGCAAGCATAAAATAAAAATCAACTGTAACAACACATCCGCCATTGCCCTATCCAAAAACCCTGTCTTTCATGGGAGAAGCAAGCATATTGACATTCGACACCACTTCATCCGGGAAGTCGTCGACAAAGGGGAAATAGAAATCGCGTATTGCCCAACTGAAGATCAAGTTGCCGACATCATGACGAAGCCCACATCGAGAGCTCGCTTTATCAAGCTTAGAAGTTTACTCGGAATGACGGACGGCACAGATTTAGAAAGGGTGTGAAGACCTTGAAATCTGCACCAGTTTTAAAGGCCATTAGCTATTAAATAAAGCTTTAATTGCTGTCTTAATGTACCTGTTAACCATCTACTATTTATCCACCGCATTTATGTACCGTGGGCTGCACTTGTAGGGTATATATATCCCCACCTGCAGACATTTTGTATTAACAAGAAATATAAGTATAAATCATATTTTATTTCCCTTTTCCTCTCCTCAGTTTCTCTGCCGCTAAAACCTCCTCTTTCAAATCTCTTTTTAGTTTCTACAGTGGTATCAGAGCTAATCCATTTCCTTTCTCATCTGTGATTCGATCCATGGCCTCATCATCTACCGGCCCCGCTCTGATGTACACCCACTCCACCATCCCCACATTCTCCGGTGAACTATATGAGTTCTGGAGTGACAAGATGATCACTTTTCTTAGGTCTCAGGACCTCTGGACTATCGTTAGAGAAGGTCCTGTGCCCTCCACCAAAGCTACTGAAAACGCCCCTGCCAAGTACAGTAAAGAAGAAATGAAGAAAGATGCCCTTGCTCTCCATTTGATACAGCAGGGTATTGCTGCTCCCATTTACCCTCGCATCATGGGGTCAAAGACTGCACAGGAGGCCTGGGAAAGACTCGAAAATGAGTATAAAGGATCAAAGAAGGTATTAAAACTCAAAATTTATTCTCTACGCAGGCAGTTTGATTCTCTTCTTATGCGTGACAATGAAACCACTCAAGATTTCTTTGCCAAAATTACCTGTCTCGTAAATCAAATTAGGAGTATGGGTGGACTTATTGAAGAGCAACAAATTGTAGAAAAACTTCTCAGATCCCTCCCTAAGACATACAAACACATTGTATCATCAATCCTTGAAGCTCATGACCTTGATACTCTAACCGTTGTTGAACTCATGAGTTCTCTCCAGACTCATGAAGATCTTCTCTTTCAAGATGATCCAACTTTGGATAAAGCCTTTCACACTAAGCTACAAGTTAGAAATAAACCCTATGAAAAACAAAAAATTGAAGGGACCCGTTCATCCCCAGGAAAGGTTTTCCCTCCCTGCATTATTTGTAAAAAGCAGAACCATGAAGTCAAGGACTGCTTCTGGAGATGCAACAGGTGCGTAGGTTTCATCGAAATCGGCTCCAGGTTTCTGACTGAAACCCCTGGCAACAAGTCTGGCTTTTAACTTTATTACTTCTCCATTTTCGTTTTGTTTTACTTTGTACACCCATTTGAGTCCGATGATATTTTGGTTTGCTGGTTTTGGGACAAGGGACCATGTCTTATTTCTCTCTATTGCCTCAATTTCTTCTTTCATAGCTGATTTCCAAGCTTCTTCCTGTTGAGCTTCAACATATGAGGAGGGTGTAATGACTGATAGGGGGGGTGAGTTCCTATCTACTCAGTTCAATGATCTATGCCAAAATGCTGGAATTAGCCAACAACTTACTACCCCAGGAACCCCTCAGCAGAACGGGGTCGTAGAGAGACGCAATCGTACCATTGTGGAAATGGTCAGGACCATGCTCATACACAAATCTTGTCCCAAATCTCTATGGGCCGAGGCAGCCACCACTGCCACCACGCTCCGTAGCAAAATTAACTCGGACATTGCGGCCATCCAGTTCCTTTCCATCCAGGGCTGTCATAGCAGCAGAGGCCTCCTCACCAGAAGCGAAAGTTATAAAACCAAAACCCCTAGACCTTCCAGAATCTCGATCCGTGATAACCTTAGCATCAACAACTTCACCATAGCTAGAGAATGCTTCTCTAAGACCATGATCATCTGTGTTAAAAGATAGCCCTCCAATAAAGAGTTTGGAAGATGACATGCATCGCATCACCTGGAAGATTGACGGGTTGGACAATACAGCTTTCTTGAAGAGACCCCCAATTTTATTAGCAAAAGCCATTGCTGAATACCGAAGCAGGCAGAAATTAGGGTTTGCCTCCCCTTCTACCTGCGGCTCCGGAGCAAAACCCTAATAACACTCGTGTCCGAAAGTCACTGAGGTTTTAGGGTTTTGCTCCGGAGCCGCAGGTAGAAGGGGAGGCAAACCCTAATTTCTGCCTGCTTCGGTATTCAGCAATGGCTGTGTCCCTTGTCCCAAAACCAGCAAACCAAAATATCATCGGACTCAAATGGGTGTACAAAGTAAAACAAAACGAAAATGGAGAAGTAATAAAGTTAAAAGCCAGACTTGTTGCCAGGGGTTTCAGTCAGAAACCTGGAGCCGATTTCGATGAAACCTACGCACTTGTTGCCAGATTAACCACCATACGCCTTCTGCTTGCTTATGCTGCTCAAGAACAATACCCTATATACTAATTAGACGTAAAATCTGCGTTCCTAAATGGAGAAATTTCAGAAGATGTTTTTGTGTACCAGCCACCTGGATATCAGATTGAAGGTAAAGAAGACCATGTGTACAAACTCCACAAGGCATTATATGGCCTTAAGCAGGCACCACGAGCATAGAATCAAAACATTGATACATACTTCATATCAGCAGGATTTCGTCGCAGCCACAGTGAACCGACCCTCTATATCAAATCACAAAACCAACATCACATTCTTGTAAGCTTGTATGTTGACGACTTGATTGTGACAGGATCAAGTTTGGAACTAATCTGTGAATTTAGAGAGGAAATGAAGAAGAAATACGAAATGACAGATTTAGGAAAACTAAAATTCTTTTTGGGAATCCAGATCAAACACCTTGCGAGCGGAATTTTTCTATCTCAAGCTCAGTATACTCAATCTCTCCTAAAGAAATTTCGAATGGATGACTGCAATCCAACCATCACCCCAATGAGCACTGATGAAAAACTGAATGCAAAGAAAGAAGAAGAAGAAGGCACAAATGAAGAAGAATATAGGAGCTTGATAGGCTCCCTGATCTATCTCACAAACACCAGGCCTGATATTGAGAACACCGTCAACATCCTCGCCAGGTTCATGAATTCTGACTGGGCTGGAAACCTGGAGGATAGAAGAAGCACTGCTGGCTTCATCTTCTTCCTCGGCTCCAGCCCCATCTCTTGGAGTTCCAGAAAACAACCAACTGTGGCCCTATCGACAACCGAAGCTGAGTACATTGCCCTCAACTCGGCGGCCTGTGAAGCTATCTGGCTGCAGAGGGTTAGAGATGAAATCTGCAACAGCAAAGAAGGGGGGAAGGGCAAGCATAAAATAAAAATCAACTGTGACAACACATCCGCCATTGCCCTATCCAAAAACCCTGTCTTTCATGGGAGAAGCAAGCATATTGACATTCGACACCACTTCATCCGGGAAGTCGTCGACAAAGGGGAAATAGAAATCGCGTATTGCCCAACTGAAGATCAAGTTGCCGACATCATGACGAAGCCCACATCGAGAGCTCGCTTTATCAAGCTTAGAAGTTTACTCGGAATGACGGACGGCACAGATTTAGAAAGGGTGTGAAGACCTTGAAATCTGCACCAGTTTTAAAGGCCATTAGCTATTAAATAAAGCTTTAATTGCTGTCTTAATGTACCTGTTAACCATCTACTATTTATCCACCGCATTTATGTACCGTGGGCTGCACTTGAAGGGTATATATATCCCCACCTGCAGACATTTTGTATTAACAAGAAATATAAGCATAAATCATATTTTATTTCCCTTTTCCTCTCCTCAGTTTCTCTGCCGCTAAAACCTCCTCTTTCAAATCTCTTTTTAGTTTCTACAGCTTGCTGGGCACGCAACTCATTTCACGTGTCTTTTTATAATTTAAAAAACACAGAAAAAACCAAAGCAGCAACGACGAACACACAACAAAAAATCAAAGCAGCAACGACGAACACAGAAAAAGAAAAACCAAAGCTGTTGGTGACGGACAAATTAGCTCTTGATGCTGAATATGCATGTAATTAGCTTCTTTATTCTGGACCCATGACATTTGAATTTTTTGTAAAAAAAATTTAGGGTGGAATCAATGATTCAGATAAAATAAGAGCCAATAGTGAAGCAGACCAGAAAATGCCACGTCATCAAATTTTCTAATATTAATTAGCCAACACCATTTTCATAAACTTAATATATATTTTTTTCATTTTTGGGGGATTTGATTTATGTTTAAATACTCATCTTATAATTAGTCATATTTTCTCGTTGCGATTCATCTTTAAAAGATAGCTAAAGAATAAATCATTTGATATGTTCATATTAGAATTGGTAAAGAGTAACTCTTCATTTTTTACATATTCTATCATTAGTATTGTTATGGGTTGTTAGGGCGCTTTGGTAGACCGGTCGAATTGAACCATCTTAGTTCGGAAGCGGACCGAGCGCGCAAACATTCAAGGAATAAGTTAGTAAGTGACACAAGAACTTTTAACGTTGAAAACCCGAAAAGGGTGAAAAACCAGGCGGCCGGAGCTGTGCCAGCCAACTTCCACTATCTTCTGGGGGGTTACAGCTAGAAATTGAGAACTCGAGCGCGACAGGTCGTTGCTCGTTACAATGATGGAGAGAGAGATAAAGAACTCCGAGGGTGACAGACCACCTCTCAGAAAACTAAGTGTTCTCTTCTGAGAACATGGGTGAGAACAAAAGTGAGAAGGCTGAGTCGCCTTTCGCGACCTTCGAAAGCTCGAAGAAGATCTTCAAAGAAGCTCTCTCGGGCAAAGAAGTCAAGATGTCTTGAAATGAATGTTTGAGGCTCCTTTTATAGCTTTGGTCGGGGGTAGCCCGGTAATTTTGCCGTCGTAACCACCGTAACCACCTATCGGGCGAATCACGCTGGTCGATTTGGAGCACACAGATCACCATTTTTTGTAAATGACCGTCTCGCCTTTCGGGCAGTTCGGGCAGCTTTGTTGAAGGCGAAAAAGACGACAAGCGAGTCATGCAATCTGAGAAATTAAGAAATGGTAATTACGCGCGCGTTCAGAATGTGGAAACGTTTTGAGCGCGTTCAGAACGTGGAAACGTTTTGAGCGCGCGGGGAAGCCTTCTGAGCGCGCAACGAACTCGGGAGTATTCTGAGCGCGCAACGAACTTGGGAGCGTTCTGAGTGAACGAAGAGGTGTTTTGAGCGCGCAACGAGCGCGGGAGCGCTCTGAGCGCGTAACGAACGCGAGAGCGTTCTGAGCGAACGGAGAGGCGTTCTGAGCGCGGGAGCGCTCTGAGCGTGTAACGAACGCGAGAGCGTTCTGAGCGAACGGATAGGCGTTCTGAGCGCGCAACGGGCGCAGGAGCGCTCTGAGCGCGCAACGAACACGAGAGTGTTCTGAGCGAACGGAGAGGCGTTCTGAGCGTGCAACGAGTGCGGGAGCGCTCTGAGCGTGCAACAAACACAAGAGCGGTCTGAGCGAACGGAGAGGCGTTCTGAGCGCGCAACGAGCGCGGGAGCATCCTGCGGCGAACGGGGAAATGAGAAGTCACTCCCCAAAGGGGGAACTGGGTTTCGCCAGGACGCCCCGTTTGGCCGCACCCAAAGAGGGGTTGCGGCTAGGCCGCACCCCAGGGGGGGCGGCTTGGCCGCACCCCAAGGGGAGTGCGGCTAGGCCGCAGCCCAAGGGGGGGGATGCGGCTTGGCCGCAGCCCAGGGGGGGTGCGGCCTGGCCGCAGCCCAGGGGGGGTGCAGCTTGGCCGCACCCCAGCCCCAGGCGGGCGGTTTGGCGCTACCGTGCGCGCTACCTTGCGGTAGCGCTGCGCGGTACCGCCACACGCATCGTGCGCGGTAGCGCGGTACAGTCGCGCGCGGTGTTGTCGCGTGCGGTTGTGCGCGACTCTGCAGCACGTACTGCGCGCGTCTTTGTGTGGGCGGTTGGCTGTGGAGATGGTGGGTTTGACCAACTTTCTCACTCATCCTTCATCACCCTAGTGGTGGAGTGAGGTTTGTGAATAATCGTCACCCGATTTTGTACATATAGATGAAAACCCATAATATGAGTGCATATCAGCTATTATAAATTCTTGGACGAACATTATCTTTACGGATGCCCATCAAGTATTAATTTAAGTTAAAGGGTGAGTGTTTTTAGGAATAACAAATTACATGGTCTTCATTTTTTACATATTCTCCTCCTTTCTCAATTTTCGAGATTCTTTTCTTCTGCCATGATTTAATTCCTATTCCAACGATGAGACCAGATGCTAATGCGGTCAATATCAAGTGCATGCTCTAATGAACTTTGGACTTACTTTCTTTAGTCTGTTAATTTTCGTCAATTTCTTCACTGCTTTGAATTAACTTATCATGCCAAAATACATTGAGAAGGTAAAATGCACATCTTGAAATCAATGATTTCACTAGAAAAATTCACATTGCTTAACTAAAAAAATCTATTTAGAAGCCCTTATAATTTCAATTAATTGAAAATGACCATGTTTAATTTGTATGCTTTCTGAGGACCATTCGCAGAGCAGAGCCGCAATTGTCGAGCTCTTAAAGAATCATCATGCAACACTCAGAAAGTAGCCAAAATTTTCAACATATACATTCGAGTTATGATCATCATGCAACTTTGTAGTAGTCGACCAACCGAAACTGCATCAAGAGATTAGTGTTCAACAAGCTTTTAGAAGAATTTGCTGAAGAAATGGTAAAGCTAAAGATGAATTGTCAACATTGGCATTCGAATATGATCCTAAAAAAATGAAATTTATACATTTTTATGTTCTCATTTTGTAATATATCTGCCACGTAATTAATGAACTCAGCGAGTACAACTATACTTCCTTTTCCCCCATAACATTTTTATATAAAAACTGTTCAACAATTCTATTACTATACATTTGAGATTTCTTTTTTTCTTCCTCAGACGTTTCACCTCGTTGATCAAAAGATGTATCCAAGGGTTCTTCCAGTCACAAACTTACTTTTATCGATGCTGCTCTTTTCTTACCTCTGACTATTGCTTAAAAATTTACGGACGAAATTGTTACCTATAGCTCGGATAGAAATATGAGGACTCATGCACTTAGCCGTCTTCCACAATTTTATTCTGAAAGTGCGGAATAATAATCGATGAATGCTCTAAAAGAAGGTGAATAAAGATTTAAAATCGATCTTTTTAATACAACCAATCAGAATACATGTCACAAATAATAAAAGCGATAATAAAGATTATACAATATAGTAAACTAAGTTATAAAGAAGATTAACCAGACAACACAAATGTTTTATAGAGGTTCCTCAAATTAGGGTACGTACTCTCTTCTACCACTTTGTAGGAATTCACTAAACAGTGCTGAGTCTTTTAATAAGCAGACTCTTAGAACCACTAATGAATCTTTTGATAAGGAGAGTCTTAGAACCATTAAATTCTTTTAAAGAGGGATTATTAAGACTCTTTCACCGAATCATTTAAAGTGAGAGTCTTAAAGCACTATCATTGAATCATGTAAGCAGAGATTCTTGTAGAAAGGAAGAAGACGGAACAACAATCAACATCTTCTTTTTCTTTTCTCGAAGGCTTGCAGCAGAATGCCCATTTCAAATTGAGAGAGAAGAATAAAAAGAAGAATTAGAGACTCGGATAGAAATGAGTCATTCTTAAGACCGTGTGTGAGAAGAGAAGAAGACAATCTTTCTTTTCCAATCCTTTGAATTAGTCGTTTAATTTTTCTCGGTTTGAATCTTCTCTATATATTGGATTCCATATGAATTAGTACTTTCCTTTTCCTTTTAGATTTGATATAACTTCTTTCTTTAAGAGGAACACCGATGGCTAGATTTGAACTGCAATCACGACCTTAATCTGCTCGTTTCTTTATTTTGACATCTTTTGGAGAATTCGACGACAGAGCTTTCTCTCGACGCTTTTCCTTAGCTTTATACAACATTCAATACTACTAGCTTTTATTGTATATAATGTACAAATAAAAGTCTATCTATACATTTTATAAGACTGATAGATACCCCTTAATCCGAGCCCCGGATAGCCAAAGCACCCGCCTCATTTGGTGAAGGACATGAGGGTGCAAATAGTGAAATCCACCAATATGGGGTGCAAATAGTGAATTCCATCATCATGCAGTGCAAATAGTAAAATCCTCCAACATATGGGTGCAAATAGTGACTTCACTCATCGTGCTGTGCAGATAGTCAAATCTCACAACATGAGAGTGCAAATAGTAAAATTCTCCAACATGGGGGTGCAAATAGTGAATTCCCCCATCGTGCGGTGTTGATAGTAAAATCTCACAACATGGGGGTGCAAATTGTAAAATCCTTCAACATGAGGTGCAAATAGTGAATTCCCTTATCGTGCGGGGCAAATAGTAAAATCCTCCAATATGGGGGTGCAAATAGTGAATTCCCTCATCGTGTGGTGCAGATAGTAAAATCTCACAACATGTGGGTGCAAATAGTAAAATCCTCCAACATGGGGTGCAAATAGTGAATTCCCTCATCATGCGGTGCAAATAGTAAAATCCTCCAACATGGGGGCAAATAGTGAATTCTCACGTCGTGCGGTGCAAATAGTAAAATCCTCTATCATGGGGGTGCAAATAGTAAATTCCTCCAAACAGGTGTGCGTATAGCACATAAATTGGTTATGGTGTGCGGGTAGCCGCATAACCACCATAACCACCGTAACCGCCCACTATGGGTGGGTGTAAATGTCTAGAATCATATCGGGTTGTGTATAGAATAATACTGGAATAATATGTGTTTCAAACCATATAAGCCCGGCCTGCGCATAACAATTATGGTGGTTACGGTCTGCGAATAACCAAATCACTACTGTAACCACCTCTGGGGACTATAGATAGAATCCCATGGCTTCACCTTTTTTCATCCTTTTCTCCTCCTCCTTCATCTTCCTCTTGAAGACCTCCCTCCTCTTCGAAGCCGCCCTTGAAGGAACCTTCAAGCACTTCGAAGACGAACGAAGATCTTCATTCTCCTTCGAAGATCTACTTCGAAGATCTCCTTCATCTTCGAAGATCTCCTTCCTCTTCCTCTTGAAGATCTCCTTCATCTTCGAAGACTCCCTTGAAGAATCTTCAAGAACTTTGAAGACGGACGAAGATCTTCATCCTCCTTTGAAGATCTCCCTCGCCTTCGAAGACTCCTTAGAAGATCTTCGAGCACGTTGAAGATCCTTCGAAGGCCTTCTTCTGTTCTCAAGACCGCTCCAAGCGCTCCGCTGTGCGCTCCTCTCCAAGCGCGCTTCTGTGCGCTCCGCTCCAAGCGCGCCTCCGGGCGCTCCGCTCTCAAGACCGAAAAGCGCGCCTCCGTGTGCTTTGCTCTCAAGATCGCTCCAAGCACACCCCCCACATACACATCAACAAGCGTGCCATTACAACATTAAAGTTCTGTTCTCTCTTCGCGGGTACCTTCTGTGATTATGCGACCGTGCGGTCAGGCGATCAAGAAGTGCGAACAGGTTTTTTTTAGTAGCTCAATAAGTGAGCAGCTCGCGCGGTCTGAGTTGGCGGTCTGGCAGGCAGCAGGTTAATTACCATGTGCTTTTCACGCGGTCTCGGTGGTTGCGTGCGATTTGACCATCTCAGTGGTCTCTGGCGTTCTCAGTTTTGCTGTTCACCAGCTATTTGTTTGTCTCTGTTGTCTCTCCATGTATTCTGATGAATCATGTCTCATCATGTATACCTCGCATTGTAAAGAGATAGATTAATTCAAGATCGTTTTCTCGTCTTTTGTTGCTGGTTACTTAACTTGGAATGGTTATAGTGTTCTTGCGCTTGGTTCCCGCTTCTAAGATTTTTTACTTTGGTATCTGAGCGGAAATCTATCTCTAGATACCAGAGCTAGGAAATTTTCAACAGAAGTAAAGTACAGCATGAGCCTTCATGGCCACTCGAGGCACGTAGGTGACGTTGAACTCACTGAGCTCTACTGACCACTTGACCAGTCTTCCGGAGTGCTATACTCCTTCTAGGATTTTGCGGAGATGGTGATCAGTCACCACCTTGATCGGATGAGCTTGCTAATAGGGTCGAAGTCTTCGGGCTGAAACTATCAAGGCAAACACCAGTTTCTCCAAGATGGGGTATCGTAGTTCGGCCTTCCGCAGGACCCGACTCACGTAGTAATTGGGGAGTTGCCTTTTTCCTTCCTCGCGGACCAAAACCGAACTCACCGCTTCAGCTCTTACCCCGATGTACAAGAAGAGGTTATCTCCCTCCCTAGGTCGTCCTTGCAACAAGGGTGCCTGCACCAGCTGGAACTTCAAGCTCTCGAAGGCATCTTGGCACTCCGCCGACCATTCAAATTTCTTGTTATCTCGGAGTGTCTTAAAGAACGGTGAGCACTTTTCCCCAGCTCTTGACAGGAACCTACTCAGTCCTGCTAATTGACCTGTTAGGCGTTGCACTTCCTTGACGTTCCTAGGCGCTTCCATCTCCATAATCGCCTTGACCTTGTCCGGATTTGGTTCCACTCCCGCCGGGGTCAAGAGGTGAACCAAGAAGTTCCTCTTCCCTGCACCGAAAATGCACTTGGTCGGGTTCAACCTCATTTTATATTTTCGGAGTGTGGTGAAGGTTTCTTCCAGGTCACGGAGGTGCTCCTATACACTCATACTCTTTACTATGCGGTCATCGACATATACTTCCAGGTTTCGCCCCTTCTGCTCCTTGAACACCTTATCCATTATTCGTTGATAGGTAGCTCCTACATTCTTAAGCCCGAAAGGCATCATTTTGTAACAATAGCATCCGTCGTTGGTAATGGAAGATACGTTTTTATGTCTGGAGGGTGCATGCAAAATTTGGTGATAGCCAGAAAAAGCAACTAAAAAACTCATGACAGAGAATCCGATGGCCGAATCTACTAGCTCATCGATTCTAGACAGGGGGTAGCAATCCTTGGGGCAAACTTTATTAAGAAGAGAGAAGTCGATACATATGCGCCATTTTCCGCCCACCTTTTTCACCATTACAACATTGGAGACCCAGCCTGGGTAATGGATCTTCGACACAAACCCCGCCTCTAGAAACTTCCTGACCTCTTCTCTAATGGGCTCAGTTAGGGTAGTGGCGGTCACCCTCTTCTTCTGCTGGATGGGGTGAACTCCCCTGTCTAAGTTGAGATGATGACAGGCGACGTTTGCATCAATGCACGACATGTCTGCTGCGCTCCACGCGAAGACATCCGCGTTCTCCTGGATGCAGGACTGGATCTTCTCTTTATCTCCTTCCTCTAGCTCCCTGCTGATTTTCACCTTCCTTGGCCTCCCGCCTTCAGATAAAATCTCCTTCTCTTCCACCTCCTCGGCCGCCTCCAGCCTTGCCATCTACTCTATCACCTGATCCATCACCTCGGCTTGCTCCTTCCAGCTGATGGTTTTGACAACATTTAGATTGCATTGCCTCGCCACCTTGGGATCGCTTCGGATCCTGATCTGAAACCCCCCTTGGTTATACTTCAGACACTGGTGGTAGGAGAAGGGCACGCACTTGTAGGCACTGATGAGTGGCCTGCCAAAGATGGCATTGTAGCTACTGGGGGCGTCGACAATGATGAATCTGTAGCATTTGGTGGTTCCCCCGGGTCACGACCAACTCCACTCCTCCTTTTACCTCCTTCCTTTCTCCCGAGAAGCCGAAAAGCGTCCCCTCCGTCACGATGACCCTCTTCTCTTCCACCTTCATCACGTCAAACGCCTTCTTGAACACCACATTGATGGAGCTCCTATTGTCCACCAGGATGCAGGAAACCATGTAGTTTTCCACGGCGGCCTTGATCACCACCACGTCGTAGAAGGGATTCTCGTTGCCCAACATATCCTCCTCCGAAAAGGTAATCTCCCCTATCGGTGGTGGAATCTGAGTTGTTGAGTCCACGCTCCTCCGGTACACGACATGAAGACTCCCCATCTGGGTTGCCTCCAACCCTGCTCTTCCGTGGTTGATGTCTATCCCTCCATGAGCTCCGAGATCTCCCTGATATCCACATCTTATTGGGCGGCGACTCCCCCCCATTTCTTTGCACTCCTCCTCCATCTTGCTCCTGCCGCCCCTCCTGGGCCCCTCCTGCTCCTCTTCTCAGCTCTAGGAATTCGGGGCCTGTATCCATTGCATGACTCCCCCCACCTGATGGAAGTCGCAATAAGGCATTGCCCGATGTTCCTCCTCACCTCGAGGCTGTCGTGGTCTCGCTCCTCGACCACGTCCTCGTCCTCGCCTGATGACGTTTGCCTCCCGGGGAGACGCCTGGTTCTGCCTCCTCTGCCCTTGCCTTTGGTCGGGGGAATGACAACGGTCCTAGCGCTCAGGGGAAAACCTTCTTCCTTACCTCCCAGGGTAACCTCCTCCTGCGGGTCTCTAGGCCGATCTATTTGGCGGGGCCTGGAACCTCCTCTCCTGATCCCGTTGATCTCTGTTCTCTCGAAACCCTCTCCCTTCTTGCCTCCTCGGCTTTTCCTTCTTCTTGGCCTCCTGTCTGCTGACGTCAGCTTCCTTCTTCTCCCCTCCACCCTCCAGTCTGGCTAGCTTGGCCACGAACTCCAGGCTTATCGCCTCTCCTTCGATCTGCCTCGCGGCCCGATCGATCAGTTCCTCGAACGACATGGGAGGATTACGGGTGATAATCTCCATCTTGAAGAATCCTGGTTGCAGTCCGAACTTGAACGCCAACATCAGAGTGTGCCTCGGGACCTCGTGAACTAGGAGGATTTCTTCTTGGAAGCGATCAACGTACGCCCGCAGCATCTCTTGCGGCCCTTGCTTGATAAGGAAAAGGGCATCCGAGCCCTTTTTCCTTTTCTTGGAGGTGGAGAAACGAAGCAGAAAGCCTCTGTGCAGGTCCTCGAAGCAGTAGATGCTGCCTGCTGGCATTTGGTCGAAGCAGTTCTGAGCTTTCCCTTTGAAGGTTATGGCGAACAGTCGGCACTTAAAGGCATCCGTCATTTGCTTGATGGAGACCACGTCCTCGAACCATTGCAGGTGCTGGATGTGGTCATCTTTTCCGGAGTAAAAACTCATTGCGGGCTCTGTGAACCCCTCAGGAACAAGGGCGGTCAGTACCAACTCATAGAAGGGACTGGGCGGCGCGAGTTGGCGAGTCGAGCAAATCCGATCGTACTCCCATTCAGAGTGGCGAGTTTCGGTCGGACTCGCGAAGAGTACTCGAGCGCGAAGCGACTGGTCCCCGTCTTCAGAGAATCCTTCTTCGTTGGGGCACCGACTCGGTCCTACATCGGCGGGCGAGGCGACTGCGACTAGAGAGGACTCCGCCGTCGCCTCGGCGCGAGGTACGAGTAGCCCCCAGATAGTGTCCTCCATCGACCTCCTGAACTCCACGAAGTCACTCTTGGTCACGAACTCGCCCATAGGCGGCGAGTTCCCCTGGCCGGTTCCCGGCTCGCCATGTTGAGCCATGAGATCATCAGATGAAATTTTCTCCTCTTGCTACAGTCCACGCTCACTGCACCAAAAATGTTGGAACCCGGATACCGGTCCAACTATGTTCGAGACTTGGGGAGTAGCTTGAGTTACTTCTCTTTTCGTCAGATCCCTAGGATTGAGCATTTCGAGCTGAGTACCGACCCTCACAGATTGGTAGGTAATTGCCTAAGAATGACCCACTGGCTGCAGCGAGGAGGTCCCGTCACTAACCCAAAAATCTTACTTGATTTCTCCTCCCAAAAATCAAAGGCTGAGCCTGTCTCAGATAGCACAAGGATGCAAGGAAGAAAACTCAAGCTCTCTTGGGGGTTGATCCGTGCTGATCTGAGACATAATGAATCCTATTTATAGGCAAATTCTTCCAAGGATAAAATTGTCCTAAAGGCCTGCGGATAGCTCCTTCTGTCTTAACCAAATTGCTATATGCATGCATTTTAAAATGGTCTGCGAACAGCTCCTCGCGCCTTTTCATAAATACTAATCGCAGCTCCTACTCGCCGAGGGCGAGTTCTAAAGGAGCGAGCTCGCCTGAGGCCAGGCCAGGCTCGCCACGCCCTGGACGAGAAGGAGCTTTGTGGTCCCAACTCCCAAGTCTTAATATATTTTTATAATGTGCCTATTTCCCAAGTCTTTTTATAATTAAAAAAAAAAAAAAAAAAAAACCAAAGCAGCAACGACGAACACACAAAAAGAAAACCCAAAGCTGTGACGACCCACGCAGCTACACGATACGCTGTTGGTGACGGACAACAAGTGCTCATGCGTTGACTTTTTCATTATACAGTATATAAGATCATAGAAAAATTACGCATTTGATGCTGAATATGCTTGTAATTAGCTTCTTGATTCTGAACCCATGACATTTGAAATTTTTGTAAAAAAAATTCAGGGTGGAATGGATGATTCAGATAAATAAGAGCCAATAGTGGAGCTGACCAAAAAGTGCCACATCATCAAATATTCTACTATTAATTACCCAACGCCATTTTCATTAACTTAATATTTTTTTTTCATTTTCCGAAGATTTGATTTATGTTTAAATACTCCTCTTATAATTAGTCATATTTTGATTATTTTCTAGCGGGGTAAAAATCATACGAGTCCATCGGGTTTAAATTAAGAGAATTTTAACTGATATACACTCGTTTATATAAGTTTTTGGGGGTGCGTTTAGCCGCATCACCTTGAGAGTGGAGTTAGTTGGGGGTGCTAACTCACATGACAATGGGAGTGGGGAATAAACCGTCACAATCATCGCTCGTCGAAACCCTCTTATGCAACAGCGTAGCCACACCCTGCCACAGTCGGACGAGACCACACCCCGCATTGTGGGGGCGGTCGAAAGCGCATCCCGCATAGTGGGTGGGGGTGGGGGGCGAAAGCGCACTCCACATAGTGGGGTACGTCCGGCGCCGTGTCCCCCTTAGGGTGTGCGGTCTGCGTCGTGCCCCCCCCCCCCCCCCCCCCCCCCGGGGGGGGGGGGCACCGGAATGCAAGCATCCCTCCTTTTCAGGAGGGTACGCCTTCCCGTCTTGAGAGGCGCGGGCTCAAGCAGGCGCGCGCAATTGCATCCTTGGCCTTCCGCCCGCGAAACAAGCTAAGTACTCCTACATTCATCACGCGCTCAGAACGCTCTCGTGTTCGTTGCATGTGCGCTCAGAACACCCTCGTGTTCTTTACACGCTCAGAACACTTCCGTGTTCGTTGCGTGCTCAGAACGCTTCCACGTTCACGACACACGTGGTAGTTAACCTTTACCAATTTCCCAGATTGCAGGTCCAATTCACTTCGCTCAACGTCGTTAACGAAACTGCCCAAGCTGACCGAACTGCCCCGGGGGGCAAGACCAGAATATCCCAAAAGTGGCTATCTGTGTGCTCTAAATCGACCAACGTGATTCGCCCGTCAGGTGGTTACGACGATGAAATGACTAGGCTACCCCTGCCCAAGGCTATAAAAGGAGCATAGGCCATTCATTTCAAGATACCTTGTCATCGACGGCTGAGAGAGCTCCTTTGAAGATTTCCTTGGAATTCTCCTTCGGCGCTTGAAGATTTTCTTCGATCTTCAAAGATCTTCTTCGAATCTTCGAAGACCTCCTTCGAGCCTTCGAAGGTCTCCTTCGTGCCTTTGGAGATTTTCCTTCGCTTCAGAAGATAGTCTTCTAAGCGGGTTGAGAATCTTTCAAACTACGAAAAGCGACTCGAGAATCTCGCTTTCGTCCCCAGAAAAATACTTAGTCTCTCGAGAGATGGCATGTCACCCTTGAGGGTTTTTTTCTCTGCCATTGTAATGAGCAGCGGTCTGTCGCGCTCGAGTTCTCAGCTTTCAATTGTAACGAACCAGAAGATAGTGGAATTTGGTCGGCACAGCTCCAACCGCGTAGTTTTTCACCCTTTCCAGGTTTTCCACGATAAAAAATGTTCTTGTCATTTAGTAACTATCTCATTGACTGTTTGCGCTCTTGGCTCGCTCGTGAGCTAAGTTGGTTCAATTCAACTGGTCTACCAGAGCGTCGAGTGACCCGCAATAGTTTGGTGCCGTTTGTAGGAACTTCTGTCGCGCTCGAGTTCTCAACTTTCAATTGTAACGAACCAGAAGATAGTGGAATTTGGTCGGCACAGCTCCAACCGCGTAGTTTTTCACCCTTTCCAGGTTTTCCACGATAAAAAATGTTCTTGTCATTTATTAACTATCTCATTGACTGTTTGTGCTCTTGGCTCGCTCGTGAGCTAAGTTGGTTCAATTCAACTGGCCTACCAGAGCGTCGAGTGACCCGCAATAGTTTGGTGTCGTTTGTGGGAACTTCTGTCGCGCTCGAGTTCTCAACTTTCAATTGTAACGAACCAGAAGATAGTGGAATTTGGTCGGCACAGCTCCAACCGCGTAGTTTTTCACCCTTTCCAGGTTTTCCACGATAAAAAATGTGCTTGTCATTTAGTAACTATCTCATTGACTGATTGCGCTCTTGGCTCGCTCGTGAGCTAAGTTGGTTCAATTCAACTGGTCTACCAGAGCGTCGAGTGACCCGCAATAGTTTGGTGTCGTTTGTGGGAACCGAGTTCCTGGTTACAAATAGAAGCAATCTCCCCAAAAGACCGGTAAGGATGGATACTCACCCGACCGTTTCAGACACGGGCATTTCTTCTCTCCCCGCAAATTCAAAAAGGGGTGCTCTCATCATCACACCTATCCTACCTCAACGACCCGACATCGCCGACAAATAAATGCCTCTGACAACAGAGCAAGTTCTCGACAACGATGTGCTCCAGTCTAGTCAATCCCCCCTGTCAAAGCAGATTTTGACATATCCAGTTCTACTTTGGCTCAAGCCCCCCCCCCCCCCCCCCCCCCCCCCCCCGTTATAGGAAGTACCACATAGCAGAAAATCCGTACGAGCACGTCAACTACTTCATAACCGCGATGGAAGCATTTGGGCTCCCAGACCAGATCACTTGCAAGATTTTCCCTGCAACACTTCGTGGCGACCCTCTCAATTGGTATCAATCGCTGCCAGAAGGAATCATTCACAACTTCACCGAGCTATCCCAGTTGTTCACAGGATGGCGCGCACGAGGTCCGAGAACGGAGTGTCAGAAAATTAACTCAGACAATGAGGGAGCCTGAGAGGGACAAACTCTCCCTCTCAAAACAAACGGAGCATGACCAACGCCAGGAGGACGTCGCCACAAGATCGCACCTAGAGAATCTCCGCGGAGGTTTGGATCTCGATATACACGCAAGCATTGGGAGCCCGACATTTGAGCTGAGAAAGGCGTTTATAAGCCACCGCATATCGTTCAACATCATGTTCATGTCAACGGTGACACGACTCAAGCTTCTTGGCGGGAACCTCAAGCTCAGAGCTAGTGAAGCGGAACTTCCAGACGGAACAATAATATCCACCATAGGAAACGTCGTCCTCCCTGTGCACATAGGGATGCTTTCGGACCCTATCCAATATGAAGTCCAGCTCATTATCGCAGAAGCCGATTCACCATATGACATAATATTCAGGAGCATCCTGCTCGACACACTTCAACATGACACCTCCATTGCGGGCCGTATGGTGAGCAAAGGAAAGATCCTTCAGGACTCCGTCTGTCATATCAGCAACACGACGGCCGGTGTGCCTTGGGTTAGCCACGGACCCCTACAAAGCTTGCATCCCAAGAAGCGTTGCTCAGAGAAAAGCCGCATAGTACCAGCGTCGACCGTAGAAACCGATCACTCAATATCAACCAGTCCGCCGCAACTCAAAACCATGGGTCGGAAGAGGAAGGGACAACGACCAATCACTGAGGTCAGTCGGCCTAACCAGAGCCAACCAGACAGTTCGCGCCTAGAGATGATGAACCAGAAAACCCGGGTCTACACCCCGTTAAATGCCTCTTGCGAGCATATCCTATCTGTAATCTACAACCGCAGGATTGTTAAATGGTCAGGGCCGTTCCCTCGTAATTTAGGGAATCTATCCCAGTTTTGCAAGTTTCACCGGGGTCGAGGACACCATACAAATCTGTGTCTGTGCTTAAAGGATGAGATCGAGCGCCTTGTCCAGCTGGGGCACCTAAAGACCTTTCGCAGAACAATTCAGAAGCAGGAAACTCGGGAAGAGGCCACTCAAGACCAGTCATTGGAGTGACCTGGGTCGAAGTTACCGCTGCATGTCATGACAAAGACTCAAGAAAACTCATCTAAGCGTTGAACAGAGAGACAAAGAGTCGAGAAGAAAAGCTCTACGTTATCTACATTTCTCTTTGCTTATATTTCAAAACTATCAGTAGTTCAAAACTCGCAAGTTCATACTTGCACATGTATTTGAATTTGCTTCGATTAAGTATAACTTGTTCTGTTTGCTCCTAACCCTATCACCACAGGAAAAATTATGGGGGCCGTTCCCCTTGTAACCGTAAGGGACTGTCCCTCGCACGTTTACCAGCGGTTTGAAAACTAACGTTCTTCATCGCCAATTCTGGGGCTCGTTCCCCCTGTAACCGTAAGGGCTTGTCCCTCGCACGGTTACCAGCGGTTTGAAGACTAACGCACTTCACCGCCAATTTGGGGCCCGTTCGCCCTGTAACCGTAAGGGTCTGTCCCTCGCACGGTTACCAGCGGTTTGAAGACTAACACTCTTCACCGCCAACTCTGGGGCTCGTTCCCCCTATAACCGTAAGGGCATGTCTCTCGTGCGATTACCGGCGGTTCGAAGACTAACGCTCTTCACTGCCAACTCCGGGGCTCGTTCCCCTGTGACCGTAAGGGTACTCTGTCCCTCACACGGTTACCTTCAGTTTGAAGATCAATGCTCTTCACCGTCAACTTCGTAACCAGACCCCTAATGAACACACAAGAAATGGCCAGAGCAAAGAATTATCAAGTACACGAAAGAGCAAATACTATATAAAGTGCTAAAATCTCCAAATACAATGGTATCACTACGACGCTATACACAACTTAACAAGACCACAAAATGAGAAAACAAAAACAACGAGACGTAAATGGAAAGTGTAGCAAATATAAATATCAATCCTTGCCCGCATCAGGACGATCCTCCTCTGAGAAGTCCCCAGCTCCAAGCCCAACAATACCACACATGAACTTCCTCTCCATCATGCTAAGAGTCTTTTGGACGACTCTTTAGAAGGCGACCTCACTCTCATCCTCTATCAAGGGATAGACCTCCTTGCTCATGATCTCAACACGAATCTCCTCTGTGATCTGGAATCGCTCCTCCACAAAGGAAAGAAAGTCATTATACTCAGCGACCCCCGTAACCTTGATCTCCTCGACGCTCTGCTCCGCGGATGCCAACCTGTCCACCTCGCTTCTCATGAAGCCAAACTATCCTTCCAGGCAGAATATCTCGCCTTGAGCCTTCAATAGCTGGCGAAGGGCATCCTGAGCAAGCGCCTTGTCACCATCGTATTCCTCTCGCATTTTCTCAACCTCCGCTTGGGATGAAGAAACGCCCGACTCCAGTTGTCCGATGCGGGAAGAATCCCGGTCCCTCCTCTTCTTGGAATCAGATAAGGCACTCTTCGCTGCGCCCAACTCTTCCTGAAGGACGAAGTAACCATCCTTGAGGCCCACGTAAAATTCATTCCATGTGTGGGCGTCACTGTTCAAAACACAGGTCTGCAAAGAAAAGTAAGCGATTAGAAAATATAACTCCAATAAGAATGGGAGAGCAGAAACGAGAGTAAAGATAAGTATGCTTACCGCGGAAGTCATCGCCTGAAGTGAGGAAGAGACTCGCCTCGCTGTCTTCAAAGGAGGAGGCGGCGACAAATCCTCCTGCGGAACCTAATTGGCGACAGGAGTCGCCAGGATCTCAACCTCCGGGTCAGCCAGAGGCAATTAATTCTGATTCCCGATTACTAGGACAAACCTCGTGATCATGGCTCCTCGGAGCAAAAGTAGCGGAACCCGAACCATTGCCCCCATTCTTGAAAACATTCTTTCTCTTCTTACCCCAGACTAAGGGAACGACAGCTGCACGCTCGACATCCCAGGAAATCCCTACTGAAAGCAACATGCTCTCCTCTACACAACTAGCAACACAATATAGGGCTTTCGCCAACCCTTCTCGATCCAGAAAGCCAGAAATGGGCAAGAAGTTGTTCTCCTCGCCCGTCTGGCGACGACAACGGCCAGGGAGATCACTCCAAAGCTCGGGCAACTCCCAACAGTACCGAACGTACCCATTAAGGGTGTTCCCGTGGCGGTAATCATTCTTCTCTCCAAAACGGAACCACCTTTTGTTGCTGCAAATCTCAACACGACCGCCTGGATCAGTGAAGACTTCACACCAATCCTTAAAAATTTCCACAGTAAATCACGCGTCGTGCTTCCAGAAGAGCACTATCATCACCATAATCCTCGTCATGCCAGCTGGGGTAAACTGAGAAATCGGCACTCCACAAAACCGGAACACCTCAATGGCCTCATCCGAAGGAGGAAAACGGAACCCGGACTTCAAGCAACTCTCCCAAGGAGTTATGAAGCCGGGTCGGAGGGTTCTGAGCACACTCCTCCTCTCGGGGAATCTTCACTTCAAAGCTCGAGGGCAACCCCAAGCGCTTCCGCTACATATCGATCTGCGCACTATCAAGGGTGGAGTGCTGTCGCATCGGCCTCGATTGACCGCTCCATTTTGAAGCCATAAATAACAAAGGAAAAAATATATAAGCGCACTTAGCGAGAGCCGCGCGATGAATCACCAAACAAACACGCGCACCACAGGGAACGAAGAGCCCAAACGTGCACGCTTTAGTCTAACTCCGTCAACCTGCACCAAACCACACGTGCCCAGTTGAGAGCGTCGTCCAAAAGCCCGACCGCACGCATGCCACCCACGCCGCGACCGAACATCTGCCGCTCACGCACACACGTGTTGGCTAAGCGTTAGCCGCGCGCCGGACAGGCACCGACCACATGCACGCGGCCCGCACACCGGCCAAGCAGCGACCGCATGCCGGCCGCGCACCGGCCGCGCGCGAGTAGTCCGTGCACCGACCGTGTGCGCAGCATCCCCGCCGGTCGAACAAGCGCCGGCTAGCCACAACATGTGCCGCAACAAGCGCCGCAACAAGCGCCGACCGAACAAGCGCCGCAACAAGTCCCCTCAGCTCACAAGCCGGCAAGCGCCGACTAGCCGCGTGCCGTCCGCACCACGACCGAGCACCGGAAGTCCGCGCAAGTGCCGCTCGCACCCCTCCCAACCGCCGGCCGCATGCATTCCGCCCGTAGTCTGGCCTAGCGCCTTGGCCCAATTTCCCTCTTTTTCCATTTCTCATACAAAATTGGAGAAGTGCTTACCTCCGGCATAGCGTAACTCGCGTCCCGTGCACTAAAATCTTCAACTCACCGCAAAGAATATAGAAAAACCTTCAAACTCCTTCAAGCGGCAAACTGGACTTTGAAGGTTTGGGGGGCAAATGCTATGCACTTGTTTATATAACTCTCTGGGGGTGCGTTTAGCCGCACCTCCACCTTGAGAGTGGAGTTAGTGGGGTGTACTATCTCCTATGACAATGTGAGTGGGAATAAACCACCACAACCTTCAATCGTCGGAGCAGGCGCGCACAATTGCATCCTTGGCCTTCCGCCCACGAAACAAGCTAAGTACTCCTACATTCAACACTCGCTCACAACACTCTCGTGTTCGTTGCGCGCTAAGGACATCATCGTGTTCGTTGCAAACTCAGAATGCTTCCGTGTTCGTTGCGCACTCATAACGCTTCCACGTCCGCGACACGCGCGATTGTTAACCTTTCCCAATTTCCTAGATTGCAGGTTCAGTTCACTTCGCTCAACGCTGTCAACGAAGCTGCCCAAACTGCCCAAGCTGACCGAACTGGCCGGAGGCACAACTCCGACCGCGTGGTTTTTCACTCTTTTCGGATTTTCCACTATAAAAAGTGTTGTCATTTAGTAACTCTCTCATTGACTGTTTGCACGCTCGGCTCGCTCCTAAAATTGTAAATTGTATCAATAAAGTTCTCCAAGTTCTCATGTAGAGAATTTTTTAGCCAAAAAATCATGGGGTGGAGCTGGAGAAATCACTGCAGCGGGGAGGTATGCTAGGGGTGTGTTTGAAATCGAACGACTGAAAACATGATAGACAGATCCAGTGGTGAGGATTTGAGCGGTCCACCAAAGTTACATCATAATTCCTAAAATTGTAAATTGTATCGATAAAGTTCTCCAAGTTCTCATGTAGAGAATTTTTTAGCCAAAAAATCATGGGGTGGAGCTGGAGAAATCACTGCAGCTGGGAGGTATGCTAGGGGTGTGTTTGAAATCGAACGACTGAAAACATGATAGACAGATCCAGTGGTGAGGATTTGAGCGGTCCACCAAAGTTACATCATAATTCCTAAAATTGTAAATTGTATCAATAAAGTTCTCCAAGTTCTCATGTAGAGAATTTTTTAGCCAAAAAATCATGGGGTGGAGCTGGAGAAATCACTGCAGCGGGGAGGTATGCTAGGGGTGTGTTTGAAATCGAACGACTGAAAAAATGATAGACAGATCCAGTGGTGAGGATTTGAGCGGTCCACCAAAGTTACATCATGATACTCAAATTTTTTTTCTTTATATATAGTATAGATTAATAGTAACAAGTATTTTTGGTCACATAAAAGGTTAAAAAAATTAATGACTATATAAATTTTTTGTTATTATTTTTTCATTTATAATGACTAAAGTATTTTGTCACTATTTTTTTCATTTATAAGGGTTGACTTGAAAGTATGGCGACTTTAGATGCCATCGAGGAGCGACTTGCAGGATAAGAAACCATCGAACTCTTAACGAGAAGACATGGGTTGTGGTTTTCTGGGAAAGGTAGGGGTGCTAACCTAATTCATAGATGTGAGTCGGAGAGTTCACGTTGGAGAGAAGGAAATTGATGTGCGAGGAACTACCTGAAGAATGTCGGCGAGGACTAACTTGAAGGAATCCGACGAGGATCCACTCGAGATGCCGCCGAGGAGCGACTTGCAGGAGACAGAACCATTGAAACTCAAATGAGACGGTGGGGGTTGTGACTTTCTAGAAAAGGTGGGACGCTAATAACCTAGCCGAGCATTGTCATTAATTATAATTTTTTTAATAGTGAATTATATTTAGGAGGAAAGTTTTGAAATTATTTCATTTGGGAGGGAAAGGGGGAGAGCTAACATAGCCGAAGTTAATCAGCTTAGTTTATATGCTTAATACTATTTTATTATAAAATGACTTTCATTTAGGAGAGTAATGATTTTAATTTTGATGACTAGTGACAAATTTTTTTGGTACTAAATAAATAATTTAGTGACTAAATTATTTTTTGTCACTAATACTTTAGAAAGTTTACTTTAGTGGCCGAACTTATATTTCATCATTAAAGATGTCTTTAGTGACCAAACTTTTATTTCATCACTAAATAAGTGTTTTTAGTGACGAAATATATTTCATCATTAAAGAGGTGCATGTCTTTAATGACAAAATATATTTTGTCACTAAAAATCAATTTTTTTGTAGTGAAGTGGAGATGGCGGAGGAAAGGAATTTGATAAATTGAATGGAACTTCAGCATCAGCAAATGAATTAATTTTTGGAGCAAGGGATGGTGCAATTTCTATGGCAAACTCGATAGGTTGTGCCTTCTCAAGAGCAGTCTCATGTATCACCTTTACTGAGACTGTCATGATTTGCAACTGCACCTTAGAAATTGCATCATGCGAGGAACTTTTACACATGAGGACTTTTCCTACTATATCAGCTGGAAACTTCTGAAACTTCTATTTCCTTAATATTCGTCGGCTTTATTCCTCTGTAGTTCATAATGAGAAAAGTCTTCTTGACATCCTCATCCGTGATATCCTCATTTAGCGCATTCTTGTTTAACTCAAACTTTTCTGATATACTATCACAGGGCCGAGGTCGCCCAGGGGGTGACCTCACAGGGCGCGAGGTCGCCCAGGGGGGCGACCTCCTCACGGGGGAGGTCGCCCAAGGGGCGACCTCACAGGGCGCGAGGTCGCCCAGGGGGGCGACCTCCTCACGGGGGAGGTCGCCCAAGGGGCGACCTCTCTCACGGGGGAGGTCGCCCAAGGGGCGACCTCCCAGGGAGCGAGGTCGCCCAGGGGGGCGACCTCCTCACGGGGGAGGTCGCCCAGGGGGGAGACCTCCTCACGAGGGAGGTCGCCCAAGGGGCGACCTCACAGGGCCGAGGTCGCCCAGGGGGGCGACCTCCTCACGGGGGAGGTCGCCCAAGGGGCGACCTCACAGGGCGTGAGGTCGCCCAGGGGGGCGACCTCCTCACGGGGGAGGTCGCCCAAGGGGCGACCTCACAGGGTCGAGGTCGCCCAGGGGGGCGACCTCCTCACGGGGGAGGTCGCCCAAGGGGCAACCTCACAGGGCCGAGGTCGCCCAAGGGGGCGACCTCCTCACGGGGGAGGTCGCCCAAGGGGCGACCTCACAAGGCGCGAGGTCGCCCAGGGGGGCGACCTCCTCACGGGGGAGGTCGCCCAAGGGGCGACCTCACAGGAGAGGAGTCGTGCGGGGTGCGACCTTCTAGCTAGATCGCGCGAAGCTCGACCCCTACGAGGCGCGAAAGCGAGACAACCCGGGCGATATGAGACCGCCAGGGCTCGGGCAGCAACCTTGAGGTGATCGTCGATTTCTGGGTAAACACTCTGAGCCTTTCATTACTATGTGAATGTCTCTCTCATTTTCCAGATTAAGAGAGTTGTGAATTTCTCTAAGTTCTTCCTCTAGAATTCGAGAGCACGAGTAGTTTGTTTAACCCTTGCGCTTCAAGCAACAAGTGAATTTCTTTAAACTTTTAATCACAGTTCTCGAAGAAATCAATGTCAATATTAAAACCACTATCAATTTTAATCTCCATTGAATACATGCAAAATGCATTAGAAAGAAACAGAAAATGAGGGAAGATGAAGGTTTTGAAAAAAATGTGGGACAGAATTTGAGTTCTTGTCCCCTATAAATATTCGTCAAGACCTAACAATACACGTCAAATTGAAGTCGGAGCATATAAGCATATGTATTCGTCATTTCCCAAATGCTTAAAATTTCATGTAAAATCATCGTCCGTTGAATAATTAAATGGCGTACATCAATTTCAGCCAAGCTGCAATTTCTATTCTCATTTACACACAAAAAAAGAGTATGCTTCATCTCAATTAGAGGTTTTGTGAAAAGATCAGCCTTCTTCTAATCTTCTGTAAAAACATGTTCTAAAGAAAATTTTTTCTTTCTCCACATTCTCTCTAATAAAATGATGTTTATCTCTATGTGCTTAGTAATGCTAGGCAACACATGATTTGACACAATAAATATTGCACTTTTGTATCACAGAAAATAAGTGTGTTGGTGAATTTACACCCATAGTCTAGCAATTGATTTTGCATTCATTGAAGTTTTGAACAACAACTTTCAGCTGAGTTGTATTTAACTTCAGCTGTTCATGTAAATATAGTTGTCTGCTTCTTGCTGAACTAGGAATATTTCCCCTAAATATTGGAAAGTTCCTGAAGTACTTTTCTTGTCTAACCTGCACCCTGCATATATAATCAGCATCTGAAAACCTATTAGTTCAAAACATGACCCAGCAGGGTACCATATACCATGCTCTAGTATCCCTTTAAGATATCTCAGTATCCTTTTGATATGGGATAAATGATATTCTTTTGGAGTAACTTGATATTAGGCACACACACACACACACACATGTTGCATAAACATAATATCAGGTCTATTTGCAATAAGATATAACAGTGAACCAATTATGACTATATATGTAGGTCTTTTGATCCACATGCTTACTAGATTCATCCTTGTCAATCACAATATTTGTGGCCATTGGGGGGGCGGGGTTATGGTGAAGGCATTTTTCATCTTAAATCTTTTAATCAGTTTTCTAGTATACTTAGACTGAGAGATGAAAATACTTTCATCATTTTGCTTAACTTGCAGTCCTAAGAAATAGGACAACTTATCCTACTGCTTATCTCAAAATTTTCTTGCATGCAAATCTGGAGGTTGCTTAACAAATACTTCTTGTTAAATTGCTTAAATTTAACAAAAGTATTTGTTTGGAGCATGTAGAAGCCGCTTTAGTTTTGATTAAATTGCTTTTGAGATGATGTGTTTAGACTCGTGTAGCTTGAGTATGGTGAAATAATTTATTACAAAACATTACTAAGTTTATACATCTTTAATTTTATTTTGAATTTATTATGGATCTTAATAATTATTACTGGTTTTATAAATTTTATTAGTGATATTGTTTTAAATTAGATTAATATTGATATACTAATATATTTTAGAAGTTATTTTAATATATTATTTATATATTACTTTATAATAATAATAATAATAACTTCACGTTACATCCCTTTTCTTTAAGAGCTTTCATTTGGTACGTATGTGTATATAGCATAGGTGCGCGTGCACTTGTGATCGTCCGATCGCGAGATCCGACGGTCGGATCTTGTCTGTATTTGTGTTTAATACAGCAGTATTAAGGGAGCATTAGATCTCGACCGTCGGTTGGCGAGATCCAACGGTCGCACACAAAAAAGCACTATATACACATACCTACGAAATTATTTGGGTTTCTTTAAAACGGCTTTGAGGGAGCTCTTTTCCTGCTGCGCTAAATGGGTTGCACGCCTCCTTTTCATTTATTATGCTTGGGGATATGGCATTAGTTATTTCTATTCGTGCTTTATGTAATGAATTATGTGACCAAATGTTTTTGAGAAATTTTGGAAGAATAATCCTTGTTTCTCCATACTAAATATGTAAATATGAATAATTTTTTGGGGGAATAGGTTTGTCATGATCACAATAAATGAGAGTCAACCTTTTTTTTCCCTTATATGCTTGACATTTTTGAAAGCTACAAGGGATGACTTGCATTCCATTCAAATCATTTTAATTTCATGGAACAACGACTTAGAAATTTTGACGAGTGATTATTGAACGACGACTTACAAATTTGACGTGATAACTATTACTCCAAGTTTATTGAACCCAACTTGGTTTCCCACTAGTCCAAGCACACTCGCTTTCAAGACCGATTAACTCTGACGGTGTCCACATATTATTGATTAGACAAATGATAATGTTGAAAACGTTCCGTTCCGTTTAAAGCAGAGTGATGACAAATGTTAACAGGTCTCATATGATGGATATTATTATGGAATGTGGGAGTATTAAAAAACAGCGAAAACAAACGGAGCATCATATGATATCTTTAATAAATGACTTCTTTTTTAAGAGGGAAGTTAGGATATACTTAATTTGGAGGGAAAGTTTAATTTTTGGGTGATTAGTGACTAAAATTTTCGAGTATCTCTATTAGTGACTAATATTTTTTATCACTAAATAATTTTCATGTATTTTTATTTGTGACAAAAAAAAATTTGATGACTAAATAGAATCATTTAGTAACAAAACAAATTTTGGTCACTAAATAATAACATTTAGCGAAGAAAAATTATTTCTTGTCACAAAAAAAATATTTTCTGTGACTAACTAATTATTTTAGTCACTAATTATGTGAAACTCATTATTTAATAACTAATATTTATTTTCGTCACAAAAAGTACATTTTTAGTGACGATGTCACAAATATTTCGTCACTAAAAGTCAGTTTTCATGTAGTGTTCACCGGCGGCGAAATCGGGGCGAGAAGGAGGGGGGAAATCCCGCTAGGTTATCGGGGGAGAACGAGTCACGGAACGACGAGGGGCCGTGCGTCTGGACTGGAGCTCGAAGCCGCGGTTGCGCGTATAAAGGAACCGGAGTTTACTTAAAAACGGAGGTTGCTGGATCAGCTCACCCAAACGCTGCTTATCCAGCAACCTCCGTTTCTATCCTGCCACACCGGAGCCTAAACGCCCAACCAAACGGACCCTTAGTAATCCCACCAAAAAATTTAGTGAAAAGGTGAAATGAACCTGCGGAATTTATAAAGCACACACCATTAAAATGGCAGTATATCCAAGTCAAAATTAGAAGCAAGATGTTGCATTAAAAAATTGGCATGAAATACAATCAAATTCCCGGCGCGCGGCGCAATATTCTCGCACTCGCCAAAAATATGTGGTCGTCGGGAGAAATTGCTGGGTTCTTAATTTACAACTTAAGAACCCCGAAAATTAGGGGCATTTGATGGGTTCCCTTATTTTCTGGGTCCGTGGGAGCACGAGTGGCTCAAGTTTTTTTGTCTGTATGTAACTGATCGGTTCCTTCTGCTTATAAATATCCAGCAAAACAAAAAGGTTTAATAGGCCTCAAAAACGTGACTTTTATTTTTTATTTTTTTTCTCAAGAGTATTGCCTCAAAAACGTGAGATTTGTTTTTTATTTTATTTTCCCAAGATTTTTTTCCTAACAAAAGATTCTTACAGCAATATACATGCTTGATTAAATTTTGCCTAGGCATCTCCTTGAAGAACCCCAAAATCAGTCCTTTTTTGCATTTTATTTATATTTTCTTGAAATGATTGGTGGTATAAATTAAGGAGAAAAGGTAACAATCAAATGCTTTAATTTCTGGAGCATGGATCAATAACTATTCTATTTATCAAATTTAAGGTTTAATAAATTTGTATATTTATAAAATTGACTATTATTTATAATCCTAAAGAGAAAAAGTGAGATAGTTCTGTCAAACGGTAACTATCCTTTTATACATGCAGAAATGTCAGACTTATTTCTCCTATATAAATCATGACAAACTGGAACATAAAGAAAGCAAATCCAGCCCCACACAGCACAAGATCATGAGTCCAACTCTGCTTGCGGCTCTCCTCTTGGCTCCCCTCTTCCTCTTCTTCCTCGCAGAAAGAAGCAGGCGGAGATCCATCTCACAAAAAATACCTCTGCTGCCTTCACTTCCCGGGCTTCCCTTCATTGGAAACCTCCATGAACTTGGCTCTCTGCGTCATCAATCACTCTCCCGCCTCTCCAAGAAGCATGGCCCCCTCATGCTTCTCCATTTAGGATCCATTCCAACCTTGGTAGTCTCATCATCAAGCTTTGCCCAAGAGTTCCTGAAAACTCATGACATCATATTCGCAAGCCGCCCGGTTTTAAAAGTGTCTAAAGCTCTATCGTACAACAACATCGACGTGGCCTTCTCCCCTTACGGAGATTGCTGGAGGCAGATGAGGAAAATTTGCATGACACATCTCCTCAGCGCAAAGATGGTGCAGTCCATTGCGTCCGTGCGTAGAGAGGAGGTGGTTGGGTTGCTGCAGCGAGTTTCAGATCATAGCGGCACCGTTGTATGCCTCACCGAGATGTTGAATGAACTAGTGAACAACGTGCTCTGCCGAGTTGTTTTAGGATCACCTTTGGGCGACGAGAGGAGAAAGCTGATTAGTAGTCTTGTGCAACGGAACTCCACCATCAATACCGTATTGTTCATGCATGATTTTTTCCCTAGGCTGGGATGGTTGGATCGGATATTTGGATCAGAAAACAAGATAAAGAGTCATTTTGGAGCGTGGGATATTCTTTTAGATGAGTTCATTGAGGATCACTTGACCAACAACTCCAATTATCGATCTGCGGATAGAATTGATTTCATTCAAGTGTTGCTTCAACTACAGAAAGATCCTAACACGGAGTTTGCCCTCACCAAGGATCACATCAAGGCTACCTTATTGGTAATTTTTTGCTATTATAATTTAATTGTTAATTATGAACCGCTAGTTGATCAGTACTAACGATCATATATACGTACGCCAAGTAATTTAAGTAGAAACTCTTTGGTCAGGTATTCAAATAGCAGATACTCACACGATAATATTTTCAGTTTTTAGCAACACTTGAAAAATGTTGCGTAAAACTGCAAACTTTTGTCAAAACATAGATAACTGTTGTCATATGGTGTTGCTTATACCCGCGTTATCAAAGGTAAAAAATAACATTTTTTCATACCTTTAGGCAACACTATACAACATTTATAAACTGCTACTTGATGAAAATATTTCTAAACCGCTACTTGATGAAAACATTTATAAGCTGTTCTCTATTGTATTGTAGTGTCATATATATTATTTAATTTTCTCTTCTAACAAATGCATGCAAATTGTGTATAAATATATAGGATATGTTTGCTGCGGGAATCGATACATCATTCCTAGTCTTAGACTGGAGCATGTCTGAACTGATTCGAAATCCGAGAGTGATGAAAAAGGTGCAGGACGAAGTTAGATCAGTTGCTAATGGAGATGACATGATCAACGAGGAGCATTTGCAAAACATGTGCTACTTAAAAGCTGTCGTAAAGGAAATTCTTCGGCTACATCCACCTATTCCGCTACTGCTTCCTAGAGAGTCAACACAAGATTGCGAAATAGCCGGCTACCACATTCCTAAAAAAACAAGAGTTATCATCAATGCGTGGTCTATCGGAAGAGATAAACAATACTGGGAAGCTCCCGAAGAATTTAACCCTGAGAGGTTTATGGGAAGTATGTTGGACTTCAAGGGTAGAGAATTTTACTTCATACCTTTTGGCGCTGGTCGGAGGATATGCCCAGGAATGACATTTGCAACTGCTGTTGTTGAGCTTACTTTAGCTAATCTCTTGCATCGCTTTGACTGGAGCTTACCGACTGGCATCTCTGTTGAAGACATGGTCATGGAAGAATGTGCGGGATTAGTTGCTCCGAGGAAACAAAAACTTGAACTTGTACCAATACTTCTCAATTAGGGGGGGGGGGGGGGGGGGGGGGGGGGGGGAGCATGATTTACATCTCGGTGCCCACCACCGGCGGCTGCCGCTTGCTAGGCACGCAACACATTTCCCATGTCTTTTTATAATTTAAGAAAACATAAAAATAAAAAATCAAAGTAGCAGCGACGAACACAGAGAAAGAAAAATCAAAGCTGTGACGACCCACTCAACTACGCGATACGTTGTTGGTGACGGACAGCAAGTGTTCGTGCGTCGACTTTTTTTATTATACAGTATATAAGATCATAGAAAAATTATGCTTTTGATGCTGAATAAGATCAGTAATTAGCTTCTTATTTGAATTCTTGTAAAAAAAAAACTCAGGGTGGAATGGTTTCAGATAAAATAAGAGCCAATAGTGGAGCTGACCAGAAAGTGCCACATCATCAAATATTCTACTATTAATTACCCAACACCATTTTCATTAACTTAATATTTTTTTTTTCATTTTGGGGGATTTGATTTATGTTTAAATACTCCTCTTATAATTAGTTATATTTTATTGCGGGGTAAAAAACATACGAGTCCCTGGGGTTTAAATTAAGAGAATGTTAACATATATAGTTTCTAAAATTTTAAATTATGTCAAAAAGCCTCTCCAAGTTCTCATGCAGAGAATTGTTTAGCCAAAAAATCATATTTTTTATTTAGGCTAAATTACCCGTAGAACGGTGGTTGGAGCATAATTTTTCAATTAGATTATATTATGAACTTATTTTTATGGTTGATGGTCATCCGTAAAGATGACGTTCGTCCGTAGATTTATAATAGCTGATATGCACTCATATTATGGGTTCTCATCTATATGTTCAAAACTGGGTGACGGTTATTCACAAACCCCACTCCACCACTAGGGTGATGCGGGATGAGTGAGAAAGTGGGTCAAACCCACCATCTCCACAGCCAACCGCCCGCGCAAAGATGCGCGCTACAGGGCGCGCACAACCGCGCGCGACAACACCGCGCGCAGCTGTACCGCGCTACCGCGCACGACGCGCGTGGCGGTACCGTGCGGCGCTACCGCAAGGTAGCGCGCGCGGTAGCGCCAAACCACCCGCTTGGGGTGCGGCCTAGCCGCTCGTGTGCGACCAAGCCACACCACCCTTGGGGTGCGGCCTAGCCGCACCCCCCTTGGGGTGCGGCCTAGCCGCACCCCCCTTGGGGTGCGGCCTAGCCGCACCCCTCTTCGGGTGCGGCCAAACCAGCCGTCCTGGCGAAACACAGTTCCCACTTTGGGGCGCGACTTCTCATTTCCCGGTTCGCCGCAGGATGGTCCCGCACTCGTTCGCGCTCAAAACGTCTCTCCGTTCGCTCAAAACGCTCTCGTATTCGTCGCGCGCTCAGAGCGCTCACGCGCTCGTTGCACGCTCAGAACGCATCTTCGTTCGCTCAGAATGCTCCCAAGGTCGTTGCGCGCTCAGAACACTTCCGAGTTCGTTGCGCGCTCAGAAGGCTTCCCCGCATGCTCAGAACGTTTCCACGTTCTGAACGCGCTCAGAACGTTTCTTAATTTCTCAGATTGCAGGACTCGCTTGTCGCCTTTTTCGCCTTCAACAAAGCGGCCTGAACTGCCCAAAGGGCGAGATGGTCACTTACGAAAATTGGTGATCCGTGTGCTCCAAATCGACCAGCGTGATTCGCCCGACAAGTGGTTACGGTGGTTACAACGGCAAAATTATCGGGCTACCCCCGGCCAAAGCTATAAAAGGAGCCTCAGGCCTTCATTTCAAGGGACCTTGCCTTCTGCACTCGAGAGAGCTCCTTTGAAGATTTCCTTGGAATTCTCTTTCGGCGCTTGAAGATCTCCTTCGAGTCTTCGAAGGTCGCGAAAAGCGACTCGGCCTTCTCACTTTTGTTCTCACCAACATTCTCACTTTCGTTCTCACTACTGTTCTCAGAAGGAAAAGGAATTAGCTTTCCGAGAAGTGGTCTGTCACCTTCGGATCTCTCCCTCTCTCTCTCTCTCTCTCTCTCTCATTGTAACGAGCAGCGGCCTGACGCGCTCGAGCTCTAAGTCTCAAATTGTAATCCCTCATAAATTAGTGAAAGTTGGTTGGCACAGCTCCGACCGCGTGGTTTTTTACCCTTTCCGGGTTTTCCATTTTAAGAGTTCTCGTGTCACTTACTAGCTTACTCTCGTTAAAAGCTCTCGTGTCACTTGCTAGCTTACTCTTCAACTATTAGCTCGCTAGGTTCGCTTCCGAGCTAAGACGGTTCAAGTCGACCGGTGTCACAACCCGCATTTTCTCCGAATTTAAGGATATCAGAGTAAGAGAAAATACACGTCATGATGCCACGTCATGATGCCACGTCATACAGGAGACAACTGTAGACGCTCAGGCGGAAACCTATTACTTAACTAGACAAAACATGATTATATGATAAGTCATCATTTGAAATCATTTATTAACGGTTTTGAGGTAAGAACTGTGTCTCTCAGTTCGTGGATCAACTAGTCCACCGGGAAAGTATATATAGTTGCAGCGGAAAGTACTTGATTTAGTTTACTTAAAGTCCTACATGTATGCAAACGACGGAGCATGAAGTAAATGATATGCGCATAACTAGGCGTATTGTAAGAGTAGAAAATACCTTTAGGCGACTTTAAAGTTAAGGGTTTCAGTTAAAAAGAATGCAAAGAGGATGAAGAAAAACCATTTTATAACTATAGTGCACCTAACATAAATCATTCCCAGAGGGTAAGATACACAAGATCTAAAAATAGTGGCATAATCTGGCAAATAAACTATAAAGTATAAAAAGGGGCACAATGGGCGTCAACAACATGACACTAACCCATTGGCACCAACTAGTATGTCTGAGCACAAGAAGTAACTAAAAACAACTACCTCGCAGCAGCGGGGTGAACAACTACTAAAACTCTGAACTTCAGGCTACACCACTAGCCGCTACGGCTCTGAACCTGAGGCATTCAATAAAACAAAGAACGCCTCAGCAAGGAATTACAAGTGGCCAAAAAGTAAGCAGAAAGTACATAAGGCAAAAGGGGTACCAACCCAGGCCAGATTCACCGAAAGAAAAGCTCCAAAACAAGGAACTAAACAAAACACCAAGTGCACCAAAAAGAAAGTGTCATAAAGAGGAACAAGCAAGTTTCATTTATCTTGTTACATTAATTAAAGAGAGTGATCAGCTCAAATTAAACAGGAGCGGTTACCTACCCCCGCTACCCAAAGCCCAAAACCAGGTGGGGGTGCCACTAGACCCAACCACCCAAACACGACTACCGTGCAAGGCTATAACATTCCCCCACTATCCCCCAAACACGACTACCGTGCAAGGCTAAAGACAGTGGTTCTTAATAAATTTAATCTTTAATTAAAACACGGGGCGTAACCCGGAATAACAACACCATAACACTCTAAGAATAGGGTAATATATGAAGAAAATGGCTCAAAACTTTGATCAGAAGGTTCAGGGATTTCTTGAGTAAAAGTCTGTATTTCATGAGAGGAAGTCTGTAATTTCATGAGAGGAAGTCTGTAATTTCATGAGAGGAAGTCTGTAATTTCCTGAGAGGAAGTCTGTAATTTCATGAGAGCCAGTCTGTAATTTCATGAGAGCTAGAAATGATTTCTCGAGAGCCAGAAATGATTTCTCGAGAGCCAGAAATGATTTCTCGAGAGCCAGAAATGATTTCTCGAGAGGCAGAAATGATTTCTCGAGAGGCAGAAATGATTTCTCGAGAGCCAGAAATGATTTCTCGAGAGCCAGAAATGATTTCTCGAGAGCCAGAAATGATTTCTCGAGAAGAACTCTGTATTTCTCGAGAAGAAGCAAAAAACCAAAATTTTCGAGTAAAAACTGATGATTTTCTTGACAGCAATTTAATAGTTAAGTATATAAGAGGAAGTTTGATGAATCAGGGGAGAACAATAAGGAGGTTATAGGTTTTGCATGACAACAAATCAACACAAGGAGTAACATTCCAACAAAAGAGAGAAGAAAAGGAGTACCACTTGCCTCAAAACTTGCACAAGAACTAATCTCACCGCTCCGAAAGCTAAGGATCCGGCCAAGAACTCACCCGAGCACAAAACCTGAAACTTTTCGGATCAAAAGGAGGGGTTAGGTCACTACCAAAACTCCCAAAACTCCACGAAACGAGAAAAGCTTACCGCTAGAACGAAGATCTAGCCGAGAGCTTTCCAAAACTTCAAACCAAACACGATTCCGACCACTACAGCCCTAGGAATCGCCGGTGAAATGATCCATGAAACCTCGCTCTCGCTCTATCGCATGGCGGCTGCTTTTGATCGAGGAAGGGGAAGATGAATAGGAGGAGGAGATCTTAGGCTTATATATAACCCTAAATTATTATTTAATTAATAAATAAATCCCCCAATTCACTTAAACTGCGAGGGCTACCAAAACACCTCGTATTTCTATGAAATTCGCACCTTAACTAAAACACGGCGCTACGAATCCAACGACGAAGTCAGAATTCAATTCCGACGGGCCAAACTCGGGCTAAAGCCTCCCGAGGCTAAAATCTTGATATTCACCCAAAATCTTTACTTTAACTTGAAACGATGCGAAATCTCGCACACTCGATCTATAAGACATACTTTAACTAAGCTAAGGCTCAACACACCACTAGACGAGCTGACGTAACGCCCTTACGCCAAAATTATTGTTGGAACATGGTCTTCCGCATCTCCTAGGTTTGAGAATAACAAATCTTATGTGTATTTGATCTTGTGTGTTCAAGTGTGCAGGTTAGCATAGTCCACATGACTCAAGGAGTACTCTTGATGTCTGCCCCCAAAATTGAGGCCAAAATTCGAACAAGCTCACTAGCGCCGGCGGTAGCGATAGCGCCCGGCGCTAGCGTTGATCTGCGCGATTTTGGCATCGTTTTTAGAAGGAGCTAGCGCCCGGCGTTAGCTACTAGCGTTGGCGGTAGAATGGCGCACAATAGGCATGGAGCAATATGTTGCCACGGATTGAAGATCCTGCCGCGCAAAACGTTTCCTAATCCGAGCTAGCGTCGGCGGTAGCGTAAAGGCTATAAATTGGATGCTTTGGCTCCGAATTCTTCATCCTCCTCCAATCCCAAAACTCCAGAGCTTCGTGCCACAGCAGAGAGAGGAAGATTCAGAGCAATACTCCCACAATTCCATAAAGCCTTAAGGAGATCCGTGGAGAAGATTTCAACACGCGTCATCATCGTGACGAAAGGCTGCATCGACTACGATCATACTCTGCGGGCCTTCGTCCACTTCTCCAAGAGATCCACATAGAGGGAGTTTTTATATTATTGTCTTTTCATTTCATATCTTTTCTGTAAACGGTAGTGAAATCGCCTCGTGTTGGCGACTAGGTCTGGGGTAGGACTTAGGGCTGAAATTCGCCTCGTGTTGGCGACTAGATCTAGGTTAGGTCTAGGGGGTGCTCGAGGCCTTTCTGGGGATAGATCGGCTAGAGCGGCTTGAGGCCGTATCTAGGGAGAGATCGGCTAAAGCCAACCGGTTCGTGGGGATACGAGTCGGTATAGAAAATGAAAAAGAATTTTTATTAGTCGCCTCCGATTTCTAGCGTCATAGAAATCAAGTTTTGAAAAACATTATTTGATATTAATAAAGCATATCTCTTTATTATTGTTTTACTTGATGTCTCTTTATTAATCTTGCAATATTCCGAAGTTTTTCTAAATATAATCTAAAGTTTTTGAAAACCCTTATTCACCCCCCCCCCCCCCTCTAAGGGCGCCGACCGATCCAACAAGTGGTATCAGAGGGAGGTTTTATTCCAATCAGCTTAACAACCGGGAATAATGACGTCTCATGATCTCGCTTCTACTAGTGGGGGAGATTTTTGTGAAGAGGAAAAATCACTTGCACCACCTTTATTTGAAGGGACAAATTATAAAGGATGGAAAATCTTAATTGAAAAATTTATTAAAACTTTAGACATCGAAGTTTGGAATTTAGCAATAGCAAAACCCGCAAATGAATCAAATAAAAAAGAACATCAATTAAATGCAAAAGCTAAACACTATTTGTTTTGCGGTCTATCTAATGAAATTTTCAAATTGATATATTGTTTTTCAAGTGCATACGAAATATGGCGCTTTCTTGAAGAAATGTATGATCTTCCTTTCGCAGGTATGGAACAAACACAGGAGGAAAAGAACGTACAAGCATCCATTATCATTCAAGAAGATCTCTCTCAGAGCGAAGCCATGGAGAATATTGAAATAGAAAAGGAGAACAATACACCAAGAGAAAAAGAAGAAGAAATCTTACTTTTGGAAGAGGAGTGCCAAGAAGAAGACAAAGGAACAATATGTTCAAATCCTCCCTCATCCAAAAGCAATGTAAGGAAATCAAATTCTATCTTTTGTACTTCTATCTCTTCATTACAATTGTTACAAAATACTAGGCGCAAAATTGAGAAATTAAAGAATGCTAATAAACTATTGCGCTTAGAAAATAAAAATTTAAAAGCAAAAGTTAAAGTAATATCAAAATCTGATTTATCTAGCTTTACTCATGTCACTTCAATTGAAAATACAAAACCTTGTCTTGATTGTAATGATATTAAAGAAAAATTTAAGGAACTTGAAAAAGAAAATATTTTTATAAGAGAACAAAATGAAAAATTATGTTTAGAAAATTCATCTTTAAAAATTAATTGTGCTAAGTGTAAGGACTATGAAATTGAAATAAAAGAGATGGATGAAACATTTGATGAGTATAGGGATAAATATGAAAAACATATTGACTCAATTGTTACCACTCTCAAAAATAGCACAATAAATTATAATAAAGCTAGACATAATTTAAAAATCAAGAATGATGAACTAAAATCAAAAATAAACCTACTTAAGGAAATCATTAAGAAAAACGCTCAAAACATTCATTCACAATCTCAAGGTATATCTAAAAGCAAGTTGAATATAATTTCTCAAAATGTTGATAAATCCAACAAAGGAAATAAAGAATATCAAATGCTTGAAAATAAAATTCCAAATCATTATCATTTACAAAATAACCACTCTCCCAACATAAATTTAAAGATAAACAAATTTCCTATAAAGAATGTTTTGCAAAATCGTCATGGAAATTTGATAAATAAGAATAATATTAAACCAATGTTTGAATGGCGGCCAAAAGTTAAAGATGAAACACAAACTCAAATCAAAATGGCACATTCAATCACATCTCCCCAAAAGCAAACATGATGCATTTGGGTACCCAAAGGAACCGTCACACCTGGTCCTCTTTGGATACCTAAATCTCTTATTCATTAGTATCCCATCATTTGCATGAAGTAGAGATCAATTGAAAATGAAATATCATTTCTCTATTTCATGATATACTTAAATTTCTTTTTTTGTTTATTTTCTTTTGCTGTTTTTAAACTATCATGATGTGATCACTTTATATATCTTGTGATATGACTTTCATAAATTAAAACCATAATTCATAAATGAATCAAATTGAATAAAATTAAATAAAAGTTATATCATTTCTTTAGTGATCTACTTATCCTTTTTACTTTTACCTTTCTAAATCCATTATCTTTAAAATGTCTTGAACTATCATCACAAATTGTATATCAAAATTATTATCAAGACTAATAATATTATTTTAGAGAATGGATTTAAATGGTTTATTAAAGGGCTTAGCCTAAAAAGTAAAATGCGAAATGTGTTGATCTTGTTTTATTGACTATGATAACCCTTATATTGAAGAAAAATATTCTTCACAAAATGCATGATTAATCTTATGTATAACATTGCATCCAAACTCATCATCCTAGTATCACTTTTTGGTTTATGCTTATATATCTATGCTAGGTACAACATTTATAATGTTATTCAAATTTTATGATAACTATGTGATTTGAAATCATAATAGAATAACTATCTAAATTTGCTATAAGATATTTCAAATTAAATCCGGTTATTAGGCTATTAAGATTCTTAGCCTTCACCAACAAGTGGTTTAGTGAAATAACTTGATCTAAAAGAAAATTTAAGATTTAAATAAAAGCTCAACTTTCAATATGGGTGTCATTGTTCACAACAAAAAAAAATATTCTCTCCTTGATGTCAAACATGATCTAAACCATCAATATTGTTCACCTATCAAAAAATCACATATATATATTCAAAATTCTTAATTAAAGGAAAATCACTAAAATGTGTTGAAAGAAGTTATCTTCATAATGAATATTGAATTCACAAACACCACCATGATCTAGTGATATCTTTTGCTAAACATCTCTAAAATCATAATTCATATCAAGAATCATCTATAAACAACTATCACAAATTATATGATAACAATTGACATTATAATTGTTTACCATGGTTGGTGTTATGGTATATTATGTGTGTATTGTGATTTATTTCTAGTTTAGACCTTTGAATCATTTTGATATCAAATCAAATAAGAATTGTCACTCCATTCTAGGTCTCTAAGTTGAAACACAATCAAACTTTGGCAAAACATTAATCTCAAATTTATCGTACTAACATTGTCACCTAAAGAATATTTATATATATGTTAGGTTTTATATGTCAGGGCATATCCATGTTACTATTTGCGTGAACATTACTCCTTGTTCACCGAAACCATGCATATTTGATTTGTTCAAACATGATATCTTGAGTTTTCATTTCCTATTTTTTTCAAGTTATAAGCACAAGTCTTTAGAAAAGTCAAAATGAAAACATAAGTAAATATATCTCATGCAATGATTATTTTGTCAAGTATATAAGAAATCGCTAACGTTTCATGCAATTTGGACCATCCAAAACATCTCCTAAAAATCTGCAACTTCAGCATGGAACTACTATTGGGACAACTAATCAAGTTCAAGCATCAAAATTTTCAAAACCCTAAAAAATCACTTACTGTTTCCCGCGCTAGCGCTAGCGTCGAGGTTCATTTTTCTGTATTTTTTAAATTTCTAAAAATCCCTTAAAATATATAAATCTATATTTCTACTTAGTTTTGCACTTCTGTGTTTCTTTATTTTTTTGAAAAATCAAATACAAAACTACAAAAACCAAATTACAAAAAAAATATATGTTTTGTTTGTTCGCTTGTGTTGTTTCCTTTATTTAAAGTTCATCTTTATGCAAAAATCAAATATAAAAATTACAAAAGCAAAAATTACAAAAATATGCTTTTATTTGTAAAAATCAACTACAAAAATATAAAACAAAACAAAAACAAGTATCAAAATTATTCTTCTGAACTTAACTTTTCTATGTATCTTGCGAAAGGGTGATTTGGGCTATCATCCCATCATATCACCTAGTATCGGGCGAACCTCTCACAAGGTAGCCCTCGGGAAGTCCAAGATCAATTTTATAAGTTCAAACTTTAAATAAAAATTATTTTTCAAAAATATCTGTATGGACTTTATTGTAAAAATCAAGCATGAGTTAATCTATTATTCAAAACTTCTATAATGTTGCAATTTATCTTTTCAAACTACTTTGAACAATGTTTTCATCATGCTTAGATATGTCTATTAATATGTGCATAAATTATATTGAAAAAGTTGTGTAGAACTATGCGTAGCATGCCTCTAAGTATGAGTAATGTTTTATGTTTGATAATGATCGCAATTCACTCACTTATTTTGGCATTGTCTACTTATGTGTTTAATCTAAGAATGTTTGTGTATGTTTTGTAATAGTATAATGAATTAAAATTGCACAAGTATCTTACCTACACAACCTTTATTTGCACTTTTAAAAGTTAAGAAAAGTGGTTATCTTTTTCATAAATTATATTGGTTTGTAAAACAAGTGTATTCGGAGAACTTTGTACAAAACAAAATCATAAAATAAAGTGACAAAGATAACTCCACCAAGCACTACTTGAACCTCCTGATAAGTCTTAATAAGCGTTGTGAGGTTGAGCACCTTGGAAAGAATAATAAAGTATCTTGTGCAAACCATAACTTTCTTTCAAAATAAAAACCACGTATTCTTAAGTACACCGGATCACAATAAAAATCAATCTTGAAGAATAAAACTATGTGATCCCCCAAGCACTACTTTGCACCCTGATAAGTCTTGATGAGCATTGTGTGTGCAGAGCACCTTGGTAGTTGTACACTTTTCTTTGTGCATTGAAGTGAGTAGAAGTAAAATTATTTGTGTTTTATTGTGCTCTTTACTTTACATATTACTTGTATTTTTGATTAAAATATTTGTTTACTCTATTCAAAATACACTTTTATGCACATCATTATCTTCCATAACACTTCTTCTCATGAGTATTGGATCCTAATGCTAATTCTATACTACTCTTTATTTATGAAATGCACTAGATAACCTAGCATGCTTTCTACAATGTTTGGTATGTTTTGAAATTGTGAATTAAAGTAACATTGTAGTAATCTCTTTTTGATAAGATTATTTCATGCTTGGTTACTGTATTGTCAAAACAAAAAATTTAAATGCAAAATGATTTACAAAAACATCTTCTTTTTGAAATTGAACTCATATATCTTTTTATGAACCATCATTGATTACCATAAGATGTTTTTTGTACTTCTATATGTCTTCCGCATCATAACCATATAATTGTTTTACCTTGCACTTTAATACTTATTTAAAATCTTTCATCTTGTGTGCATCATCACTTGAATCTTCAAATTCCTTTCTTGCAACAAGTGGTAGACTTGCTTGGTAAACTTTATATTGGTTGAATTTTTTTTGCTTATAACACTGATCTATTTCTATTCTAAACACTCCTCCAACAAGTGAAATATTGCTTATAAAACATCTCTTTTTAACTTAAACTCTTATTTAGTATTATGATGTTTCTTTTTCGAAATCTTCCGCAATACTCAAACTCTGATTCATTCATGAATTTCAATATAGCTATGTGAGTTTTATTTCAAAAATTCAAATAAAAATATAAACCCATATGCTATGATATTTCCCATTAGATTTAAATGTTTAATGTTTCCAATAATTGTTATCCATGACTTCATTTCTCATCATAGCGGGGGCGTAGGGTTGTAGACATTAGATAACCTTATCTCTAGTCATGTCTTGTTCTTAACCGAGGAGGGTTCCAGTGGGGCCTTGCGAGGCACTGGGGGAAAGAGTGCTAGGTTAAGTTTTTGTCTAGTGTTTGCATATGGGATTAACACCCCAACCTACGGCATGTTTGCAGCTCCTCATGCCCATCCGTCACTTAGTACGGGGCTAGGGTGTTGACATATTGTCTGGGTAGATTGATTACTTGGAAATCATGATTTCTTTTTGGCTTAAAACTCTTATTTAAAGGGAAAATCATTATTTTTTGCTTAAACTCTGATATATAAAAGGGGGAGAACTACAAACAAAAGGGATAAAATAAGTCATAACTCTGATCATTTTCAATGAAAGACAAGTCTAAAACTCCTTATCATTTACTTAAAAAGCTCGATCATGCCTTCTCTTTTATTTACACATTTTTAGTGCTCTGTTTCCCTACCCACTTTTGCTAATAACAAAGGGGGAGAACTAACATGATAAAATGCAAAAGGGGGAGAACTAACATGATAAATATAACCCGCTATCAAAAACCCAACATGACAAATTAAGATGATAGCTTACATATTAGGGGAGCATTCACTTAGGGGGAGCATGTATTTAGGGGGAGCAAGTCTAACATGCTAAAATCAATTATTATCCTAAGTCATCACTCTCACACACACACAAGTATAGTTTCATCATGCTTATCTATTAATGCTTTGATTTATCATTAATGGATTTGTTATTATCAAAAGGGGGAGTTTGTTGGAACATGGTCTTCCGCATCTCCTAGGTTTGAGAATAACAAATCTTATGTGTATTTGATCTTGTGTGTTCAAGTGTGCAGGTTAGCATAGTCCACATGACTCAAGGAGTACTCTTGATGTCTGCCCCCAAAATTGAGGCCAAAATTCGAACAAGCTCACTAGCGTCGGCGGTAGCGATAGCGCCCGGCGCTAGCGTTGATCTGCGCGATTTTGGCATCGTTTTTAGATGGAGCTAGCGCCCGGCGTTAGCTACTAGCGCTGGCGGTAGAATGGCGCACAAGAGGCATGGAGCAATATGTTGCCACGGATTGAAGATCCTGTCGCGCAAAATGTTTCCTAATCCGGGCTAGCGCTGGCGGTAGCGCTAGCGCCGGCGGTAGCGTAAAGGCTATAAATTGGATGTTTTGGCTCCGAATTCTTCATCCTCCTCCAATCCCAAAACTCCAGAGCTTCGTGCCACAGCAGAGAGAGGAAGATTCAGAGCGATACTCCCACAATTCCATAAAGCCTTAAGGAGATCCGTGGAGAAGATTTCAACACGCGTCATCATCGTGACGAAAGGCTGCATCGACTACGATCATACTCTGCGGGCCTTCGTCCACTTCTCCAAGAGATCCACATAGAGGGAGTTTTTATATTATTGTCTTTTCATTTCATATCTATTCTGTAAACGGTAGTGAAATCGCCTCGTGTTGGCGACTAGGTATGGGGTAGGACTTAGGGCTGAAATTCGCCTCGTGTTGGCGACTAGATCTAGGTTAGGTCTAGGGGGTGCTCGAGGCCTTTCTGGGGATAGATCGGCTAGAGCGGCTTGAGGCCGTATCTGGGGAGAGATTGGCTAAAGCCAACCGGTTCGTGGGGATACGAGTCGGTATAGAAAACGAAAAAGAATTTTTATTAGTCGCCTCTGATTTCTAGCGTCATAGAAATCAAGTTTTGAAAAACATTATTTGATATTAATAAAGAATATCTCTTTATTATTATTTTACTTGATGTCTCTTTATTAATCTTGCAATATTCCGAAGTTTTTCTAAATATAATCTAAAGTTTTTGAAAACCCTTATTCACCCCCCCCCCCCCCTCTAAGGGCGCCGACCGATCCAACAATTACGTCACAGCGGGCACGTAAAATAATTAACAAAAATCAGGGGCGTTATAACCGGTCTACCAAAACACCCGAGCGACCCGCAACAGTTTAGCGTCGTCTGTGGGAAACGAATTCCGGAAGCTCTACAAAGACTCACTAAAGAAAGCGTTTGCCACCAATTGTAAAGGCAAGATGAAGTGCTCATACTACCGAGGGATCAATCCCAGAAGGACGCATCGATCCCGCACCTTCTCATTCACTCATCAACGCACCTCTCGCGGAAGAGGCAATATATGCTTGCGCCCATGGCAGCGTTGGAGGGGCGCATGCGGCAAATGGAAGAACATCAAACCGAGATGTTGGCTCTCGTAAGAAATCTTGGGGCTCCTCAAGCTCCCGCTCAACCTCCAGCATTGAACGTTCCGCCTCCCCCGGCTCTGAATCAGCTCTGAATGAGGAGGTCGTTCAAGAAGAAGAAGCCTCGGAAGAATTCTCTGACCCTGCAAGCTCCACCCATCCTGCTCGGCCGCCTAGAAGACCAGAAGCTGATCACCATCGCCAGCGCCAGGGAAGAGGACTTCATGGACAAGTGATGGGATGAGCCACTCGAGAAGAGATACGCAACATGATAGCGGAAGAGTACGACCAGACGGGGGACTCACAGCTCTCGCCCGCCATCCCGCGCACCACGGCTCCCCACTATCGCCTCAGGTCTTGGCCCATCCAGTTACGAATGGTTTCAAGCTTCCCAACATTGAAACATTCGACGGGACGGACGACCCGTTAGAACATGTCATCCACTTCGTTACCAACATGAGACTCTACAACGCTCAAGATCAGCTCCTCTGTCAAGTGTTCCCGGCAACCATGAAAGGACAAGCGCGCACTTGGTCCCACTCCCTGCGGGATGGGGCCATCAACAACTTCGTAGAAATGGCGCAGCAGTTCGTGGACCAGTTCATCGCCAATCGTAGGATTGTCTGAGATCCCTCCCATCTCTCAGGAATCTGCCAGAATGACGGAGATACTCTCAAGGATTTTTTCTGACGCTTCACTTCGGAGGCTCGACAAATCCCGGGGGTCGACCCCGAGCTCCTGCGAGGAGTCTTCCTTGGAGGGCTCCGCCCCGGTGGCTTCTACTCCGCACTGATGCGAGAAACTGTGCCTAGCTACCCAGACCTCGTTCAGCGAGTCGAGACACAGATAGCGGAAGATGAGGAAAATGAAGTGCACCGCCGACAGTTCGAGGGGAGCCCAAAAAGAAAGAAAGAGGAGCCGCTACCGCAGACGGTTCCCAATAAAAACAACAAGCATCGCGACAACCCCAACCGAGACCGAGGATCTCGCCAGCATCAAGATTACACTCCCCTGAACACTACCAGGACTAACGTACTCTGCGCAATCAAAGGCAACGAAGCGCTCCGTAAGCCCAGATCCCTTGCTAAAAATGTGGGGGACCAGACAAAATATTGTGAGTTTCATTGTGGACAAGGACATGACACAGAAAATTGCTCCAAGCTTAAGGATGAAATCGAGCGTCTTGTCCAACAAGGCATACTGGAGAAATTTCTACGAGGCTAAGCACTGATTCAACCAGAAGGAGAACAACCAACAACTCACCAGGAAGGACTGGGGGGCTACCCTTATGGCGGTCATCCCGGGAGAAAGCTTCATACCAATCAGCGGAGCTCTACCAGCGCCACTGAAATATTCTGTCAACTTTGTTTCTATAAAAACTTTGTGTAAATTTCCACTACGACTAATAGTTTTTAAGTTAATCATTTCAGGCATGACGTCATATCCTGCGCTATCAAAACTATGTAAATACGTCCATTTGCATAAACAGCACCTGCCTCCAGGCAGTGCGCTAATGAACAGCACATGCCTCCAGGCAGTGCGCTAATGAACAGCACTTGCCTCCAGGCAGCCCGCTAATGAACAGCACATGCCTCTAGGCAGCGCACTAATGAACACCACCTGCCTCCAGACAGCGCGCTAATGAACAACACATGTCTTCAGGCAGCGTGCTAATAAACAACGCGCTAATGAACAGCACCTGCCTCCAGGCAGCTCGCTAATGAACAGCACCTGCCTCCAGGCAGCGCGCTAAAGAACAGCACCTGCCTCCAAGCAGCGCGCTAATGAACAACACCTGCCTCCAGGCAGCGCGCTAATGAACAGCATCTGCCTCCAGGAAGCGCGCTAATGAACAGCACCTGCCTCCAGGCAGCGCGCTAATGAACAGCACCTGCCTCCAGGCAGCGCGCTAATGAACAGCACCTACCTCCAGGCAGCGCGCTAATGAACAGCACCTCCCTCCAGGCAGTGCGCTAATGAACATCATCTGCCTTCAGGCAGTGCGCTAATGAACATCATCTGCCTCCAGACAGCGCATTAATGAACAGCACCTGTCTCCAGGCAGCGGGCTAATGAACAGCACCTGCCTCCAGGCAGCGCGCTAATGAACAGCACCTGCCTCCAGGCAGCGGGATAATGAACAGCACCTGCCTCCAGGCAGCGCGCTAATGAACAGCACCTGCCTCCAGGCAGCGCGCTAATGAACAGCACCTGCCTGCAGGCAGCACGCTAATGAACAGCACCTGCCTCCAGGCAGCGCGCTAATGAACAGCAACTGCCTTCGGGCAGCGTGCTAATGAACAGCAACTGCCTTCGGGCAGCACACTCGCAGCAATCTCTCACTGTCGTCGATTGAAGGTTTGCCCTTCTCCACCGCGGTAAGGTCCCGACGTCATAAGGGCCCTCCCCTCTTACGTTCGTCCACGGTTTGAATACGTACGCCCTTCACCGACATATCTTATTTTCTATTATGTAAAAAGCCGCAAGCTCAGACTCGCGCAAACTAATTTTATATTACGTAAAAAGTCGCGAGCTCAGACTCGCACAAACGTATCCTCTATTATGTAAAAAACAGTGAGCTCAAACTCGCGCAAACTTATCTTCTATTATATAAGAAGTCGCAAGCTAATTTTCCACTATAAAAACCGTGTCTTAACACCAACATCCATGTTTGGGAAAAAATATTATGTATCTTCTTCACCGTCGCTAGTCACAAACACTTTTTGTCAATCACTTTGGGGTCTTGCCCGTGTGACTTTGCACTGTCGTCGATCGAAGGTCAGCCCTTCTCCCCGCAATAAGGTCCCGACGTCGTAAGAGTCTGCCCCTTTTACGGTTGTCCACGGTTTGAACGCATACGCTCTTCACCGGCCATCCTGGGGTCTGTCCCCCCCTGATCAACACTTCGGCAATAACCAGAACAACGGAGTCACGAGACACAAAAGTACCATCGCAACGTTGTGCATAGCAAGAAGCGCCTGAATGGAACGGGAAAACAAAAGCAACTGCACACTCATCCCTCAATGGCAATTCCTACCCAAGGCACCACAAAGATGACAATAATTGAAACCGCAGCAGAAGAATCAAAACCTCTGAACTCCTCCGAGCAGTAATCCGGACTCCGAAGGTTTGGGGGGCTTATGATGGGCATCCGTAAAGATGGCATTCGTCCATGGATTTACAATAGCTGATATGCACTCATATTATGGGTTCTCATCTATATGTTTAAAACCGGGTGGCGGTTATTCACAAACCCCACTCCACCACTAGGGTGATGAGGGATGAGTGAGAAAGTGGGTCAAACTCACCATCTCCACAGCCAACCGACCGCGCAAAGATGCGCGCAGTACTTGCAACAGGGTCGCGCACAACCGCGCGCGACAACACCGCGCGCGGTTGTACCGCGCTACCGCGCGCGCTACAGCACGCGGTAGAGCGCACGCTACCGCGCACGACACGCATGGTGGTACCGAGCGGCGCTACCGCAAGGTAGCGCGAGCGGTAGCGCCAAACCGCCTGCTTGGGGTGTGGCCTGGCCGCACTCACCTTGGGGTGCGGCCTGGCCGCTGGGGTGCGGCCATGCCGCACCACCCTTGGGGTGCGGCTAAGACGCACCCCCCCTTGGGGTACGGCCAAGCCGCACCCCCCTTAAGGTGCGTCCTAGCCGCCTCTTCGGGTGCGGCCAAACCGGGCGTCCTGGCAAAACCAAGTTCCCCCTTTGGGGCACAACTTCTCATTTCCATGTTCGCCGCCGGATGCTCCTGCGCTCGTTGCGCGCTCAGAACGCCTCTCCGTTCGCTCAGAATACTCTCGTGTTCGTTGCGCGCTTAGAGCGCTCCCGCGCTCGTTGCACGCTCAGAACGTCTTCTGTTCGCTCAGAACGCTATCGTGTTCGTTGCGCGCTCAGAACGCATCTTCGTTCGCTCAGAACGCTCTTGCGTTTGTTACGCGCTCAGAGCGCTCCCGCGCTCGTTACGCACTCAGAACGCCTCTCCGTTCCCTCAGAACGCTCTCAAGGTCGTTGCGCGCTCAGAATACTCCTGAGTTTGTTGCGCGCTCAGAACGCTTCGCCGCGCGCTCAGAAGGCTTCCCCGCGCACTCAGAACATTTCCACGTTCTGAACACGCTCAGAACGTTTCAACATTCTGAACGCGCACAAAATTAATATTTCTTAATTTCTCAGATTGCAGGACTCGCTTGTCGCCTTTTTCGCCTTCAACAAAGCTGCCCGAACTGCCCGAAGGGCGAGATGGTCATTTACGAAAAATGGTAATCCGTGTGCTCCAAATCGACCAGCGTGATTCGCCCGACAGGTGGTTACGGTGGTTACAACGACAAAATTACCAGGCTACTCCACGGCAAAGCTATAAAAGGAGCCTCAGGCCTTCATTTCAAGGGATCTTGCCTTCTGCACTCAAGAGAGCTCCTTTGAAGATTTCCTTGGAACTCTCCTTCGGCGCTTGAAGATCTCCTTCGAGTCTTCGAAGGTCGCGCAAGGCGACTCAGCCTTCTCACTTTTGTTCTCACCATCATTCTCACTTTCGTTCACACTACTGTTCTCAGAAGGAAAAGGACTTAGCTTTCCGAGAGGTGGTCTGTCACCTTCAGAAATCTATCTCTCTCATTGTAACGAGCAGCGGCCTGTCGCGCTTGAGCTCTAAATCTCTAATTGTAATCCCCCATAAAATAGTGAAAGTTGGCTGGCACAACTCCGACCGCGTGGTTTTTCACCCTTTCCGGGTTTTCCATGTTAAAAGTTCTCGTGTCACTTACTAGCTTACTCTCGTTAAAAGCTCTTGTGTCACTTGTTAGCTTACTCTTTTACTGTTAGCTCGCTCGGTTCGCTTCCGAGCTAAGACGGTTCAAGTCGACCGGTCTACCAAAGCACCCGAGCGACCCGCAACAATTATTTTAGTAGCTGACATGTCAAATAAAATTCTTCTCTTTATTCTTATAAGATTCATCTATAACAGATAGCTAAAGAATAAATCATTTGATATGTTCATATTAGAATTGATGAAGAGTAACTCTTCATTTTTTACATATTCTATCATTAGTATTAATTTAAGTTAAAGGATGAGTGTTTTTAGGAATAACAAATTACATGGTCTGTAATTATATAAGCAGTTCATTGCAGGAATAAAATTACATCTACTCATGATATTTGATTGATTGTCCTCAAAATCATGTTGATATTTTGCGTTAAATTCAATAATAACTCATAAAATTCAACATTATTACACCAGCAATGATACAAAGCGGCTTACTATCTGTTGCACGAGGGTGAGTTATATCGAAAGAACATCTCAGGCCAATTGGGCTGTTTCAGAAGCCGAAGTTCCTCGAGTGCTGAAAGAGATTCATTCGAGAGAGTGTGGTAGTTATTCATGGACTCGCACTCTAGAGCAAAGAATTCTGAGACAAGACTACTTCTGGCCGACCATCTAGAAAGATGCTGAGGCCTTTTTCAAAGAAGTGTCAACTTTTTGCTCCCCTCCAACTGCAGCCGCCCAGCAGCTTCGTTCAATTTCGGCTCCTTGGTCGTTTGCCATCTGGGGAATGGATCTGATAGGGTCTTTCCCCCAAGCCAGCAACCAGAGGAAGTTTGTTCTCGTCATGATCGACTATTTTTCCAAGTGGATCGAGGTTAAAGCTCTAGCTAAGACCACATCTCAAGTCGTGAAGAACTTTATCTGGGGAGAGATCGCTTGTAGGTTCGGGATACCTCTCGCCATCGTTAAGGACAACGGTCCGCAGTTTGTCAGGCTGGAGCTGACCGACTTCTGTCGTCAGCTGGGAACAGATCTTCGATTCGCTTCAGTGCATCATTCTCGGAGCAATGGGCAATTGGAGACCGTCAACAAGCTAATCATCAACCTCTTAAAGAAAAAAGTTGAGAATCTAAAGGGGAATTGGGCGGAACAACTCCTTTAAAGATAGTGGATGCTGCAGGAAGAGCACCCTCCATCGAGAAGCTTAACCCGAATTGGGAAGGGTCGTTCATCATCCATGAATCGCTGAAAACTGGAGGGTATCGTCTGTAAAACCACGAAGGGGAGCTGCTTGGGAATACTTAGAGCGGTGATGACCTGAAAAGATTCTACCCCAAGCATGAATGTATATATCCATCTGCTGTATATTCGTTTATATCAATAAATCCCTCACCCCCTGAAACAAGGGATTATGTGAGTCTCTTTTTCTCTTCCAGCAAGATTTTACAAAAAATAAAGTAGGTCAAATCGATCTCCACGACAGGTTGGGGAACAGGCTTCCAACATGACTCTCGTAAGACCCAGGACGGGTGATGGGATGGTGCGTCGGGATTGCGAGTTTTCCTAAGACCAAGCCTCTGCATTGACGATCGAGATCAGCTTCCCCCTGCATGTTGGCCGAATGACCCCCCGGTCTCATTTCTCATCTGATTGGAGAGATTACCAAAAAAGAGTATGGACGCCAACCTCCCAACTCGACGAAGAGATGGTCGGTGTAAATGACACAAGGACCCTTGTATAAAGGTGTCGTTGAAAGAGCTAAAAACTCGCAACAAAGTCAAGTTCATTGTCGTTTCTTTCAATCATAAGAACCCGAAGTATGATGGAGGCCTCTGAATTGTGTGCCCCTTGGACCCTCCGACTGTCAATCTCTATTTGTCGGTTCTCACAGCGTTTTGCAGCAAAGTAGGATGGAGGCATCAGGATTATGTGTCCCCTTGCCCCCCCCCCCCCCCCCCCCCCCCCCCCCGACTGTCATTCCCTACTTGCCGCTTCTCTCAGCATTTTGCAGCGAATTAGGATGGTAGCATCGGGATTGTGCGTCCCCTTGAACCTCCTGACTGTAAATATGAATATTTTTTGGGGGACAGGCTTGTCATGACCGCAATAAATGAGAGTCCAGCTTTTTTTCCCTTTTAGGCTTGACGTTTTTGAAAGCTACAAGTCATTTTAATTTCATGGAACAACGACTTAGAAATTTTGACGAGTGATTATTGAACGACGACTTACAAATTTGACGTGATAATTATTACTCCAAGTTTATTGAACCCAACTTGGTTTCCCACTAGTCCAAGCACACTCGCTTTCAAGACCGATTAATTCTGACGGTGGCCACATATTATTGATTAGACAAATGATAATGTTGAAAACGTTCCGTTTAAAGCAGAGTGATGACAAATGTTAATCAGTCTCATATGATGGATATTATTATGGAATGTGGGAGTATTTTGTTTATGGTAACATAAGATAACTAAAAATATGTTCTTTAATTAAACCCCATTGTTATGCTTAAGCTTTTAGGTGTATAATTATTTTGTTAGATGATGTGTCTAATCCTACTTTGATCCTCTTTTGGCAGCTTCACTCTCTACTTTGCCAGCTTCTCTCTCTACTTCCCCTCTCTTTCTCTTGTTATTAACTATTAAGAATATTTTAATCCTACGGTCCAGAATACTCGAGTTAGCTGTAGATTTTTTTATTACCCTGGAATGCATGCCTACATCGTTGATTATACTTCAGCATTAATAATTTCTTGGCATTATCTTGTGAGAAAGAAATTTCCTTCCGCAACTCAGACGTAGAAAGCCGTCCGGGACCAATGACATACAAAAGAAATGGCCTTTATTTTGGGGCCTGCGGTAAGAGAAATATTAAGGTCCTCCTATCGAACCTAGAGGAAGGTCCGATTGAAATCAGACTGTCCTCTCCCACATCGGACGGCCAGGAAAATTCATGATTTAAAAAAAGTCAAAAAATCATATCCGGTCGATTTTTAGAAATCGCAATATACGATCGGATTTTTTAAAAAAAACAATTTTATAGGCAAATAAGATCTTAAAATAAAGATAAAAAAATTCTAAGCAATATTTAATAATTTATTTTAGAAAAAAAATAAATTTTAATACGACTAAAATCATTTTTTTTGTCGATAGGCGGACCTTCCTTTAGGTCCGCCTATCGGACAAAGTAAATCTGTGCACTTTGGGCCCCACTATTTCTCCTTTTTTTATTGGCGAAAAAATTAATCATCTTCTGAAATATTAAAGTCTATCTCTATAATTTTGAAGAAGAACACCACATCAATCTTATATTCAAACAATTAATACTATACTATACGCATGTGGCAGCTCGACATTACTCCGGACCTCCCGGGAACCGAACCGGGGAGAGTAAAGTGCACTTGTTGTACTTTATGGTGCAGTGCGGCATCCAATGGATGCGAGCTCATCTAAGCGCGCACACATCTCAAAGCGAGATGTGATGTGCACGCATCTCCGCGCGAACCGAGATGAGCTCGCATCCGTTGGATGTCGCACTACACCGTAAAATGCAGCAAGTGCACTTTACTCCCCACGGTCCCGGAGCTCCCCTTCTCCAGAATGCAATCTACGCTATTGACCGGATCCTGAACATGATCAATGTCATCGTCGTAGTTGTTGTGCACTGGAGAAGATGAGCAACGTGAGTGCTGTCGTGCGGGGCACGAGACTTCCCAGTTCCCGTTCCAAACTACTAGTAAATAAATATCAAACATTATAACTTTATTTAAATGGTTTTTTGGAATAGCTAGTGAGCCAGATAAACCGAGCCAATAAAGTTGGTTTCTTTAAGGGCGCTGCTGTTAGCACTTCACTTTTGTCTATTAGCACTAAAATTTTTAAAATTTTACGGTTTATTAGCACTTCATTTTTGTCTATTAGTACTCAAAATTTTAAAATTTTATCGTTTTATTTTTAATAGCCGCAAGCAGCCATTTCCCCTTAGACGCACGCCCCTACAAATCTCCTCTCGCGGAAACCGCCCGAGACCCCTCCCTGCACGCCGGCGAACCGCCGGAACTCCGGCGAACACCCCCCCTCCGGCTCGGTAGCCGCGGCTTGTCCTACTCCGGCACGGTGGTCGCGCGAATCCTCCTGCTTGCCTGATGTTTTTTGCCCTAATTTAGGCGTTTTCTCCTTGGTAACTCCTTGTTTATATTCCTTTAAAATTTTTGGCTACGACGGCGATGACGGCAATTGCGGCGATGGCGGCGGCGGAGGAGATTGCGGCGATGGCGGCGGACGGCGGCGACAACGGCGACGGCGGCGATTGCGGCGATGACAATATTGCAAATGTGTAATCTTTTGAGTGTTTTTTTACAATAATGAAAATGATGTTTTTATTATGTTAAAAAGAAATTGACAAAAAATGTTAATAGTAATAGTGCATTGCTAATAGACAAGTTAAGTGCGAATAGACAATCACTTAAAACAGTGCTTGCTAATAGCGGCGAGTGCAAATAGACAAAAGCGTAGTGCTTATAGCAACACTTTAGACTTTAATAATATTATATCAAACCTAAAATTACGAGCCGACCGCCGGAAGGGGCTTGGCAATCAACAATCGCAGATCGTTGATCGAGAGTAGTTGTGTACTGGAATTTGGAGCAAGATGGCCTGCGAATAACCAAACAGTTTTACGCTAGCTGTTATTCGCAGACCATGTTGATCTGTGAATAGTCAATCAGTTTTGCGCTGCCCGTTATTTGCAGACCAAGTTGGTCTGCGAATTGTCAATCAGTTTTGCGTTAGCCGTTATTCGCATACCACGTTGATCTGCGAATAGTGAAACAGTTTGCGTTGAACGCTATTCGCAGACCATGTTGATCTACAAATAGTCAATTAGTTTTGCGCTGGCCGCTATTCGCAGAACACATTCTGGCCGCTATTTGCAGAATACATTCTGGCCGCTATTTGCAGATCACCTGATTTTATAAGAATTTTTGAAAACCGACGGCGAGCACAGTCTGTGGCGGGCTCTCAGTTGGGAGCAGTAGGCTTAGTCCGCTGCTAGTGTGGGTGAAGACCACCGTTGCACTACCATAGGGTCAAAGACCCGTGTCGTTCGACTTATATATATATATATATGTGTAAATATAAGTGTATATATATAAGTATAAATGTATATATATACTTATTTATATAATTTATGTACACGATGGATATCTATATATATATAATTTATACAAAAATTAAATATATTTGTAATTACTTCATGGCAGCCCGGTGCACAAAGCATCCCCGCGCAGCGAGGGTCTGGGGAAGGGTCCCACCACAAGGGTGAAATGTAGGCAAACCCTTACCTTTCATTTTTTGCAAGAGGTTGCTTCCAGGACTCGAACCCGTGACCTCACGGTCACACGGTGCGCAAAGGCAAATTAAATATATATAAACAAATAAAATATATTTGTAATTACTTCGCTCGATATAAATAATTTTTCCTAATTTATAAATATATATAAAAAAAATTATATTTTATAAGAGAAGGACTAGTTGCCGTTCATAATGGCAGCCTATTTGGCTGCCATTCATAATGGCAGCCTATTTGGCTGCCATTTAAGAGCCGTAGGAACAACGGCTCTAAGGGTCGTAGATCCAACGGCTCTAAGGGCCGTTGGGCTTCAGCCAACATTGGACCGGGCTTTGCCCGGCTCGGTTCTGGCCTGGGCCGGAAAATCGGGCTTTGCCCGGCCCGGGTACCAGGCCGGGCAAATGCTTAATGTGAGGCCCGTGTTAGGCCCCCACAGCCCGGCCTGGGCTCAATCGGGCTAGCGAGGGACAGGGCCTCACCAGGCTTTCTCCGGGCCGGGCTTGGGCCAACCCGACGGGCCTGGTCTTTATGTGCAAGACTAGTTTGTAGTGACCACAATAAATGAGAGTCATGCATTTTTTTCCTTCTTCTTCGCTGATATTTTTGAAAACTACAAGTGAAAGCTTGCATTCCGTTCACGGAACAAAGACTTGGAAATTTTGACGATAGATTATTGAACAAAGATTTAGAAATTTGATATGACATCTAAGATGATGGTGCCAAAAATGTCCCCATGTTCACATCCCTCGAACTGAAGGATAGGGGTAATTGTTGAGTGGACGGTTACATCGGGTCAAGAATGAACAAGCGGGAGAAGGGGTGTCGCGGACGGCGAGGTCAAGACTTCCCGCAACTGCAACTCATTTGTTGCGAGTGATTTTATTGATTATAAAGCTCAGATTACATCATGGTCAGATCACATCCGTTTACATGTACAAAACAGTAAAAAGGTAGCCCTTGAAGGAGAGCTCGCGGTCACCGAGGAGAGGTCACCCAAGCCGCTCTCGCGACCTCAAAAGGGGCGTTCACCCACACTCATCCATAGAGCTCGCCCGGACACTTGTATAGAGCTCGCAACTCCTTGCCCCCTTGTCTATATCCCCTCTGGTCAGGTCTGTCCCTCTATTTATAGGAATTAGAAGTTGCCTGAATGGGCAGACTCGGGAAGTATGGGTTGCCCGTAGGGGATGGTCTTCCAGACACGATGGTCACCAGAAATGTGCCCGCGAGCACTCCCAGAGGGGAAGGTATGGCAGACACAATGGTCACCAGAAATGTGTCGGAGAGCACTCCCAGAGGGGAAGGTCTGGCAGACATGAGGGACACCAGAAATATGTCTGCGAGTACTGCCAGAGGAGAAGGTCTGGCGGACATGATGGTCACCGACAATGTGTCCACGAGCACTCCCAGAGGGGAGGGTGTAACAGCCCGCCTTGCATTGGCACTACCGACCGTTAGACGTCTGGCCCCATTGTCCAGACGCCCGGGCTGCAGCCCACATTGAAACACCCTAACCCCTCCCTGAGTCTGTTTCTCAGCTACAGTTGGTTGTTGATGGCGAGATTCGAACCCCCGCCACCCTTGATGAGAAACCTTCAACAGCTCTCATCACCAAATGAGCTGCAAAGCGGGCTGCAGCCCGGGCGTCTGGACAATGGGGTCAGGCGTCTAACGGTCGGTAGTGCCAATGCAAGGCGGGCCGTTACAAAAAATTGCACTTTTTTGTAACGGCCCGCCTTGCATTGGCACTACCGACCGTTAGACGCCTGGCCCCATTGTCCAGACGCCCGGGCTGCAGCCCGCTTTGAAACACCCCAACCCCTCCTTGTGCCTGTTTCTCAGAACAGTGGGTTGTTGATGGCGGGATTCGAACCACCGCCACCCTTGATGAGAAACCTTCAACAGTTCTCATCACCAACTGAGCTTCTCCTTCCCAAAGAAGCTTCAACCAATTTAGAGAGAGAAAGAAGGAGAGAAAAGGCTAGGGTTGGGGTCTGAGAAAGAGTTTTTGGAGGTCGATTTCGTCGCCGGAGCGAGGACTCGGAAGGCCGTCGTCAAGATCGTCAAGATCCGACGAGTCATCGTTCGAAATCGAGGCAAGTACAGTTTTTTTGTGATCGTATTCTTGTTGATGATCATTTCCCAGAAAGTATATCTGAGTCTTGCTATCAATTATGTTCTGAGTATTATCCCAGAAATTTGTTGTATTTCCAGATTCTTTTTCTGAGTATACGTTCAAATTTCCTTATATTTCTGTTTTCTTCTCTTCCAGGAAATTTTATGAGTATTTAAACTCTTACAGGAAGAATATATATGTCTGAATATATGAAGGGATAAGTTTTCTGAGTTTCTGAGAGTGGGAATGAATGTTAGAGCAAAATATCATTAATTTTCTGTTCAGGCAAAAATAGGTTTAAATGTTGTAAACCAAATTTCTTTAATGGCTGTTAGGCTAGGTGTTGTTTTTGCTGTGTTAAGTAAGTTCTGAATTTTTTGTTGTTATTTTCTTCTTCTTTTGCCAAGTCAAAATCGACGGGACCTCTCGTTGATCGACGGGACCTCCCGTTGATCGACGGGACCTCCCGTCGATCGGCGGCATCAGTTGGGGAAGATGCTTCGCCGAGTTGTCAAGTCAAAATCGACGGGCCTTCCCGTCGATTGACGGGACCTCCCGTCGATCGACGACATCAGATAGGGAAGATGCTTCCCCGGGTCGTTAAGTCAAAATAGACGGGACCTCCCGTCGATCGACGGGACCTCCCGTCGATCGACGAGACCGTCCCGTCGATCGGCGACATCAGCTGGGGAAGATGCTTCCCCGGGTCGTTAAACAAAAATTGATGGGAGCACCCGCCGATTTTCTTTCCTTAGTGTCGTTTTTGCTTTAAATACTCATTTTTTTAATCTTTTTGGTCATATAGTGGGAAAAATTCTCTTTGATTCCACTTGAATAACTTGAATCCTCTTATACTATTGTAAACTCTTTTAGTATTGTACTGACTTGTCCAACTGTTTGGAAGTATTAGTTTTTGTTTATTGGGGCCCGCGTCAGTTGGTTCTTCAAGGCCTCGAAAGCAGCCTCGCACTCAGAGACCACTCAAACTTTTGACTCCCACGCAAAGCTTTGAAGAAGAGTGAACACTTCTCCCCTGCCCTAGAAAGGAACCTGCTCAACCCGGCTAACTTACCTATCAACCTCTTAACCTCATTAGCGCTACTTGGCGACTCTAGATCTAGGATGACCTTGACTTTATCAGGATTGGGCTCGACCCCCAATGAGGTGAGCAAGTGCCCAAGGAACTTCCCTCAACTTGCCCCGAAAACACACTTCGAGGGGTTAAGTCTCATCTTGAATTTTCGGAGTGTGACGAAAGTTTCCATCAAGTCCCGTAAATGAGATCCCACACCCCTACAATCTATGATAATGGCGTTTTTGACCCAACTCACCGGAGCAAATAAGCCGCGCCAAACGAAGCCTAAGTATTAGGGCACTCAAAGTGACTCAATCCAATTTCTTTATATTCTTTCATACAATTGCTTCAATATTTTAACACGAGATGTAAATATGACACAATAAGATCATACTAATATTTTGTGGAAAATGACGTCTCATACTCAAATTATTTTTCTTATCAAATCATAAAATGATTTGTAAATTCTTACTAAAACTATATAACAGATTTGCCACCAAAAAGATCTATAATTTTTGAGAGACAAGGGGATGACCTAACTCGCAATCATTTCAAATTTCAGAATCAAATATTAAATATTTAGGGAAATATTTCACTAACAAATTCTATCACAAATAATTAAATTTATTTAATAAAGGTTTAGATCATCTACAATGGTCATTCTAATTACAAGGTTTTCTATCATCCAAATAGCTCTAAAATTATACACAAGATGTAAATATGACAGAATAAGATCATACAAAAATTGTGGAAAAATGACATCTCATACTCAAATTATTTCACTTATGCGTACAATCATCAAATGATTTGTAAATTCTTACTAAAACTATATAGCAGAAATGCCCCAAAAATTCTACAAAATTTTGGAGGACAATGTGATGACCTAACTCACAACCATACCAATTTTCAGTATCAAATATTAAATATTTAGGGAAATATTTTTTAGGAACTATGTCACAAAAAATTAATATCTATTAAATAAAGGTTTAGAGCATCTACAATGATTATTCCAATTTCAAGGTTTTTTTTCATCCAAATAGCTCCATAATTATAAAAAAAAAGGATGTAAATATGACATAATGACATGCTATTGAAATTTGGCATGAAAATCAGAGGGGATCCTTAAATTTCAAATATATGATGTGGTAATAATTTGCAAAATTTTATGTAAACTATATGGTAAAGATTCCCCAAAAATTCTAAATTATTTAGGGAGATGAGTAAAGACCTATCTCACATGTGTGCCAAGTTTCAAAGTCATCGAAGACCTTTTCACAGAAAGATCAACAATATTTATATTTTGTCACACTTTAAAGTAAAACCAACAAAATGGCCTCTACAAGGAAATGTCTCTAAGTGCCTTAAAATGGCTCATAAACTTCTCACTGATCATATTTATATAAATGGAATCAAACTACAGTGCAAATAAATCTATTTAATTTCTGATTAAGCGAATTAATCGGATGGCGACAAGCATCTTGGCACGATCTGTTGGCTCTGATCTCATGAGCCGCATAGATATTGATCTTTTTTATGTTGGTAACCACCAATGTTTGGTTCAACAGTTTTAAGGATACAAGCACTCCGGATTTTACGATAGTGATCCCACGGCTGGAGCCACTTTGAGAGGTCGACACCGCTCCACGGTGATCGCCACGGCATGACTCCACCACCATTCGACTCGTCTGAAAAAGAGGTGTCACACAAAGTCACAGACAAATTATAAAAATTATTATAATGGAGCATTATATGCATTTCAAGCTAGCTTCACCCATGCTAAATCTTGGCAACTTCCTTTCGGAGGAGAATCTTAATTACATGGGAACGTATGTGCAAGCTTGGATAGGAGAATTTGATTAAATGAGACTCAATAATTGAGGAGCTTTAGACATTGTATTGGCCGGGACCGCTAGCTTAAAGAATCTTCTTATCCGTGACGCAATATTTTATACGTCGAATTAATATAAAATATAAATCATGACAAACTGGAACATAAAAGAAAGTAAATCCAGCCCAACAATACAACACAAGATCATGAGTCCAACTCTGCTCGCGGCTCTCCTCTTGGCTCCCCTCTTCCTCTTCTTCCTTGCAGAAAGAAGCAGGCGGAGATCCATCTCACAAAAAATACCTCTGCTGCCTTCACTTCCCGGGCTTCCCTTCATTGGAAACCTCCATGAACTTGGCTCTCTGCGTCATCAATCACTCTCCCGCCTCTCCAAGAAGCATGCCCCCCTCATGCTTCTCCATTTAGGATCCATTCCAACCTTGGTAGTCTCATCATCAAGCTTTGCCCAAGAGTTCCTGAAAACTCATGACATCATATTCGCAAGCCGCCCGGTTTTAAAAGTGTCTAAAGCTCTATCGTACAACAACATCGACGTGGCCTTCTCCCCTTACGGAGATTGCTGGAGGCAGATGAGGAAAATTTGCATGACACATCTCCTCAGCGCAAAGATGGTGCAGTCCATTGCGTCCGTGCGTAGAGAGGAGGTGGTTGGGTTGCTGCAGCGAGTTTCAGATCATAGCGGCACCGTTGTATGCCTCACCGAGATGTTGAATGAACTAGTGAACAACGTGCTCTGCCGAGTTGTTTTAGGATCACCTTTGGGCGACGAGAGGAGAAAGCTGATTAGTAGTCTTGTGCAACGGAACTCCACCATCAATACCGTATTGTTCATGCATGATTTTTTCCCTAGGCTGGGATGGTTGGATCGGATATTTGGATCAGAAAACAAGATAAAGAGTCATTTTGGAGCGTGGGATATTCTTTTAGATGAGTTCATTGAGGATCACTTGACCAACAACTCCAATTATCGATCTGCGGATAGAATTGATTTCATTCAAGTGTTGCTTCAACTACAGAAAGATCCTAACACGGAGTTTGCCCTCACCAAGGATCACATCAAGGCTACCTTATTGGTAATTTTTTGCTATTATAATTTAATTGTTAATTATGAACCGCTAGTTGATCAGTACTAATGATCATATATACGTACGCCAAGTAATTTAAGTAGAAACTCTTTGGTCAGGTATTCAAATAGCAGATACTCACACAATAATATTTTCAGTTTTTAGCAACACTTGAAAAATGTTGCGTAAAACTGCAAACTTTTGTCAAAACATAGATAACTGTTGTCATATGGTGTTGCTTATACCCGCGTTATCAAAGGTAAAAAATAACATTTTTTTCATATCTTTAGGCAACATTATACAACATTTATAAACTGCTACTTGATGAAAATATTTCTAAACCGCTACTTGATGAAAACATTTATAAGCTGTTCTCTATTGTATTGTAGTGTCATATATATTATTTAATTTTCTCTTCTAACAAATGCATGCAAATTGTGTATAAATATATAGGATATGTTTGCTGCGGGAATCGATACATCATTCCTAGTCTTAGACTGGAGCATGTCTGAACTGATTCGAAATCCGAGAGTGATGAAAAAGGTGCAGGACGAAGTTAGATCAGTTGCTAATGGAGATGACATGATCAACGAGGAGCATTTGCAAAACATGAGCTACTTAAAAGCTGTCGTAAAGGAAATTCTTCGGCTACATCCACCTATTCCGCTACTGCTTCCTAGAGAGTCAACACAAGATTGCGAAATAGCCGGCTACCACATTCCTAAAAAAACAAGAGTTATCATCAATGCGTGGTCTATTGGAAGAGATACACAATACTGGGAAGCTCCTGAAGAATTTAACCCTGAGAGGTTTATGGGAAGTACATTGGACTTCAAGGGTAGAGAATTTTACTTCATACCTTTTGGCGCTGGTCGGAGGATATGCCCAGGAATAACATTTGCAACTGCTGTCGTTGAGCTTACTTTAGCTAATCTCTTGCATCGCTTTGACTGGAGCTTACCGACTGGCATCTCTGTTGAAGACATGGTCATGGAAGAAAGTGCGGGATTAGTTGCTCCGAGGAAACAAAAACTTGAACTAGTACCAATACTTCTCAATTAGGGGGGGTGACCACTCCTCCCCTAACCTCGTGATTTTGAGAAGTGATGCATGCCACAATGATTTACATCTCGGTGCCCACCGCCGGCGGCTGCCGCTTGCTAGGCACGCAACTCATTTCCCATGTCTTTTTATAATTTAAAAAAACACAAAAATAAAAAATCAAAGCAGCAGCGACGAACATAGAGAAAGAAAAATCAAAGTTGTGACGACCCACTCAACTACGCGAAACGTTGTTGGTGACGGACAGCAAGTGTTCGTGCGTCGACTTTGTTAGTACGGTGATTGGAGCATAATTTTTCAATTAGATTAGTTATATTATGAACTTATTTTTATTGTTTTAGTAGCAGACATGTCAAATAAAATTCTTCTCTTTAGTCTTATACGGTTCATCTATAAAAGATAGCTAAAGAATAAATCATTTGATATGTTCATATTAGAATTGGTGAAAAGTTACTCTTCATTTTTTACATATTCTATCATTAGTATTAATTTAAGTTAAGGGTGAGTGTTTTTAGGAATAACAAATTACATGGTCTGTAATTATATAAGCAGTTCATTGCAGGAATAAAATTACATCCACTCATGATATTTGATTGATTGTCCTCAAAATCATGTTGATATTTTGCGTTAAATTCAATAATAACTCATAAAATTCAACATTATTACACCAGCAATGATACAAAGCGGCTTACTATCTGTTGCACGAGGGTGAGTTATATTGAAAGAACATCTCAGGCCAATTGGGCAGGTGTGTTTCAGAAACCGAAGTTTCTCGAGTGCTGGAAGAGATTCATTCGGGAGAGTGTGGTAGTCATTCAGGGACTCACACTCTAGAGCAAAGAATCCTGAAACAAGACTACTTCTGGCCGACCATCAAGAAAGATGCTGAGGCCTTTTTAAAAAAAGTGTCAGAAGTGCCAGCTTTTTGCTCCCCTCCAACTGCAGCCGGCCCAGCAGCTTCGTTCAATTTCGGCTCCTTGGTCGTTTGCCATCTGGGGAATGAATCTGATAGGGTCTTTCCCCCAAGCCAGCGACTAGAGGAAGTTTGTTCTCGTCATGATCGACTATTTTTCCAAGTGGATCGAGGCTAAATCTCTAGCTAAGACCGCATCTCAAGTCGTGACGAACTTTATCTGGGGAGAGATCGCTTGTAGGTTCGGGATTCCTCTCGCCATCGTTACGGACAACGGTCCGCAGTTTGTCAGCCTGGAGCTGACCGACTTCTGTCGTCAGCTGGGAACAGATCTTCGATTCGCTTCAGTGCATCATTCTCAGAGCAATGGGCAATTGGAGGCCGCCAACAAGCTAATCATCAACCTCTTAAAGAAAAAAGTTGAGAATCTAAAGGGGAATTGGGCGGAACAACTCCTTTATGTCCTATGGGCTCTGAGGACCACTCTTAACTCAACCACAGAGGAGACTCCTTTCAAGTTGTCCCACGGGTCTGAGGCTCTCATCCCAGTAGAGTTCGAGGTGAGAAGCCCGAGCGTGGTTGCGGCAGATGAAGGGGATGAAGGGTGGCGCCTATAGAACGAAGAAGCTTAAAGGCTTTCCGTCGACTACATCAAAGAGCTTCGAGACCTTGCCCCGGCTCAGCAAGAGGAGATTAAGAGGAGAATGGTCAAGCATTTCGGCAAGCACGTTCGCAGCAAGTATTTCCAAGCAGTCGACCTCATCCTGAAGATAGTGGATGCTGCAGGAAGAGCACCCTCCATCGAGAAGCTTAACCCGAATTGGGAAGGGTCGTTCATCATCCATGAATCGCTGAAAACTGGAGGGTATCGTCTGCAAAACCACGAAGGGGAGCTGCTTGGGAATACTTAGAGCGGTGATGACCTGAAAAGATTATACCCCAAGCATGAATGTGTATATCCATCTACTGTATATTCGTTTATATCAATAAATCCCTCACCCCCTGAAACAAGGGATTATGTGAGTCTCTTTTTCTCTTCCAGCAAGATTTTTCAAAAAATAAAGTAGGTCAAATCGATCTCCACGACAGGTTGGGGAACAGGCCTCCAACTTGACTCTCGTAAGACCCAGGACGGGTGATGGGATGGTGCATCGGGATAGCGAGTTTTCCTAAGACCAAGCCTCTGCATTGACGGTCGAGATCAGCTCCCCCTTGCATGTTGGCCGAATGACCCCCCGGTCTCATTTCTCATCTGATTGGAGAGATTACCAAAAAAGAGTATGGACGCCAACCTCTCAACTCGACGAAGAGATGGTCGGTGTAAATGACACAAGGACCCTTGTATAATGGTGTCGTTGAAAGAGCTAAAAACTCGCAACAAAGTCAAGTTCATTGTCGTTTCTTTCAATCAAATGAGCTTGTGCGGTTAACCACCTCTGATTGTTGAGTAACAGGATGATGACCCTTCAAGGACCAAGAACCCGAAGTATGATGGAGGACTCTGAATTGTGTGCCCCTTGGACCCTCCGACTGTCAATCTCTATTTGTCGGTTCTCACAGCGTTTTGCAGCGAAGTAGGATGGAGGCATCAGGATTATGTGTCCCCTTGCCCCCCCCCCCCCCCCCCCCCCCCCCTCGACTGTCATTCCCTACTTGCCGCTTCTCTCAGCATTTTGCAGCGAAGTAGGATGGTAGCATCGGGATTGTGCGTCCCCTTGGACCTCCTGACTGTAAATATGAATATTTTTGGGGGGACAGGCTTGTCATGACCGCAATAAATGAGAGTCCAGCTTTTTTTTTCCTTTTAGGCTTGACGTTTTTGAAAGCTACAAGTCATTTTAATTTCATGGAACAACGACTTAGAAATTTTGACGAGTGATTATTGAACGACGACTTACAAATTTGACGTGATAACTATTACTCCAATTTTATTGAACCCAACTTGGTTTCCCACTAGTCCAAGCACACTCGCTTTCAAGACCGATTAACTCTGACGGTGTCCACATATTATTGATTAGACAAATGATAATGTTGAAAACGTTCCGTTTAAAGCAGAGTGATGACAAATGTTAACAGGCCTCATATGATGGATATTATTATGGAATGTGGGAATATTTTGTTTATGGTAACATAAGATAACTAAAAATATGTTCTTTAATTAAACCCCATTGTTATGCTTAAGCTTTTAGGTGTAAAATTATTTTGTTAGATGGTGTGTCTAATCCTACTTTGATCCTCTTTTGGCAGCTTCACTCTCTACTTTGCCAGCTTCTCTCTCTACTTCCCCTCTCTTTCTCTTATTATTAACTATTAAGAATATTTTAATCCGAAGGTCCAGAATACTCGAGTTAGCTGTAGATTTTTTTTTATTACTCTGGAATGCATGCCTACATCGTTGATTATACTTCAGCATTAATAATTTCTTGGCATTATCTTCTGAAATATTAAAGCCTATCTCTATAATTTTGAAGAAGAACATCACATCAATCTTATATTCAAACAATTAATACTATACCATACTAAACGCATGTGGCAGCGCGACATTACTCCGGACCTCCCGGGAACCGGGGAGAGTAAAGTGCACTTGCTGCAGTGCGGCATCCAACGGATGCGAGCTCATCTAAGCTAGCGCGCACACATCTCAAAGCGAGATGTGATGTGCACGCATCTCCGCGCGAGCCGAGATGAGCTCGCATCCGTTGGATGTCGCACTGCACCGTAAAGTGCAGCAAGTGCACTTTACTCCCCCCGGTTCCGGAGCTCCCCTTCTCCAAAATGCAATCTACGCTATTGACCGGATCCTGAACATGATCGATGTCATCATCATAGTTGTTGTGCACCGGAGAAGATGAGCAACATGAGTACGGTCGTGCGGGGCACAAGAGTTCCCAGTTCCAAACTACTAGTAAATAAATATCAAACATTATGACTTTATTTAAATGGTTTTTTGGAAAAGCTAGTGAGCCAGATAAACTGAGCCAATAAAGTTGGTTTCTTTAAGGGCGCTGCTATTAGCACTTCACTTTTGTCTATTAGCACTAAAATTTTTAAAATTTTACGGTTTATTAGCACTTCACTTTTGTCTTATTACCACTCAAAATTTTAAAATTTTATCATTTTATTTTTAATAGCCGCAAGCAGCCATTTCCCATTAGACGCACACTCATACACATCTCCTCTCGCGGAAACCGCCCGAGACCCTTCCCTGCACGCCGGCGAACCGCCGGAACTCCGGCGAACACCCCCCTCCGGCTCGGTAGTCGCGACTTGTCCTTCTCCCGCACGGTGGTCGCGCGAATTCTCCCGCTCGCCTGATGTTTTTGGTCCTAATTTGGGCGTTTTCTCCATGGTAACTCCTTGTTTATATTCCTTTAAAATTTTTGGTAACGACGGCGACGGCGGCGACGGCGGCGACGGCGGCGATTGCGGCGAACGGCGGCGGACGGCGGCGATGGAGGCGACGGCGGCGACAGCGGCGATGGAGGCGACGGCGGCGATTGCGGCGATGGCAATAGTCCAAATGTGTAATCTTTTAATTGTTCTTTTACAATAGTGAAAATGATGTTTTTATTATGTTAAAAAAATTTGACAAAAAGTGCTAATAGTAATAGTGCATTGCTAATAGACAAGTTGAGTGCGAATAAACAATCACTTAAAACAGCGCTTTCTAATAGCGGCGAGTGCAAATAGACAAAAGTGCAGTGCTTATAGCAACTCTTTAGACTTTAATAATATTATATCAAACCTAAAATTACGAGCCGACCGCCGGAATGGGCTTGGCAATCAACAATCGCAGATCGTTGACTGAGAATAGTTGTGTACTGGAATTTGGAGCTTGGCAGTCGGCGATCGTTGATCACCGATCGGGAGGAGCGATTGATGGCCAGCTGGGCCGAGCAACCGATTGCCAATCGGGAAGGGCAAAATGATCTTTTCATGATGTATGAACCAACTGAATAGTAGCCCAACAACCCTTTTATTGTAGCTTAGTTGTTCTTTCAATTTCTTACGTATTGTTTGATGCAACATACTTGTAGGTGAGCGGTGACTTCGGACTAGAATCCGCTAGGATGATCGGAGGGAGGGATCGATACGCGGTTTATGGTCAGCTCATAGTTGACTCTCATTTTTCTCTGACTTGTATTTGGTGTAGGTGATATAGAGCATATCGAAGTTTAGCGTGCATAAAGCCCAAAGCTGCAAAGCAAAAGATAGTCGCTCTTTTTACTATTTTTGCGTGTCTAACATGCGAGCTGATGTTTTGATCATTGTACTTTCAAGTTACTTTGATACTCTTTATTTGTTGTGATATAAGGTCATAATGCCAACAAATTCGTTAAATATTTCTGTATTAATTATGGACATTCATGTTTTGTTTTATCTTTATTACTTTCGTTGGTGTTTACACTCTCTGATTAGTTACTTTTGTCCCTCATGTAGCATTTAACTTGTGTGTGTAATATGTTATGGGTTTCCGGCCGGGCCCATATTATATTTGTACAGGTAGGATGTTGCATGAATGATATGAGATGAAAATAGAAGAAGAAAGTATATAAATTAAAGAAAACTCTCTATGGCTTAAAGCAAGCACCCAGGGCAGAGCAAATGGATCAGCAATGGTTTTGAAAGGACCATCAATGACCCCTCTCTTTACTTCAAGAAAGAAGCAAATCAGGCAACCCTTATAGTTTGCATGTATGCTGACGATTTGCTCATTACTGGGTCCAATTTCTAGCTAATAAATGAATTCAAAGACTATGTAAAAAGTAAATTTGAAATGACAGATCTCGGGCTCACCAGATACTTCATAGGAATTCAAATTGATCAAATCCAAACTGAATTTTCCTATCCCATAGTAAGTAGTGTGAGCAGTGGCTCTCTCAATTTTGAATGAGTGAAATCAAATCATCCAACTCAGCAATGATTAAAGGAGAAAATTTACGTAGATAAGATGGAGAAGAGAAAACCAATCCTGAAGAATATAGGAGCCTAGTTGGTTCTTTAATTTATTTAACCAACACCAGACACGTCATAGACTTTACTGTCAGTATGGTCTCTCAGTATATGAATGCTTCCAACATCAAATACCTCATCATAGCCAAGAGAATCCGTAAGTGCATCAAAAGAACAAACAACTACCTATGACATTCAATTTAAATGAGAAGAGAATGAGTTAAGAAAATATGTGGATAGTGATTGGGGAGGGTGTGTTGATGATAGAAAGAGCACTTTCGACTACATTTTCTTTCTGGGTAGAACCAATTTCATTGAGTGCCAGAAAACAGAAGCATATCACATTCTCATCTACTGAAGTAGAATACACTGCTCTTAGCGATGCTGCCCAAGAATTCATATGGCTATGATAACTTCTAAAAGAATTAGATAGAGAAGAAGCGGAATCAACTAAAATTAAAGTGGAAATCTCTACAATAGCCCACACATATAATCATGTATTTCAGTATAACAAAGTACCTTGAGCTAAAACTACATTATACTTGGGATTTCGTTAGTAAAAAGGATATTTGCATCATATGTTGTGAGACTAAGATGTAAATCACTCATGCCCTAACCAAACCTCTATGAATAGCCCGCTTTGAAGAAATTAGAAAGAAATTTGAGTTTACGACAACCAAATTTATGGGAGGGTATTACAAGGTAATTTGGCGGCATGGATTAAAGAAAAGGTAATAATCCCTCTAAAGAACAACACTTGAACCAACATGGAGCAGAATGGAAGAAGCTAGCGGCGGCGAACCCTGCATGAAGTTCACGAAGCAACTCAAACATTGAGTAACCGAGCCATACCCTGTCATGGTCTCACTACAAGAAGAACTTTAATTAGCAAGGAGAAAAATCCCTTGCTAATTAGCTAAATTTCTTGCTAATTTTAATTAGCAAGAAATTTAGAAACAAAAAAATTCTAACTAATATGGCTCTAGCTAATTTTAGCAAGAAATTTTTTATTTCTAATTGGCAAGGATTTTTTATCAAGTATTTTATCTTTCTTAAATTAGCAAGGAAATCTAGTTTTGTATACAACATATCATGCTTAATCATCTCACCTAACTAAATAATTTGATTTATCATCGATCTCGCCGCATAATTTAATATTTATTCTTGACGTGTGAGCATTTTTATTTTGATCGCGAGCATCGATATTATTTACCGCCGCGCGATCGTAGTTGTTTCGGCCGCGCGCGCATTAATATTTATTTACCATCGTGTCGCACCCTGAGACTCGCGGAGAGGGGTCGCAAGGACCCACTCAAAATGATCCGCGGCCACGTCGAGCAAGACTACGCCCGGGTGTCCGCGGGTCGCCGGAAAAATGGGCATTTGCGAGAAGGTTTCTACAATTGAAACTTAAGATCTATGCGGAGGGAGGAGTCGATGCAGAACGCACATTGTGTCCATGCATGCTACCCAATAGCCGAGTATGCGGCATTTGTCCATCGTTCCCGGCCCTGGTCAGATCTCGCCGATCCGGATCTCGTTTGACTTTCGCCGAAGGAGTCGGACTTGGATCTCACCGGAGAGTTCGCTGTTTTGGGAGTTTTCGCCGCCGAAAATGGCTTGGCCGGTGGTTAATGAGATGGCTGTGAGAGGGAGAAAATGAGAGTGAGAGTGAGATGGAGGTGTGAATTCTGGATTATAAAAAAGAAAACAGAGAGGTAGAGATAGAAATGGACAAATGGGAGTGGATGGAGGAGGAGGCTCACGGGAGGGAGAGTTGCCCGAGTTGCTCGCCGTGAGGAGCTTGCCCGAGCCGCAAGGAGGAGAGCAGGGGTGGCCGGAGGAAGCTTGGTCGGGGATTTGGTGGTGGTCGTCCATGGCAGAGCAGATATGGCTCGAGATGGAGGGAGAAGTTTCGACCTTGGATCTTCAGCTAGAGGGAGGTGGAGAACGCACTTTGTGACTCATCTCGATGTATTCTGTTTTGTCTTATTGCCATTCCTGATTGAGTACATGATCATGTTGAAATTTAAAAAACATGACAGCATCCACCGGTGCATTGCCCCATTCTCCTCCAACAGTCCAGCACCCGTTTCCCTCCCTTTCCTCTATGATACCTTTTTTAGCCCTCCAGTTCACTATCTAGCACACAGGAATCTATTTGTAAAATCCAGCCAACTCTGCCACCTTGTTTCCAGTCAATGAAACCCCTCCAGCCTCCAAGACAGCTTATACAACCCATTTCCCTTCACCTACGGTTGTTGTCCCCTTATCGTCCCTACAATTCAGCACATGAAATTAAGTCCACAGAGTCTTCCCCAACCTCCTAGCCCTCTACTCATGTTGCCAACACCTCCCAAAACATCCCCATTCAAGTGGGCACTGCTGTCCAGCAGTTTGGGCTAATCAGTATATGCATGATCATTGATTCTAGTGTACAAATGGTTTGAGTTTTTGAATTCTCCCTGATTAATGAAACAACCTTCGTGTTGTTGCTTGCTTTTGCAACCCTCCATTCCATGTGCAAATCCTCATTATCAACATACTGTCCAAAATTTGGCCAAAGAAGTATGCAATTAAAATTTCTTCCAGGTTAGCAAACAAATTCTCAGTGCTGCATTTCGAAAACCTCAAAATAGAAAGTGCAAGTGCAAAAACATTTTGAGTGGAACTCTCCTCCTGTTCCATTTGATGCATTCCACATGATAATGTATGAGCTATGGATGCGACATCGAGTAATCAAATACTGATTTGGTACACAATTCATTTTTGGACAGATGAAATCACAATTTTTAGACTGCGTAGAAATGGTGAAGCTCAAGTTAACAAAAAATTACTAAGCAAAGTGCTTAACCAGCCCTCAATATGGCTGTTTTGGCACAAAAATAAGCAAATTGATTTTGGAAAATCAGAATGGGTGGTGGCATGTTAAAGGCTAGGTCTGCATTTATAATTTCTGGCTGCTGGATTGCTAATTAATTGGTCATTATTTTATTATATTTCTTTTCTATGTTAATTCCCTTTTTAATGTTTTTTTATTTAGTTTCATTGTTTATAAATTTGTGAGCTAATCAAGATTCTTCTTTTTCTTTCTTATTTCAAACTGTGTAATTTGGAGTGGTTTCACCCAAAATCAAGATCCTAATCAAATTAAATATGAAGTTTCACATAGAATTTTCTTTTTGGCAATCAATCAAACACATTGTGAGCTGTGAAATCAGAAATATTGGGGGAGAAGGCAGCGTAGATTGAGCGGCACAGGAGGAAAATGTTAGAAGAAATCAGTGAGAGGAGGAAGGGCTTTAGATTATTTAGCAGCGTATATGAGAAAGGAGGAAAAGACGTTCAGAAGTACCTGTGAAGAAGATGAGATCCAGAAGCCGGAAAACAGCAAATCAATCTCGCCGCTTCCTGTTGACAGGTAGAAGCCGAAATCAGAAACCACACAATGACATCAAGTAAGTTTTCCTGTTGACCTGGAAGCAAGTGCGCAGCTGTGATGTTTCTGAAAGTTTCTGAATGGGGGTTTCGAGAGAAAGAAGGGAGCCGGACGTAACAAACCACCTGCGATGTGCGTAACCTGCGATGAAGGAAGCTTGCCATGCCTGAAGAAACCTTCGATTTCTGCTGCGAAGAGGAAGAAAGGGATGAGTTGAAGCATAAAAAAATGGAAGAAAAAATCTGCTCGAAAAAGGAAGCGATGTACAGAACAGGAGCGGGAAGTAGCCGGCGATGCCCTAGGAGGGATGCTGCCGCGTACGTTTGTGCGGAAGAGGAGAGCTGGTATCGGGAATGAGGAGAGAGAAGCACGTACGTGATCTGACGGTTGTTGTATTATGAAGCCAAATTTGATGGTCCGAAATTTTCAGTGAATTATGAACTCATGTTAATCGCAGACGAGTGACAGGCACGGCCCCGTGCGGGCGGCGACATTCTGCGGGAGCGGTGTTATTCGATGGGGACGGCAACATTTGGCAGGGGCGGCGACATTTGACGGGGGCGGCATTCGGCAGGGACGGCGACATTCGGCGGGGGCGACATTCGGCAGGGGCGGCATTATTCGGCGGGGGCGATCTATATTTGTATACCTATATATAAACCTAATTCAATGTTGTTCAACAAAAACCATATAGTGTAATGGTTGTCATCTTTGCTCCACATAGTGGAAACTTGGGTTCAAATCTCACGATTGACCATTTTTGTGAGATTAAAAAAACGGTCATATGACCCTCCTTTTTTCAATAAATTTAGGGGTAAAATTGTTATTTCATGTTGTAGGGAACCCTATACCTTCATAGTTTTAGGTCACCCCCTAGTAGGTTTAGGAAACCTATGAAAAAGTGGAGAGAGAGGGAGCGGCTTGATCCGACGGCTGATGAAATATCATGTCAAATTTGACGGACGTAATCATTTCAACGACTTTAAAATTCATGAGTTTGATATTTCTTTATATATGGTAGAGATATATATATATTAGCCATGTAAGCAAAATCCAACCGAACCGTCAAACCGAACCGAACCAAACCAAACTGCATGGTTTGGTTCAGTTGTCACGGTTTTGATTTTAGAAAAACCACACGGTTCGGTTCGGTTCATGATTTTACGTGACAAACCGAGCCGAGTCGAACCAAACCGAACCGTAGTGTATAAAGACATTTATTTTATTAATTACATTTCATTAAACTATTAATTACATCTCATATTATATTTTTATATTTTAATTTTTGCATAAGACATTAAGAATTTAACTATTTAAGACTCATAGTGCTGGACTGCTAGATGGGCTGGATGGGCTGGACGCCTGGATGGCTGGAATCCTGGAAGTATTTTATAGAAAGTATTTTATAGAAAGTATCTAATAAGAAAGTATTTTATTTTTATATTTATCGTTGCTATAAACTTATAAAGTATAAACGCCTGGCCGAAGACCGAACTCTCTCAGTCTCCTGGACGGCTGAACGACCTAGGTTTTCTGAATTCCTCCCAACGCTGTTGATATCTCCTCATCCCGCCGACGCCCAGTCGCCGCTCCTCATCCCGTCGGGCGCCGGCCGCCGCACTTGTCGCAGGCATGCCCTCTTTCCTCTTCTCTGTAATCAGCCCTCGTCCACCGTCGCAGGCAAGCCCGTCCACCCGCCGCGCGCACTACTCATCCCGTCGGGCGCCGGGCGCAACACTTGTCGCAGGCAAGCCCGTCCACCGCCTCACTCGTCGCAGGCAAGCCCGTCCACCGCCGCACTCGTCGCAGGCATGACCGTCCAGCGCCGCACTCGTCGCAGTCGCAGGTGAGCCCTCTTCCTCTTCCCTGTAATCAGCTTTCATTGTTCATAACTTCATATTATCTTCTGACTTTTTTACTCATTTCACAGCAAGCCCGTCCAGCAATTGCTACATTATTTTAATAAGTTCAGGTGGAAAACAAATTCTACAAGGTTCCCGGCCATGTCATTAATGACACGAGATGTGTTGGCTATGCCAGTTACTACAGTTTCTTCTGAATCTGCATTTAGCACGGGAGGAAGGGTCCTTGATCAATTTCGTAGTTCGTTAAGTCCCAAGATAGTTAAGTGATTGATCATGTGCTCAAGATTGGTTGCGGGCTTCGCCAATTCCACAAGAAATTGAGACAAAAATAACTGATGTGGCCGAGCTTGAATCATGTATGATAATAAAAATTTTCAGTTAATGCTTTATTATTTATTTTATATGTTTTATTAATGATATATATCTTTATTATATAAGGGAAGAGGAAAGGGGGTTTGGTGTAACTTTCCAATGCCTAAAATACCCCCAATTTTATCTACTAAGTACAATAAATAATATGGCTATTTTAGTATTTTCTCACATGTATATATATTATAGTATTTTAGTGTCACAGGGTACTCTTCTATTTTAATATTTTAGTGTCACGCGGTACTCTTCTACCTCCACGCCAAAAAGCTCCCCCACCCCACGATTTCCATCAGGTATCACACGCCTCACGCAGCGACAAGGTACTCTTCTATCCTTGACTGCCGCACGCCTCACACAGCACCACGCCCCTCGACTGTCGCACGCCAAAAGCTTCCCCTACCTCCCGCCGAAAGTTACACCTACACCTCCTCCGCAGAGAGCTTCCATTAGGTATCACACGGAACTCTTCTCCCTCCACAAAGTTGCACCTCCCCCTCCTCAAGAGCTCCTCCTCCATCTCGCGTGATTCCAAAGCTTCATTCAGGTGAATCCTACTCCAGGCCTTCGTCGCCACCGCCGGTAAGCCTTCGTCGCCACCGCCGGTAAGCCTTCTTCGCCGCGTGATTCCTTTTCTCTGTTTTCTCAAACGCTCGGCTTCTTCATATGGTGGTCCTTCCTACTGTGTTAACAACAGAGCTCCTCCTACATCTCACGCGATTCCAAAGCTTCATTCGGGTGCCCGTGCAATACGCCATGACTCCTACTCCAGGACTTCTTCGCCGCCGCCGATGAGGTCCCTCTTCTAACAACAGAGGTAAGCCGTCCCTGCCAGTAGATTCCTTCTCTCTGTTTTCTTCGTCGTGCACGTATTCAGCCGCCAATCTGATTTAGTGTTCTGTACATTTGTTACGAATGAATTTCTGGAATCACATTCATATATCACAAAATTGGTCTTTTTGTTAAATGTGCACATTTACTGCCTGATGTTGGTCACAATATCTTATTCATGTATGGCAGCGAAAAGAAAGTGCTACTCCCTCTATTTTCAGCTCAAATCTGAGTTGTTCAAGAACTTATTCCATGCCGGAGAACAACCATTATCAGTAAGTTGTTTATTTCATAAAGCTCTGCTACGAATGAATTTCTGGAATCACATTCATATATCTTAACTCTTCATATATCTGCAGGAATCATGTTCTCCATACAGCTGCTCTGCCCTATTTACTTTTTCTTGAGGGTTTGTAGACATTCTATGAGGTGATAAATATTGTTGATTCATGCTTTTTACATGCTCATTGATGGGAGAAATGTGAGGCTTGGATATCTGGTCAACTTATTTGTGTGAAACAGTTTGAACACTTAACATAAACACAAAGACAATGTTGTTGCATGTTTTATGTTCAAGCAGCCCCCACATACCAAACTAAGATAAAAAAGAGTTGCTATTTTTTATCCCGAATTTATAAAAAAAATTAACATCTGGGTTTGAAGGTTATAGTTGTTGTTGAAATTTGTATGGGTAATGCAGTTTATTTCTGTCGAAATTTGTATGGGTAATGATGTATTTTTCTGTTGAAATCTATATGAGAAGCATATCAATGATTACTGTCTTTTCTTGTTTATTACCTTTTCTTTTCCCTAACATTTAATTGTTGCATGCCTCATTAATTTTTCATGTTCTTTTTTTACTTCATGTGCAACAAAAATCATGCAGGCAATCTTAATGCTTTAGTAGGCTCTTCTTGATTTAGGCAATCATATTGAGCTCTGTTTAAAGTGATATATAAGTACATGACATATAAAATGATTACTTTATCATTCATGCAATAGCTTTACTTTACCACCATCCAAAGTACCGATCTGGGTTAACCCTGAATACCCATGATATCATTTAAATGTTTATTCAGCAACTCTCTCAAATACTTAAATGTTGAATTCTAGAACACAAATACATCATGATCTGTTTTTTAAGAATTTATGGGATTCGTTCTAAACATTGACACAACTTCTCTATGGCAATGAGTTGGCTTCTCCTCTACTTTTGAAGGCTTAACTCCATTGATCTTAACAATTTCCCTGCAGGATTCAAGCTGATTGTATAAGAAAGAGAAGTGGCACTTGCATTTGCAAGATTTTGGAGGTAGTTAACCTATACTAATTTTGTTGAAATTTTATGATTTTGAGATTTATATACATTTTGATAATTATCATCTTACTTATGAGCATGCTATATTTGAGTATGAAAATGGTGGATATGATCAAGTTATCTATGACCAATTATCAATTATCTGAGTATGAAAATGGTGGATATGATCAATATGTGACAGACTATCTATGAGCAGTTATAGGGAATGAGTGGATAGGATCTCCAAACATTTGTTTGAATAAAATAGAATAATATAATATTGCTGTAAAGAACTGGGAAAAAATTCCATTTTAATAAAATAGTAAATAATTATTTCGAACATTTGTTTGCTTTAGCATATTTGTACATTTATTTGTAACAAAAATCACCTTTCCTAATTCCCACAAGAGAGCATCTGAGTGCCGCCCGTCGAGCATCACCGCCGTCGTCGAATGTTGCCGCAACCACCGAATGTTGCCGCAACCGCCGAATGTCGCCGTAACCGCTGAATGTTGCCGCAACCGCCGAATGTCGCTGCCCCCGCTGAATGGAAAGACTTATGATTTTGCCTACACAGCAATGCAGTTTTGAATGTTTATCATTTTCGTATTCTGAATGTTTATTGCTGTGTTCTTTTGTGTTTTTTTATAATTCAATATTTCAGATATTATCTATATAGGCCTGTGTAATTGCTTCTATATATACAGATTCTGTGTTTAATCATTTTCAACAATTCTTGAATATAGGCATGTGTACAACCCTATATTCGCCGAGTACTCCCGAGGATCCGGGGGAGACAGCTTGGTAGCATCGAACCGCGCAGAGGAAGAGAGAGAGAGGCGGAGAGGGGAAGGAGGGGGCTCGCCCCTCCCCCTCTCGCCCAGCAAGAGAGGCGGAGAGGGGAAGGAGGGGGCTCGCCCCTCCCCCTCTCGCCCAGCAAGGGAGGCGGAGAGGGGAAGGAGGGGGCTCGCCCCTCCCCCTCTCGCCCAACAAGAGAGGCGGAGAGGGGAAGGAGGGGGCTCGCCCCTCCCCCTCTCGCCCAGCAAGAGAGGCGGAGAGGGGAAGGAGGGCGAGGGAAGGAGGGGGCTCGCCCCTCCCCCTCTCGCCCAGCAAGAGAGGCGGAGAGGGGAAGGAGGGGGCTCGCCCTTCCCCCTCTCGCCCAAAAAGAGAGGCGGAGAGAGGGGGGAGGGGGGGGGGGGGGGTCTCGCCCCTCCCTCTCTCTCGCCCAGGAGAGATCCCCTCTTCCAGTTTTACTATTCGCAGACCGGTGGTCTGCGTTTAGCGCTTCAGAACAGCGGGATTCGGCTATCTGCAGCCCAATTCAGGGGTATTTTGGTAATCTGACAAACCAGTTTTTGGCTATTTGCAGCCCAACTTCAGAAATCCTATAAATAGGACCAAGGGGGCACCATTTGGAGGCAGACTCATCCTAGGCTAGCTCTCTCCTCCCCTCTCCCTTTCCCCAAATCTCTCTAGGGGGTGAGCGAGAGGCTCCAGTGGTGCCCAAGCTTAGTAGTGGCTTGGGAGGGGAAGTTCCAAGGGGACTTCCGGGTATGTGGCGGGACCTCCCCACTAAGCCCTTGGTCCAGTTCTTAGTTCCGACACCTTCAACCTAGAGCTCTCCCTTGGGGGAAGTAAGGGTCGGTCGCCCCTCAGTCTCGTTGAGGGCCCCGAACTCCACAGAGACCGAGTAGTCGGTTTCAACAGCATGTGTAAGAGCTTCTCTCTTGCCATCATGTTCACAGTTCTCAAATTCTAAGCCTGCATAATATTGAAAACCCAATCTATATAGGCCTGTGTAATAGCTTCTATATATACACTATTAAAAATCCCTCTAAGGCTTCGTTTGGGGCGGCGTTTGGGCGGCGGTGCGGGAGAAACCGCCACCGCACGGCGGAAAAATAAATGCCGTGCGGCGGCGTTTGCTCCCGCAGCACTTGGTAAAAGGCCGCCGCCCGCTCCGTCTCCAACACCCGCCCCCACCTCCGTCTCCAACACCCGCTTCCTCCCGCTCCGTCTCCCGCCACCTTACCAAACGATGCCTAAGTTTACATTTCAAACATACCCCTGAATGGTCTTCCAGGTGGCAGTTTTAGTACATGTATGCTAGCAATATAAACTTAGAGAAGATTTTTTGTCTTCCAATGGTATTTGCATACGTGTATGTTAACAATGAAAACTAGCGGGGGGATGTTTTGGTAGTTTTGAAAGATGTAGGGGAGATCCATGTAATTATGCAAAGTTAGATGTAGGGGATGTTTTTGCACCATCCATACGAAGATAATGTGAATATTCTGATTATTTTAGCATAATAATGTCAACACCTCGATCATTGTCGCCGCCCCGACCAATGTCACCGCCACGATCAATATCACCCCCGTCCAATATCGCCCCCCGACGACCGATGTCGCCCCGACGATCAATGTCGCCCCCATGACCGTTGTCTCCCCGACCTCCAATGTCTCCCCGACGACCAATGTCTCCCCGATGACCAATGTCGCCCCGACGACCAATGTCGCCCCCACGACCAATGTCGCCCCCACGACCAATGTCGCTCCCACGATCAATGTCGCCCCCATGACCAATGTCGCCCCGACGACAAAAGTTGGCCCCTCGCACGGGGTCCCCCGTGCACGACTGCTCGTATATATATATATATATATATATATATATATATATATATATATATATATATATATATACGAGCAGTCGTGCACGGGGGACCCCGTGCCGGGGAGGGGGGCGGCATTGGTCGGGGCGGCGGCATTGGTCGTGGTGGCGATATTGGTCGTGGCGGCGACATTGTTCGTGGGCGTCGACATTGGTCGTAGGCGGCGACATTGGTCGGTCCGGCGACATTGATCGTGAGCGGGGATATTAGTTGTGGGCGGTGACATTGATCGTCGAGATGACATTGGTTATAACTTAAATAACAAATTTGTGACTGACATCTCCATCCTATTTTCGTGGCATTTAGAGGTTGATTAGATATCAATATCCAATGCCTAAAACTAAACAATAAAAAAAAACAATAATAATCATTGATACTCTTTTATAAGTAGCATTATCATCTTGCTAACATTGCCATTCAAATAACATTGAGGCATGCAAAAGAATACCTTGCAATCTTCCATGACTGAGTTGGCGATTTTTTGTGCAGAAACCAACTTCTTTCTCAACTTCATAACAATAGTTTTTAACAGTTTATCTACAAATTTATATAAAAAACAGATCAAATATGCGATGTGCTCGAGAGAATTCACAAACTCGAGAGAATTCACAATTTGGTTTTAACTGTTGAAATGCATTATATTAGAGGAGTTTTGAAATCATTACCGGGAAGGTAGAAGAACTCGAGAGAATTCACAAACTCCTCATTTTCATCTCAATTTGGATTAGTGGCATAATGAATGTTTTACTCAAATTTCATATCTCAAAAGCCTAAACCTGTAACCAAAAAAATCAAATGAAAGCATAACGAGGAAAAAATCAATCAAGACGAGGAGTTGTGAATTTATAACAAATTTATAAATGCACAAAATGGAAGACGTGGGAGAAGATTAGATGATCACCTCAAAATGCAAAGAAATCTACGCGGTGCGCGATGTCGTAGACCCCATCGTTGCAGTCCTATTCCTCGCAGGGTTTTGCAGCCAAAGGAGAATGTGGTTTTTCCAGTTGCTTTGTCGTCCATGTGATGCTACAAAAAGAGAACTCATAGTTGAATCTTTATTTAATCCCAAATCTAAAATTAATAAATTTTAAAAAGGATGGGCATAGAGAAATTAACTGTTAATCTTGTGTTTGGCTTGGCGAATAGATTCTAGTGGAGATCTATCTCCATGAAAAAATAAGTAGCGCGGGTTAGCGCGGGTGAAGAGGAAGATGGATTCCAATCGATAAATTGTCGTGGTGCTGTAGATCCCGTCAATGCAATGCTCTTCCTCACAGGGTTTCGCAGCCATAGGAGAATGTGGTTTTTTCAGTTGCTTTGTCGTCCATGCGATGCTACGAAAAGAGAACTCATAGTTGAATCTTTATTTAATCCCGAATCTAAAATTAATAAATTTCAAGAAGGATGGGCATAGAGAAATTAACTGTAAATCATGTTTTTGGCTTGGCGAATAGATTCCAGTGGAGATCTATCTCCATGAAAAAATAAATAGCGCGGGTGAAACGGAAGATGGATTCCAACCGATAAAATGTTGCGCCGTACATTAAGAGGTTCTTAGCGGTTTTCATAAATGCGTGTCGAAGATGGATTCCAACCAATTCAAACCACTCCCGATTTAATGTTATCAACATAAGTCAACTGCTTAATGTACAGAACTTGCTCATAGAGTCATAGTGATCAAAGTTCAATTTACTGCAATTATTCTAAAAATTATTAAATGAACTATTTAGTAGCATTTGGGAAAAAATAGAAAACACAATTTATGAAAATAAAATGAGATGTATTCACAGTCTAGGATTTCTCTGCACACTGAGAGCTTGAGAGCATCATCCATGACAACATCAAACCTTCTCGAAGATGGATTCACAGTCAAAGATGTATTCCAGTGTTTATCTGTGAATCCAATAATCCATCTTCTCGAAGGGGATTGTCCAAGATGATTTCACAGTCGAAGATGGATTCCAGTGTCTCGAAGATGGATTCAAGTGCGTCGAAGATGGATTCAAGAGTTTAATAGCTTGAGATCTTGCCATTCGAAAATGGATTCCAACCGAATGAAGCGGGAGGTGAGTCTTACCGAGAGTGAAGAAACAAAAGGATTTTTTTGAAGCAAAATGCCAAGTCACTGTGTTGATACCCTAGACGATCGAGCGGTATGAAGTGGTAGGTGTAGAGGTCGCGAAAGACTGAACGCAGGGAAGGCTTCCTCGACGATTTCTGTCGCTGGAGGAGGAGCTCTTGCGGCGAGGCACTGTGGAGGAGAGTTGAGGCTGGGCTCTGTGGAGGGGAGGTAGGGTTATACGCGATTATTTCGGCGGGTGGAAGTCGAGGAAGAGAAAGCAGGAGGCCCTGTACTTCGCGTCAGCTCTAAATTATAGGCTATAAAGAAGGAAAAAACCAAAACATCGATCTGTCCGCTCTGCTCTACAAGCGGCGGCCAGTTCGGTACTATTTATGGTTGACTCTGAAGGAATGCCACATATTCACGTCAACTTTAAATTTTAGGCAATAAATAAGGAAAAGCCAAAACATCGATCTGTCCGCTCTGCTCTACAAGCGGCGACCAGTTCGGCACTATTTAGGGTTGACTCTGAAGAAATGCCCCATCTTCACGTCAACTCTAAATTATAGGCAATAAAGAAGGAAAAGACAAAACATCAATCTGTCTGTTATGCGCTACAAGCGGCGGCCAGTTTGGCACTATTTAGGGTTGACTCTGAAGGAATGTCTCATCTTCACGTCAACTCTAAATTATAGGCAATAAAGAAGGAAAAACCAAAACATCGATCTGTCTGCTCTACTCTATAAGCGGCGGCCAGTTCGGCACTATTTAGAGTTGACTCTGAAGGAATGCCTCATTTTCACGTCAACTATAAATTTAGGCAATACTGAAATAAAGTACAGTAATAAACTAGACCAGTACGAGACTGGAGATAAAAGAAATTGCTATAAAATGAGAATGGGTTAGTAGTCCTTCACTCCATATACAGGAGGCTTCGGTTCCATCTCCGTTCATAGGAGGAAAGTTCTTTTCTATCTCCGTTCATAGGATCTTCTTCCAAATTCTGCCTTTTTGTTATAGTCTGACCTTGGGTTTTAATTGCAACCTTTAAGCATGGCTTAAGCGGACTTGAGGACCGATATTATGAGTTCCTTAAATACTCAGAAGAGGCGACTCTCAATGTCCGAGCATTATTCTAATCGCAGCTTGTTGAGTTATTATTCTATTTTAAGATCATTAAAATAGTAGACCATATTCGGAAATCATCCAACTTTTATCCTAGGCTGATAACATCCATAAAGAGCTATCATAAATTTTCCCAGGCCTTTTGAGTTATAAATACTCTTTGCTAATTTATTTAGGCTCTCATAACCGCCAAATAAATTCCCAAATATAGCAAGAGTACTTTAAAAATCGCCAAACTTTTCCATAGGGTGTGAACCATGCCCCCACATTGTCCATTTTTTTTACTACATTTTGAATGAGAGGCAATTCTCTATTAATTTAAAACAGAGATTTTCATTATCTAAAAATAGCAAACCTTTTCCAACAATGCTTAAATCATTATAGTGGGTGTAGGTCAGTAGTAGAAAGCTTCCCAAATTTTATCAAAAATTTCCATCACTGTTAAGGCCCTCTGATACTTCAAAACCCCAAAATATCATAGTATTTTAATTATTAAAAATACTAAACTATGACAAAAAAATCTGAAAATTTTACTGGGATACTCCTCACTGATATGCACAACTTTCATGTTTACCACTTTTCCATTAGAGTCATATATCACCCTCCAGAAAATTAGATACCAAAATTTAGATTATAATATTATAAAACTTATAAAATTATAATTTTTTGTTAAACAAACAAACTCCTCCCCAAGCTGCCCCCAAGCTGCCCCTTGTGGGCCTCCCCCGCCGCCGGTCGGCCGCCGGCCAGCAATGGCTCCGCCTACGGCGGTGGTCCGGTGGCCTGCCGCCGCCGACCACCGCCGGAGCTATTTTTCTAGAATTTTGGACGGAGGGGGGGACGGCGGCGGCACTCCGGCCGCCGGAGTTTGCATGCGATGCGTCCAAAATGTAGGGAGGAAGGAGATGAGAGGGTCCAATCATGTTTGAGGTCCTCCGGGAGCCCTTCGGCGAAGTCGCCATAAGAGGGTGGTGGAGGTGGCGGTGGGGCTTAGAGCGTCTTCTCCGGCGCCGGCAGGGGGTCGAGGTGGTGGGGCTGATCTCGGAAGTGCTCGGGAGGGGCTCCTGGAGTAGTCCCCTTCAGGTAGGGTCATGGGAGGCCCTTTATAGAGGTGGCCGAGAGCGAGACCTCCTCCACCTCCCTCTCCTCTTCTCCTGCTTATGGTTTGGTTTACACCAACCATAGTTGGGGGACAGATGGCATCATGGGATTAGGGGTGCACTGTATCTGCTGACCAATATGAGTTTATCACAAGGATTGTGGTTTTTCTCCTTCTTGGTTTGAGATAAACGGGTAGAGGGAGAGGGAGAGAAAGAGAGAGAGAGAGAGAGAGAGAGAGAGAGGTTAGGTTGGATGAAGATTAGCTTAGGATTAAGCTTGGAAATATCTTCCCCCACTATTATTTTGCATAGGGATGTGTGCACATCAGATCATGAGGGAGGGAAATTGGCTTGGGTGCACTTAGCTTATTTTGAACCTATACCAATTTGAAATTCACATATAAGGGGGTTTGACCAAAGTCAACCCTATAATAAGTCACCCATGCATGTTAAAGTCAATGTAGGTCCGCGTCGTCGAGTGTCGAGTCTACATTAATGTGACGGGGTTGAAATCCAGCGTTCACGTACCTCGAGGTTTCGCATAATTTTATGAGCAATAATTTTATTTACTTGACTAAATGACGTCGGAACTAAGCGAAACGAATTTTGTTGTACTCGTATCATCCATACGAGTCCAACGCAACTGACAGAATTCAATTCGGGGCACGCTAGCTCAACATTTGAAAATGGCGTTGTTGCGACGTTCGATATTACTCAAAATAGTCGTTTTCTCAAAATGACCTCGGATTGCAACAAAATGAGCTTCGTTGCACTCGTATTGACCATACGAGTCTGACGGAACTGACAGAAGTCAATTTGGAGTGCGTATGGTCACCGTACCCCAATGACTTTGTTGTGACGCACTATGATACTCAAAATGATCGTTTTCTCCGAACGACCTCGGATGGGGACGAAGTGAATTCTGTTGCACTCGTATTGACCATACGAGTCTAACGGAACTGACGGAAGTCAATTTGGAGTGCGTATGGTCACGGTATCCCCCAATGACTTTGTTGTGACGCACTATGATACTCAAAACGAACACTTTTACCAAATGACCTCATTGCACTCGTATTGGTTATACGAGTCTAACGAAATTGACAGAAATCAATTTGGAGCACGTATAGTCACAATTCCACTACGGTGTTGTTGAATCCACTAACACCAACAGCCCCAAATCGACTACCTGAACAAAGAACCCACTCCAGCGGAACAAGGAGAGAGGCAACTAGATGCTTAAACCTTAAACAGACCCCCCCCCCCCCCCAAGACAAATAAAGAATAAGACCAGGCTACCTACATTAAAGGAGAAGAGAAACAAGACAAGAAAAAATCTGCAACAAGGAAAAGGAGAAATATCGACGGGAGCTCCCGTCGATCGACGGGCGGTCCCGTCGATTAACGGGAAGACCTGTCGATTTTGACTTAAAGCGCAGTGGAAAATCTTCCCCAACTGATGTCGATGATCGACCGGACGGTCTCGTCGATCGACGGGAGGTCCCGTCAATCGACGGGAAGCCCCGTCGATTTTGATTTCAGCACATTTTCTTGGGACGAGTTCTGTTGCACTCATATCGACCATACGAGTCTAACGCACCTGACAGAAGTCAATTCGGAGCACACATGCTTACTATACCACTTAAGCGTTGTGGCAAAGCACAATGCTACCCACAATAGTTATTTCTTCAAATGACCACTATTAGGTGGCGAAGGTCGGGTCGTGGTTGTCCTATGACCCGACCTAAGTTCCTCCAAGGGTTCAACTGAACCGGCTAGACTCTATTTTTGAGTTGGGATGTTACAAACCAATAAAAAAAGAAAATTTTCGTCCACGAAAATGCGAGTGGGTCATGGGGATTTTAAACGGAATGTGTTGAAGATGACTATAAGTGTCGAATGGTCCCAAAATTTTAAGGGTCTATAGATTTAGCCCTATCTAATGAGCTGTATCGATTGCTTCTGCCGTGCAATATAACAAGTAGCTTAAATGGAACAAGGGGTAGCTTTACCGTAACTATGTCCATTCTGCCGTAATTCTGATATATATTGTTCGAGAGAACATTTCGTGCGGCAAATTGTTCGCTAAATGAATTCCCAACTTAGATAATTATACCGAGTAAGTAATTCTAGCAAAATCGAATACCTCCAAGGTTTGCATATTTGAAACGCAAAATGTATGAGTTGTGTCCTAGAGTCACATAGTAAAAACTCATTAGCATATAACTAACTCCCTTGCGAAGGTTATGTGTCAGTGGAACAAAATAAAAGTTACAACTTGCATAAGCCTTTGTAAAACCCATCAACATATCACCGACTCTTGTACGAAGGTTATATGTTAGTGGCACAGATAAAAAAAAGAAATGCAAGTAAGCAGTGTAAATTCATGAACATATAACCAACTCTCATAGGAAGGTTATATGTTAATGGTACATGTAAGTATGTATGTTTTGATGCAGATGATGCGTATGCAAGTCATGCACAACGAGTTCTCACGACTCGTCGCAACTTCATATGTTGACATAGTCTGACCGCTTTTCTTCCAGCAGGGTCACGAAACCTGCGGGCCTCACCGATGTGGTCGTCGGTGACAGTGGCCGGTCCTCCCACTTCTGGGTGTGGACGTACCGCACTACCCAGACCCCAACGTACAACCCCTTGTACTATTGGATGTGAACAACATCCGACAATTGCGAAATTCGGCTATCCAGCGGAGGGACCCTTCGGGAAAATAACGACCTCCCAAGGTTCACACACTCCCTAGTACCTCATGAGTCGTCAACCTTCTCATTCATGTACGAACAGTCCATGTGCATGACTGACCCGCCACAGTAATCACATATAATAGTTTACCAGTTTGCACCTTATGTTGACATAGCTTGACCGCTTCTTTTCCAGCAGGGTAGCGAACCTCGCGGGCCTCACCGATGTGGCCGTCGGTGACAGTGGACAGTCCTGCCACTTCTGGGTGTGGATGTACCGCACTACCCAGGCCCTAACATACAACTCTGTGTACTCTTGGACGTAGGAGACGTCCGACAATAACTGAATTTGGCCAACCAACAGAGGGACCCGGCGGGGCTTATAAGATAAAGTCGAGCTCCCGGGGTGCACATCTTCATATCGCCTAGAGTCATCAACCTTCCCGCACTGGTATGTACGGTTTACATACATGACCGACCCGCCACTTTTCCCACCGCAAGCAATTTACAATAAAAGCAATGAATAAAACAGATAACTGACACCTTCGGGTCCGCAGTGGCTTACCATTTTTAACGAGGTTTTCCGGATGGCCGAGTATGCAAATATCGCAAGTCCCACGAATGCTAACAATGTACTTCTGCGATGGGGTGCATACAAGTTTTTTTTCCTTGCTTTTATATAAGCTTTTCTAAATTTGCCACTAATTTACTTCAATCCAGCACATCGCATCAGTAATTATTTCCTAAAATATTGATGTTATTGAAAAGACTAACATTTCATCATAGTTCATCTACGATTGCACGATTTTATTTTAAACAGATCGTCAAATTGATAAACGTTATATCAAGTCAAAGCATACTTCATATTTGCAATCGTTAGAGTAATTCTCTATCTACCCACAAAATTTCATTTGATTAACTTACCTCAAATGAAATTTTGAAAACGAGAATTTTAATTCCAATAAAACAAAGAGGCTTAAACCTGGGGTTGAAATTATTGATAGAATCTTTACATTGTACACAAAATTCCATTTGATTAGTTTACCTCGAATGAAATTTTAAAAAGGAGAATTTAATCCCATTAAAACAAAGATGCTTAAACCCGGGGTTCAAAATTTGAAGTGGTCGTTTGCAGGGTTTAATGGAAGTGTTTTATGGGGACAAGGTAAATTATCGTTTGTGATCAGATGTGGTAAATGATATTTAAGTGTTGATCCACATAAATATGCCAAGTTTGTTGTCAGCTTTTACCTTTAAGGTCCACCACCGCTTCCGCTACAGTGGTTCGTCCCGAAGCACGCTATAACGACTGGTGGAGAAAGAGTTGTTTCTGTGATCACTTCTGGTCGAAAAAATCGTGTTGGGGAAATGATTTATCTTAACCCCTAAAAATGAGTAGAATATAAATTCTAAGAATGAAAAATTAGTCTAAGTAAATATGCGTCGAATAGTATTCGACGCAACGTCGAAGTGTAGTCGACGTTCCTCTCAGAATGAGTCGAAGTAACTCCAAACAGAATTTGACTTAACCTATGTCGACGTAACTCTGACTTCTAGTCGACGTATCTAGTGAAGTCGACGCACCTTAGTCGACACACCTTCCATATTCTCCTCTCGACGTCCAGCCAGTCTGAAATCGACGCTTCCGTCGAATAGTAATCGACGCACGTCGATTCCTATGACAAATTCAAAATACGTCAGATCTCTTTCCTTCTTTCTGTAGATCTGATTCTTATGGAATTATATTATTCTTTTATAGCCGTTCTGAATCAGTCTTTCCTTCTAATTGATTCTTGGCTAAATTGATTAAGTTTATTATGGATATTATTTGAAATCAGAATGATCTTTTTCCTTCTACAGAAATATTGATTATGGAATCTATTCTCTCTTACTATTTCTCTGACTGCTAATTGATTATTCTCCTATAGTATTCTTTGAATAAACAGAGCTATAAATAAGAAGGAAATCGGCAAAGAAGAAGAAGTGATCCACTCCATACATTTGAAATAGAGGAAAAGCTCACAAGAGAAAAGTGAGAAAAACTGAGAAAAGTGAAAGTATGCTGCAGCAAACAACAAGCCTTCTTCTTCTCTTTTTTCTGAGATCATACTGCTGCAATTTCTGAAACCTCTCACTGAAAGAAAAAGGCCTACAATCTCCTTCTCACTATAGAAAAGAGATTTCATTCACTATTTCTTGTGCTTCTAATCTTCTTGCTAAGAAGAAGATTCTTTCTTATTTCAATTACTTCTTCTACTTCTTCTTCTTATTCTCATTTCATTTTTGAATTGTGTAAAAGAGTTTTTAGAATCTCTCTTCAAAAAATTCAGTTGTACTGGTTCTAAGAGTCTCCTCATCAAAAGACTCAGGCTGGTTCTAAGAGTCTCCTTATCAAAAGACTCAGTACAAGATAGTGAATTCCTACCAAGGGGTAGAAGAGTGGACTACCCAAAGTTTAGGGAACCACTATATTTCTTTGTGTTGTGCTGTGATTTTCTTCTTGCTATTTTACTTTCTTTACTTGCTTAATTCTTGTTGGTGTGTGTGGAAAGCTTAAATCTGTGATTATTACACACATATATATATATATATATATTTGTTAACTTTGCATAAAGTATTTTTAAATCTCTATTCACCCCCCCCCCCCCCCCCCTCTAGAGAATTCTAATGAGGTTAAATGTGCACTTTCAATTGGTATCAGAGGGAGGTTGATCAAAAAGAGATAACTCCTTGATCAAAAAGATCCTACCTCATATATATATATATATATTTCTAAAAAAAATTTATGGCACAAATCAAAGATTATGCTTCCACCAGACCACCAATTTGCAACCTTGAAAAGTTTGCACTTTGGAAAACAAGAATTAGGATCTATATGAATTCTATTGATGAAGATTTGTTTAACGTTATTTTGACAGGTCCTCCCAAGCCCTATAGAAAGGACTCAAGTGATAAAGTGACTCAAACACTTATCCCAAGGGCTGAGTGGACAGTTGAAGAGAAGAAGGCAGGAACAAGTGATGCAAAAGCTGTGAACATTCTTGTCTCAACCCTCTCAGATGAAATTTTTCAAAAGGTTGTTGACTGTGAATCAGCCAAAGAAATCTGGGAGGCTCTTACAAAGATAGTAGAAGGAAGTGCTGATGAAAGGAAAGATAGGAAGGCTCTATTGATCTCCCAATATGAGAACTTCCAAAAGAAGAATGAAGAAAATATATCTGAGATGTATGACAGATTCAGTCTGATCATCAATCAATTAAGAAACTTGGACAGAGAGATCTCTCTCACAGAGATCAATGACAAAATATTAATGAGTCTCCCAAGTTCATGGGACTCAAGAATATGGGCAATAAGAGATACAAGAGGACAAAAGGAAATCTCAACAGATGCTCTCTTAGGAAAACTTAAATCCTATGAGCAACTACTGAAAACCAGAGAAGAGAAGGAAAGAAGGGAAAATACTCCAACCTCTTCAAAAGATAGAAACATTGCATTAAAAGCAACATAAGAAGAAACCTCTGTTACTGAAGAAGAACTATTCAGCCTCCTGGCCAGAAGGTTCAAGAAATGGGTCAGACTAGATGGGTCTAGAAGGAGAGAGTCAAAACCAAGGTATGATAAGACTCCTACTAAAGATATTGTTTGTTATTCCTGCAGGAAAACTTGACATATTGCTCCAGAATGTCCAGAAAATGCTGAGAAAAAGAAAGATCTAAAAAAGAAAGATCTCAAGAGGAAGGAGAAGAAGAAAGAAAGAGGCTTCATTGCAGAAGCTTGGAGTGAAACAGACTCTGAAGACAGCACCTCATCTAAAAGTGACAGTGAAGAGTCTAAGCAAGAAGACCTATGCCTAATGGCTCTTGGAAGCTCAGAAAAAGAACGTGTTGCTGAATTGTGGAGTGAAACAGGTTCAGAAGGAAGCATCTCTTCTGAAGATGAAAAAGAAGATAGCCTTATTCTCATAGAGGAATCTGAGGATAAGGATGAGGTAAGCGTTTTTGATGAAATAGATTTTCTATGTGATGATTTAAAAAGTGATTTTAAAAGACTCTGTTTAGATCAACTAAAAGCTAAACAAGAAATTAAGGATCTAAACGAACAAATCAATATGAGAAAAATAGAGGATACATGTTCAAAATATTATAAACTAAGGTGTGAACTCTATAAAACAGAAAAGGAAATACAAAGTGCTAAAATAGAAAATCAACTCCTTAAGAATAAGGTTTCCCAGGCAAAAGCTTTTGAAGAATCTATAAAAGCCAGAAGCCAAATACTTAAAGAGATCACTGAAAAACAAACAATCAGACATAAGAATCTGGGACTAGGGGCTGATCCTTCAACCAGTTCAATACCATCTACCAAACCTGCTTGGATGAGCCCTGTTAAATTCACTAAACCCATCAAATCAACAAACTTAGAAGAAGACTCACAAAATACAGAAGACCTCACCTTCAAAGAGATAAACCACCTTAATGAATCATCATCATACCATTCAGAAGAAGACTCTCAAACTACCTCTGAGAAGGCAACTATGCCAAAAGAAACAAGTTATACAGAAACAAAATTCCAATCAGAAAAATGGAAAAATAAAATCTGTGAAGATAAAATTGCGTTGACTTCATATCGACGCATGAATGATAGTGCGTCGAACTCTACTCGACGCAATCTCTCAGATGCTTCGACCTCAAATCGACGCATGAATAACATTACGTCGACTTACAATCAACGCAACTACTTCCATGCATCGATTCCAGATCAACGCAATCTAGAGAAAGAGCCGAATACATATCGACGCAACTCTCAACATACGTCGAATAGATATCGACGCATAAAACCTCAGAGCAACTTAAATACAGGACATAGCTATTCTTCAAAAACTTTCTATCTTAACCCCCATTCAGGACTCATTCATCCTGATCAAAATTTCTATCCTAATCAAAACTTTTATCCTAATCAACAACTCTATCCTAATCAACATCTCTATCCCTCTCTAAACTTAAATTCCCATAATCTAAATACAATTAGGTGCTATATCTGTAATAAAATTGGCCACACTGTCAAACAATGTTGGCACAACCAATCTAATTGTTTATAAAATTAGTCCAAGGTGGACTTAGAAAACCTTAGGATTAGGAAGAAATAATCTCTCAAGAAAAACCTGGAATTTTCAGACAAAGTAAAAGTCACGTCGATCTCTTAATCGACGCATACGTCGATAGGAAACCCTATCAGACTATACCGATGCATACATCGACTTCCACTCGACGCAACGTCGACTTCATGAAAAAGAGCGGCAATACTAAAATATTTTCAGTCACATCTACTGTTGTACCGAATAAACCTCGAGTTATGTCTCGTGTCGACGTTTCACCTGACTTAAATAAACTCTTCAGTTAAAATTCAGCACGCTCCTTGCATCTCTCATCCTTCTCATTTCTCAGTCCAGCCATCTCTTCCTCTCTCTCACTGACCTAAATGGCTCCCAAGATCAACTCTGGTTTCGATATTGATCTTGAATCCTTCCAAGTCGCCGCCGAAAACTATAAGAGCATCATAGCTCTCTTCATTGAAGCTGGTTTAGACAAACTCATTTCCACAAGATGCAGACTACTAGAGACAGAACTCACTGAGTTAATGAATCATGTTCAGATATCTGAACAAGGAGAGATCACAGGAACACTCTATGAGACACCAGTCTCAATCTCTGCAGAACATCTTAGGGATACCTTTGATCTTCCATCAGGTACACAACAACACTATCCTATTTCAAATCAAAAGGAAAGCAAATTATTTTCTTAGAATAGCTAAATGAATCTCCATCATCATCATCAGGTGATGAACCTGTGGAACTCACCCCTGAGGAAATCATAAGTCTATTAATCACCATGAAGTTCTCCAAAGATAGACCAATCCACCTGAAGAAAATAGATTTTTCTGATGAATATAGACTATTGGCAGACATAGTAGGAAACTTCTACTATGCAAAATCTCTGCCCATGATGCAGTGCCCAAGCAGCAACTGAACATCATGGGGGCCCTTGTGCTGAAAAAGAAGGTTGACTGGGCCAGCTGCTTACTAAAAATGATAGGCTACAAATATTCTCACAAAGAGAATGCCTATATGAGGATCATGAGTCAGGTACTCCTCCACTCCTTCCCTGACCTATGTAGGTCAAAAGGAATCCCCATTCCCCCTGGAAAAAGGATGTCCATAGCCCTCTTCTCAAAATGGACCAGGCAAATCCCCAAGCCTGGTGCCATTCCTGACAGGACTCCCTCTCCTCCTAACTTTCCTAGTCATCCATCTTCACCTCCTCCTCCTCATACAGACATCTCTTCTCTACCAACATCATCCACACCTATAGCTTCTACTACCCTCACACCTCCTATCTTACCTACACCTTCACAACTACCAATTCAATCACCTGCTCAACCTCCTCTATTCCTCCACCTCCTCCATCAAACACACTTCATCACAATGATACAGTCCTCTCTCCACCTTCATCACCTCCACCTCCACCATTATCTCTTACTCCAACACACCTTGAACCATCTCCATCCACTAAAACTCTCATCACCCTGTGTATCCAGTCAGCAGCCCAAAAATTTCAAGAAATGTTGGATGGACACTGCTCCCAACTTCACTCCATCATGCACATGCAAACCCAAATAGATGGGGTCAATGCCTCTGTGCAAAGCTTGAAGTCCTCTGTCTCTTCCTCTAAAGTGACCAAGTCTTTCTTAACCTCCTTGGCTAAGAAGGTCAAGAAGGGGGAGAAATTAGATGAAGAGCAGCTCTCAAGTCACAAATCTCTCTCACACAAGTCCCTTCCTACTTCAAAATCTGATAGTCTTGCACTGTTTAAGACAATTGGGAATGAATTAGTACCATAGCTACATACTGAGGACCAGATAACAGATGTACTCTCTATAGCAAGAGATGCTACACAACAAGTAGTTCTCTTTCAAGGGGAGGCTAGCAGAGCAGAGAGAGAAGTTGAAAAGGAAACTAATGTTGAAAAAGAAGCTAAAGCTCAGGGGGAGCCAAATGCTGACATAACTGAAGCTGGAGCTGAGAAAGAAACTGAAGAGGCAGAAGTAAAAGAAAAGGAAGTTCCATCTCAGGAGGAGCAAACTGCTGTGACTCAGGGGGAGCTGAGTGAATCACCTGTTACTGAGAAGGAGCAACATACTTCTCTAAAAACTTTAGTATTCTCTAGGAAAAGAAAAATTCCTCCTACCCCTCCTGAGTGATGTGTTGAAAAATATTGATATACTCTTTCCTCCATGCCTAAATACTGTTTATGAAGTCTGTGTATATGATTCTATTTTCTTCTGATTACATAACATATTTCTTTTCTATATAAATGTCTTGCTGTGTTGATTAAAAGCTGATACAATTTCTCCCTGAATAGGGTTAAGACAAAAAGGGGGAGATTGTTGGGGAAATGATTTATCTTAACCTCTAAAAATGAGTAGAATATAAATTCTAAGAATGAAAAATTAGTCTAAGTAAATATGCGTCGAATAGTATTCGACGCAACGCAAAGTGTAGTTGACGTTCCTCTCAGAATGAGTCGAAGTAACTCCAAATAGAATTTGACGTAACCTATGTCGACGTAACTCTGACTTCTAGTCAACGTATCTAGTGAAGTCGACGCACCTTAGTCGACGCACCTTCCATATTCTCCTTTCGACGTCCAGCCAGTTGAAATCGACGCTTCCGTCGAATAGTAATCGACGCACGTCGATTCCTATGATAAATTCAAAACACGCCAGATCTCTTTCCTTCTTTATGTAGATCTGATTCTTATGGAATTATATTATTCTTTTATAGTCGTTCTGAATCAGTCTTTCATTCTAATTGATTCTTGGCTAAATTGATTAAGTTTATTATGGATATTATTTGAAATCAGAATGATCTCTTTCCTTCTACAGAAATATTGATTATGGAATCTTTTCTCTCTTACTATTTCTCTGACTGCTAATTGATTATTCTCCTATAGTATTCTTTGAATAAACAGAGCTATAAATAAGAGGGAAATCGGCAGAGAAGAAGAAGTGATCCACTCCATACATTTGAAATAGAGGAAAAACTCCCAAGAGAAAAGTGAGAAAAACTGAGAAAAGTGAAAGTGTGTTGCAGCAAACAACAAACCTTCTTCTTCTCTTTCTTCTGAGATCATACTGCTGCAATTTCTAAAACCTTTCACTGAAAGAGAAAAAGGCCTACAATCTCCTTCTCACTATAGAAGAGAGATTTCATTCACTATTTCTTGTGCTTCTAATCTTCTTGCTAAGAAGAAGATTCTTTCTTGTTTCAATTACTTCTTCTACTTCTTCTTTTTATTCTCATTTCATTTTCGAATTGTGTAAAAGAGTTTTTAGAATCTCTCTTCAAAAAATTCAGTTGTACTGGTTCTAAGAGCTCCTTATCAAAAGACTCGGGCTGGTTCTAAGAGTCTCCTTATCAAAAGACTCAGTACAAGATAGTGAATTCCTACCAAGGGGGTAGAAGAGTGGACTACCCAAAGTTTGGGGAACCACTATATTTCTTTGTGTTGTACTGTGATTTTCTTCTTGCTATTTTACTTTCTTTACTTGCTTAATTCTTGTTGGTGTGTGTGGGAAGCTTAAATCTGTGATTATTACACATATATATATATATATATATTTGTTAACTTTGCATAAAGTATTTTTAAATCTCTATTCACCCCCCCTCTAGAGAATTCTAGTGAGGTTAACTGTGCATTTTCAGATCGTTTGCGCTTTGATCCATTTGTAAGACCCCCCTTCCCAAATCAGCGATCCGACCGGGGGATCTTATCGCACACCACCCTTTTAGCACGACGCCGAAGCGATCCCGAAGGGTGAAGGTACTAGCTTCTCCAACCCCCTTCCTTGAACACTCCGTTGTCACGCCTACGGGTGATGTTAAGCGAAAGTCACTACAAACCAACAGAGTAAGGAAGCAGTATTCTAGCGGAAGACGTCATTATAGAGTGCACTTTATATCACTTAGCGGAAGACATGGTTTATAGCGGAAGATTAATCTTCACAGAAATTCCTATATTTAAGACCTGTATGAGTAATTTCAATATCTCTGCCGCATTAAATTCTATCAATCGAGGATTCATTGCCAATATATAGTTACCATGAGATAGGGCACAACAAAGGGGATGTGGCTTAACAACTTATACCTGACATCGCATGCTCCGTGGCTTCCTCTACACCTGGGTGTTGTTTCTTACCCAAACCTGGCCCTAGTGTTAAGGACAAGTTATTAGAACTATGAATAGAATCCAGCCCCCATTAACCACAAATATAAGGTAACATTTATAAGGGAGGGGATATCTGTACTCTTATTGGATCGAGGTAGTCTTCCCACGACCACCGCATACGTACTATGTATCATCCTGCATATTGTCTCAGACCCACGTAGTTCTATTAGTTTCGCACGGGTTGCCCTCCCAAACCGTCCGTCGCGTGGGTTGCCTTAGAGTAAAACTCATCGGCTATCCGACATTCTCTCAAGACACATTTTCCGAAGGCACATTTAATTCTCATAGGAATATTCCTCGAAGACACAATATATTCCCGCATGGGTATTTCTCGAAGGCACAATATATTCTCGTAGGAATATTTCTCGATGACACAATATATTCCCGTAGGAATATTTCTTGAAGGCACAATATATTCCCGTAGGAATATTTCTTGAAGGCATAATATATTCCTGAAAGAATATATATCGACGACACAATATATTCCTGTAGGAATATTTCTTGAAGGAACAATATATTCTCGAAGGAATATATAACGAAGGCACAATATATTCCCGTAGGAATATTTCTCGAAGGCACAATATATTCCCGTAGGAATATTTCTCGAAGGCACAATATATTCCCATAGGAATATTTCTTGAAGGCACAATATATTCCCGAGGAATATATATCGAAGGCACAATATATTCTCGAGGAATATATATCGAAGGCACAATATATTACGTATGAATATTTCTCGAAAGCACAATATATTCCCGTAGGGATATTTCTCGAAGACACAATATATTCCTGTCAAATCTAAATTATGGTCAACACAAGAATAAAATCTCAAAACATTGATTCGCCATGCTGCTCTACAAGCGGCGGCCAGTTCGACACTATTTAGGGTTGACTCTAAAGAAATGCCTCATGTTCACGTCAACTCTAAATTATAGGCAATAATGAAGGAAAAGTCAAAACATCTGTCTGTCCGCTCTGCCCTACAAGCGACAACCAGTTCGGCACTATTTAGATTTGGCTCTGAAGGAATGGCCTGTCTTCACGTCAGCTCTGAATTATAGGTAATAAAGAAGGAAAAGCCAAAACATTGATTTGTCCACTCCGCTCTACAAGCGGCGGCCAGTTCAGCACTATTTAGGGTTGACTCTGAAGGAATGCCTCATCTTCATGTCAGCTCTAAATTATAGGCAATAAAGAAGGAAAAGTCAAAACATCGATCTGTCATCTCTGCTCTACAAGCGGCGGCCAGTTCGGCACTATTTAGGGTTGACTCTGAAGAAATGCCTCATCTTCACATCAACTCTAAATTATAAGCAATAAAGAAGGAAAAGCCAAAACATCAATCTGTCTGCTCTGCTCTACAAGTGGCGACCAGTTCGATACTTTTTGGGGTTGACTCTGAAGGAATGCCCCATCTTCACGTCAACTCTAAATTATAGGCAATAAAGAAGGAAAAGCCAAAACATCGATCTGTCCGCTCTGCTCTACAAGCGGCGGCCAGTTCGACACTATTTAGGGTTGACTCTGAAGGAATGCCCCATCTTCACGTCAACTCTAAATTATAGGCAATAAAGAAGGAAAAGCCAAAACATCGATCTGTCTGCTCTGCTCTACAAGCGGCGGCCAGTTCGGCACTATTTTGGGTTGACTCTGAAGGAATTCCTTATCTTCACGTCAACTCTAAATGATAGGAAATAAAGAAGGAAAAGCCAAAACATCGATCTGTCCGCTCTGCTCTACAATCGGCGGCCAGTTCGATAGTATTTAGGGTTGACTCTGAAGGAATGTCACATCTTCACGTCAACTCTAAATTATAGGCAATAAAGAAGGAAAAACCAAAACATCGATCTGCCCCCTCTACTCTACAAGTGGCAGCCAGTTCGACACTATTTAGGGTTGACTCTGAAGGAATGCTCCATCTTCACGTCAACTCTAAATTATAGGCAATAGTGAAGGAAAAACTAAAACATCGATCTGTCCGCTGTGCTCTACAAGCGGCGGCCAGTTCAGCACTATTCAGGGTTGACCCTGAAGGAATGTCACATCTTCACGTCAACTCTAAATTTAGGCAATACTGAAATAAAGTACAGTAATAAACCGGACCAGTACGAGACTGGAGATAAAAGAAATTGCTATAAAATGAGAATGGGTTAGTAGTCCTTCACTCCATATACAGGAGGCTTCGGTTCCATCTCCGTTCATAGGAGAAAAGTTCTTTTCTATCTCCGTTCATAGGAGCTTCCTCCAAATTCCGCCTTTTGTTATAGTCCGACCTTGGGTTTTAATTGCAACCTTTAAGCATGGCTTAAGCGGACTTGAGGAACGATATTATGAGTTCCTTAAATCCTCAGAAGAGGCGACTCCCAATGTCCGAGCATTATTCTAATCGCAGCTTGTTGAGTTATTATTCTATTTTAAGATCATTAAAATAGTAGACCATATCCGGAATTCATCCAACTTTTATCCTAGGCTGATAACATCCATAAAGAGCTATCATAAATTTTCCCAGTCCTTTTGAGTTATAAATACTCTTTGATAATTTATTTAGTCTTTCATAACCGCCAAATAAATTTCCAAATATAGCAAGAGTACTTTAAAAATCCCCAAACTTTTCCATAGGGTGTGAACCATGCCCTCACACTGTCCATTTTTTTGAAGACATTTTGAAAGAGAGAGAATTCTCGATTAATTTAAAACAGCGATTTTCATTATCTAAAAATAGCAAACCTTTTCCAACAATTCATAAATAATTATAGTGGGTGTAGGTCAGTAGTAGGAAGCTTCCCAAATTTTATCAAATTTCCCATCACTGTAAAGGCCCTCTGATACTTCAAAACCCAAAATATCACAGCATTTTAATTATTAAAAATACTAATCCATGACAAAAAAATCTTGAAATTTTTACTAGGGATATTCCTCACTGATATGCACAACTTTTATGTTTACCACTTTTCCATTAGGACCATATATCACCCTCCAGAAAATTAGATACCAAAATTTAGATTATAATATTATAAAACTTATAAAATTATAATTTTTTTTGTTAAACAAACAAACTCCTCCCCGCCGCCTGTACAAATCTTTCCCCTTACGGGCCTCCCCCGCGCCGGCCGGCCATGGCTCCACCCCCGTCCGACTCCTAGGGGGTGGGCGCTCCCTCCGGTGGTGGTCCGGTGACCTGCCGCCGCCGACCACCGCCGGAGCTATTTTTCCAGAATTTTGAACGGAGGAGGGGGGGACGGCGGTGGCGCTCCGGCAGCCAAAGTTCGCATGCGATGCATCCAAAATGTAGGGAGTAAGGATAGGAGAGGGTCCCATCATGTTTGAGGTCCTCCGGGAGCCCTTCGGCGAATTCGCCATGGGAGGGTGGTGGAGGTAGCGGTGGAGCTTGGAGCGTCTTCTCCGGCGCTGGCAGGGGGTCGAGGTGGTGGGCCTGATCTCGGAAGTGCTCGGGAGGGGCTCCTGGAGTAGTCCCCATCAGGTGGGGTCATGGGAGGCCATTTATAGAGGTGGCCGAGAGACCTCCTCCACCTCCCCCTCCTCTTCTCTTGCTTATGGTTTGGTTTACACCAACCATAGTTGGGACAGATGACATCATGGGATTAGGGGTGCACTGTAGTTGCTGGCCAATAGGAGTTTATCACAAGGATTGTGGTTTTTCTCCTTCTTGGTTTGAGATAAACGGGTAGAGGGAGAACGAGAGAGAGAGAGAGAGAGAGAGAGAGAGGTTAGGTTGGATGAGGATTAGCTTAGGACTAAGGTTGGAAATATCTCCCCCCACTATTATTTTGCAAAGGGATGTGTGCACATCAGATCATGAGGGAGGGAAATTGGCTTGGTGGGCTTGGGTGCACTTAGCTTATTTTGAACCTATACCAATTTGAAATTCACATATAAGGGGGTTTGACCAAAGTCAACCCTATAATAGGTCACCCATGCATGTTAAAGTTAATGTAGGTCCGCGTCGTCGAGTGTCGAGTCAACATTATTGCGACAGGGTTGAAATCTAGCATTCACGTATCTCGAGGTTTCGCATAAGTTTATTTACTTGACTAAACGACGTCGGAACTAAGCGAAACGAATTCTGTTGCACTCGTATCGTCCATACAAGTCTAACGCAACTGACAGAATTCAATTCGGGGCACGCCAGCTTAGCATTTGAAAACGCAATCAAGCGAAACGAATTCTGTTGCACTCGTATCGTCCATACGAGTCTAACGGAACTGACGGAAGTCAATTTTGAGTGTGTATGGTCACTGTATCCCAATTATTTTGTTGTGACGCATTATGATACTCAAAATGGTTATTTTCTCCAAACAACCTCGGATCGGGACGAAACGAATTCCGTTGCACTCGTGTTGACCATACGAGTCTAACGAAACTGACGGAAGTCAATTTGAAGTGCGTATGGTCACTGTACCCCAATGACTTCATTGTGACGCACTACGATACTCAAAACGGACATTTTCACCAAATGACCTCGTTGCACTCATATTGGTTATTCGAGTCTAACGGAACTGACAGAAATCAATTTGGAGCACGTATGGTCAATATTCCACTACGGTGTAGGAGAAGAGAAACAAGACAAGAAAAAGGTCTGCTACAAGGAAAAGGAGAAATATCGACGGGAGCTCCCGTCGATCGACGGGCGGTCCCGTCGATCGACGGGAAGACCCATCGATTTTGACTTAAAGCGCAAGGGAAAATCTTCCTCAGCTGATGTCGATGATTGATGGGATGTCCCATCGATCGACGGGAGATCCCATCGATTTTGATTTCAGCATATTTTCCTGGGACAAGTTCCGTTGCACTCGTATCGACCATACGAGTCTAACGCACCTGACAAAAGTCAATTCAGAGCACACATGCTTACTATACCACTTAAGCGTTGTGGCAAAGTGCAATGCTACCCAAAACAGTTATTTCTCCAAATGACCACCATTAGGTGGCGAAGGTCGGGTCGTGGTTGTCCTATGACCCGGCCCAAGTTCCTCCAAGGGTTCAACTAAACCGGCTAGACCCTATTTTAGAGTTGGGATGTTGCAAGGGGTACCAGAAATGGACTTCGAAGAGTGGCCAGCCCGCAACTAATGACTTGAGCAGTCTCAAGTTTTGAGACCGCGGGGGACCTCTTCTCCCTTTCCTGGGCGATCTCCCTCCTGCCGGGCGATCTCCCTCGACGACCAAAGTGACTCCATCAGCTCCCATCTCCCCCGCCGATCTCTTTCCTGTTCGCAGCCATCTCTTTTCTCCCTGTCTTACTCCTTCACTCGTAGCTCAAAGTAACCGACCACCCAATAGTTTTCCCCCTCCTTCTCCAAGGACCTAGTATATTTTTGGTTTGAACAACCATATCATCGAGACAGGTTTTTGATATCATCGTGAAGTTGGATCCATGTCGACTAGAAGGCCGTTAGCAGGATGCTAACACCCAGCGATTGGTGTTACCGCTGTCGGTAGCATATCGAGACGGTATCGAGGAGACGACCTTTGTCATCTAGAGGTAGTGCGGTGCGGTACCTACCGCCGCGCGGTAGTGGACGAATCCAGTTCCATTAATTCTCGATCGTTGGCCGTCGGATCCTTTTGATCTTGATCTAAGGGCTAGATTGGTTCGCCTTTTTTGCCCTAAATAGGCAGAGAGCAGTCGTCAGTTGAGATATACATAGATTTTTTGCCTATTTCAAAATAAGACATAGTTGCTCGCCAAGGAGGTTCTTCGGGAGGAGAAGAACAAGAGTTCTCACAGCCGATGCTATCGTCTTCGTTGTAAGGATTTTTCCATCTTGTTTTTGTTTGCCTTGAGTGCTTGAAGAGAGTTTGGATGTGCTTTCCTCTTTGAAAATTTTTTCATCGTGAGTTGTGAGGGGATTTGGTATGTCAAATCCAAAGGGGGTTTCTAGGTTGGGCAAACCTAGATTGATTATTTGTAATCCTATTTGTTGATATTGTATTTCGTGCCCCGCCCTGTGGTTTTTCCCTCATTGATTTAGAAATGATTTTCCACGTAAAATCTGGTGTTCTTTGTGTTTGTGATTGCTGTATTATTGCACTTATTATCTTCATATATGCCTGGATTGCAAGTTGGTCAATTCTCAACAAGTGGTATCAAAGATAGATTGTTCTTGGACCGTCGGGTTATTCAGAGAAGATGGAGTAGAACGCAAGAATGGTGAGCATGAACGACAAGAATTAGAGTATATGGAAGCTTCAAATGAAGGATCTCTTGTATTGCAAGGATCTACATGCCCCTTTGTCAGGGAGGCTGACATTTGTAACGGATGACAACGAGAAGAAAATGGATCGGAAGGCATTTGGGTTCATCCGACATTGACTTGATGATTTTGTCTTTCATTATGTATCCACGAAGACATCGACCCAGACTTTGTGGAGAAAGCTTGAAGCGATGTACGAGATGAAGACAATGGGGAACAAGACTTTCCTGATCAGAAAGCTTGTTAACTTGAAGTACAAGGAGGGTTCTCAGATGACTGAGCATTTGAACCTTGCCAAGAGCATCATAAATCAGTTGGAAGCTATGAAGATCACTTTGGAGTACGAGATGCAAGTTTTGATGATCCTTAGTTCCTTTCCAGAGAGTTGAGAGACCCTTGTCATGTCACTGAGTAATTCAACACCAGAAGGTGTCGTGTGAATAGAGATGGTGACGAGCTGTCTGTTGAATGAAGAGCTGAGAAATAAGGACTCTGGAGCCTCTATATCTGATGTCTTTCTCATGGAGGGAAGGGGTAGGTTGATGAAGGAGGGAAAACAAAAGGCAACTCCAAGAGCAAGTCGAAGAAGGAGGTTGAGTGTTATTATTGTAAATGGAAAGGCCTTTTCAATAAGGCCTGCAAGTTGCAGAGAGATCAGAAGGGGAAGGGGAAGGAGATAGGAGAATCCAGTGAGAGTGGAGGTGCGACCTCGATTGTTGAAGATGAGTCGTTGTGTTTACATTGCAATGGGCCTGCATTCCAGGATTCTGTAGACACAGTCTGGATTGTGGATGGTGGTGCATCCTATCACTGCACACCTCACATGGATTACTTCTATTCTTACTCTGCGGGAGATCTTGGCACCATCCAGATGGAAAATGCAGGTGTGTCGAAGATCGTTGGCAGTAGAGATGTTCATCTGGAGATTGTTCTGTGGAAGGTTATCCTCAAAGATGTCAGACATATTCTTTATTTGAGAATGAACCTCATTTTTGTTGGCAAGCTTGATGATGGAGGCTTTGCTGGCAGTGAAGGCGGGGGTGCCTGGAGGTTGGTGAAGGGTTCTTTGGTGGTGGCTAGGGGTAAGAAGTGTTGCATTCTGTACCGAGCAAAGGCCAAGATCTGCAGTCCGAGTAGGAATACAGCTGAAGACAACTCTATGGAATTATGACATCGCATACTTGGTAATATCAGTGAGAAGAATCTCAAGATCTTGGTGAAGAACAAAGTTCTACCATAGTTGTCAGGGGAGCTACCTGGCACGTGTGTTTATGGCTTAGCTGGCAAGCAGAGAAGAGTATCCTTTGCAGATTCTGAACCAAAGAGGAAGACAGAACTGCTGAACATGATACACACAGATGTGTGTGGTCCTATAGAGCCCAAGTCAGTGGGCGGTGAATTAGCTTACATTGTCATATTCATTGTTGATCATTTTTGGGAAGGTATGGGCTTACTTCCTGAAGCAGAAGAGTGAAGTTTTGACAAAGTTCATGGAGTTCAAAGCAAAGGTGGAGAAGATGACCAGGAAGGAGATCAAGCGGGTAAGATATGACAATGGGGTGAATATATTGGACCATTTGATGCCTACTGCAGGGAGCATGACATTGTGCATTAGAAGACTATTCCGAGGATACCACAACCGAATGGGCTGCTAGAGAGGATGAATAGGACCATTATAGAGAAGATCAAGTGCATGATCTCACATGCATGAATTGGTAAGCAGTTCTGGGCAGAGGCATTACAGACTGCAGTGCATCTGATAAATTTTTCCCCCTCTGCACCGTTGGGTGGAGATATTCTAGAGCGGGTTTGGTCTAGGAAAGAAGTATCATTTGGACATGTGCGGGTGTTCGGCTGTAGAGCACATGTCCATATCCCCAAGGAGGAGAGATCGAAGATTGATGAGAAGTCCCGGGAGTGCATCTTGCTGGAATACTCGCATGAAGAGTTTGGTTATAAATTATGGGATCCTGAGAGGAAGAAGATAGTCAACAACAGGGATGTGGTCTTTGTTGAAGACCAAATTATTGGTGAGCAGAAGACTGCTGAGCCACAGGATCCACCAACTGTGGAGAGTTCTAATGAAAATATTGAGCCAGAGAATGTTGGTGCTGAGGAGGAAGCTGTGGAGATTCTAGATCAGGAAGAGATACTGGATGAAGGGGAGATTTGCCTGTTAATGTTTCACCAGTTATGGAAGTGCCACTCAAAAGATCTGACAGAGCATGGAGGCCGAGCACCAGGTATCCACCATAAGACTATATTTTGCTTACTGGTGGTGGTGAGCCTGAGTCATTTGAGGAGGCTCAGAAGGCTGAAAATATGAAGTCTTGGGCAGTAGTTGTGTAGGAGGAGTTAAACTCGCTCCAGAAGAATGAGACATATGATTTGGTCCAGCTACCGAAGGGGAGGAAGGCTTTAAATAATAAGTGGGTCTTCAAGTTGAAGACTAATGAAAATCTCTTCCAGCCTAGGTACAAGGCAAGACTGGTAGCCAAAGGGTTCGATCAAAAACACAGTGTGGATTTTGATGAGATGTTTTCATATGTGGTGAAGATGTCTTCTATCAGACTGGTACTGGGGTTGGCTGTTGTTGGAACTGAGAACTCGATTCACGGAGTTCGGATTCCAAAAAGGGTGTTGCTTGCCCTTACTTCTAACGAACGAGAACTAACAATCTGGCACTCGGAACCGAGGGCACTCACAAGGAGACCTTATCCCAAAAACAGACCCCTGAGCTGCAGCGATAAGGTCCAGCCGCAAACCCAAAAGATCTAAGGATATTCCCTTCCCAAACCAAGACTGAGTTCGGCACCTCAGAAAAGCAGAGAGCAAGAAAAAGAAGCTCTCTCTCTAGAATTCGGAAATCGGATCCTTTTCTAAGGTGCATATGGAGGTCTATTTATAGGATTCTAAGAATGGCATGCGGGTAACGACCTCCGCCTTTTGGTTTCTCCTAACCGCAACCCAAAATGGTTTGTGGATAGAAAAAATCTGGTATTAGAAATTACTAGAGGCAGACCACACAAATACTTGGTGAATGCCCCTTGGAGCACTCAACCAGGGAGTCGAATGCTCTTACCGAGCTGGACACTCGCACTCGCTTGCCCTTACTGCCAGGGGCCAAATATTTTCTCCATAGTGCACGATTCATGCCTCCTTTCTTAGGACCGACGAGCCCCTTAGTCCCAGCACCCGAGCAAGTGATGCATTTCGCATGGAGCTACACTCGCTCCAACTCAGGTGCACTCGTCGATTCACGGGCCGACTTGCCAAATACAGGGTTGTACACAATACCTGCTTTTTGCGAGCTCATCCCGGGCTTGAAAAGACTGTCCAACCATGTTTTTAGCGAGTCTGAGCTCGTTCGAGGAATCTTTTGGTGGCCCCCACCAACAGGCTATAAATTGCCCGAGATGGAACCAGGCCCTTTCATCGGAGTTTCATTCTCTCTTCTTCTTCCTTCCTTCCTCCCGACGACCTTTTGCGAGTCACCACCCATGGCCTCTCCTACAGACTTTTCGGCCCTCCTCGCCGCCTAAAGGGAGAAATCCCGTGGAGGCGCGGCTAAGCTGATGGCTCTGGTCAGGGAGCACTCGCCCCGCTCCAAGAAACACGGTGGGCGATCAAGTACTAAGAAATATCGCCCCGAGCTGACCGAGGCCACAGTTCCCTCGCTCAAGACCCAAATTTTGTACCCGCTCGGTTGGGGTCAAGATGCCGCCCATCAGGTTTTATCCCTTATTTTTCGGTGGCCTTTTGCCCATTACTAGAATAACTAATGGGGGGGGGGGGGAGTTTAATCCTTTACAGCTTGCAACCGAGAGGAATTCCCCTGCTCCTGAGATCGTCGGGCAAGACGAGGCGAATGTCCCCATGGACCAGGACACTCGCCCCCAGATCCATGGTATGTATTTCTTGAACCTTGGCGTTGCGAGTGGCTTATCATAGATGCTTAACCTTCTGATTTTCGCAGTTCCCCCTCACTCAACTTCTCCTGAGGTCACTCGCTGATAAGTCCCCTGGCGACGCAATCACCAAGGAGGTCATCGCCCTCAGGTCATCCTGTGGAGCAGGTCGTCGCCTTTCTCGCCCTGGTGGCGACAGACCCTCCTATTACTGATCACCCGGCTCGCTCCTTCGAGCTGGTTCCCTTAGGTTTGGGGGCTGGTAAGCCCCCGATCACCGTCTCCAATACCGCTTCAGGTGGGTGACCTGCCCCCTTTACAGGATGGAGGGGTTCTGACCACTCGCCTCCTCGCTGAGCGCTGGTCGTTGAGATCTCACGCGGTAAGTTCTTTATGAAAGATTGATTTTTGAACTTGACCGGTTCTAAGTCGCTTTATGACAGGTCCAAATTACCTTGCCTTTGGCGAGTCCAACCGGTCGAGCAGGCCTCCCACGTCGCCCCTCAGCCAGATTCACGAGATTCTTGGTTATCCCGCCGGCATGGCCGAGTTGACTGATCGCATTGCCACTCTGCTTGAGAGGCATGAGTGCCTCCTGGTCGCCATAAATGAAGGTTGGCTCGCGGAGGAATCTGACCCGTTCCCTCGCATTATAGGCCTGGAGGAGCGACTCCACATACTCGAAGGAAGCGTCACCTGACTTTCCAGATAGCTACAAAGCTACGGGAGAGACACGACGGAGCTGGAGGAGAATATGGTGCGGGTGGAGGAGCTGATCCTGGCGGCCCATCATGAGCTCACGCGAGTGCGCGAGCGTGCTCGTACGATGCAGGGCCAGAGGCCGCACACACAAGGTCGTGGGCAGTGGAAGTGGGTTCCCCCTCTGAGTGTTTCCCTCTTTTCCCCCTCCTATCTTTTCTGTTGCACTCGCATGTACTCTATCGACAATTAATAAGAATTATATTCGCCAGTTTTATTGTTTATTAATCATTCCGCTCGCATCTGCTGAATTATTCGTTTAGGACTCTCGGCACTCGCCGATTTAGTAGTGTGTCCCCGCATACTTCCCGATCCGGTCTACTCGTCGAGTGGACCAGGTATCGCGATGGCGCGAGTGAGTGGTGGGACCACTTGTGATGGGACGTGGGTGGGGCCCACTTTAGGAAGAGCGGGCTCCGTTTTTCCCAGCGTCTATTAATACCCACCCCCCCCCCCCCCCGCCTTAACTGCTCTGATCGTCGTCTTCCTCCTCTTCACCGCACTCGCCTCTTCGACTCGCCTATCTGAAGCCATGCCGAGGAAGACTGGCAAGTCTGACGATGGTCAATCAAACTGTGAGAAGAACTTCTGGGACCACACCTTCTCGGACGGTTGGGTGACGTGGGCGGAACTCGCGGATTTCCAGGATGCCTACATGACGCCAGGATTTGAATTTTTCTGCACCAAGTCAGGCGAGTGCATCAACACCTTCTTCGCCGATGAACTCGAGTTCCCACCCACTCATTTCGAGATGGTGCTTCGCCTACCTCTCTAGCCCGAGGTGAGATAGTTCTTCAAATACTTCGGGGTCGTCTCCGCCCAGGTGAATTCGAATGCGATTGCGATGCTGGTCGCATTCACATGCTTCTTACACGAAGAGCGAATAGAATTTGACATCACTATCTTCTGGAAGCTATCACCTTCTGAGCAACCTCAGATGCGGTAACCTTCTTGACAGGCTTGCACATACGGGTGCTCGAGACCTCCAACAAGATTCACCATTGGATGGACAAATTCATCTTCATCAAGGGTGATCTCGGTAGCATCCCCTACTCGTTGATTCAGAAGAGCAAGAAGATCTATAAAGCTCCGTCAGTGAACGGAGAGGCGGCCCTCCTTCATGCGTTCTTCTATGGGATGGACTCCGAGGTCGCCTACATGAGGCAGAACCTTGGTCAGGTTCTCCATGTAACCTCGGGTGAAGGTAAATCATCGCCGCACTCGCTTATCTTCACCCTTCTTTTCTTTTGAAACTAAGTTCTTGCGCTTTGCAGACGAGCGGACTGTACCAACCCACCCCCTTACTTTCCCAGTGGCGAGCCGAGTGACCTGGATAGGGCGAATGCGGCGATCGAGGCAGCTGCTGATCCTGCGTTGAGGCTGCCTCCTGCGAGCACGCCAACGTGGAAGCGGGGGACCATCAAAATTGAATCCCCCGAGTAGCCCGCTTCCCCTAAAAGGACTAGGCCCTCGCGAGAGAAGGGTAAAGGCGTCGATTCGGGGCCTCCGAGTGCTCCCGAGATGCATCCCTATCATGATATGGGGTTGAAGGTGATGGACCTCTCGGGCAACCCTGTGTTTCACTGGGGGTCCTCGACGAGCCTAGTCTCCCATTCCACCCTCCAACCCTCTTGGGCGGAGGGCGAGGAGACCGGTGCGCGGGCATTCAGCTTGATATACGGGCTATATGGTTGAAAGGACGACGCGGTCTACCGAGACCTTCCCCTTCAAAACCTCGCCCGACGGAGCGTCGCAGCGTCGCTTCACGCCCTTGAGCTCTCGCACTCGGCAACGAGGCAGGGTCTCGTCCTTGGCTGACAACACCCAAAATGCGGTGAGAAGCTCGAGCAGACCGAGAAGAGGGCCAAAGAGGTTGAGGCTCGCTTACAGGCTGCCAAGTTCGCTTCAGAAAGGTTCATACACGAACCAGTAAGCTTTTCTCCACACTTTCCTTTCCTGCCGACCTCACCTGCTCACTTTCCTGACCTCGCATCTTTCTTTTTCAGGAGTCTGAGACCCTTGAGTAGCTAACCAGCAGGATCACGGAGCTGGAGCTGGAGAACGCCCATTTGAAGGCGCGTCTCGACTCATCTAGCGGGCGAGATCAGGTAACTAGGCGAGGCAGTCATCCTCCACCGGCGCGAAGACCCTGCATGTTATGCCTCGCAAGATGGAGAGGATTCGTCGGGAGTTGGTCGCGGCGACGACGGAGTTCGTGGTGGATTTCCTCCGCGAGGCGAATGCTCTCATCGAGACCTAGGCCACCGTCAGAGCAGACTCCATCGTCCATGACGTCTTCCTTCCAGCTTCGGGCTCATCTTCGAGTGGGGAGGGTTACTCGCCTTCCCGGGGCAGCGAGGAGGAAGAGACTTCGCAGAAGCCTGGGGACACGCCCCCTGTCTGAAGGAATCCTGTTTTTTTCCTTTCCTTTTTCTTTTTTCTTGACAATTTTTGTAAGGGGCGATTCCCCCCCCCCCCCCCCCCTCTATATTGATCTATGAAATGATATTTTTAGAATTGTTACCATCTTTCTATTTTCTTTTTTCTATATTCTCGCCCCGCTAGGCTTTAGGATGCGATATGGATATGCACTCGTTTCGGCCGCTCGCTGAGATACGCTAGAAATATTTAGATTCTAAGTAAGCCGAGCTTACTCCTCCGCTCGCCAAGCACTTGCTCAACTCGGCCACTTGATGAGGAGCTATGGTGTCTAAATCATAATTCAAATTATAAGTAAAAACAAAGGACACTTCCTCGCCTCGGCCGCTCGTCGATAAATGATACTGAAACATAAGTCATATTTGACTGCTGCGAGCACTCGCTTGCCTTGGCGAGGAAGCATCTTTTGTCTTTACTTATAATTTAAATAGAGGTTTAGCCAGGCGAGTGCTCCTACCCTATTGGTCTCTGTCCCTTGTGAATACATGATCTGCCTCCCGAGCGAGTGCATCAGCCCTCTCTACATCTAGGAGCCCGGTCAGTGGTCTCTTCTCGGGGCCTTATCAAAAATGTACTTTATGCCTCTCGAGTGAGTGCATCAGCCCTGCCAACATCAAGGAGCCCGGTCAACAGTCTCTTCTCTGGACCTTATCAAAAATGTACTTTCTGCCTGTTGAGTGAGTACATCAGCCCTGCCGACATCAAGGAACCCGGTCAGCAGTCTCTTCTCAGGGCCTTACCAAAATGTACTTTCTGCCTCTAGAGTGAGTGCATCAGCCCGGCCGGCATCAAGGAGCCCGGTCAGCGGTCTCTTCTCAGGGGCATATCAAAAATGTACTTTGTGCCACTTGAGTGAGTGCATCAGCCCTGTCGGCATCAAACAGCCCGGTCAACAGTCTCTTCTCGGGGCCTTATCAAAAATGTACTTTCTGCCTCTCAAGTGAGTGCATCAACCCTGCCGGCATCAAGGAGCCCGGTCAACGTTCTCTTCTCGGGGCCTTATAAAATATACTTTCTGTCTCTCGAGTGAGTGCATCAGCCCTACCGGCATCAAGGAGTCTGGTCAGCGGTCTCTGCTTGGGGCCTTACCAAAAATGCACTTTCTGCATCTCGAGTGAGGTCATCAGCTCTGCTGGCATCAAGGAGCCCAGTCAACGGTCTCTTCTCGGGGCCTTCAAATCAAAGTACTCTTTGCACCCCGGGGCACCTGGCTCGCTGACTTGTGAGAGCCCGTGCGATGACTTCTCTCTCTCGGAAAGTAAAAAAAAATAAACAACATATTTTTAAGAGTCCTAGGCGTAAGTCCAAAACATAAGTGTAAAGTCTATCCAAAAGGATGCTCAAAATTTATTAAGAATAAAAATGTTCGAGGTCCTCGCCACTCCAAGTATTACCGATGGGAGCCCCTCGGTGCTTTGAAGGTGGTACCCCATGACTTCAGGGCTTCCAAGATTACATAAGGTCCTTCCCAATTGGGATGCAGCTTTCCTACATTTGCTGCCGCGACGCCGACCTTATTTAGGACTACGTCTCCCGGGGTGAATTGTTTAACTCTAATATTTTTATCAAAGTACCCGGCCACGCTTCACTTCCTTTTGCTGAATCGATGCCACGTCACGAAGTTCCTCAACCATGTCTAGGGAGAGCCGTTGTGCTTCCTCATTGTCCATCCTCCACTTTTCATCCCCTTCCTCTGTCGCTGCAACCCGGGGGGTCTTGACCTCGAACTCCACCGATAGTACTACCTCTGATTCATGAGAGAGCCTAAACGGGGTCTCTCTGGTTGCTGAGTTGGGCATCGTTCTCAAGGCCCATAGGACTGAGGGGAGCTGTTCTATCCCATTTCCTTTCAGATTTTCCACCTTCTTCTTCAATAAGTTGACTATAACTTTGTTCACTGCCTCTACCTGCCCATTACTTCGGGGATGGTGAACCAAGGCGAATCGGAGGTCTATACCCCTAACCGCTAAAGGTGGTGAGTTCCTCGCTGGCAAACTGCGACCCATTGCTGGTCATAATGGCGAGAGGGAGCCCGTACCTGCAAATTATTTCCCCCATATAAAGTTCCTTATTACCTGCGAAGTCATTTTTGCGAGAGCCTTGACCTCCATACACTTTGAGAAATAGTCAATCATGACTAGGAGAAATCTTCATTGCCCGCTGGCTTGAGGGAATGGACCGACCAGATCCATTTCCTAGATGGAGAAAGGTCATGGTGTCGTGAGGTCCTAAACCTATGTGCAGGCTGAAGCTGAAGTGGCGCAAAGTGCTGACAATTCTGGCACTTTTTTGCAAATTCTGTGGTATCCTTCTAGATGGTCGGCCAGAAGTACCCCTACCTCAGCACCCTCTTTTCCAAAGTCTGCCTCCCGGAGTGACTGCCACATTCCCTTAAGTGAATTTCTTCCAGGACCTTTGGGACTTCTTCTTTCGCCATGCATCTCGCCAACAGACCGGTGAAGGTTTTTTAGTACAAACTCCCTTCTCGCATTAGGTAATATGATAACTTGTATCTGAATCGCCTCTTATCCGGAATCCCCTCCAGAAACTTACTTGAGGACAAAAAGGTGACAAATGGATCCATCCATGAGGCCTTCTAATCGATCTCCATCAGCACACCTTCCACAATGGATGGGTGAAACAACTCCATCACTATCCCCCAGGCCCGGGGTCCGTACTTTGCCAGGGAGTCCGCCTGAGTGTTCTCCTCTCTTGTCATATGCTAGATTGAGATAGTGCGGAACTGGATGATGAGACCCTTGACTTTCACCAAGTACCTTTGGAGGGTTGACTCTCTGGTCTCGAACTCCCCCCGGGACCCGGGAGGCCACCATCATCAAATCTGTGAGTACTTTAACATCCCGGATCCCTAGCTCATATGCCAGGCGAATGCCGACCACTACCGCTTCATACTCGGCATGGTTGTTGGTCACAGGGAAACAGATATCAAGCATCTGTTCGATTCTTGTCCCTTTAGGGCTTACTAGGACCATCCTCCCTCCTAAGGAGTGTTTTCTTGACGCCCCATCTGCAAATAACTCCCAGGCTGCCACCTCGGGGAGCTCCGAGTCTCCAGCTTCGACCACGTACTCTGCTAGGAAATCTGCCACTACCCGTGCCTTCATGGATAGCTGCGGAGCAAAGAAAACATCGAACTCGCTGAGCTCTACTGCCCACTTCGCTAGCCGACCTGAGTGCTCCACCCCTTCCATGATGTTGCGAAGGGGGTGGTTGATCACTACCTTAACTGAATATGCTTGGAAGTAGGGCCGGAACTTCCTGGCTGAAATGATTAAGGCGAACGCCAGCTTCTCCAAAATGGGGTATATGAGCTCCGCCTTCTTCAGGACCCAACTGACATAGTAGATTAGAAGTTGTCTCTTTCCCTCTTCTCGGACCAGGACCGAGCTCACTGCCTCAGTGCCCACCCCTAGATAGAGGAACAAATTTTCTCCTTCTCTCGACCCTTGCAGCAGCGGAGCTTGCATCAGCTACCTCTTCAGGGCTTGGAATGCCGCCTCGCACTCCTACGACCATTCAAACTTCTGATTTCCCTTTTGAGCTTTGAATAAAGGTGAGCACTTCTCTCCGGCCCTGGAGAGGAACCTGCTCAACTCTATCAGCTTCCCCGTCAGCCTTTGAATTTCTTTGTTATTCTTTGGCGATTTCAGATCTAAGATGGCTTTGATCTTATCTGGATTAGGCTCGACCCCGGCGAGGGAGAGCAGATGGCCAAGAAACTTCTCCTTACTAACGCCGAACACACATTTGGAAGGATTAAGTCTCATCTTGTAACTACGGAGCATTGTAAAAGTCTCCGTTAGGTCTCGCAGGTGGGACTCCACATATTTACTCTTCACCATGAGATCATCCACATACACTTCCAGATTCATCCCCCTCTGTTCCCTGAAGACTCGGTCCATCATCCTTTGGTAAGTTGCTCCCGCATTTCTTAACCCAAAGGGCACCATCTTATAGCAGTAGCACCTATCTGAAGGAGACATCCTTAACGTCTGATGGGTGCATTCGGATTTGATGGTAACCAGAGAATGCATCCAAAAAACTTATCACAGGGAAACCAACGACTGAATCTATCAGCGCGTCGATTCGAGGCAAGGGGTAACAATCTTTAGGACATGCTTTATTTAATAGGGAAAAGTCAATAAACATCCTCCACTCCCCCCCACTCTTCTTCACCATTATTACGTTGGAGAATCAGCCTGGATACTGGATATCCTCTACGAAGCCTGCCTCAAGCAGCTTCCCTACTTCCTCCCTAATTGGCCCGACGAGGGTGGTCGATACGACTCTCTTCTTCTAACGGATGAGGCAGACACTTTGATCGAGGTTGAGGCAGTGGCATGCCATATCTGCATCAATGCCTGGCATTTCCACAGCGCTCCAGGCGAGGATATCTATGTTTTGCTGGATGCACCTCCGGACCTCCTCCTGATCTTCCTTGCTCAGCTCCCCGCTGATCCGCACCTTCTCCTGCCCCCCCACCGATGACTTCCTTCATCTCCACCTCTTTTGCCACCTCTAGCCTGGACAGGCTCTCCATCACCTTGACCACCTCCTCTGCTTCCTCCTTCCACGAGATAGTGCTGACTGTCGTGAAATAACATTGGCGGGCCACCTTGGGGTCTCCCCGAACCCGGACTTGCAGTCCTCCTATGTTGTATTTCAAGCATTGATGGTAGGAGGAGGGCACACACTTGAAGGCAGTAGGCACTGATGAGGGGGCGTACGAAGATCGCACTGTAACTGCTTGGTGCACCCACGATGATGAACGTTAGTTTTTCGGCATCCCCCCTAAGGTGATCAGGAGCTCGACTCCTCCCTCAACTTCCTTCTTTCCTCCTGAAAAACCGAAGAGCGACCCGTCCGACGCAATCACCCTCCTTGCTTCCACCTTCATTTCATTAAATGCCTTCTTGAAAACCACGTTCACCGAACTCCCATTATCTACCAGGATTCGAGAGACCGTGAAATTCTCAACCGCGGCCTCGATCACAAGCGTGTCGCAAAAGGGATCTTCGTGCACTGGCATATCCTTTGATGAGAACGTGATCTTCTCCCCTGGGGCGGGGTTCAGGAGGTTGAAGCAACGCTTCAACAGTAGAAGGCATGGAGGCTCCCCTTGCGGGTGGCCTTGATCCCTACCCCTCTATGAATCACCCTGATCCTGCCCAGTGCCCCTGAGTCTACCTGATCCTCGCACCGATCTTCCTCCTCTTCTCCTTGTCCTCTTCCTTCTCTCCCATCTCCTAGCATCAATTGCTCTCCCCATGCAGGGGCCCTTCTCCCTTCCCTAACTTCCAAGAATTCAGGGAGGTGGCTGTCGTGTGGCCTTCCACCTGATGGAAGACGCAAAGGCAACACCCTCATGTCTCTTGTTACTTCGCCACCACCAATGTGGTTCCTTATCCCTCTCCTTCCTTGGCCAACTGACATCGCATGCTGAGGCTGAGGCTGCGCTGGCCTCGGGCCTGAACGTCATCCTGGACGGTTGAAATGCCCTTGCCCTCCATGGAAGTTTCCACCTCCCTGAAAATAACCTCTTCCTTGGCCCTGAGGGGTCCCTCCTGCTGGCCTCCAGACCGGTCGGTTGGCCGGTGGCTGAAATCTCCACCCTGGCTCCTGCCCCCCGGAGGTCCTTGGAAACTTTGCCTTCTTGGCTCCTCCCTCTTCTTCGGCTTCGACTTTCGAACTTCTCCCGACTTCTCTCCGCATTCCCTCCATTTGGCCAGCTTGGACACGAACTCCTAGTTCATTGCCTCACACTCGATCTCTCGCCCTGCTCGCTCCATCAACTCTTCTAAAGATAAAGGAGGATCCTAGGCCAACCCCATTCGGAACAACCCTTGCCGCAGCCCGATGGTAAGCGCAAGCTGCAAGGTGTGCCCGGGCACCTCATTGACGAGAAGGAACTCTTCTTGGAACCGATCCACGTAACTTCCCAGTGACTCCTCTGCTCCTTGCTTGATCTCGAAAAGGGCCTCTGTCACTTTCCTCCTCTTCTTCGATGTGGAGAACCTCAGCATAAAGCTTCACCTCAAACTTCGAAGCTATAGATGGATCCCGACGGGAGTTGATAAACCATTCCCTTGCCTTTCCCCTAAATGAGATGGTGAATAGCCTGCACTGAAGGCGTCGGACATCTGCCTGATGGACATGACGTCCTCGAACCATTGGAGGTGCTGGAGGGGGTCATCTTTTCTCGTGTAGTGGGACATATCTGGCTCCCTGAACCCTTCCGGAGCTGGGGTAGATAGGATCAACTCGCAGAAAGGGCTCCCCCTTCCTATCCGGCGAGTCAACAACACTCACCCGGCCTCCTCGCCAATAAGCAGATCACTCGTCGTCCTAGGAAACAACACTCGCGCATGAAGGGTTCGATCATCTTCCACCTGTACTTCCTTGCCGGGTCGCCCGACTGGTGTCGTCTCGCCCAAAGTAGGCGAGGGGAGAGCAGGCACTGGCGAAGTCGAGCACTCGCCCGCCTGGGTGAGCACGAAGCGCAGGGTCTCCAGGATTATCGTCGAAGTTGCTCTTTCTTATGTAGTCGTCGGGAGGGGGCGAGTTCCCCAGGTCTTCACTTCCAGTCATAGCTCTCGCCTAATATTTTCTGAGTGAGCTGTTGTCCACGCTCACCGCACCAAAAATGTTAGAACCGAGAACTGGATTCACGGAGTTCGGACCCCAAAAGGGTGTTGCTCTCGCTTACTTCTAACAAACGAGAACTAACGACCGAGCACTCAGAATCGAGGGCACTCGCAAGGAGACCATATCCTAAAAACAAACCCCTGAGCTGTAGCGAGGAGATCCCGCCACAAACCCGAAAGATCTAAGGATCTTATCCTCCCAAACCAAGACTGAGATCGACACCTCAGAAAATCAGAGAGCAAGAAAAAGAAGCTCTCTCTCTAGAAATTGGAAATCTGATCCTTTTCTAAGGTGCATATGGAGGTTTATTTATAGGATTCTAAGAATGGCCTGCAGATAACGGCCTCTGTCTTTTGGTTTCTCCTAACCGCATCCCAAAATGATCTGCGGATAGTAAAAACCTGTTATTATAAATTACTAGAGGCAGACCACACAAATACTTGGCGAGTGCTTCCCCTTGGTGCACTCGCCTAGGGAGTCGAATGCTCTTACCGAGCTAGGCACTCACACTCGCTTGCCCTTACTGCCAGGGGCCAAATATTCTCTTCATGGTGCACGGTTTCTGACTCCTTTCCTAGGATCGGCGAGCCCTTTAGTCCCAGCACCCGAGCGAGTGCTGCATTTTGCTTGGATCGACACTCGCTCCAACTCAGGTGCACTCGCGGATTCACGGGCCGACTCTCCAAATAAAGCATTGTACAACTGCCACTAGGAATCTTGAAGTTGAGCAGATGAATGTCAAGACGAAATTCTTGCATGGAGATTTGGAGGAGGAGCTATACATGGACCAACCCGAAGGCTTTGAAGTCAAAGGGAAGGAGCACTTAGTATGCCGACTCAAGAAGAGTCTATATGGGTTGAAGCAGGCGCCCATGCAGTGAGTGGTATAAAAAATTTGACTCCTTTATGACGAAGAGCAGATTTCAGAGGACTTTGGCTGATCACCGTGTCTATGTAAAGAGGATTGAGAAGACCCTTACCATTCTGCTGCTGTATGTGGATGTCATGCTGATTGTCGGTGTGACAAGACCGACATTGAAGAGCTGAAGAAGGATCTCAGTAAGTCCTTTGAGATGAAGGACTTGGGACCAGCGAAGAAAATCCTTGGAATGAAGATTACCAGGGACAAAAGTGCAGGTTTGTTTTGGCTATCTCATGCTGAGTATGCGGAGAAGGTGCTGCAGAGGTTCATGATGGAAAAGGCCAAGCCGGTAGCTACTCCATTGGGTGGACACTTCAAGTTCTTAAGCTCTCAGTGTCCTTCATCTGAGAAGGAAGTGGAGGAGATGAGCCAGATCCCCTATGTATATGCAGTGAGGAGTTTTATGTATGTTATGGTCTACATGAGGCCAGACATATCCTATATAGTAGGGGTAGTGAGCAGATATCTGGCAAATCCTGGGAAGATCCATTGGGATGATATGAAGTGGATACTCCAATATCTCAGAGGTAACACAGGTCATTGTTTGCAGTTTGGTGGAGTGTCACCAATGCTAGTTGGGTACTCTGACTCAGATATGTTAGGAGATGTTGATTCGTGGAGGTTCACATCTGGGTATGCAGTTAAATATGTAGAGGAGTTGTATTGTGGCATTCGTGGTTGCAGAAGTGCGCACTGTCGACGACAGAGGCATAATATATATCGATGACGGAAGCATCAAAGGAGGTCTTGTGGATGAAGAAGTTCATGTTTGAACTTGGACTCCAACAAGATGAGTTCATTGTGTTCAGTGATTGTTAAAGCGCAATATTCTTGGTCAAGAACCCTGCCTACCACTCCAAGACGAAGTACATTGATGTGGGGTGTCATTGGATACAAGATGCCCTCGAGGAGAAACTGCTGAAGATGGAGAAAGTCCATACAGAAGAAAATCCTTCAGATATGATAACGAAGGTCGTGTCAAGGGTGAAACATGAGTCGTGTCGGTTGCTGATCGGCTGAAGTCCACCTGAAGAAGTCAGGTAGATGAACTCCTCTTTATGATATGAAGGGGGAGTTTGTTGGGTCCAGCCCCTAAATATAAATCAGACTGGTAGCAGGATGCTAATGCCCAACGGTAATCCTACCGCCGATGGTAACATATCGACTGGATGCTACAATATATCGACTTGAAGTCTGCAGCATGTTGACTTGACAATGTGTATGTCGACGAGACATGGTCAATATCGATGAGACCATATCATTGAGATAAGTTTTTGATATCGGCGAGAAGCTGGAGCTATGTCTACTAGAAGGCTGGTAGCAGGATGTTAAACCCCAGCGGTAGGTGTTACAATTTGAAACTTGTTGGTTGCAGTTTCGATTTTGGCCCGGGTAATAATATAAAGAAAATGGATCCAAACTATTTTTATTCACGGTTCCAAAATTCAAGCCGGGGGAGGGGTAGAAATAAAGACTTAAAAAATGAAACTATAAGGAAAGTCATGACCGACCCCACTATTGTGGGATAAAGGCTTGAGTGTTGTTGTTTGTTCCAAAATTCAAGTCGGAATAAAATAATTCACTAGCGGTCGAGTCCAATTTTATATGATTTAATTCAGTTCAGATTTGATTTACAATTTTCGTTGTGACAGACCCAAAGAGGGCCTTAATTTTGTAGTACCACCGTCTCATTGAAGTTGGCACGACTTTTACAGAGATCAATGACCATAAATCACTTGAATGGTTTGACATAAACATTTAGTGCTGGGTAATTGACAACATGCATCATCTAATGTACGATTTTGACACTTTGCACCATAAATTATTAAATATTGCAAGATGCACTGCCAAATACAAAAAGCCCCATGCTTTGCACCCTTGGGGGTGAGGGGGAGTGTCAGCCTTTTTGTAATTTGAGATATATCTTGCAATATTTAATAATTTAAGGTGCAAAATGTCAAAATAGTGTAATTTCAGGATGCAACTTACCGATTACCTCTGATGCCTAATTTTTCTTGATAATCTCGTATCTTAAAATCCACTTCAGCAGAAGTCGGAGTCATTTTCCTCGTAAATTCTGAAGGATTTCCGAAGCAACTCCGATGGGCAGGTTTCAGTGGTTGGAGGCCGCGCTTCCTTTGGGAATCATCGCCGGAATGCTGTGTGTGATGGGTAACGCGCAGTATCTGATTCACAAAGCTTATTTTGGCCGGGTAATATCTTGATTCTTTCTAACCGAATCTGTTTTTAATGTTTCAATTTCTTCCGATTCGAGTCATGGATCATGTATTTTCTGTTGTTTGATTTTTTCGATTTTTCTTCAGCCAAAGCACATTGGAAATGACATGTGGGATGTAGCCATGGAGAGGAGGGACAAGAAGCTCGCAGAGGAGACTGCTGCAGCAGGGAATTAGGTTTTCCCCTCAATCAACTTTTTCTGTAATTTTGTGTTGACGTTCTTCTATCTGATGCTGTAAGTTGAGGGCTAATCAGTTGGGTAAATTAAGATTTCAAATATGAATTAGGGTTGACCTATGCGTGTTATTGACCAAATTTAATTCCTTTTCTTTCTTTTATCAATGATCGGCTTTCTGAGATATCTACCTTGTCATTGACTGGAAACCAACAGGGATGTGGTATCAAATGCTTTTTCTTGTGGTTAATGAATGGTAGAACCCCTTATATGCCATTTACTTCCAAGATTTGGAAATTTTGGATGTGATCCTCAGTGTTCTTAGATTTTTGAAATGAGTATTAATGCACTTACAAAGCATTTCTTGATTTAACCACTGTCATGTTATTATGGAGGAAAATTGAAATAAATTGTTAACAATCACATCCCCCCCCCCCCCAACACACACACATTCATACATATGAATAAGCCGATGAGTTGTAGTACATGTGGTATTGCTCCCATCTCATTACTCATTAGGAAAGGTTATGGTATCTACTCACATGTGAATTCCTACCTAACCGACTAATATCTTGATTTACACTCGATAGGGTTGCATCTATTGTCAGTTCTGATTGGTTTCACTCAAAATCTAGAACTGAATCGTATAACCTAAGGTCCAAATCTAGATCCAACCAAATAATTTGGTTCCATTCCCGTTCAGTTATCGGCTCCAACATAATTTATATGTAGAAACTTTACAAATTGTTAAACCACCTAGCTCCAATAACACGCTAGGATGAAATTGGGTTAATGAAGAAACCATAAAGCCACCAAAATCAGAAACCATAAAGCCACCAAAATCAGAAACCATAAAACCACCAAAATCAGAAACCATAAAGTCACCAAAATCATAAACCATAAAGCCACCAAAATCAGAAACCATAAAACCACCAAAATCAGAAACCATAAAGCCACCAAAATCAGAAACCATAAAGCCACCAAAATCAGAAACCATAAAGCCACCAAAATCAGAAACCATAAAGCCACCAAAATCAGAAACCATAAAGCCACCAAAATCAGAAACCATAAAGCCACCAAAATCAGAAACCTAAAGCCACCAAAATCAGAAACCATAAAGCCACCAAAATCAGAAACCATAAAGCCACCAAAATCAGAAACCATAAATCCACCAAAATCAGAAACCATAAAGCCACCAAAATCAGAAACCATAAAGCCACCAAAATCAGAAACCATAAAGCCACCAAAATCAGAAACCATAAAGCCACCAAAATCAGAAATCATAAAGCCACCAAAATTAGAAACCATAAAGCCACCAAAATCAGAAACCACAAAGCAACAAATTTTGATAGAGAGTTGCATCTAACTTATTCTTAGCTAATACTCTAAAATTTTAATAAGTATGCTCCATTCGCTACCTAGTTTTGCCTCAAATTCTATACCTTCGATACAAATCCTGCATGTAGCTAGTCGGCTTAAAGCAACTGGTCATCAACAACTTCAGTTTGTTCCAATTCCATACAGTTCTCTTGCCTTCTTGTCTCCTAATGTTCTCCAGAATTTCTCATCATAAGTTTGCGCACTCCTTTAATGTAAGAACGGTCATCCTGCACCTTTTCTCATCTGAGTAGTCCTTGTAATCAACAATGCGATCTAGAACCTTAAGCCGCTTAATGAAATAATTTAGTTACGACCTGCCTTTGAACCCAGTTATTTCCATCCTCAAGTGATGCAACCCGAATTGTATCTTTGTTTTACTTTTATTTATTGCATTTTTTTTGTGTAGCGCACGTCTTCACGCTTTGTTTTTTCCATACGCTACTAGTGTAAGTATGTTTGTATCGTGCGTGTCATTCGCCCATGTTCGCACGACTTATTGGCGTGACCATCCAATAAGATCCTGAACAAAGAGGTCTGTCAAATTAGGTTAGATGTTAATTAGAGCAAGCTTTAAAATTATAATGATTTTTAGATTGTATATTTAATTATTATTTCAAAATTTATAATAAATATAAATATTTTAAATTTTGAAATTATAATTATTTCAAAATTCCAAAATTCCAAATTAATGAAGGTTATTAAAAGAGAGGAATATCAATGAATACCTCTTCACATTCCCTCTTGATCAGATTGTGCTTCTTTGCAATCCCTCTTGAATTGCATTTAATATATCACCATGAGTCTAACTTGGGAGCCAAACTTGTCCTACAATGTTAATTTATTTTCCCACCCATTAGTTGTATTTGACTCATTTTTCTCACATGCCAAATCTCTTAGTTGCCTTTGACCCGTTTCTTTCATATCCCCTTCATTTGACCCTTTTTTTAAAGTTACCAAGTCTGAATTTCCCTTTCAAAATTTGAACCGTCTTCATAATTTATTCTATTTAATCTCACCCCTTCCAAAGAAAGAAAGGCAGCTTGGATAGAATCGAGAAATAGAAATTTTTATTTTTCTGCACATTCACCAATGCTCTGGATGCTGAATGAAGGAAGCATGGGTATGTGCACATAAATCAAAATGGATTCTTGGGTCTGCCCTCTCTGATGTCTTTGGCTTTGATTTGAGGGCATGATTCCGCAGCAAACGCAACTGTATAGGGGGCCACTATTTCAGTGGTACTCTGTGAGCAGCCACTTTGTGCATTTATTGTCAAAGGTTAGGTCTTTCTCCTCTGAGAGAAGCCACTTTGTGCATAGTGCCAAAGGTTAGGTCTGTTTCCAATCTTCCCCCGCCCATACCCCCAATGATTGGGGACTATATGGGTTCTGTTGTTGTTGTGTTGTTGTTGTTGTTGCCAGCAAACCTCCCTGCTCACGCCACCTCCCTGATCACGCTCTGCTTTTTTCTCAACCGAGAATGATCACTCCTCTGCCGCAGTGACGTCACCGAGCTCAGTAGTTCCTCCCTGAGGGTCGGTCACTCCGACGACCTCATCCCGGCCCTCCTCCGGCGACGACAGCGTCCCATTGAATTCCGGATCCTATTTCCCCTTCTCCGGCCCACAACCATCTCGCCCACCTCTGACACGACCGTCCAGGGGTCGGCTGAATTCTGGCGACTCCAACCCTACCCTTCTCCGCCAACATCAAGTGACCGTTTGGTACTCACGGATGCCAACCTGCTCCTCTCTGCCTCAACCTGTCACCCTCCAGTCGACCAACATGTCCTCTCCATTGAAACCGAGCCTCCTCCATGTTATTTCCTTCTGATTTCAGCAAAGGTGTTCCTGGAACCGTGCGCTTGAAGTATGCCTTGTATTTCTCTCCTGCTCTCTCACCAGTATTATGATTTTATGCATAAGTGTTTATGAACTTTAAAATCAGAGCTTGCCCTAATTTTTATTTTCACCTGTTTGTCGTTAATTTCCAAGTCTTGTTGAGTTTACTTTTTTCCTTAAAATGCCCGTGGATAAAATTATCATATTGATGAATGTGAGCAATCATTAGCCTTTACTTGCCAATGCGAACCCACGGTCGAATATCTCTTGCCTGTATTCGTAAAAGTCTCGCTAGCACCGCAATTTTTTTTAAAGCTGTCATTTTTAATATTTAAAATCTAATTTTTGAAAATTAGTCTACATTAGTCATCCCTGTATGCTCTCTCCTCTTTAAGGGGATTGAATCCTCTCATGAATTGGCCACGATCTCAAACTCTATCTTCATGAATTTCATCCTTTGTTTCCTCTTCAAAATTGTTTGTTATCGACACATGATTCCCACACGTTTTCCTGGATTGGGGATGCCCCACCTCAGAGTATTTGAGTTATCTGTTCTTGAAGCATGCAACAACCTGCACATGCTCACGGATATAGTCAAATCCCCGTTGGAGGACTCGAATTGGAGCTTGCTCTAATGTCTCAGCAGGATTTATTGCCATCTGAATCACATTGCTCTCTTAACCCGAAACAACATTCCGAACCTCGCTACCAAACGACGCATTTGATGATATACTTATACAAGAGGAAAAAGTTCAAATAACAAACAAAAAAACAGAGTTGATGGTACTTATACAAGAGGAAAAAGTTCAAGAACTGGATCACAATTTTTGTCCCAAAAACAACTCAAGAGAAATGATAATATAACAACTTCAAAACCAATATGAAATCCATTCGCAGAAGAAAATTGATGCAGAATGGGCTAAAAATGCTCAAAATCCCACTTTTTGAAAGATTAATGGTTCCAAAGGCTCATAAAATTAATCATAACAATCTTCAACATGAGTACTGCTGATGGGGACTAAGGATCGATGTCAGGCAGACACTTATTGAAGCCCGTATGTGTTTATGTACTCAGAAGACGGAGATAGGACCGTGAGATAGACGATTCATGCTCGTAGTCACGTTCAAAGTGTTGACAGGATACTTTTGCGTATTTTTATTATTTTTTTGTTTTATTTCATGTAAAAAATGTAATTTTATTATCTTGACAATCCAGGCCGTCCATAGTTTGCATATAAATAGGAGTTTAGGGGGGCTGATTCTGTGGTCTATAGGTATCGAAGCCTATACCCTTACTCCCACCCCACCCCTCTTGATCGGCCACTACCATCCTCCACCACCTCCAACCTGCCGTCCACCACCAATCAATTGGTCTCCCCCCTCTCCCAAGTCCACCCTAACTACCCTAATCGCCCTCTATAACTGCCCCAATATCATTAACTACCCACCTCCACTACTCATAATCACCCCCACTAACTCATAACCATCTTATCCATTACTTGTAATTCCCATTAATTTCCACATTCCTTCCTCTCACCCAACAGACACCTAAATCTCCCCTTTGAGAGTCCACAACAACCTTCCTCCCCGTCTTTGAGTTGTTAACCCACTCCCCATCACTCTAACTCACACCCCACCTTGTCCTGGAGTCGAATCGAACCTCCATTCACTCCCTTTTTCTCAACCGAGCCTTACTACTCCAGAATTACTCCCAACTCTTCCCAGGTCCAGTCCAGAAACAGTTCCAAGCGGAGCTCTTTACGAATGGAATTAATTCCATCCTGCTTCCTCAACATAGATCTCCCGTTCCGGCATGCCGATTGCTCTATTATCCCTCAAAACAGCCCATTCACAGCCACCAGAATCTCCTCCAACTAAGGTTGTAAATATCGGATGTCGGCAACATGTTGAATTAAGTTTTAAAATGTTGAATGATGGAGATATTTTAAAATATCGAATTTACATATATCTCATAATAAGAATTTATTTTTATGTATACTTAGACTAACAATGAATGTATATCCCAAATATAAAGTCGAAGAATATCCAATATAAAAATATTAGTAATATAATACGACAACTACTAAAGGGTCAGCCCGGTGCACAAAGCATCCCTGCGCAGCAAGGGTCTGGGGAAGGGTCTCACCACAAGGGTGAAATATATGCAAACCTTACCCTGCATTTTTGCAAGAGGCTGCTTCCAGGACTCGAACCCGTGACCTCAAGGTCACACGACGACACCTTAGTTAATTTATTTTTGCAAGAAGCTAAATATCTTTAATTGATTATACGTTTTTACATACTTAATAAATTTATGTTAAAAACATAATAATAGTCAACTAATAAATATTTTAATATAAGAATAATATATATATTAAAAAGAATGAAATAATAAATCTAATCAATCTAAGCATACACAATACATAACATATATATTACTAACATAACATAAAATAAAATAGTAAACAATATGTTCATAATTAGGAAGCATCGGTACATGCATGAGTACTGGTCACGATACGTATCTGGTACGACAGTGCATCAAAATAAAAAGACAAGAATATGGGTACGCGAGATACATTATTATATATATATATACACACATGAGTGATTGACATAGGGCTCTGCCCCTACGACAAACCGCAACAGTACTCCGACCGCGACAGTACCCGTGACTGTCACGGGGCTCCGCCCTTATCAATTAATTAATGCAGTTTAAAATAAACACATTTTAATTAATTAATGAGAAAAATAGTTATACATCATTATTCGATTTTTGTTAAAAAAGCCCTCATTATTATTCATATATTATTAAATTTTTATCATTACTTTTATAAATTAAATTAATTGGTTTCATCGTTACTTTTCAAATCAACTTTAATAAAGTTGGCATACCTAATGATAGCCTACCATAGTAAGTATAGGAGCTCTACTAATTTTTTTTTCAATTTTATGGATTTTTATCATTACTTTTAATTTGAGAATTGAGTGTAATTACTTAAATGGACGTTATATTTTATTTTTTTAAAATAGATTATAGTATATATTAAGTCATTAGATGAAAACAATAAGGCTATATTTGACAATTTTGAATGTTTCACCAAAGGCAACTTTTCCCTTTTCAATTTTGAATGTATATATATGTATATATATATATATTACAAGTGCAAAAAAAAGTCCTCAAAACACTGAAACATAAAGCATAAATCATAACTTGAAGTACAAGTCCACAAACCAATTCAACATAGCAAGAAGTTCTCAAACATAAAACATTCATAAATATTTCAAATTTAACATCTTATATGTTCAACTAAAAGGAACAAAAATAAAACGTAAGCTTGTTTAGTTGTTCATCGGTCATTTTTTCCCCTTCTCCATTGTTGTAGATCAACACATCTTCAATCTCAAGTTCGTCTAGAGACAAGTTAGGCTCTCCTAGGTGAGTGAGACTCTTAGGGGGAACCAACCCTCAAGAGTTTATGTCGAGCTTGTCTCAACATTTTGTATCCTTATTTTATGTTCAAGCATACAATATCGGTTTGTGATAGCGTGCATCTATCATGGGCACTGCACGTGTTAGGGCGCCTCCACCTAGATTGTCCATGATCAAGGAAGCATATGAAGTGCTAGCGAAGATCTCAAAAATATATGATGATCTAAATTCTTATAACTTCGCAATGAAATTTGTCCTAGATAAAAGAAAGAGAGAGGGTTTCATGAACTGTCCAAGGGTTAAAAAAGTTTGGTGGCTAAGGACTCATTATGAGAAGACCTTGGAGTGATTTTGTTTTTTGAGTGTTATGTCATGTGGGGGCTATGAACACTTATGTTGACGTTATGCTGTGTTATGTCATGTGGGGCTATGAACACTTTTGATTCTGCTTGTTGAGTGATATGCTGATGTCTTTCTTCTACTATGTTTAATGTTTAGCCTTATTTTTCTTATGCTATCTCCTTTGTTATGGAAAACTTTGATGAATATGTTATGTTTAGCCTTATTTTTCTTTGATGAATATATTATGTTTCTTATTTTGTTAGAACATTATAATGAGCGATATTAGTATGAATTATTCCTTCAGTAACTTGTCGGCTGATTCTGAGCATTTATCAAGTAGTTTTGTTTATCAACGACGATATTCACGGTTTATCAAGAAGGTAGTGACAATAATATATCTCAAATACGAGTATATTTCAAGTTTACATGTGAAGACGACATGCACGGCTTCACAACAAACTGGTAAAAATTTGGTGAGAGAGTTATTAGTGGGGCATCCGGCTAGGCTTCAAAACATATTTAGAATGTCACAAGTTATATTTGTCGATCTGCTAGAAACCCTTGAATGCTCACATGGCCTCTAAGGGTCCGCAAGAACAAACACAAGAGAGGTGTTACTTGTTAGCCATTTCGCTATATATTTTAGCAAACAAAGAATCAATAAGGGCTACTGCTGAACCATTCCAATATCAACAAAAACTATCAGCCATTATTTCGCGTGTGGTCTAGATGCTCTAATCCGACTATCAATGGATATTGTACAACCACTTGATAGACAATTTAGAGATATTTTTTCTAAGATAAAGTATGATGAACGTTACATGCCTTTTTTAAATATTGCGTTGGTGCGATCGATGGAACTCATGCATGCATTCCAGTTGATAGACAAGTACCGTATATCGTCCATTAAGGGAAACCAACACAGATTGTTATTGTTATTTGTGATTTCAACATGTGCTTCACATTCGTGGTTCCAATATGGGAGGGATCGGCGCATGACAACCACATATTTCATCGTGCATTAATTGATTGAAATAACAATTTCCATATCCACCATCATGTATGAGCTCTACACTTATATTTACATTTACTTTGTACTCCAAAGATTTATGTAGAAATTTATTTGTAATAAGGTTGTTGGAACATCGGTTTCACATCTCTTGGTTTGAGAATAACAAATCATAATATGTATTTGATCTACCTTTGTTTGTGTTTATAGTGTGCATGTTCTACATGTAAAATAGAGACAAGTACATTGATGCATGCTTGGGACTTCCATTGACAGCTATGGAAAAAAATGGCCACTACCGCCGACGATAGTAGTTACCGCAGGCAGTAGCCTTCGTTCCAAAACGAGCAGATGTCAAGGAGCATTTCAGGAGGACTTGGCGGGAAGGAGCTAAATATAGAAGCCACTACCGCGTCACGGTAGTGATATCACATGGCGATAGGGATTAAGCAACTCTGACAATTTGAAGATGATTGGGAGCCAAATAAAGCAATGAATCTCGTTTTGACGTCAAGATATATCAAGCTAACGCGCGACGATAGCCTTACCACGCCGCGCTACCATGTTGCCTAAAAATCCTGCGCCGTTTCCTAAAATGAGAGTGAAGGGGGAAATCATACTATTAGCACTATCGCGCCGCGATAGTGCTACCACAGGCGGTACCTCGCAGGGCTCTATTTAAAGATGATTTCGCTCTGTCTCTTATGCGCGAACAGGAATATTTTCGAGAGAGCTTACGTCCCAAAGTTCCAGAGGATATCCAAGCCTCCCCTACAACAATTGCATGAGTTTTCTAAGGCGAAGAACATCAAAGCTTATTCCAGATGAAGATCGAGCGCATTTACGACGAATATCTTATGCGCGTCTTCGACATTGCCTTCATAAGTTCTTTAGGGAGTTTTGCATCCAAAAATATTTTATATTTTCTCTTTGTAATTTTCTCTTTGTATTTTGGTTACTCTTTTGTTCGTTGCGTAATTCGTCCTTGTGTTGACGTCTTGGCGACTAGGTCTATGTAGGGCTTAGGGCGGAAAAATCGCCTCTTTTGTTAGGCGACTAGGCTGAGATTTAGGGGACCTGAGGCCTATTTGCGGTAGGATATGCTAAGGCCAACCGGTTCAAGGCGTGAGTTGGTATTGAAAACATCAAGAGTAAGAATTATCGCCTTGATCTTCAACATCATGAAGATCCATGTTTTGTAATATTCATTAAGATAATTTGAACATGTTTTTCTATTGATCTACAAAGAGGTTTTTTGCTTATATCATTTTCATAACAATTAAGTTTTAAATTAATATTTTTTCTTAATTAAAAGTCATTAATCTCTTATTCAACCTCCTCCCCCCCCTCTAAGGGAGCTACGCGATCCAACAAAGGTAACCTCTACAAGTAAATATTATTTGCTATAGAGAGGCTTTTTAAAATCCTACCCGAATACCATATACCATTTATCAGATTTTGCATGTGGTAACCGCCCAATCCAAGGACCGCGTGAGATTTCAATAAAGCACACTCATCACTTCGCAATGTCATTGAAATGACCATCAATGTATTGAAGAAGAAATGGGGGATACTTCGTGACATGCCCTAATATTCATTCAAGAAATTTAATCATGGTGTTTACGATGCCTTTACATAAGTATTTGTGTAGACATCCTTTATGTGAAGACCCAAAGTTTGCTGAGTGTGAGGATGATGTAAACTATATACATTAGAAGACAAATGCAGATGTGCTCGAACCAGATTAAATAGATGCTGGCTTCGTCGAAGGGCGAGCGGCTGATGAAATGATGATCTTAAGAGCTCATATAGCTAATCAATTACATAATGCACGTGAATATTTTAACATTCCATTTAATAATTGAAATATCTATTTAATAATTAAAATATCTATTTAATAATTGAAATATCCATTTAATAGTTGAAATACTATATAAATTATTTTCTATTAACATTTTTTATTATTACAATTTGCAAGTGAAGCTCATGAGTGACAACAATTGTATCAGGAATAAGACAGGAGTGACACCAATTGTAGAGAAGATGCGAGAAGCTCGACTAAGATGGTTCGAACACATACAAATGAGACCATTAGAGGCACATGTTAGGCGTTGTGAGAGTTTAGTCACTAGGCATGTTAAACGGGGGAGGGATAGACCAATAAAGACTTAGAATGAAACTATAAGGAAAGACATGATGTACTTAGGCATTAGTGAGATTATGACTAAAGATAGGGCACAATGGTGACAAAGGATCCATATAGCCGACCCTATTATAGTGGCGATAAAACTGCTTTCACGTTCATAACAGTACTGAAAACACAGTTTCTCCAAACAACGTAACAACGTTCATGACCGCAGTTTCCAACCACTTCGTTCACGACCACAATTTCCAACCACTCCGTTCACGACCGCAGTTTCTAACCACTCCGTTCACGGCCGCGGTTTCCAACTACTGTGTTCATGACCGCATTTTCCAACCACTGCATTTTCCAACCACTGCGTTCACGCCGCAGTTTCCAACCACTGTATTCATGACCACAGTTTTCAACCACTGCGTTCACGACTGCAGTGTCCAACCACTGTGTTCATGTTCGCAGTGTCCAACCACTGCGTTCGTGTCCGCCATTGCCTCCCCAAACATGCCCTTAAAAGTTCAATAATTGTTAGATTGTTCATATATCAATATATAAATTAAAAATAATGATTATATTTATGTATAATTATGTATATAAATAATTAAATATTGAAACCCGATATATAAAATGTCTCAGATATATCCCCCAACATACTAAAGCGGCATGAAAACCCAAACGGATGTGTTGCCGGCATCTGACATCTACATTTTTATCATAAAGTGGCCACATACCTTCCGGTACAGTGACATGGGTCGTTATAACACCACTATGTAGGAAGCCCTGAATCTATCAACCATCATTTAATTTGTTGCATGTCATGCATGAGTCTGTCCGATATAGGATCATTTCAATAATGAAATTTATAAATCTTATGCTTATAGCTGCAGAAAGGCACACAACTTTAAAGAATTTGAATAGATGATGATCCGTATACATGCTGAGAGGTTTCTCAAGGGAACTGCTAGAAAATTAAATGCAAAGAGATGAATCTCTATATGGTTATCATGAGAATTGAGACAAATGTTTACGAACTCAATATTCCTAAAAATACAAGAATTCCAGATGAATTCAACATTGAAGATATAACCTCATTCTATGAACAACATGATTACATGCATTTATTTCCTCTCACCACTTCAGAGCCTCAGACCCCACATCCTCACAAGCCACCTCCATCTTCTTCCTACCATTCAACCACCGATAGTACTACCAGCACCACCTTCGACACTGGCATCGCTACCAACTCCTTTTCCAGCCTCCTCAACAACATCACCATTTTGGACGCCGACGACAACACCTCCTTCGGTAGCAACACTTAACACCACTTTCAATGCCATTAGCAACAAATCCAACATCAGTAGCTCCTCTGATGGGAATCGAGAGACGGTGGAGCACAAGTTGTAGGCATGTTGGGGGCTGATTTGTCACCTGCCATATTTGGCGTTGCCCGATGGATGATCCGAGTCTGCGGTTGCGTCCGGATAGATGTTTCGATATTTTCATGCATTTGATTTTTTTCTTGTGCTTTATTTAGTGAGATCCTACATCCATCGTGTACGACCAATTAAACCTGTCCAAGATAGTTGCCCAAAGACATGTTTTATTACAAATAAGAGGTAGGGGTAACCATCATAGGCATTGCAGATTTTGGAGACACTTTTCCCTGGAATCCGGCGATCTCTCATGGGCCGACTCCACGAAACTCCAAGTTGCCGACTCCTTGGTAATTTTTGTTTTCCCTATTTCCAGGTGCTGGCCACCTCCTTCCCCATTTCCCGCAGCCCAACCAGACTCTCCCCTAGCAGCCGCCCACCTTAAATCCACTCCAAGTAGCAATAGTTTACTGTTTTCGAGAATTCCACCCCCTGCAGCCCCTACAACCGCACCTCATTTTCTCTTCAAAAAATCTAGCCGCCAACCCCCTAGACATCCCCAAACAGAAGTTGTGCTGTTTTCACACAGCTGCCCCATCTACATCCCCTTCCTACTACAGCCGATCCTTCCCCCTTCACCCAACTGCCCAAATATCCCCCAAGCAGTCAGAGGCTGCAGTTCCAGCAGCCACTGGTCCCTTTTGCACACCCACTGTGCTCGCCTGCCCTCCAATCCCTCCCCCCCTGCGGACAGTCTTGGCCCCTCTCCCAGAACCTCGCCCAGCTAGCGCCTGCTTATTTCATCCATAAAGCAGCCATAATCCATCTTCAACAGCCACCATTCAGCCATCTCCATCTCCCAGACAGCCACCACCGCGTCCACAGACACCGGATCTCCGCTCCCACGCCTATGCCCCCTCACTCGTGAGTTCTTTAGCTGTATTGTGTTATTTATTTCAGCATTGTTGTACGGATTTGGACTCTTAATCATTATTGATGTTTGGCGTTGCTAGTATATGATCACCCTTGCAGATCCTTGTTGTTTGTGCGTGTTAGCTTTTGTCCCACCAAGCCGAGAAAAGACTAATTTGCTTGCTTTCAAATTATTTGTTACTTCCTTGTGATAACTGTGTGGGATTTATGCTTTAATTATTAATCGCAATTTATTGTTGGATCATTCTCTGCATGCATACATCATCCTAGACTAGACAAGTATTATTTTCCCGGCACTACGCCTAGGGTTGTATCTTAATCGTACATCCACTTAGCCTACCCTACATCCTCCTCCTTAGTACTTTCAGCAGTTGCAGCACCTTAAGATCCTTTCCACGCATCACAAAGATCTTGGCTCGCGATATCGTACGACACCAGAGAGAGTCAGATACTTGGTACATTGGCAGGGCCACCTGTTCATCAACGCCACATGGATTTCCGCAGCGGAATTTGTGAGACTCTCCCCCGCCCTCCAATGAGAGTACGATCATCTCCATTTATCAGAGATGAAGGCTTTTTGAGGCATGGGGAGATGATGGGATCATGCCACATGACCCATAAAAGTCTACATTTGCCGGCTGAGGAAATGACGGTGACGATCGAGTCTATTCATCACGAGTGGATAGCATTCTAAGAATTTTAGTATTTTTATGCATTCTTCTGATTTTAGTTTTGTATGTTTTAGAGTGCATCATGATCGGAGCATCATGACCGTTCATGACTCTTAGTCTATATATATAGAGGAAAAATTCCTCCTTTTAATCATCGGTGTCGAATCTGGAGTCCGGGTGCGAACCTTGGACCATTCCCTCCCCTCCCCACCTTGGCCGACCACCTAAATCCCCTCTTTTTCCCATTTCTGGCCACCTCCGATCACCACCACCACCTCCGATCACCACCACCCACCGCTAGGCTGCCCACCACCACTCACCACCACCATCACTTATCCCAATAACTCCATAACCTCTACATCCCACTGCCACACAACCTCAATTAACTACCGATTATCCATACCCCCACGGCCCCCTCATTACCTTACCACAGTACCCAAATAAAGAAAACCAAAAATTACATCTGTTAGTTTTCCACCACTCAAATTCACCCCACTACTCCCCGGCATGATCCATTCCCTTGCCCAAACCCTTTTTCAGCCACAATTTCCCCTCCCATTAACTCCACTCTACTTTTCAGGAATTAATTCCCACCACTCCTAAATTACCCACATAACCTCCTTTTCCACCCCTTGACGCGCCTATCCAGGCCCTAAACCCCTCCCACAACTCCTGTCTTCAGCACTCAGTCCACCTGTTTTCAGCACTCAGTCCACCTGTTTTCAGCACTCAACCCCTGGAGAGCAACTTCTGTTACTGAACCGCAATTACCGCCCCTCCAGGCCTTGCAGCAGCCCTTCCAAGCCCTGAAGCTATCCAACCACCTCCACTTTCCCAATGCCAGCCCACAACAGCCCACAACAGCCCACAACAGCCCAGGGAAGTCCAGTTCAGACCCAGTCCGTCCTCATTCTCTCTCCAAACCACTGGAATCTGCCGTCCACCCCTCCAATGCCCTCCCAATGTTCCAAATTTGGTCCGCCTTTTAACGTAGGATCAATTGAAGGTCGTGAGGTGATTATGCTCTAATGAGACTTTAATAAATGAATGCAAGTGTAGCGGTGTAGGGAAATCTAGATGAATGCGATGTTCATGCAATAGTCCAACATTCGATGACAATAATTATGAAATTACAAGAGGAATTCACGAATATGCACAATTAAGATTAGACCTTAGATAAAACATGCAAACTTGTACTAATTGTAATCCCAAATAATATGTTTTCCGACAAAATACTCAACAGTAAGTAAAAAAACTTCCAGAGTAGAACTTACATAGTAATTAAGGCTAAATAGAGAATTTTGGTGCAGTTTGAGGTTTGGACAGCGGTTCTGTGGCTGGGATGTTGCTGATTTCAGAGTTTCAACACCAATTTGAGTCTCCGGAGGTCGGGTAATGATGGAGAAGGGCTACCGGTTGGAGAAACACCCGAAGGAGTCTGCTGTTTGTTGTTTGGAAGGCTGGAACGGCACAGATCTTGCAGCCGAGTGGAGTAGGGAATGAAAAAACAGTTACAGCAACAAGGTGCGGCTGAAGGTGGATGAACTTCTGCAAGGAGAGTTGTCGTCCAGGGCTGGGATGAGGGAAAATCGACAGCCCTCTAATTTCAGGAGCCCGAAACAGTCACGGGCAAGGCTGGCAGCGTAAAGCAGCAGGATCGAAGGCTGGATGGCTGGACAAATGCAGGATTCAGCTAGAAGACTGACCGGATGGACTGGAAATGGGGAGGTGGAGTCTCGTTCTAGCCCAAGGAGGGGCCGGCTGTCCAGATTGCTCAAGAACAAGTAGTTATCCGGCGGTTCCAGGTGGCTACAGGCGGTCACCAGCGATTACATGGGAGGATCGTGGACTTCACGGAGGGGGGTAACTATCTGTGTGATGATGGGATGAAGATGTTGGGGTCGGACAAATGGGAAAGGAAACATGAATTAGGCTTCGACACCTAATGTTCCACGGAATCAGCATCGTGAAATGATCACAATCTGAAATTTCCTTCAAAATTCTGCAATACCTGAAGTTGAACTCCCTAAATCCTATATAGAGATTATATAAAAGCAACGAAATACTATGATTGACCCATACAAAACACATAAAATGTATGTAAATAATGTGCAAAAAATATGGAAAATGCATTAAAAATTGTCCCGCTGATGTTCTGAACGCGACTACGGACTCGGATCGTCCATTGAACGATGATCCTAACTCCTACGACTGTAAACCTGAACGGGCTTCGATACGGACCGGCCCGCCCGTGAACTATGATCCCCATCACATTTGCTTTTCAGGTCACCATCCACTCAATCCACACTCCCCGATCTGTCTACCTAGTAATCATTGTAAGTTGATTGCTTGGTTGTAGTTTCTTTGCGTTGAATTGTGTGTTAATCCGCTGTTTTGAGGTAATACTGGCTTGTACTCCTTGCCTAAAAGTAACTTGTGATTGTTTTGGGTTTATTGGCTTGTGTAGTTGTTTTCGAGCTCTATTGCATATATTCTACGCCATTTGCGAGTTCTACTTAAATCTGACTTGTCTTATGATATTGTTTATAATATTTATTATTGCAAATTTAATTACCGGATTATTGTTTAAAGCATATTGAGTTGTTTCGATTAGTTTTCATAGCTTCGCTTAGGAAGGTATATATTTACTGATTCTTGGTATGGACAGCAGAATTCATGCACTGATTTCAGGATATGAAACTGTTTTCCTGCAGCAGTGAGGGGTCCCGGGTGAAATGTAGGTTTGCTGTGATAAAGGGAGGGCAGTGGGTCTGTGGGGAAATGCGGTATGGTGGCCGATTAAGTCGTTTAATGATTGTAATTGATTAGGGGGTGGCTGCTGCAGAGAGTGAAAACAGGGGGCTTTGTCTTGATGTAGGCTGCTGCAGGCGGGCCTGCAGAGGGAAGGGAGTATACGGCTGAAAGGGAAAGGAAATTGAGGTTCAGAAGGGGCTGTGCTACGCATACACTTTCACGCAAGTGGACCACCCGGATGGAGTTCATCGACGTACGCGTATGGAAGCCGCCGCACTTAATTGGGGCACGCGCATGGAGGCCGCCATGATTATTATTTTTGAATTAAGTGGGTTAATTAGTATTAACACAATATCCTTTTAATTAATATTAATTAGACATAATTAATATTAAATGTAATGTCCTGATTTGTGTGCCCTCCCCATATAAGAGGGAGGGGTAGAAGTTTGATTTTTTATGCTTGAATGTATGCAAGTTTTTAGGTTTGCTCCCTAAGTTTCATCTTTCTTCTTCCTCCTTTCGTCTCCCCTTCCACCGCCGGCCCTCCCCCTTGCCGGATTCCTCCCGATCTCATATCCAAAACGGTAACAATGGTCCGACCTGCCGCTCCGCCTGCCCTAGCGCCACCGGGAACTAGCGCCTGACTCGACCTCCACCGCAGCGAGCTCCTTGCCATCCGCGGCGAGGTCCTAGCTATGAATGACATCCTTGTCAAACACATCGCTGACAACAAATGCCGACAGGAGGAGTATGATCTGGCATGCCGCCAGAGGGCCCTCGCCAGAGAACAACAAGCGCATGCCACCATTCCCCCTTCCAGCACCACCATGTCCATTGTCGAGCAGCCCGCCCCATCGTCCCTGTCCCGCGTCGAGCAGCCAGCCCCGCAGTCCCCCTCCAGCGTCGAGCCACAGCCGCCGTCGCCGCACCTCCTGCGTCCAGCAGCAACACCTCCGATCGCCGGACCCAGCACCGCAGCTCTCGCACCAGACTCGCCAACCTCTGCTCCAGCACCGCCTCCGGCAGCCAGCGTCAAAACAGAGTCCGTCCACCGCAGCTCCAGCACCCTCGTCCACCAAATCCAGCCCGCGCCATCTCCTGTAACGACAACGCGCGACCACACCCGACCCTCTCCGCACTCGTCTTCTTCCCTCACTGCATGCGTCGAGTCCGCGTCTGCCGTTGGCAACCATAGTCCTGCCAGCTCGCCCGCGCTTCCCATCCCTGAGCCGCAACCCCCATGTGTTTCTTTCTTTTTCATGGGAACCAGCACTCACCCCTCACCTTTTCTAATTTCTGCCGCCTACCACACTACACGCCAACCCCTATTGTCTCACATCCCTTTTGTTTTACTCTCTCAGCATGCCCCTTCTCTCTCCCTCTCATTAGCTGTCACCCTCTCTCCTCTCCAAATTCATTTCCCTATGCCTGCCACTTTCCCCACTACACGCCAACCCCCATTTTTTCACATCGTTTCTTTTCTATTCTCTCAGCATATCCCACCTCTCTCCTTCTCATTAACTGTCACCTTTTCTCATCACCACCTTTATGTCTCCTCCATTGTCTTGTCCCATCAATTTGTTTGTCCTTTTCTTCTATCTCCTCTTCCAAACAAAAGCACACCAATCTTTGTCTCTCCTAGCTGCCGCCCCCCTTTCTACACCCATCCAGCACCCACTTTCACCCTCACAAGCCCACACACTCTTGTTGTCCCCTTTTTCTCTAACTGCACTCCTATAACACATAAATATTCAGCCCAAATATTTCTTTTTTCAACACCTCTTCGTTCTTTCTCCTCAAGGCATTCGCCGCCGCCACTTGCAATGCACAACTCCCTTATCGTCAACATCCTTAAAGATCCCGATAAAAGCATGACACTCGACCTTGAGGACAAGGTCGATTTTCAAGGGCGGTATAGTGTTACGCATACACTTTCACGCAAGTGGACCACCCGGATGGAGTTCATCGACGTACGCGTATGGAAGCCAGGGGCGGACCCACGACTGGACACGCTCGGGCACGTGCCCGAGCGTAAATATCGCCGTTCGAGTATTAGGCACAGTGTCGGCGGTAGGGCAAAGAGCGGGGCGAGCGGGGCGAGCGGACCTGGACCACCTGGTACGCTTCTTCTTCTTCTTCTTCTTGCTCTTCCTCTTCCTCTTCTTCTTCTTCTTCTTCTTCTTCTTCATTTCTGATCTAAGAAATCAGATTTTCTAAGAATCCTGAATACAGGTTATGGACATTATATGAACGTTAAGTTACGATCGTTCTTAGATAGGTTTGGAACTTTGGATTTGAATATGAGTTTTTGAGTAGTACCAAATGTTATAAATCAGGAATGTTTGATCACATGTTGCTTAAAGTTCTTAAAAAATAATGGCCTTAATGTTACCTAGTTTTAGAGAGGAGAGGAGGGCAAATTACTCTCCTTTTATGCCCATTTGTTCTAAAACTGGCATTGTTTTACAAGTTCCCATTATTAAAACTGATCTTACCTGATTTTGCTATGCGTTGGGCTACTCTAAAGGAAATCTGTTCTTACAGATTTCTTCAGAAATCTGTTCTTACAGATTTCAGAAATTTGTAAGAACAGATTTCAGAAATCTGTAAGAACAGATTTCAGAAATCTGTAAGAACAGATTTCAGAAATCTGTTCTTACAGATTTCAGAAATCTGTTCTTACAGATTTCACAGAAATCTGTTCTTACAGATTTCACAGATTTCTGAAATCTGTGCAGATTTCTGAAATCTGTTGTTTGTGAATCATGTTTTTGCATTGTTTTAAGCGTTTCTATTCTGAAAATGCAAGTTATTTTATTATCTTTTCACACCATTTATTGCACCCATTTTTTTTATTTTAGCTCAATCATGGAGATGCATTATTTAAGTTTGTAGAAACTGTTATCAATTTAGGCGTGAAATACCACCGCCGCAAGCTGGAGCATACAAATTGTAGGAGCTAAGCTTAAAAAATAATTGATGGTATAGTGGTCGAGGTAAGGCCTTAGTGAGGATGTCCGCAATTTGCCCAACAACAGGCACATGTTGTAAGTCAAATTTATTAAGCTGCACCTTTTCCCAAATAAAATCACAATCGACCTCGATGTGCTTGGTACGTTCCTGAAACATGGGATTTTTGACAACATGAATAGCCGCTTGACTGTCATAGAAGAGAGTGGCCGGAGAGAAAAGTTTCACAGCCTGATCATTCAGAAGGCTCTCCAACCATGTAAGTTCAGAAACGATAGAAGCCATTGATCGGTACTCAGCTTGCAGATGACCGTGCAACAACAATTTGCTTCTTGCTCTGCCAGGTGAAGATGTCCACCAAAGTATGTGCAGTACCCACTTGTGGATCAACGATCATCCAGAGAGTCAGCATAGTCAGCATCAGAGTAGATAACAAGAGATAAGGAGGGAGAGGGCTTATACACAAACCCTTGTCCCAGAGCAGTCTTCAGATACCAAAGAATGCGTTCAACTGCCTGGAGATGGGAGATCCGTGGAGCATGCATAAAACGACTGACCACTCCAATAATGAAGGATATATCAGGTCTTGTAACTGTAAGATAAATTAGTTTGCCCACAAGACGACGATAGTACTCCGGGTTAGGTAGGAGCAGATCAAAGTCAGATGCATGGGTGCAGAACTTATGCTTGACATCCATAAGTGTGTCAGTGGGTTTACATCCAGAGTAGCCATCGTCATGAAGAAGGTCAACACAGTACTTCCGTTGAGACAGAACGAGACCATAAGGTCGACGAAGCACCTCGATGCAAAAAAAATATCGGAGATGCCCCAAATCCTTAGTCTGAAACACGGATGTCAGGTGCTTCTTGATTATAAGTTATACCATCGAGATCATCACATGTGATGAGGATATCATCGACATATACCAAAAGTATCATCGTGTCTATCGGGCGATGACGAGTGAATAGAGAGAAGTCAGCCGAGCTTCGAGTGAAGCCATCATCTCGTACGACCCGACTGAACTTATCAAACCAGGCTCGAGGAGACTGTTTGAGACCATAAAGAAATTTCTTGAGGTGACATATAAGAGACTCCCCCGTGGTCACCTAATCAGGAGGTTGCTGCATGTAGACAGTCTCAACGAGGTCGCCATTCAGAAAAGCATTTTTGATGTCAAGTTGGTGCAACGACCAATGTCGATGGACGACCAATGTTGATGGACGACCAATGTCGATGGACGACCAATGTCATGAACGACCAATGTAGATGAATGGCGAAGGAGATCAAGACCCAGACAATATTCAACTTCGCAACGGGCGAAAAAGTCTCCTCATAGTTGAGGTCGTGTTGCTGAGTAAAGCTACGAGCCACCAATCGAGCTTTTAGACGTTCAAACCGCTCCATCAGGCCGTGCTTCACAGTGAAGACCCACTTACAACCAACACAAGTCTGGCCAGAAGGTAGAGGAACAAGGTCCCAAGTGTGATTAGCCCAGAGAGTGGTCATTTCCTTATCCATGGCGGCCCGCCACCTCGAATGCTGAAGAGCCTCCCGCAGAGAAGAAAGGGTGGAGATAGAAGACAAAGAGGTTATAAACCTGTGAAGCGCCGGAGATAAGCGATGTGAAGAGACATAATTTGAAATAGGGTGAGCGGTGGAGGCTGACGTCGGATCAATGACCGACGAAGTATCGGCAGTAGGGGCGGCTCTCGTGGGGTAGTAGACCCAGGAGGTCGTTGTGCGTAGACACGAAGAGGAGGAGGAGGTAGCGATGGGAGAGTCACAACTAGAGGAGTAGGAAGCAGAGGAGGAGATTCGGTGGTGGTAGGCACGTGAGGGAACGTGATGGCGTGGAAGGCCTGGGTTGGAGGGGACTAAAGGGTCGGATTGGTGGAAAGGTTACTTCTCAATGAAGGTGACATCGACGGATGTGCAAGTTTTCGATTAGGTGGAGAATAACAGACGTAGCCCTTTTTGGTGCGAGAATAACCAACAAACATATACTTGGTAGCACGAGGAGTCAGTTTGTCCACGACAGGGCCAAGATGGTGGACAAAACAAACATAGTAGAAGATACGAGGCATCAAGACGAAGGGAGGCGTGGAAGGAAATAGGATGGAAAATGGCGTCGCAAAGTTTACGACAGAGGAGGGCATGCAGTTAATAAGGTAGCATGCGGTGGAAACTGCGAAAGGCCAATAAAATGTGGGAACCTGCATTTGGAACATGAGGGACCGAGCAACCTTGAGGAGGTGACGATTCTTGCGCTCGGCCACACCATTTTGTTGTTGTGTATAAGGACAGGAGGTTTGGTGAAGTATGCCCAGCGTAGCACACGTGTCCTGAAAACTGTAACTTGTATTTTCGCGCGCATTATCTGTTTGAAGAATTTTCAAGGACCGCGAGAACTGGATCTTAGTCTCGGCGAGAAAAGAGCGGAAGATTCGCAGTAACTCGGAGCGATCGCGCATTATATACAACCACGTCATGCGAGAATGATCATCAATAAAAGTAATAAAATATCGATCATCGAAGACACAAACTGTTCTGTAGGAACCCCAAATATCAGAATGTACTAAATCAAAAGGAGCAACGCTCCGAGTACAATGAGGCGGAAAAGAAGAACGATGTTGTTTCCCGTAAATACAAAATTCACATTGAAAATCAAAAAGGAAAAATCAGGAAGAGCCCGCTTGAGGATAGGGAGAGGAGCATGCCCAAGACGTCGGTGCCGGTCGGTGGAAGTAATGAAGGGGAGAGCCGAGGAGGGGAGATCCAAAGTATACAACCCGTTGGACAGTCGGCCCCTACCAATGATATTCCGAGTCCGTCGATCCTGCATCACAAAAGTAGAAGAAGAAAACGTGATTAAACAATCATGATCCTGAGTTAATCGACTGACATAAAGGAGATTGAACTGGGAGCCGGGAACATGAAGGACAGAGAGAAGAGATGGAGTAAGGGGCACATTGCCAGAACCACAGACAAGGGTGGTATCACCATTAGCCACTGTGATAAACTTAGGAGAAGTTTCATCCGAATACCGAGAAGGTTTGTGAGAGAGATGTGGTTGGTAGCCCCGGAGTCCACGTTCCACACCGGACTGTAGGAAAAACAGGAGATACCTGTGAGGGAGGTTGAGGCGACGGAGTCAGAAGCACGAGTAAACATCCCTCAAAGTTGTTGGAGTTCCTCTCGCAGGACGTCAATATCGGAGCGTGAGGTGGAAGGAACATCCACCACAGGAAAAACATGAGGCGCAGTGGATGATGGCGGCGGGAACCCAAGTTTCTTGAAGCATGTGACCTCAGTATGATTCGTGCGGCCACACAATAAGTGCAAAGTCGATTATGCGGCCGACAGTAGCAAGTGCGACCATCACGTCTGCTGCCACGAGAGCCATGAAGACCACCCCGAGACCTAGGAGGAGGGCGCAAGGCTGGGGAGTGGTGCAGAAGGGCAGGAGAGGGGGGCAACACAACATCAGGAGGCGAATTAACTTTAAGAATCATGGAGCACGCATCAGAGAGATACGAAACCATGAGGGATGAAAGGATGTGATGTAGGTCTGAAGATCCAAATTGAATTTTCGCACGCAAAATCACTATCAACGCTCGGACTTTGATAAGACCGTTAATTTTATTTGAGATTGAACTTCTAAGCGTTTAACGAATTGAAAGCAACAAGAACGTTCAAAGGCAAGCTCAAAGTTATTTAAGTGGATCGCATAAAATTAAGCTAAACGAATTTGGAGCGAGGATACGACGCAAGGATACGGCAGGGGAGCGGCTCAATCCAAATCTTTCGCGCAAGGAGAAAGCCACCAGCTGGCTGGTCGTTCATGGATTGAAGCCGGAGTGGTAGGCGAGATCAGCAATAATCACTGTATTTCAGATCGTCAGAATAAGGACTCGGGGTCGACGACGATCCAAGGCTCGAAGTCCAGTTGGGTGTGACGGTGACGAGCGAGGGTTGTTCGTTGAAGCTCCAATCGGAGGGAAGATGATGTGGATGACTGCGGGGATCACCGTCTAGAATGTTGCTTGATTCACCGGCGGACTGAGAAGGAGGGTCGAAGACGTCACCAGGGGCAATGGTGGTTTCTGGCAAGGCAGAGAAACAAAAACAAAATTTCGCTTCTCTGATGTCTGGTTCCTCCTGCTTTCTTCGCGATTGTCCCTTATTATAGATCAATGTGGACTTGTTATTTCCAATAGTTTTTTTCCAAATAAACTCTTGCCAACATTTATTTCCAAATAAATTTTCCCAGACAACTTTTGTTTCCAAAATTTTCCCAAATGTCAGCCGACTTAAACTGGGCTTTTATTTGAATAATTTTGCCAAATAATATATTTCCTAATAATTTGTTTCCAGATTAACAATGTTTACTTTTCTGACTCCATCCTTTTGAGTATCCCTTTTGAGTTTGAATTTCCTCCGTTCTTAAATAAATTAAGTTTGTATTTTACGTCCTAACTACTAAAATTTATCGGACCATTTATTCATGGTCTCACCGAGTGGTCAAACCGATGAGCTGAAAAATTAACATCGGTGCCCGAGAAAATTAAATGATAGGAAAAAATAACAGATAGTAATAATAATAATAAGATAATTGCCGCTTGATGATATCACGCGTCCTCGTATGCTACGAAGATTGCATCAGGATGGTTGCCCAGACGCTGTGAAGATGAGGAGGTAGCCGGGCCATCATGAGAGTTATTCCCGCAGTCTTCTTCTGCGCTCGTTGAACAGCAAAATCCAAGGAGTGGGGCTGGTGCTGAAGTCAGGCCTCAACAAGGGTCTTGGACGTGGCCACAAAGGAGGTCAGGTTACCCGTCACACCAGGGTCAACCGCCTGGAGCCCAGTAAAGATATTTTATGGGTGCTAGAGATTGTCCTGCCCTGAGTAAAGAGAGTGATGCTCGTCCCGCATGGCTTTGGTAGTCTCGTGGTACATGGCCATATGGTATGACTCAGACTCCATATAATTGAGGAGCCAGGACTGAACCCGACCATCGTCACGGAGCCACTGCTCCGTGGGTGCAGTGGAAGGAGCATGGGTAACATGATGAAGCAGACCTTTGGTCTGAAGTACACTGCGCACCGAGTGCACACATTCCACAAAATTCATCTTCCCATTGTGGGAAAGAGTGGTGATCCGCACTTCATCACGTATGTCAAGTTCGGGAGCCGGAGCAAGAGCCGGAAGGGACGAAGAAGAGGATCCCACAGACGTACCCATGACAATCAGAAGGGACTAGGGAGTGTAACTGTTGCGAAGAAAAAAAAGGAGCTACGACACAATGTTGATGTTGCGGACACACAGGAGCAGCATGCTTAAAAGAGACTGTGGTCACACGGGAGTTGCAGTCACACCAGGCACAAAAGGCGCGAACTTCGGGCTGAGCGGAGAGTGCTGCGGTCATAGGAGGCTGAATGAGCTCTGCGGACTCAGGTGCTCTGCAGTCGCAGGATGCAGCGGGCACAGGAAGCAAACGGCGAGCTCTGCGAGCTTAGCGAACGACAAGCGTTGTGAGCTCTGCGAGCTTAGAGAGCGGAAGGAGAAGCCGCAAGTAGCTACGATCACGAGAGACGAGCGGCTGACTAAAGGAGAAACTGATAGGATCTGCGGTCACGAGAGGTGAGCGGCGAGCCTTGCGGGATCAACGAGCAACAACAGGGAAAGCCTATGCGGGAAGGACGCAGCAGGCGAGCTCAACGAAGGCAATCGGGCGCTGCGGGCAGGACGAGCACAAGAGGCGAACATCGGTTGCTGGATCAGAGTAGGAGAATGCCAAACCAGGCCTATAAAAGTAGGCGGGAGGCAGAGAAAACTGACAGAAGGCGAGACGGGAGAGCAGAGCGGACAAACACGATCTCGCGGTTACGAAAAGGCGAACTCGCGGGCACAGAAAGCGGTGGCTCAGAAATGACCAAATCCATGAGAGCACGGGCTCAATCGTGCAAGGTCCGAATCAAATGGATCAGAAGGCTCTGATACCATGTAGAAATGCACAACAATTAAAGGAAAAATATAACATTTTATTATTTCCTTATAAAAAGAGCTTCCTTTACAACAAGAGGATGAACATATATATAAGGAGTGAAGATTCAACTCTATCCTAAGATGTGAGATTAATTATTAAATAGAAATGGGTCATTGGATGGGCCTTTGTACAACTTATTTTAACAGTACTGAATCATAAAAATGTTAAAGAGGTATGGATAGAACTGGAAGCAATGATTGGAAAAAGAATAGGAATGAAATAAATTTGATGGAACTGTAATACAATTAGTTTCTTTTTAAGCGATTATTTTGGAATTGAGAAAGAGAGCTTGCCTTTATTGGGTCTGTTAGGGAATATAGGAAAGCCTATGTAAAGGCCCATATATTAGGCCCATTTTCCTTTCTCTCTTTTAGTCCCACATCTCTTGTATATGATTTATTCCTCCTCTCTCTTCCTATATATTTGTACTCATACTTGTATTTTCCTCCCAAGTGAATATACTACAAGGTTTATACCATTTCTCTACATGGTATCAGAGCACTCGGTCCAACTTTTGCGGTCTCCAATTTTCTGACCGCCCCCCCCCCCCCCCCCCCCCCCTGCTGCAATCTCGCGGTCTCCTTTTCTGAGACCGCTCCCCTGCTGCGAACTCAACTTCCAGCATTGCCCCCCCCCCCCCCCGTGCATTTCCTCTTCTTGGCTTTTATAGCCTGCATACTTTGGCCCGTGGGACCCACCTCCTTCTACCTCCCGCGCTTCTGCTCTGCTCCGCAAACGCTCGAGCGGTCTCCCGTAATCCCCCTCGCTGCGATCTCTTCGCCGCGAGCTCTCCTTGCGGTCTCCAACCGCAACCCCCCGTGCTCGGATCTGTTCGCCGCGAGTTCCTTGCGATCTCTTCGCCGCGAGCTCTCCTTGCGGTCTCCAGCATTGCTCGACAGCTCGCCCGTTCTCTGCTAAGTAATCTCTCCTTGCGGTCTTCGCCGCGAGCTCTCCTTGCGGTCTCTGCGAGCTCTCCTTGCGATCTCTCCTACCGTTCGGTCTCTTCTGCGGCTTGCGATCTCTGCCTAGCTTCCTGCTCGCTGCGACCGCTGCCCAGATCGCCTGCTTCTCCAGATCGCCTGCTTCTCTCGCGGCCTCGCCTGCTCTCCAGACTGCTGTTCATGCGAACCCAGTCCCGCCAGCGACCTCGCTGAGACCTGCAGCTCCTCCAGATCGTTGTCCTGCTCCCTGCCGCAGCCGGTCTCATCATCATTGCCGCTGCGGGCTCCTCTCTTGACGTTGCTCCTTGTCTATAGCCGGCTTCTCTTCCACTGGTCTCCCTTCCAATGGCCCTCGACGATTCCTCCTCCACTACCATTCCGTCGCCCGCTCCTACTGCTGCTCCGGTCCCTGATGTTCGTGATGAACTTCGAATTACCACTATCTCTCTTACCGGGAAGCGTAACTTTGTGGAATGGGTGCACTCGGTGCGTCGAGTCTTACAGACCAAAGGGCTCCTTCATCACCTCATCCAGGTCACTACTGCGCCTACTGCTGACTGGCTTAAGGATGATGGTCGTGTCCAAACGTGGCTTCTCAACTCCATGGACTCGGAGCCGTACAGGATGGCTATGTATCATGACACCGCCAAAGCCATGTGGGATGAACTTCATGCCTTCTACTCTGGGCAGAACAGTCTCCAACATCTGTATGACATCATATCTGCAGAACCTTAAGCCTGGCGCGCCCGATGACATGCTCTCTCATGTCGCCAAGGCAAAGACTCTTCATGAGGCTTGGCTTCAGCATCAGCCTCCCACTCCGGATCTCACTATTCAGCGATCACAGAAAGAGGCAGTGACCATTGCTATGCTACTCTCTAGCGTACCTCCTCATCTACATAGCGTTCGAGCTCAGATACTCTCCTCTACTATCACACCGTCTCTGTCTGCTGTCTGCTCCATGCTTATCAAGGTAACACCTCCCTCAGAGGCCCTGCAAAGTTCTTCTCCGGCTCTTCTCCAACAGCCGCTCCTTCCAACACCTTCTCCTGGTTCCTCTGCTCGCGGTGGCCGTCCCCCGTCTCGGGGACGAGGCCGTGGTGGCCGACCTCCTTTAAAATGTACTTACTGTGGCCGTGACGGTCATCGTGAAACAACCTGCTACCGTAAGCATGGTCTCCCTCCTCATCTTGCTGCTACTTCAGCACCTCCTGCTGCGTCTTCCCCAGGCGATCAGCCTGGTCCTACCCGACAGGAATATGATGACCTACGCTCCCAGTTCCAACAGCTTCAAGGCAGTCTTGGCCGTTCTCCTGGCTCCGTTGCTTCTTTCTCTACTGAAGGTATAACCTGCCTATCTCACTGTTCTCATTGGATCGTAGACTCTGGAGCAACGCATCATATCACCTCCCAGAAACCACCTCAGTATATACAGACGTCTCACCCTCCGTCTATTGTTGTTGCAAATGGCGCTACTACTCTGGTTGCTGGTGCTGCTGATCTGCACCTCACTCCCACTCTAATGCTCTCCTCGGTTCTTCATGTTCCGGGCTCTCCTTTCAACTTACTCTCTGTGAGTCGTTTGATACAGGATCTTGATTGCTGTGTAACCTTCTCTTCCTCTTCTTTTGTTTTTCAGGATCGCCGCACACGGAGTATCATTGGTAGCGGTAGGCTGATGAATGGGCTCTATCTCTTGGATCTCCCACCTACCACTCTCCTGACCGTCTCCACAGCCGACTGGCATCGCCGCCTTGGGCATGCTCCTCTTCCAGTCCTCCGCAAAGCTCTCCCTGATGTACCTCTTCACGAGTTTACCTGCGAAGCCTGCATCTACGGCAAGCAACATCGCTCTTCTTTTTCCCCTTCATGTACCCGGAGCACGACTCCGTTATCTTTAGTACATTCTGATGTATGGGGCCCTTATAAGGTCCCAAGTATTAATGGCTATCGTTACTTTGTAACTTTTATTGATGATTATTCCCGTGTTACCTGGTTATATTTACTTCATGATCGCTCTGAGCTACCATCTGTGTTTCGTGCCTTTGTAACTGAATCACGGACACAATTCTCCACTACACTTAAAATAATTCGAACTGACAACGCTCGCGAGTACACTGGCCGCTCCTTTTCCACTCTCTGCACAGAGTTTGCCATAATTCACCAAACCTCTTGTGCCTATACCCCCAACAAAATGGCGTTGCCGAACGAAAAAATCGTCACCTTCTGGATGTTGCTCGGGCACTCATGGTTCAAATGCGGGTTCCTACGGAATACTGGAACTTTGCCGTCTCCACTGCTTGCCATCTCATTAACCGCATGCCCTCCTCTGTTCTTAACTTTGCCACTCCCATGACACTCCTCTTCCCCTCCACTCCTCTTTTTCCTATTCCACCTCGCATTTTCGGTTGCGTCTGCTACGTCCACCTTCTCGGTCCGCCTATCGATAAACTTGCCCCACGAGCTGCCAAGTATATGTTTATCGGCTATTCTCGGACCCAAAAAGGATACGTGTGCTACTCTCCAACAACCGGCAAAACCATTGTCTCACCTGATGTTACGTTCTGTGAAGATCAATCATTCCACTCTCCCTTCGTTCCAAGCACATTACCTTCCACTACTGTTCGTCCTTTTGTTCCGACGGACGCTACACCCTCACCATCTCTGCCCCCTACGGTACCTTCACCATCTCCATCTCCTGAACAGCCTCCTCCCATTATTCAAGTATACTCTCGTCGTAAATCTAAGGATGGTCCCCGTCAGACGCCCTCTGCTACCGATGCCTCTCCATCAGCGGTTGATCCGGCCTCCGCCTCTACAGCTCATCCGATGGCAAACCACGTGTCTCTCCACCGTCTATCTCCACCTCTTCACCGGTTTGCTACCTCTCTTTCTTCCATTTCCCTCCCTAACTCTGTGCAGGAAGCGCTACAGCATCCGGGGTGGCGTGCTGCGATGGAGGAAGAGATGGTCGCTCTCCGCGCTAATCACACTTGGGAGCTGGTACCTCTCCCTCCTGGCCAACACTGTGTCAGCTGCAAATGGGTCTTCGCTGTCAAACAAAATGCCGATGGGACTCTTGACCGCTTAAAGGCTCGTCTCGTTGCCCGCGGTTTCACTCAACAACAGGGCTTGGACTACGATGAAACCTTCTCCCCTGTAGCCAAGTTAAACACCGTTCGTGTGGTGATCTCCGTTGCTGTCCACCGCCGTTGGCCTCTTCTTCAGTTAGATATCAAGAACGCCTTCTTGAACGGTGATTTACAGGAGCCAGTGTATATGTACCAACCTCCCGGGTTTGAGACCACGGGGGAGTCTCGTGCTGCCTATGTTTGCCGCCTTCTGAAATCGCTCTATGGCCTCAAACAATCTCCGAGAGCTTGGTTTGAAAAATTCTGCAAAGTCCTACTGACACTTGGTTTTCGACGAAGCTCTGCTGATTTCTCGCTATTCATCAAAGAAGGACCCACGGGAACTGTGATCCTGCTTGTGTATGTTGATGATATCTTGATCACTGGGGACGACATCTCTGGGATACAACAACTCAAGGAGCATCTGAACTCGGCGTTCCAAACAAAGGATCTTGGCAATCTTAGATACTTCCTCGGAATTGAAGTCGCTCGTCGACCCGATGGGTTAGTCCTGTCCCAACGGAAATACTGCATTGACTTACTTCAAGAGGCAGGTTTCTCTGGCTGTAAACCTGCAAATACCCCTATGGATTCAAACCAAAAATTATGTGCAGCTGGTTCTGAGACTGATCAACTCCTTGAGAATCCAGAGTACTACCGTCGTTTGGTTGGGAAGCTGATTTATCTTACAGTTACTCGACCAGATATTTCTTTTGCCGTCGGCGTTGTAAGTCGCTTCATGCACACTCCGAGGACTTCTCATCTCCAAGCTGTTGAGCGCATTCTCCGATACTTGAAAACTGCTCCTGGACAAGGCCTTGTCTACAAACCATCCACCTCGCCATCTCTTCTTGCTTACTCGGATGCTGACTATGCTGGCTCTCCTGATGACAGGCGTTCCACGACTGGTTTTTGTACGTACTTTGGTGGACATCTTATAACATGGCGTAGCAAGAAACAGGTTGTGGTTGCTCGCTCCTCGGCTGAGGCTGAATATAGAGCTATGGCTGCTGTCGCATCTGAATTAACCTGGCTTGAAGGACTTTTGGGAGATTTAGGTGTCAAACTCTCCTCTCCGGCAACTCTTCTTTGTGACAGCCAGGCTGCTATTCATATTGCCAAGAATCCTGTGTTTCATGAGCGGACAAAGCATATTGAAGTTGATTGTCATTTCATCCGGGAAAAGGTTCAGTCAAAGAAGATAGAATTGGAACATGTCCCAGCTGCAAAACAAGTTGCTGACATCATGACTAAAGCTCTTCCTCGGCCATTGTATTACCAGTTCTTATCCAAGCTGGGTGCCTACGACTTGTACGCTCCAGCTTGCGGGGGAGTGTTAGGGAATATAGGAAAGCCTATGTAAAAGCCCATATATTAGGCCCATTTTCCTTTCTCTCTTTTAGTCCCACATCTCTTGTATAGGATTTCTTTCTCCTCTCTCTTCCTATATATTTGTACTCATACTTGTATTTTCCTCCCTGAATATACTACAAGGTTTATACCATTTCTCTACAGGGTCGACCATTTAGCCCTTGCCACAACATGACAACATGCTTCACAAATTATGTGAGCTACGATCTGTGATCCATCCCTAATTGCTGCACTTCAATAGTTTTATTGCATATATACTAATTAATAGCATCTTAGGTGGATGTGTGGACACACAAGACTTGATAAAATTAGGAATGAATGTACCAGGGATAAGACAGGAGTGACACCAATTGCAGAGAAGATGCGAGAAGCTCGACTAAGATGGTTTGGATACGTACAAAGGAGACCATTATAGGCACCTGTTAGGCGTTGTGAGAGTTTAGTCACTAGACATGTTAAACGGGGGAGGGGTAGACCAATAAAGACTTGGAATGAGACTATAAGGAAAGACATGATGTACTTAGGCATTAGTGAGATTATTACTAAAGATAGGGCACAATGGCGACAAAGGATCCATATAGCCAACCCCAATATAGTGGAATAAAGGCTTGAGTGTTGTTGCTGCTGTTGTTATTTATATACTAACTAATATTATGTATGAGATTAGGCGTCTTTAATTCAAGTTATTATAAGTCTATGTAATGTGTCTGTTACGTACAAGCTTGTAGATGTCGGCCGACATGTCCGACATGTCGGCCGACATGTCCGACATGTCGGCCGACATGTCATTTTTGAGGGGAAATCGCAACGTTAGCGACACAGATGAAAAAAATGGCGTTTTTCAGTATGGCGGCCGACATGTTGGACATGTCGGCCCGACATGTCGGTTTATGGCGGCTTATGGCGGCGACATTAGCTATGAACTTTTATTTTTAATTATTACCCTATTAATGGCTAATAGCACCCAAAAAATACTATAACCCCATTTATTTTCTCCCGGTTCACTTCATTTCTCGAACCCGTAAAACCTAAAATCCGATTATATAATTAAAATAATATATAATTAGAAAAAATAATTACCATCTATTATTAAAATCCGACATTCGACATAATTAAAAACATATAAATATATATATTATTAGAAAAAATAATTATCATCTATTAAAAACATATATATATAATTAAAATCCGACATTTGAAATGTCCCCGATATATCCCCCGCAATCCGACATCCGACATAAAAAACCAAAACCGACATGAGTCCGACATCCGACATCTGCAAGCTTGGTTACGTACCTTACGTATAAGATTAGGCGCCTTTAATTTGAACCATTATAAGTCTATGTTATGTCTTTATTTCGAGTCATATGTTACGGGTCGTATGACTCTTTAGTGTCTTTTAGTATTTTGAGCATTTCTCTTTATATTGGGTTTATTTATGCCCATGCCATGTTGTAATCTCTATAAGTAGACTCTTGGGGTCATAATTGAAAGCGAGCAAAGAGTTATCTTAGTTTCTCCTCTCTTTAGCTCTCCTCCATCGAGTTAGATCAAAGGGTTTTGGAGCTCCCCCTCGAGCACCCCATCTCCGCTAGCCACGACAAGGCTCTATCGGCTTCACCTCCAGCTCCGGTCGCACTGATAGAGTCAAAGTGCTCTCCCCTCTAGGGTTGAGACTCCCAACTCCACTGGCTCCTCAACCCCGACTTCGTATCTCGCAAGGATGTTCGTAACAGAAACCTAGATCAAATATTATGGGAGATAGCCCAAGCACATGTTAAAAGAGGACTTGGATGTAGATCTAGTGTTGTTGAACACAAACCTCATGCGCATGAGACTTTCATCCTCAAGTACTTGTTTGTCAAGCTGTTGTTTCTCAGTAAATAGATTATCATTCAATTCATTGCTTATGCTTGCCCATCTGTTTTGTGGATGAAAAGTGTTCTGCTTCTCTGGAGATAAAATATCAGGCGACTCCACCAAAGATGATGTAGGGTAGGCTATGCGGTGCACCACTTAGACTCTACATGCGACACAACCGTCAATCGTGCCAACAATTAATTGAGCAATGAAAATTTAACACCACAAACAGATAATTGCAATGAGAGAATAATTTAATATTGAGCGATTTTAGTTGGTTTTCCTCCTCTCGGAGGGCCGAAGCAAAGCGCGCGGCGAATAGATCCTCCTGCAAGTTAGTACTCGATCGACACAAAACACCACAAGCAAAATCCAAGCATAATACTAGATTATCCAATAACAATATCAAGAGATAATACAACCAAATCACGATGAAATAACTCACAACTAGGGGCTGGTTTGGAGCAATGGAAACAGCGAACTTGGAGGAGTAGATCCGGGTCCGGGGATGTGGTTGGTGGCTGTCCACGGTGGAAAAACGGAGTGGGAGGGCTGATAGCGGATAGATCCGGGCAATAAGGGTAGATCCGGACGTGAGAGTAGTAGATCCGGTGTTGGGGAGCGGATCCGGGTAACGAGCGGGTGTATAGTAGGGAGAATGGTGGATCGGGAAGGGGAAATTTCAGATCTAAGTGGATCTGAAATTTTGGGGAGTTTGGGAAGGTGGATCCACGAAAATAAAGGGTAGGGTTGTTGTAGGGGGAGGGAAAAGTGAGAGGAGTTGGTGGTTCGGAGGGAGGGAAGGGGGCAAATGGTCGGCCGGCCACAAGGAGGCCGGCGGGGTGCGGGAATGGAGGGGGCGGCCTGCGGACTGTAGCAGGTCGGCGGGTTGGCTGCTGGCCTGCAGCAGTTCGGCGGGCTGGGGAGGGGGTTCCGGCGGGTCTAAGGGGAAGAAAGGGGAAGGGGAATGATGGAAAACGAACGGGGAGGGTTAGGGTTACCTTGGGGGGGATTTTCCACCACTAGGAGTCACCACCTAGGGCTCCACGGCGTCGGCACCGCGGCTTGATCGCTGGATTCCGGGAAGAACTTCTCCAAAATCAACAATGACCTCCAAAACCAAATCCTATTTATAAGAAAAACTAGCATTAGGGCATCCCCATCAACGGCTATGATTGGCCGGTGGGTTTAGCCCTTAAATAAATAAATACATGTCCGAAACAAATACATAAATATATGATTTTGACTCGCGGCGACGTGCCGGACGCAACCGCGGAGTCGGATCGGCGATCCGATCAAGTCTTCCGGCGGGAGTAAATGAACGTGGGTCCCGCTCCTTCGTGTGCACGATCCGATGGAATCCCATCAACTCCCCCCGACTGAAAAGCATTCATCTCCGAGGAATGGAGACGATTGTACTGGAGTCGAAGTCCGGGGGCAAGTCGATCAAGCTCTGCCGGCAATATCCAGACGTCGTCAGCGTCGGCGCGGCCCCGCCAATGAACCAAGTAGCGAAGACGCGGCCCGTCCGTGGTGGGAACAATCTGGTGGGATCTGATCTCCGTGATGCTCTCATCTCTCGACTTTCTCATGGCGGTACCCGGTGCGAGCGGTGATGCCGGCTGTGGAACCAAATGCGACGAGCTCCCAGGTGGAAGGGTATCAACAATGGGTGGGCGGTGGTGGCTATCTGGCGTGGGTGGGGAGGTGGTGAAGGACGGCAAGGGGAGAGAGGGGTCGTCCCCACTGCTCGGGTCCCATAGTCATGAGGCTCGTAATAAGGTGTTAGATCCTCGACATTAAATACCGGATGAATCCCTATACTCGCCGGGATGTTTAGCCTGTAGGCGTTTGTCCCAATCCGATTAATAACCGAGAAAGGGCCCATTCGCCTGGCGCTTAACTTCCTGGCAGGCCCCGAAGGGAGCCTCTCCGGGCGGATTCGTACCATCACCTGTTCGCCAATATCAAAAATACGCTCTCGCCTTCTTTTATCTGCGTGGGTTTTATAACTTTCATTGCTCATGTTAATACGTCGGCGGACCGACTCGTGTAACTCATGCAGATGCTGTGCAAATGACTCAGCAGACTCACTAGGTCGGGACTCTAACGGACTCGGGATAAGGTCAATGGGTTTCTTGGGGTCGTAACCTGACACTATGTGGAATGGACTCAACCCAGTGGTCCTATTGACCGAACTATTATATGCAAACTCTGCGACCGGAAGGTCTAAGTCCCAACTACTCACATGCTCTCCCACCAGACACCTCAACAAGTTTCCTAAACTCCTATTCACTACCTCCGTCTGGCCATCCGTCTGTGGGTGGTAGGCAGTAGAGAATTTAAGGGTGGTGCCGGTCTTATGCCACAGGGTCTTCCAGAAGTAACTCATAAATCTCACGTCGCGGTCCGATACGATAGACTTGGGCAGGCCGTGTAGTCGGAAGACGTCCCTCATGAAAATGGATGCAACGTGGGTCGCATCCGCCGTCTTGCGGCATGCAATAAAATGAGCCATCTTCGAAAACCGATCAACCACCACGAAGATGGAGTCGTGTTTCCGAAGAGTGCGGGGAAGTCCGAGAACGAAATCCATGCTAAGATCCTCCCAAGGTCGGTGCGGGACCGGTAACGGTGTGTATAGGCCTGCGTTCTGCTTCGTGCCTTTGGCCGTCTGACAGATACGGCAGTGGCGGACAACTCTAGCTACATCCCTCCTAAGCGTGGGCCAGTAGAGGCGGTCCTCCGCGATGGCTATAGACTTGTCGCGCCCAAAGTTTCCGGCGGCTCCGCCCGCATGCAACTCCCAAATCAGATAATCACGGTACGATGTCCGGGGAATGCATAGGCGGGATCCACGATATAGGTATCCCTCGAAGATCTGATATCCCTCAACTGGGTCTGGGGGATCTCGGGATAGGGCGGTGTAAGTCTCACCAAAGTCAGGGCACGACGGGTACTCTAAGATCAAATGCTCAAGCCCATCGACACGCGTGGTCATAGTCTGAAGCAAGGAGACTCGGCGACTCAGGGCGTCCGCAGGTTTGTTCTCAACACCAGCTCGGTGTTTGAGAACATAGTGGAAATCCTGCAAATATTCAACCCACTTGGCGTACCGATGCCCCAACTTGCGCTGCGAGTCTAAGTAGCGTAACGCCTGGTGGTCAGAGTAAAGCACAAACTCCCGGGGGAGGAGGTAGTGCCGCCAGTAGCGTAAGGACTGGACAATAACATAAAACTCTCGATCATAGTTCGAGTATTTCTGCTTTGCTTCGTTTAATTTCTCGCTAAAGTAGGAGACAGGGTGTCCCTCTTGGCTCAATACACCACCGATGCCAACTCCAGATGCGTCGCAAGCGACCTCAAATGCGCGACCGAAATCAGGAAGCCTCAGAACTGGGGCCGTCGTCAGCCTTTCCTTAATCTCCTCGAAGGCTCTAGTGGCAGCGGGGGTCCACTGAAACTCTCCCTTCTTGAGGCAGCTCGTGAAGGGGGCCATGATCGTGCTGAACCCCGGGACAAACCTCCTGTAGAAGGTGGCAAGCCCATGAAAGCTGCGAGCCTCGTGGATAGTCGTGGGCACAGGCCAGTCTCGAATGGATTTGACCTTCTCGGGATCAACAGATACTCCAGTCGAGGATATGATGAATCCGAGGAAGTGGACGGACTCAGAAAGGAATGCACACTTCTTCAGGTTCACATACAATTTCTCCCGGCGGAGGGTGCCGAAGAGAAGCTTCAGATGATCGAGGTGAGCGGCCTGTGTCTGGCTGTAAATCAGTATATCATCGAAGTACACAACCAGAAACTTGCCCATGTAGGGCCGTAACACCTGCGTCATAACTCTCATAAACGTACTAGGGGCGTTCGAAAGCCCGAATGGCATGACTAGCCACTCATAAAGACCATCCTTAGTCTTAAAGGCGGTCTTCCATTCGTCTCCCTCACGCACTCTGATCTGGTGGTACCCACTACGCAGATCGATCTTGGAAAAGATCTGGGCACCGGACATAGTATCCAATAAATCATCTAATCGGGGGATGGGAAAGCGGTACTTGACTGTGATCTTGTTTATGGCGCGGCTATCAATGCACATACGCCAACTGCCGTCCTTCTTAGGGGTAAGAAGGGCGGGAACAGCACACAGGCTCATACTCTCTCGGATAAATTGCTTCCGAAGAAGCTCATCAACCTGCCGTTTGAGCTCAGCGTGCTCATCCGGGTGCATGCGGTAGTGGGGCAGGTTCGGGAGAGAAGCCCCCGGGATCAGGTCAATGGCGTGCTGAATGTCCCGTGGTGGGGGCAGCTCATCAGGGAGCTCCTCCGGCATCATGTCAGCAAACTCCTCTAAAAGGGGACGCAACGCTAGCGGGTGGTCAACCGGAGTGTCCTCAGTGGTCTGAGTGGCAGCGACAACGTAGATGATATCTGACTCAATACTATCGTGCAAAAACTCACTCTGTCTCAGGATGTGTAGCGGTCTCGAGGCGCTCGTGCTCATCGAGGGCTCAACGACACCCTTCGATCTCTCTCGTGGCTGGGTAGGTGTTAGCGTAATCTTCCGGCCCTTATCATAAAAGACGCACGTGTTCGAGCGGCCGAAGCACGTGACGTCGCGATCAAACAGCCAGGGGCGGCCTAGGAGAACATGGGCGACATCCATGGGAATAACATCACACCACACCTTGTCCTGGAACGATGCAATAGTGATAGGGACAAGACAACGCTGGGTAACCTGGATGGCCGTCTTATCTACCCAGACGACTCTATAAGGATGGGGGTGGGGTTCGGCCTTCACCTGCATACGGTCAAGCCCCTTCTGCGCTACGATGTTCACACAGCTTCCACTGTCAATAGCTAGCTTGCAGGGTCCGCCTGCGCTAGGGAAGTATGTGTAAAAGAGGGTAGTGCGACGCCAGTCCTCGTCCACACGTGGGGTATGTAGTAGGCGTCTAATCACTCCCACCTCTAACGATCTCTCAGCGTCACTCTCCCAACCATCCTCCACAGTGGCCCTGACGTCCTCAGGGGCATCCTCGTCCTCGTCTAAATCCTGCTCCTCGCCCTCAACTAGCAGGTTCCGCGTGGGGCACCGCGCCGCCACGTGTCCTCTGCCGGAACATCTAAAACACACAATACCGCCAGGCTGCTGGCCATCAGTGGTCATGACCTTGCCCTTCGCATCGGTGGGGGTGCGAGAAGGTGCGACCGCGGAGGTCTGGGGTGGAGCGGGTTTCCTAAAGGTCGACGAATTAGCTCGTGTGGGGAACTGCTTCGTGCTCGACGATCGGAGGTACTGCTCAAACTCGAGGGCAAGCTGGAAAATCTGATCGACACTCTCAGGATGGTGGGGAATCAGCTCTCTCCGGATATCGGCGCGGAGGCCCGCCCTGAATCGGGATGCTGTGGCAATAGGCTTCTCAGAAATATCGCTCCTAACGATCAGCTCATCGAAGCAGACCATGTACTCTGCAACAGTAAGCGTCCCCTGTCGTAAATTCTGCAGCTGCTCGAACAGCTGGTCACGGTACGAGGTTGGGAGGTACTTCTCTCTCAGCCTATCCTTCATCTCCTCCCAACTGGAAATAGGATAATAGCCGTCTCGCTCTAGGGCCCTCTCAACACTGATCCAAAACACCTTTGCTTGCCCAATCAGTTTCATCTTCGCAAAGCGGACACAACGCTCGTCACTCATCTCGTACCACTCGAAGTAGTGGTCCATATCCAAAAGCTAATCGCTGAAGGCTTTCGGATCTAAGCGCCCGTCGAAGGATGGGGCATCGATGCGGATACGACGAGTGATATCAAACTGGTGGTCGCCTCTCCGTGGATCAGGGTAATCCTCGGGATAGTCATCATAGGCGTCGTATCGAGCAGGCTGAGGACCACGCTCTCTTCGACCCGGGGGATAGTACTCATCGCGGTAACGGTCACGACGATCATGCGGGGGTGCTCGGTCCCTGGGGTCAAAACGAGGCTGTCTTGGCATACGATACTCATCTCGCTGAAGTGGGGGTCGGTCACGAACTGGGGCATGACGACGCTCAGTCGCAAGATCGGGGTATCTCCTCACCGGTGGGGGTGGGGCTCGATAAGGGATATCACGACGATAACGGTCTTCCGGTAGTGGATCGACCCTATCTCTCTGATCTTGGTGGGGAGGATTGTCAGGGTCGTCCTCAATCTCCTCGTCACGGGGTGTCGGAATATTCCTAACATTTTCTAACCGATCTAGACGTTGGTTCACTATGGCGAAGTCACGACGCATGTTGGTGAACTGTGTCCCTAAGGCATCAAAACGATCTAACACAAGGCGCTCAAAATCCGTGGTGGCGGCGCTCGAATTCGAACCGGCCGCTCGCTCGTGGGTGACTTGCGGATCTACCATGCTTCTAAATGTCCTACCACTACGGAGCATGCGATATGGCCCGACCTGGGCTCTGATACCAACTGATGTAGGGTAGGCTATGCGGTGCACCACTTAGACTCTACATGCGACACAACCGTCAATCGTGCCAACAATGAATTGAGCAATGAAAATTTAACACCACAAACAGATAATTGCAATGAGAGAATAATTTAATATTGAGCGATTTTAGTTGGTTTTCCTCCTCTCGGAGGGCCGAAGCAAAGCGCGCGGCGAATAGATCCTCCTGCAAGTTAGTACTCGATCGACACAAAACACCACAAGCAAAATCCAAGCATAATACTAGATTATCCAATAACAATATCAAGAGATAATACAACCAAATCACGATGAAATAACTCACAACTAGGGGCTGGTTTGGAGCAATGGAAACAACGAACTTGGAGGAGTAGATCCGGGTCCGGGGATGTGGTTGGTGGCTGTCCACGGTGTAAAAACGGAGTGGGAGGGCTGATAGCGGATAGATCCGGGCAATAAGGGTAGATCCGGACGTGGGAGTAGTAGATCCGGTGTTGGGGAGCGGATCCGGGTAACGAGCGGGTGTATAGTAGGGAGAATGGTGGATCGGGAAGGGGAAATTTCAGATCTAAGTGGATCTGAAATTTTGGGGAGTTTGGGAAGGTGGATCCACGAAAATAAAGGGTAGGGTTGTTGTAGGGGGAGGGAAAAGTGAGAGGAGTTGGTGGTTCGGAGGGAGGGAAGGGGGCAAATGGTCGGCCGGCCACAAGGAGGCCGGCGGGGTGCGGGAATGGAGGGGGCGGCCTGCGGACTGTAGCAGGTCGGCGGGTTGGCTGCTGGCCTGCAGCAGTTCGGCGGGCTGGAGAGGGGGTTCCGGCGGGTCTAAGGGGAAGAAAGGGGAAGGGGAATGATGGAAAACGAAGGGGGAGGGTTAGGGTTACCTTGGGGGGGATTTTCCACCACTAGGAGTCACCACCTAGGGCTCCACGGCGTCGGCACCGCGGCTTGATCGCTGGATTCCGGGAAGAACTTCTCCAAAATCAACAATGACCTCCAAAACCAGTCTTCTAATCCTATTTATAAGAAAAACTAGCATTAGGGCACCCCCATCAACGGCTATGATTGGCCGGTGGGTTTAGCCCTTAAATAAATAAATACATGTCCGAAACAAATACATAAATATATGATTTTGACTCGCGGCGACGTGCCGGACGCAACCGCGGAGTCGGATCGGCGATCCGATCAAGTCTTCCGGCGGGAGTAAATGAACGTGGGTCCCGCTCCTTCGTGTGTACGATCCGATGGAATCCCATCAAAAGAGAGGAGCAAGTCTCTTGCCCTTGGCACTGTCAGCCAACAAGAATAACTTGCCCTCGACTCTTACCCACCAAGGCGGGAGGAATATTTACACACGGCACTGCTAGTTGAGCGGAGGTTTGCCCTCAGCACTGCCAACCGAGCAGAAACGTTTCCTCCCGGCACCGCCAGCCAGCAGAAAACTTTCCCCTCGGCACTGCCAACCAAGTAGAAAAGTTTGCCCTCAAGGCTCGTCTTGGCCCAAGAAAAAAAGATATGTCCTCGACGAAAAAAAGATTTCCCACCTACATCGCTAACCAAAGGAGAGGAAAAGAAGTGCCGATGGACTACTAAAAAACATGGGAGAATTAAGCTCAAGGCTGAATTGGTGAATTACTAAAATAATTAAGTCTCTGCAAATCTAAAATGTGAACAATGATCCTAAATAGGTAAAATCATCAAATGTCTAAACCAAACAAAAATAAACTACGATCAATAAAAAATAAAAATAATATCCTCTGTATCAGTTCCTGAAGGTGTCACAGAATGCTCTAATAGGACGGAGAGATTCAAATCACTAAGAGAGAGCTAAATACGGCGAAACTTCCGCACACAATCCTGCTACGCCTTGATAGTCTTCAAGATGGTGTTGGTTGCTTTCACTGTGTTGGTTCCAATCATGCTTCAAGCAAGTCAAAGCTCTGCTACTTCCTAACGCAGATTCAAAAACCCCATTTGCTGAGAACCAACAATGAGCACACCCACACACTACTAGGATCTCAATCCTAGCCTCCACTCCACACACGGACTGGAGTTTCAAAATAACAATAACTATTTTATTCATCTAGACATCCACAATGTTCATATTTATATTGCACAAGTGGTCCTGCCACATGTAAATAATAAAAGTAAATAAGAATCACAAGTTTCTAAAACGTTTAGCAAAATCTCGTGCCCTTTGGTAAGGCATATACTAAAAACTAGTATGCATGTGTTCAAAGAAAGGATGTTGGCACAGTGCCCGACAGGAGTATTTGGCTAGAGTACTCGGTAGGAGTACTTGACAAGGTGAACTAAAAACTAGTATGCATGTGTTCAAAGAAAGGATGTTGGCACAGTGCCCGACAGGAGTATTTGGCTAGAGTACTCGGTAGGAGTACTTGACAAGGTGAACTCGGCCCTTTACTCGGCATCCTCCTCCATTACGACGTGTTGTTACGGTGCCTAAAATCCAATTTATTGTGTGCATGATACCAGAGGAAACAAGCTGATAAGGGTCACAGAGGTGGTTAGTACTCCACTGGCGGCCAGGTTCTTCCCCTAAAAATGAGCATTTTTAGAACATTACTCTTTGTAGCTACCATGTATGACAGAAACATGGAACAAATTGATGTAAAAGTAATTTTTTGTTGGGATTTGGAATGAATGTGTTACGCCCCCGGACGGATCCGAAGGCGACAACGGGGCTGAACCAACTGGTTCAGCCCCCACTTTCTATTGACGGCCCTCGGGGGGGGGGGGGGGGGGGGGGGGGGGGGGGGGGGGGGGGGGGGGGGCGGGGGGCTGAACCCACCCGGTTCAGCCCCAATTGGGGCCGGCCGGCCCCCTTGGCCGGCCGGCCTTGGTCCGGGTATAAATATACCCGGATCCTCTTGTGGAGGGCAGGCAAGAACTATCAGGTATTCCTCAAACCCTATTTTCTCTCATAGCTCTCTAGATCTAGCTTTCTCCTTCTCTTCCTAGTCAATTGACAAAGCATGGCATGAACTTGTACAAATGCCGCAACCTTGTTCGTATGATTCGCAAAACACTGTGAAATGGGTTAAAAGGTAGGATTATCAGTTAATTGACAAAGCTTGGCATGAACTTGTACAATTGATGTGGCCTGGTTCTATCAAACATTCAAGTAAACATGAGTTTAAACTCTTCTAGTAATTTACTTTGCTGCTGTGCAAATTTCATTGGTGTGAGAAATTATTTGGTCTGCACCTTTGACCTACATCTCGTCTTTGAGATGAAATACATCATTTTAGGGAAAACAAATTGTCGTATACGATCATATTTCGACGGTAAAATGGTCGTATTTCATCTCCGGGAGAGCAGAGCTAGTGCCGCGGCGCTGACCCAATAATTTCTCCACACCTACACAGGAGTCGTGCGAATGAGCATGTTTGTTCTATGAACTGCTCTGCCGTCCCTCAGAAATTTTGATCAACATTTTCGATGTTTGTAGAAGCAAGTTTTGCGGCGGTTATATTGGTGCAGTCATGGTTGGTTGGTTCCTTGAATGTAGGTGATTACTTTGGGACGGAGTCGTCGCATCCTTGCTTTCTGCTGCGAACGATGATTTCAGCTTCCTGTTCCTAATTGAACATCTGGAGAACTTTTCAGAAACTTGCGCAACATCTTTGTTTTTTTTTTAGAATCTTCAAGACCATGAATAAACTCAAAATTTTAGCTTCAGCGGAGAATATTAAGAAATGCTGCACTCTTCTTGCTGTAATCTGCACAAAGAAGGCCAGAAATGACTCTAAAGCGATTATTTCTTTGTGATGTTCGTTAAAGTTTGCGCGAATATATTGCAAATTTGAGCGTATATCTTCAGTGTGCCATAATCTAGTATTTAAACTTCAATTGCAAATAGCGGCCAAGTCCATCCGGTACCTTTAGAATTGATTTTTCACAAGTCTTTTTCAATATTCTGAATCTGCCCTTCCTCGCTGTTGCTTGAGGCATCTTGGCTCGCCGTTTCCAGGATCTTTCTCAGTAGACAATGTGCCGCGACAACAGTACTCTGGTTGCCGCTCTGCGCCCTTTTGAACTATATCACTTCCGTCTACTACTGGCTGAGGGTTTTAGGGTCAATATATATATACAAAAATATCAAAATTATCTAGCATATTTGCAAGCTAGTGCATTAACGAATATGTTATTTACTGTGATATGTAATCATTTGTTGGCGGGTTTTTGATTGGCGGATCATCCAATTCTCCAAAACGCAGCCGCCTCATGTGAATATCCTTAATTAGGGCTGCAACTCCGCTCGATTCTTTGGAATTGGAACTGATATATATGTATCCAAGATGTTGAAACCAGTAACCCGGTTTCGACGTTCGCAAGGGGGATGCAGCTAACCCTTACCTGACCTGAGCGAGACCCGTGACTAGTCACTAAGAACCAAAGAACCTTGCCCTTAAAGAACACCTAAGTCCACGAACGGACCCTTAAGCTGCAGCGTGGAGGTCCCACCACATACCCAGAAGATCTTAGAGCGCTTTCCCTCCAAAGCCAATGCTGAGCCTGGGCACCCTGGAGAGCACTAAGAACCACCTCACCGTCAACCTTCGATGACAAGGGGAGGGGGGGGGGGGGGGGGGGGGGGGGGGGGGTGCTTGCTCACAAGACCACGCGAGGGAGGGGGTAGGAACCAACCCTTCCCAAGGTGCCCATGGGGGTCTATTTATAGACTTTCCCAAAAAATGGACTGCGAATAGCCAAAGTCGGACTGCGAATAGCCAGAATCCCCCCAAAGGGAGGAAACGGGCGAGTGGGGTGCTGCCCCCACTTGCCCCCCTCAAGAGAGGTCGGGCGAGAGGGGTGCTGCCCCCACTCGCCCCCTTAAGAGAGGTCGGGCGAGTGGGGTGCTGCCCCCACTCGCCCTCCTTTAGGAGAGGTCAGGCGAGTGGGGTGCTGCCCCCACTCGCCCTCCTTTAGGAGAGGTTGGGCGAGTGGGGGGCTGCCCCCCCCCCCCCCCCCCCCCCCCCCCCCTCAAGGGATCGGGCGAGTGGGGGGCTGCCCCCACTCGCCCCCTCAAGGGATCGGGCGAGTGGGGGGCTGCCCCCACTCGCCCCCTCAAGGGATCGGGCGAGTGGGGGGGCTGCCCCCTCAAGGGATCGGGCGAGTGGGGGGGGGGGGGGGGGGGGGGGCTGCCCCCACTCGCCCCCTCAAGGGATCGGGCAAGTGGGGGGGCTGCCCCCACTCGCCCCTCAAAGAGGGGGGATGGGCGAGTGGGGGGCTCCCCCCACTCGCCCCCCAAAGAAGGGGAATGGCCGAGTGGGGGGCTACCCCCACGCGCCCCCAAAGAGGGGGAATGGCCGAATGGGGGGCTACCCCCACTTGCCTTGCCAAGCCTTTTTTCCCTCCCTTGGGTCATTCCCTAGCCTTACTTGGTCTTGGTCGCCTCCGAGAGGTCGACCTGCTTGCCTCGGTCCGCTTAACTTTCGATTTGGTCTTGACGGATTACGAGTAATACAACGACCCTACTCATGTCGGGTCACACTGGCTCAAAAAATATGAGGGTTGTACATAATCCCCGCTCTTTTCGAGCTTGTCCCAAGCTCGGAAAGAAAGTCCAACCCACCTATTTGACGAGTAGGTGGGACCCGAGGAGAATCCACGAAAGGACCTGCCAACGGGATGCCCCTGCTGAGCTTTTTAGCCGAACACGACTTGAGGCGGAAGGCGAACCTTTCTCCACTAAACACCCCTCCGGCGAGCCGAGCTCAACATGAGGTGGAGAAAGCTCAACACCTGAGGTCGGACTAAGCTCGACCGAAGGTGGAGGGAAACTCAACACCTCTAGTCGAGCTGAACTCGACCCGAGGTGTGGGACGAACCTTTCTCCACTAAACACCCCTCCGACGAGCCGAGCTCAACAGGAGGTGGAGAATGCTCAACACCTGAGGTCGGACTAAGCTCGACCGAAGGTGGAGGGAAACTCAACACCTCTAGTCGAGCTGAACTCGACCCGAGGTGGGGGACGAACCTTTCTCCACTAAACACCCCTCCGGCGAGCCGAGCTCAACAGGAGGTGGAGAAAGCTCAACACCTGAGGTCGGACTAAGCTCGACCGAAGGTGGAGGGAAACTGAAAGTATCTAATTGCGGCCTAAATCACATAGAAGGGGGTGAATAGGTGGATTCTTAAGCTTTTTGCGGAATTAAAAACTTAGAAATAAAAGCACACAGAATCCAAAAGAGCACAGCACAACACAGAGAATTATAGTGGTTCCCCGATCTTGGGTAGTCCACTTTCCACCTCACCTATCTAGCACGACCGGCTAGACTAGGCTACTTCACTGATCTCGGATTAAGAATAATCCTACAACTCGGAGTCAAAACTCCTACAAGCTCGGAGAACAAACTCTCCTACAAACTCGGAAGGAAAACTTCCTACAAACTCGGAGACAACGCTCCTACAACTCGGAGTAAAACTCCTACAACTCGGAAGCAAGCTTCCTACAAATCTCGGAGGCAAGCCTCCTACAAAAGGGGTAAAATAGTTTTACAAAAACACTTAAGATTGACAAACAATCTTTCTTAGGAACTCTTGGAGGAGTCCTTTTCTTCAGATCTGAAAGTTAGATCTCGTCTTCCTTGGATAGATTTTAGTCTTTTACAAAAGAAAGGAAGAAGAGATCTCTCGGCTTTGAAGGTTAGATCTGAATACTTAAGAAACAACTGGATCTGAAATAAACTTGAGGAGATCTTAGAACAGAGATCCAGTTGAATCTTTTCTTCAAGAAGAATCGTGAAGAACTTTGTCGGCGACGAGAGGATGAGCGAGAAAGAGTCGGCCGCCGGACGGAACTTTGCGAGAGATCTGATTTTACGATTCACGATTAGGGTTAAACGGAAATAACCCTTAGGTATTTATAGCCTATCCATTCCAACGGCTATAATCGAGAGCATCGAGTCGTCAAAGTAGAAGCCCTAAACGATCGAGCCGGAAGAACTGAACCGCTGAAAAGCAGAGCTGCGATTCGGCTAAATGGAATAGCCGAAAAGCACAATCACCGAATTCGAGAGATCCAATAGCCGAAATTCGATTAACCGAATTCGTCAAAAGGTAATAGCCGAATTCGAGAGATCCAAAGTCTTTAGTCGAATTCTTCTATAGACCAATGTCTTTAGTCGAATTCAAAACTTCCATTAGCCGAATTCGATTAATGGCATTAGTCGAATTCTACTAAAGACCAAATTTCTTCCTAAGTCAAAACAACAATAATTTCCTTGGCTCCTCCTTGGCTCTTCCTTGGCTCTTCCTTTTGTGTTTGAATGCAAAGTATATCCCAATAGAGAGATTCCACATGAGTCAACACTTTGGTTTATACAATGAGGAATTACATTGCATATACCTGTGTTTGATGACTCATTGAAACCTGACATTGGTTTATACTTAGAGTGGAATAATCTGCAAACACGTAACTAGAGAAATATCAAATACAATCATCAATTCATCTTAGTTCAAGGGACACTTCTTCAAATCAAGGTAATTGTGGCTACAATACCCAACAATCTCCCCCTATTTGAAGAAGTCAGAACCCTGTTTACTAAGGTGAATTGAACAGAAATAAATATACAGAGAAGTATATTAAACATAAGGAGAGTTAGAAAACTTAGCTTTTCAACCTTCTCTCCCTTTCAACTTTCTCTCCCCCATACAATTTCTTTCCCCCTTTCTGACTACTTCAGATAGGTAAGAAAAAGCATGAGAGATCAAAGCTCCCCCTCAGCAACTGCATAGGAGGCTTTATTTTGGAGACTATTTTGAAAAAATTGAATCAGCTCCCCCTTAGAATTTCAGTGCCTGGACTGATTTCCTAAGCTTATATCATCCTTGCTATATACTTCTTGTTCTGGTCATGTACCAAGAACATTCATTGTCCAATTGCCTGATTAGAGTTTTAGTTGGCCTTTGGACATACCTGCAAACACAGATTAATTACCCTTAGGAACCCAAAAGGATTTGGGTCCTAGGTTCCTGGTTAGATAAACACCACTCGGAGTGTTAACATTGCAAGGGGTCATTCTTACATTGTTAACCCGTGGAGTCTTATAATATCTGGGGTTAAACCAACAATCTATGGCGAAGTGACCAAATTTGCCACAACACCAACAATCAAATCGATTGTATCTTCTCTTGATCTCTTGTTTTAACTTTTGAACGGGGAGTTTAGCAGGAGCAACATTCTTAGAAGCAGAAGCCTCGTGATTGCATCATACACATGACTTCTTCTTCTCTTCACGAGATTTAGCAACAATAGATTTAATCTTTGGTGCTTTCATAACAACTGATCCATGTACAGATGAACCATGGTCCTTAGGGATTACTTTTTCATAAGGTGCCTTGAAAGCAGTTGTTTCGAGGCATCGGGGACGGGGTTGAAATTGGTCAACCTTGCCCTTACCTCTAATAGCTCTTTTCTTGGCGGCCTTACTACTTTCGGCCTCATGACCAGGGCTACTACCCTTCACAGGAGCAGAAAATCTATCAATGATTGGAAGGATAGTTTTTGGTTTGGAGAAGCTTTCAACTATCTTCATTTCCACCACTAACTGTTCTTCTAAATCATTTAAGAATTTCTCCTTTAGACTTAATAATTCAGCGGAGCTTTTAATTTCATCTTTCAAGAGTTGGATTTCATCTTTGAGAGGAGTTAATTGTTTAATTTCCTCCCTTAAAGCTGATTCCACCATCTTGAGAGATGCAATCTCATGTGCTTGAGATTTGACTACCTTGCGGCATTTGTCAAATCCCTCCAACATAGCTTTATACTGTACCATTAGATCTGAGTCTTCCTCTGAAGAATAGCCTTCATTTGCAACGGATGCAGTTTCGTCTTCAGAAGCGGAAAGAGGAGTGTGAGAGTTTACCTTCCCTTTGTATGATGAGTTGCTTACTTCCTCATCTGACTGTGCCATTAGCCTGAAATAGGCTTCTTCATTCGAGCTTGACTCCCCTGAGTCGCTGTCACTAAGAGTCTTGGTCTTCTTTGTCAAGAAGCTCTTTTCTTCTTTCCTCTTATTCTTGAAGGATTTCTTCTCTTCCTTCCTCGATCCTTCTTTCTTCTTGTATGGACATTCCGTGCTTAAATGTCCTGGTTTATTACAACAAAAACAGATAATATCAGTCGAAATATATTTATTTGGTTTAGATTTATACTTGTCGTTGCTGTGTTCCTTCTTGTGATGTTCATCATCACCCCTTGATCTTCTATGATCTGATGAGGATTGACTTTTCCTCTGGCTTCTTTTTCTGAGCTAACTCTTGAATTGCTTGGAGAGAGATGAGAAATCTCCATTAGACATATCAGAGCTAGAGGGGCAAGCATCTGATTCATCATCTTCATCTGATGGTTTTCTTCTGACAGATGATGTAGCTTTATGTCTTCTTGAATCTTTGGCCTTCAGTGCCACGGACTTCTCTCTTCCAGAGATGGAGCATCCCTCTTCTTCAGCTTTCCTGATACTCAGCTTGAGCTCATGTGATAAGAGCTTGCCAAACAATATTTGTGGCTCCATCGTAGCCAACTTTCCAAATTTCCGGATAGCAATTGCCTTGGTATCCCATTCTTTCGTTAGGGATCTCAGGAACTTGTCATTCAGTTCTCCAACGGTGAATTCCCGATCATTGTTCTTAAGACCGTTGACAATCTTAAAGAACTTCTCATATGTATCAGAAATGGAGTCTCTTGGATCTTGCTTGAAAGCTTCGTATTCTTGATTTAGCAACGATCTTCGATCATCCCTCACTTCTTCTGTACCTTCCATAAGAACAACTATGGAGTCCCACATCTCCTTGGCAGATTTGCAGTGTATAAGGTTTTGTAGCATTGACTCGGCCACTGCACCAGCAATAATGTTCTTTGCCTTCTTGTCCAAGATGACGAGAGCAATCTCATCTTTGTCTAGCTCTAACATTTTCTTGGGAATCATAATAGCAGAATTAATTGAAGATGGCTTCATGGGAACATGGGGACCTTCCTCAACTATCTGAAAAATTCTTGGGTCGGTGGCTTCCATAAAGAACTTCATTCTTTCCTTCCACATGAGGAAGTTCTCCTTAGAACAGACGAGCATCTTAGCAGAATCCTTGGATTTTTTCATAACAAACAGACTTGCTCTTGCAACTAGATTTAAAGATCTTGTTCAAGGTGTTAACCTTTTAACGAACAACCTCCCTCTGATACCAATTGAAAGTATCTAATTGCGGCCTAAATCACCTAGAAGGGGGTGAATAGGTGGATTTTTAAGCTTTTTGCGGAATTAAAAACTTAGAAATAAAAGCACACAGAATCCAAAAGAGCACAGCACAACACAGAGAATTATAGTGGTTTCCCGATCTTGGGTAGTCCACTTTCCACCTCACCTATCTAGCACGACCGGCTAGACTAGGCTACTTTCGGATTAAGAATAATCCTACAACTCGGAGTCAAAACTCCTACAAGCTCGGAGAACAAACTCTCCTACAAACTCGGAAGGAAAACTTCCTACAAACTCGGAGACAACACTCCTACAACTCGGAGTAAAACTCCTACAACTCGGAAGCAAGCTTCCTACAAATCTCGGAGGCAAGCCTCCTACAAAAGGGGTAAAATAGTTTTACAAAAACACTTAAGATTGACAAACAATCTTTCTTAGGAACTCTTGGAGGAGTCCTTTTCTTCAGATCTGAAAGTTAGATCTCGTCTTCCTTGGATAGATTTCAGTCTTTTACAAAAGAAAGGAAGAAGAGATCTCTCGGCTTTGAAGGTTAGATCTGAATACTTAAGAAATGACTGGATCTGAAATAAACTTGAGGAGATCTTAGAACAGAGATCCAGTTGAATCTTTTCTTCAAGAAGAATCGTGAAGAACTTTGTCGGCGACGAGAGGATGAGCGAGAAAGAGTCGGCCGCCGGACGAAACTTTGCGAGAGATCTGATTTTACGATTCACGATTAGGGTTAAACGGAAATAACCCTTAGGTATTTATAGCCTATCCATTCCAACGGCTATAATCGAGAGCATCGAGTCGTCAAAGTAGAAGCCCTAAACGATCGAGCCGGAAGAACTGAACCGCTGAAAAGCAGAGCTGCGATTCAGCTAAATGGAATAGCCGAAAAGCACAATCACCGAATTCGAGAGATCCAATAGCCGAAATTCGATTAACCGAATTCGTCAAAAGATAATAGCCGAATTCGAGAGATCCAAAGTCTTTATTCGAATTCTTCTATAGACCAATGTCTTTAGTCGAATTCAAAACTTCTATTTGCCGAATTCGATTAATGGCATTAGTCGAATTCTACTAAAGACCAAATTTCTTCCTAAGTCAAAACAGCAATAATTTCCTTGGCTCCTCCTTGGCTCTTCCTTGGCTCTTCCTTTTGTGTTTGAATGCAAAGTATATCCCAATAGAGAGATTCCACATGAGTCAACACTTTGGTTTATACAATGAGGAATTACATTGCATATACCTGTGTTTGATGACTCATTGAAACCTGACATTGGTTTATACTTAGAGTGGAATAATCTGCAAACACGTAACTAGAGAAATATCAAATACAATCATCAATTCATCTTAGTTCAATGGACACTTCTTCAAATCAAGGTAATTGTGGCTACAATACCCAACAGAAACTCAACACCTCTAATCGAGCTGAACTCGACCCGAGGTGGGGGACGAACCTTTCTCCACTAAACACCCCTCCGGCGAGCCGAGCTCAACAGGAGGTGGAGAAAGCTCAACACCTGAGGTCGGACTAAGCTCGACCAAAGGTGGAGGGAAACTCAACACCTCTAGTCGAGATGAACTCGACCCGAGGTGGAAGGTGGGAAGTCCACACCTACCAGGGAGCCGGGCTCACCTGGAGGGGGAGGGAACTCCACACTTACCAGGGAGCCGAGCTCACATGGAGGGGGAGGGAACTCCACTCCTACCAGGGAGTCGAGCTCACCTGGAGGGGGAGGTAACTCCACACCTACCAGGGAGCCGAGCTCACCTGGAGGGGGAGAGAACTCCACACCTACCAGGGAGCCGAGCTCACCTGGAGGGGGAGGGAACTCCACACTTACCAGGGAGCCGAGCTCACATGGAGGGGGAGGGAACTCCACACTTACCAGGGAGTCGAGCTCACCTGGAGGGGGAGGGAACTCCACACCTACCAGGGAACCGAGCTCACCTGGAGGGGGAGGGAACTCCACACCTACCAGGGAGCCGAGCTCACCTGGAGGGGGAGGGAACTCCACACCTACCAGGGAGCCGAGCTCACCTGGAGGGGGAGGGAACTTCACACCTACCAGGGAGCCGAGCTCACCTGGAGGGGCAGGGAACTTCACACCTACCAGGGAGCCGAGCTCACCTGGAGGGGGAGGGAACTCCACACCTACCAGGGAGCCGAGCTCACCTGGAGGGGGAGGGGACTCCACACCTACCAGGGAGCCGAGCTCACCTGGAGGGGGAGGAAACTCCACACCTACCAGGGAGTCGAGCTCACCTGGAGGGGGAGGGAACTCCACACCTACCAGCGAGTCGAGCTCACCTGGAGGGGGAGGGAACTCCACACCTACCAGCGAGTCGAGCTCACCTGGAGGGGGAGGAAACTCCACACCTACCAGGGAGCCGAGCTCACCTGGAGGGGGAGGGAACTTCATACCTACCAGGGAGCCGAGCTCACCTGGAGGGGGAGGGGACTCCACACCTACCAGGGAGCCGAGCTCACCTGGAGGGGGAGGAAACTCCACACCTACCAGGGAGCCGAGCTCACCTGGAGGGGGAGGGGACTCCACACCTACCAGGGAGCCGAGCTCACCTGGAGGGGGAGGGAACTCTACACCTACCAGGGAGCCGAGCTCACCTGGAGGGGGAGGGAACTCCACACCTACCAGGGAGCCGAGCTCACCTGGAGGGGGAGGAAACTCCACACCTACCAGGGAGCCGAGCTCACCTGGAGGGGGAGGGGACTCCACACCTACCAGGGAGCCGAGCTCACCTGGAGGGGGGGGGGGGGGGGGGGGGGGAATCAACACTTTCCCGAACTACCGGGGGCGGAGAACCAGTTCACGTCCCAGACGCTTACCTTCACCGAGGGGCGGAGGGATTCAACCATCTTACCAAACCGATCGTCCTTCCTGAAATCTTACCTGCCGCGAGTCAACCTGATGAACCTCCCATCTGTCGGCATGACTGAGCCTGGAGAATGGTCTATAGTCGGGGATCTTACCGATTGGAGGCGGAAGTACCCGTCCGCGTCCTAGGTGCTTTGCTTACCTGGAGGCAGAGGAACTCAACGCCCTCCCAATCCAATTGGAGGCGGAAGTACCCATCTACGTCCCAGGGGCTTAGCTTACCTGGAGGCAGAGGAACTCAACGCCCTCCCAATCCAATTGGAGGCGGAAGTACCCATCTACGTCCTAGGGGCTTAGCTTACCTGGAGGAAGAGGAACTCAACGTCCTCCCAATCCAATTGGAGGCGGAAGTACCCATCTACGTCCTAGAGGCTTACCTTCACCTGGAGGCAGAGGAACTCAACGCCTTCCCAATCCGACTGGATGTGGAAGTACCCATCCACGTCCTAGGTGTTTAACTTCACCTGGAGGTAGAGGAACTCAACGCCTTCCCAGTCCACTGGAGGTGGAAGTACCCATCCACGTCCTAGGTGTTTAACTTCACCTGGAGGTAGAGGAACTCAACGCCTTCCCAGTCCACTTACCGATTAGAGGTGGAAGTACCCGTCTGCGTCCTAGGTGCTTACCTTCACCTGGAGGCAGAGGAACTCAACGCCTTCCCAATCCGACTGGAGGTGGAAGTACCCATCCACGTCCTAGGTGTTTAACTTCACCTGGAGGTAGAGGAACTCAACGCCTTCCCAGTCCACTGGAGGTGGAAGTACCCATCCACGTCCTATGTGTTTAACTTCACCTGGAGGTAGAGGAACTCAACGCCTTCCCAGTCCACTTACCGATTGGAGGTGGAAGTACCCGTTCGCGTCCTAGGTGCTTACCTTCACCTGGAGGCAGAGGAACTCAACGCCTTCCCAATCCGACTGGAGGTGGAAGTACCCATCCACGCCCTAGGTGTTTAACTTCACCTGGAGGTAGAGGAACTCAGCGCCTTCCCAGTCCACTTACTGATTGGAGGTGGAAGTACCCGTCCGCGTCCTAGGTGCTTACCTTCACCTGAAGGCAGATGAACTCAACGCCTTCCCAATCCGACTGGAGGTGGAAGTACCCATCCATGTCCTAGGTGTTTAACTTCACCTGGAGGTAGAGGAACTCAACGCCTTCCCAGTCCCCTTACCGATTGGAGGTGGAAGTACCCGTCCGCGTCCTAGGTGCTTACCTTCACCTAGAGGCAGAGGAACTCAACGCCTTCCCAATCCGACTGGAGGTGGAAGTACCAATCCACGTCCTAGGTGCTTACCTTCACCTAGAGGCAGAGGAACTCAACGCCTTCCCAGTCCCCTTAATCAAGGCGTTACCTGAAACCTCTTCATTCATCATCGAGGAGCTACCTGCTTATTACAACGCGCCCCTCTGGGCCTACTTGGTCACATGCACCTTGACCATCTCTTTCATCACCTCCTCCACTTTCTCTGCCTTCTCATTCCTTTCCTTTCTCCTGGTCCTTCCTGCTTCCCTGGTCAGCCTGCAGGTGGGAGACTTGCCTCTGGAACTGGTCTGCGTAGCTTCTTTGCGTCTCCCCGTGCTTTTGTTGAATCAGGAACAGGGACTCCGCCCCCTTCCTGCTGAGACGGAGGCATCCTCTCTGCCCCCTCACTCGGGGCAGCTGGCCCCAGGAGAGCTATTGAAGAGCGCTTGCGCTTGAAGGCTCAAGCCTTCCTCCGAGGCTGGTCCATTCCCTTGCCAACACGCTTGCTCTATCTCCATCAAAGACGGCGGGGCAAGCACAGGTGTTGGCGATGTCGTGCACTCGCCCTGAGGGGGGAGTGCAAACTGCAAGACTTCCCAGGTTGACTTCCTGAACTTCTCGAAGTCACCTTTCTTCACGCACTCGCCGGCAGGGGTGAGTCCCCCAGCTCATCGCTTCCAGCCATGAGACTTGCCCAGAGCTTTCTGAACTAGCTGCTTCCACGCTCACCGCACCATAATGTTGAAACCAGAAACCCGGTTTCGACGTTCGCAAGGGGGATGCAGCTAACCATTACTTGACCTGAGCGAGACCCGTGACCAGTCACTAAGAACCAAAGAAGCTTGCCCTTAAAGAACACCTAAGTCCACGAACGGACCCTTAAGCTGCAGCGTGGAGGTCCCACCACATACCCGGAAGATCTTAGAGCGCTTCCCCTCCAAAGCCAATGCTGAGCCTGGGCACCCTAGAGAGCACTAAGAACCACCTCACCGTCAACCTTCGATGACAAGGGGAGGGGGGGGGGGGTGCTTGCTCACAAGACCACGCGAGGGAGGGGGTAGGAACCAACCCTTCCCAAGGTGCCCATGGGGGTCTATTTATAGACTTTCCCAAAAATGGACTGTGAATAGCCAAAATCGGACTGCGAATAGCCAGAATCCCCCAAAAGGGAGGAAACAGGCGAGTGGGGTGCTGCCCCCACTCGCCCCCCTCAAGAGAGGTCGGGCGAGAGGGGTGCTGCCCCCACTCGCCCCCTTAAGAGAGGTCGGGCGAGTGGGGTGCTGCCCCCACTCGCCCTCCTTTAGGAGAGGTCGGGCGAGTGGGGTGCTGCCCCCACTCGCCCTCCTTTAGGAGAGGTTGGGCGAGTGGGGGGCTGCCCCCACTCGCCCTCCTTTAGGAGAGGTCGGGCGAGTGGGGGGCTGCCCCCACTCGCCCCCTCAAGGGATCGGGCGAGTGGGGGGCTGCCCCCACTCGCCCCCTCAAGGGATCGGGCGAGTGGGGGGCTGCCCCCACTCGCCCCCTCAAGGGATCGGGCGAGTGGGGGGGCTGCCCCCACTCGCCCCCTCAAGGGATCGGGCGAGTGGGGGGCTGCCCCCACTCGCCCCCTCAAGGGATCGGGCGAGTGGGGGGGGGGGGGGGGGGGGGGGGGGGGGGGGGGGCTGCCCCCACTCGCCCCCTCAAGGGATCGGGCAAGTGGGGGGGGGGGGGGGGGGGGGCTGCCCCCACTCGCCCCTCAAAGAGGGGGGATGGGCGAGTGGGGGGTTCCCCCACTCGCCCCCCCCCCCCAAAGAGGGGGAATGGCCGAGTGGGGGGCTGCCCCCACTCGCCCCCCAAAGAGGGGGAATGGCCGAATGGGGGGCTACCTTGCCTTGCCAAGCCTTTTTTCCCTCTCTCGGGTCATTCCCTAGCCTTACTTGGTCTTGGTCGCCTCCGAGAGGTCGACCTGCTTGCCTCGGTCCGCTTAACTTTCGATTTGGTCTTGACGGATTACGAGTAATATAACGACCCTACTCATGTCGGGTCACACCGGCTCGAAAAATATGAGGGTTGTACACAAGATATAGAGTTCAATTTCTATTTTTTTTTTTGGAATTGGAATTGATCTATGTACCCAAGATATAAAATTGGAATTGATCTATGTAAACTTCCAAATAAAAAAATAACTGAGTAAAAACATCAACTTTGGTTGTTATTATTATTATTTTGGTGGAGGATTTTTAAAGGGCAATGTTATAAGTAGTCCAATGATGGCTATTCACAGTCCTAAAAACTCTTAAAATGGCTATTTGCAGTCCTAAAATATTTAAATTTATTGGACTGCAAATATCAATGGACTCTGTTTAGCGATTATATGACTGCTTATAACATTGCCCTTTTTAAATTACCCTATAAGAGAACAAATTTATAAAGATGGGTTGCTGTAAATAGATGAGTGGATAAATAGAGTGGTGAGGGAGAACAACAAATAAGAGGAACTCAACTAATAATAGTCGGTCTCGGTTTGGTTCTTGGGTATCCCGTCGTAAGAATTGAGAATCAAACCGTATAGTAGGTTCTGAAATGTTTAACACAATCAAATCATGACACTTGAGAATCTGCTCAACCCGCTTGTTTCGTGTCGCATCTTTATTATTAATCATAAAGAGAAACGTTAAGGATTAGGACCGAGCCATTTCTTGAAACGTTGAGGATTAATTATAAGTGTTGAGTGTTGATCAACACGAGCCCGAGCCATTTCTTGAAGAGTGACCGAGAGGGGAAGTGGTAATGATGTGATGGGTTGCGCGTAATAGCGGCAGCAACATGCTGCATAGGTACGATAAAGTTGCAGTCCAAGTCCGAGTTATTTCTCTGGTGGTGGTGCGCAGTCCAACAATGACTGCAACTGGGCCAAATCGCTAGTCAACTAACATATCGCTAGTAACTGTAAACTAGTCAACCGGGCCAAATCGCTAGTAAATTATTTTGGTCTGGTTTGAATTTTGGAACTCTGAAAAAAATAGTTTGAGTCCGGTTTTTTTATATTATTACCAAGACCATAATCAAAACTGCAACCAACAAGTTTTGAATGATTCCACATTTTTTAGACCTGATCCGAATCGGACTGAATCAGAATCGGATCATCGAAGCGCAACTAATTTTAATTTAATATGTGTATCATACTATTTATAAACAAAATTAAAAGAAAAAAGATAAATTAATTTAATATTTGTACCATACCCTAATGTAACTATAACAAATTAATGCAAGTATAGTGATAAAGGGAGTTCTATAACAATGTGATGCATATGCAGTCATCTCATATGTAATTAAAATACATTCTGCAATTAAAATAACATATGCAAACATTCACGCTAAATTTTAGACATTAGAAGTACAAGCAATATGTAATGGAACTTAAAAAAAATATTCGGCGAATGAACTTTCAACGAGTTAAAATTGAGCGAATTCTTACAAATTTAGATCTCAAATTGTATGTCTATTCGTCAAAATAGTCAACACAAAGCAATATAAACTCTAAATTACAAATTACATGAATATTTGGAGTCCTAAGAGACAATAAAGGGCCAATTTTGAGTGCGGGATAGTAGAATTGTTGAGATTGACCGATACAATAATACATGAAATATGCATAAATAATGTTCAGAAAAATATTGAAAATACATAGCAATGCCTCGTTGTTGCTTTAAAAGTGACTATAGACCCGGATTGTCCATACGATAATCCTAACTCCTCTTCCTACGAGTATAAACCTAGACGGGCTCTGATAAGGACCGACTCGCCCGTGAACTATGATCCCCATCAATCTCTAGTAATAGGAATAGGAACCAAACCAGAGCTGTATAGAACTGGACCAAACATGTAGTGAATAATTTAGTTCTAGTTCTTGTTGATTTGGAATCGGAACCATAAGCATGATGGTTTCAAAAATTATGTTGGAACTAAAACCAGAATCGGAACAGCTCAAACCAAGTAACATTTTGGTTCTAATTTGAAGAACGTTATCTTGACAGTTGGTTTTTGGTTTTAATGAAACTGGAACCGAATCGGAATCGTGAGAACTCTGTGTTGTGGGAAAAGGAGAATTTCCTTACTCTGGTAAAAGATGTGGAGTGAATGGAGTTAGATGAGCGTGTTACTAGTGCCATCAGAATGTGTTTGTCAATAATATGCTCTTCAACATTGATGTTAAGGAACCCACAGTCAAGCTCTGGAAGAAGCTTGAGAAATTGTATACAACCAAATCATTGATCATGAGATTGCTTCTGCAACATCGACTATATCAGTTGAAGATGCTGAATGGTGGCATCTGCATGAGCGGTTCAATGTGTACAATGATCTTCTCAACCATTACACGCGGTTAGTGCAAAGGTGGATGAAGAAGATAATGTCATATTGCTTCTTTCCTCACTCCTATCACCTTACAAACACATAATGTGACAATGCTCTTGTATGGTAGATATAGTAGGAATGGAGGTCACATTGACTTTATCCTGTCAGATGTTATAGGACCCCGCTCTTAGAGGAGCATATTTTGACAGTAGATCGACGACGAAGAGCATTTGACAAAAGATCTAGAGGAACATGAAATTGATCAGTATCGAAGAAGGGCATGTTGCCAATGCAAAATAGAGCTGTCATATCAGAAGAGATTGTTGGAGACTCCAGAATGAAGGTATACTAATAATGGGTTTGGGAGTGGAGATTGATGATATCATCATTGACATGGAGAATCGAGATGGATCCGACGACATTTTTTAGATTTGTACTCTCTGCACATTTTAGATGCACCGATATTATGTTCTTTGGCAGAGATGGCCCGATTAGTCAATCTAAGTGATGACTCAATATGTGAATTCAGAGATAGTAGACATGCTGATACAAGACAATACGATGTGCCTGCTGTTGAAACCAGGACTTGGCTTCTTTGTGGAGCTCGGGCCCTCAACAAGTTGAGGGGCAGCTGACACTTACTGATTCCTTGGAAGGAACCGACCGAAGACTCGGAACTAAGCACAGACCCTTGGTCGCAGCGAGGAGGTCCCACCACACACCCAGAAGATCTTTGAGCACTTCCCCTCCAAAGCCAAAGTTGAGACTCGACACCTTGGAGAGCCCGAGGGCTAGGCCAAGATCACCTGGGGAGGGAGAAGCTCAGAGAACTGAGATTGAAAAAAGACTCCTCTCCTAAGGTGCCCTCCAAGGTCTATTTATAGTTTTACAAGTCCGGTCTGCTAATAACGGGATTCCTCTTTACTCTTTTGCTATACGCAGCCCAAAATGTTCTGCCAACAGCCAAACTCCGCTGTGTGAAGTGGCTAACGGCAGGCCACCTGAGGTGTTTAGGTAAAATGATCATGAATCCAGGACTGAGCGAGCCACCCACAAGAATCTCTCTCGCGAACCGAGTGGCTCGGCTCGCTCGCCTCCCTGCAAGTAACCGACGAGGCCCCTGGCCCGCTCGCCCTCTCGCGAGCGACGGGCTCGCCCGGCACTTTCGCTCGCTAGCCTTCCTACTCCAACCGCCTGATGGTTCCTTCGCTTCTACTCACCCTCTGGCGGACACCGGGGTTGTACACAATCCCCGCTCTTCATGAGGCTATCTCAGGCTCGCGAAGAAACATCCAACCCCTAGTGTTCGCCGGTCCCTTGGTGACGTGGTGAGAATCTTTTGGTGGGTCCCATACCCACTGCTATAAATACCCTTCCTTCCGGTCGGTGCGTGTACTTTTTCTTCTCTCCCACTCCTTTCCCTACTCGCCACTGTTCCTTGCGAGATGTCTAAGAAGGGGGAGATACTTGCTCGCCTCAGGGCCTCGCAGACCGTCCAGAAGGCTAAAGCTGCCGAGCTCGTCCCTTGGATCTCTCGACAACCTGCCCCGCCCCCGCATCAGGTTAAGAGGGTTAAGACCATCCGACGGCCGTCTGGGGAGGATGAGTCATCTCCGATGTCTCCCTCTCCCCGCCACGAGCTCTCCTCGCAGGTTATGCTTAAAAAGGATTTGATTTTCCTAATAGTATTTGCTTAACTCTATTTCCTTGCTCGCAGGACCCTCCCGCGAAGAAGGATTTCAACAGGCCATCCCCAACGGGGTCTCGCCCGCCATCCCCCGGGAGGATTGATCCCCCCTGGATGTGAGGACCACTGACCTGCGAGCCACACCCTCGCGTCCTGGTAAGCCGATTATCTTGTCCTCTCCAGCTCTTCCTTGCTCGCTGATCCGCAGCCTCTTCTTCACAGGGTCTCCTCCCTCGACTCCGGAGGGGCGAGTCCCTACTCCGGTGGGCTTGCCGGCTTCGCCGAAAACGAACATCATTACCCCGGGGTTCGGCACTCTGGGCCAACGGAGCCCAGGTGGCTCGCTGCTTGCCGAGCCCCAGGTCGCAGACGAGACGACGCACCGCCCTGGCTTGGGGAAATCCCTTACCCCAGCCTTTGCTGAAGCATTCCAAGGCCAACCAAGTTCTTCTCGCCCGCGACCCCGTACCGTTCTTATCTCGCCGGGTTAAACCATTTCTGCACGCCGCTTCTTTTACTGTCTCTTATGCTGATTCCTCACTCGCAGGTGTTCCTCCGACCCCGCCTACCGAGTCAAAGCATGGAGAGGTGAAGATGTCCCCCCCCCCCCCCCCCCCCCCCCCCCCCCCCCCCCCGCACTCGCCGAGTCAGGTCGTAGATTTCCAGGGGGATCCCCGCGACCCGGATCAGATGAAAAGGCGAGTCACCGATATATTCCAGAAGCACACCTCCATGATGCGAGAGCTATATGATCGGAATCGGATGGACCGGATCGCGTATGAAGAAAGGTTTGCTGTGATGGAGGATGAAAACGCGCGTGTCCTCGCCGAGGTACAACTGGTTGCCCGCGGCGAGGTCACCTCACCTGGGGTGCACCTCACGCGAATCGAGGACTATATGCGGCTGATGTAGCGCGAGGTCCAGTCGGCCTGCGAGTACCACTATTCGAGAATTCTGCCGCGCTCCGGTGTGCGAGGCCGCGGCCGCTGGAAATGGCATAATTACTGAATAGTTATACATTATTGTTATTTGTTTCTTTCACTCGCCACTATTTCCCCCCGCCTCTGGGGTGGTGCTGAACAATTAAGAACATTATAATAGGACATTCTCGCTCGCTCGCGGGCTTTCTTTCTTGCTTCGTATGTTTTGTATTGCTATGCTAATTATGATCGCGCCTTGTTTGTTTCTGCTTAAAATATGTCTGGCTCGCGAGACATCGCCTCGCCCTCGCGGCCTTTGCTTATCCTTTCTGCAGTTTCGACTCGCCGACGGCGAGCCAGCGGACTTCGCCAGGACGCCAACCCGCTAGGAGTGGATAAGACCCCAGGGTGCCGAAAAATCACCGCGCGATTCCTCTATCCGCACCCCCGGGCGCTTCGTATTCCTTCCCTCCCTTTTCATTTCTATAAATAGTCGCCATCTTTTACTTTCTAACTACCGCATTAACTGTTCTCGGCACCTTGGAGAGCCCGAGGGCTAGGCCAAGATCACCTGGGGAGGGAGAAGCTCAGAGAACTGAGATTGAAAAAAGACTCCTCTCCTAAGGTGCCCTCCAAGGTCTATTTATAGTTTTACAAGTCCGGTCTGCTAATAATGGGATTCCGCTTTACTCTTTTGCTATACGCAGCCCAAAATGTTCTGCCAACAGTCAAACTCCGCTGTGTGAAGTGGCTAACGGCAGGCCACCTGAGGTGTTTAGGTAAAATGATCATGAATCCAGGACTGAGCGAGCCACCCACAAGAATCTCTCTCGCGAACCGAGTGGCTCGGCTCGCTCGCCTCCCTGCAAGTAACCGACGAGGCCCCTGGCCCGCTAGCCCTCTCGCGAGCGACGGGCTCGCCGGGCACTTTCGATCGCTAGCCTTCCTACTCCAACCGCCTGATGGTTCCTTCGCTTCTACTCACCCTCTGGCGGACACCGGGGTTGTACACAATCCCCGCTCTTCATGAGGCTATCTCAGGCTCGCGAAGAAACATCCAACCCCTAGTGTTCGCCGGTCCCTTGGTGACGTGGTGAGAATCTTTTGGTAGGTCCCATACCCACTGCTATAAATACCCTTCCTTCCGGTCAGTGCGTGTACTTTTTCTTCTCTCCCACTCCTTTCCCTACTCGCCACTGTTCCTTGCGAGATGTCTAAGAAGGGGGAGATACTTGCTCGCCTCAGGGCCTCGCAGACCGTCCAGAAGGCTAAAGCTGCCGAGCTCGTCCCTTGGATCTCTCGACAACCTGCCCCGCCCCCGCATCAGGTTAAGAGGGTTAAGACCATCCGACGGCCGTCTGGGGAGGATGAGTCATCTCCGATGTCTCCCTCTCCCTGCCACGAGCTCTCCTCGCAGGTTCTGCTTAAAAAGGATTTGATTTTCCTAATAGTATTTGCTTAACTCTATTTCCTTGCTCGCAGGACCCTCCCGCGAAGAAGGATTTCAACAGGCCATCCCCAACGGGGTCTCGCCCGCCATCCCCCGGGAGGATTGATCCCCCCTGGATGTGAGGACCACTGACCTGCGAGCCACACCCTCGCATCCTGGTAAGCCGATTATCTTGTCCTCTCCAGCTCTTCCTTGCTCGCTGATCCGCAGCCTCTTCTTCACAGGGTCTCCTCCCTCGACTCCGGAGGGGCGAGTCCCTACTCCGGTGGGCTTGCCGGCTTCGCCGAAAACGAACATCATTACCCCGGGGTTCGGCACTCTGGGCCAACGGAGCCCAGGCGGCTCGCTGCTTGCCGAGCCCCAGGTCGCAGACGAGACGACGCACCGCCCTGGCTTGGGGAAATCCCTTACCCCAGCCTTTGCTGAAGCATTCCAAGGCCAACCAAGTTCTTCTCTCCCGCGACCCCGTACCGTTCATATCTCGCCGGGTTAAACCATTTCTGCACGCCGCTTCTTTTACTGTCTCTTATGCTGATTCCTCACTCGCAGGTGTTCCTCCGACCCCGCCTACCGAGTCAAAGCATGGAGAGGTGAAGATGTCCCCCCCCCCCGCACTCGCCGAGTCAAGTCGTAGATTTCCAGGGGGATCCCCGCGACCCGGATCAGATGAAAAGGCGAGTCACCGATATATTCCAGAAGCACACCTCCATGATGCGAGAGCTATATGATCGGAATCGGATGGACCGGATCGCGTATGAAGAAAGGTTTGCTGCGATGGAGGATGAAAACGCGCGTGTCCTCGCCGAGGTACAACTGGTTGCTCGCGGCGAGGTCACCTCACCTGGGGTGCACCTCGCGCGAATCGAGGACTATATGCGGCTGATGTAGCGCGAGGTCCAGTCGGCCTGCGAGTACCACTATCCGAGAATTCTGCCGCGCTCCGGTGTGCGAGGCCGCGGCCGCTGGAAATGGCATAATTACTGAATAGTTATACATTATTGTTATTTGTTTCTTTCACTCGCCACTATTTCCCCCCGCCTCTGGGGTGGTGCTGAACAATTAAGAACATTATAATAGGACATTCTCGCTCGCTCGCGGGCTTTCTTTCTTGCTTCGTATGTTTTGTATTGCTATGCTAATTATGATCGCGCCTTGTTTGTTTCTGCTTAAAATATGTCTGGCTCGCGAGACATCGCCTCGCCCTCGCGGCCTTTGCTTATCCTTTCTGCAGTTTCGACTCGCCGACGGCGAGCCAGCGGACTTCGCCAGGACGCCAACCCGCTTGGAGTGGATAAGACCCCAGGGTGCCGAAAAATCACTGCGCGATTCCTCTATCCGCACCCCCGGGTGCTTCGTATTCCTTCCCGCCCTTTTCATTTCTATAAATAGTCGCCATCTTTTACTTTCTAACTACCGCATTAACTGTTCTCGGCACCTTGGAGAGCCCGAGGGCTAGGCCAAGATCACCTGGGGAGGGAGAAGCTCAGAGAACTGAGATTGAAAAAAGACTCCTCGCCTAAGGTGCCCTCCAAGGTCTATTTATAGTTTTACAAGTCCGGTCTGCTAATAACGGGATTCCGCTTTACTCTTTTGCTATACGCAACCCAAAATGTTCTGCCAACAGCCAAACTCCGCTGTGTGAAGTGGCTAACGGCAGGCCACCTGAGGTGTTTAGGTAAAATGATCATGAATCCAGGACTGAGCGAGCCACCCACAAGAATCTCTCTCGCGAACCGAGTGGCTCGGCTCGCTCGCCTCCCTGCAAGTAACCGACGAGGCCCCTGGCCCGCTCGCCCTCTCGCGAGCGACGGGCTCGCCCGGCACTTTCGCTCGCTAGCCTTCCTACTCCAACCGCCTGATGGTTCCTTCGCTTCTACTCACCCTCTGGCGGACACCGGGGTTGTACACAATCCCCGCTCTTCATGAGGCTATCTCAGGCTCGCGAAGAAACATCCAACCCCTAGTGTTCGCCGGTCCCTTGGTGACGTGGTGAGAATCTTTTGGTGGGTCCCATACCCACTGCTATAAATACCCTTCCTTCCGGTCGGTGCGTGCACTTTTTCTTCTCTCCCACTCCTTTCCCTCCTCGCCACTGTTCCTTGCGAGATGTCTAAGAAGGGGGAGATACTTGCTCGCCTCAGGGCCTCGCAGACCGTCCAGAAGGCTAAAGCTGCCGAGCTCGTCCCTTGGATCTCTCGACAACCTGCCCCGCCCCCGCATCAGGTTAAGAGGGTTAAGACCATCCGACGGCCGTCTGGGGAGGATGAGTCATCTCCGATGTCTCCCTCTCCCCGCCACGAGCTCTCCTCGCAGGTTATGCTTAAAAAGGATTTGATTTTCCTAATAGTATTTGCTTAACTCTATTTCCTTGCTCGCAGGGCCCTCCCGCGAAGAAGGATTTCAACAGGCCATCCCCAACGGGGTCTCGCCCGCCATCCCCCGGGAGGATTGATCCCCCCTGGATGTGAGGACCACTGACCTGCGAGCCACACCCTCGCGTCCTGGTAAGCCGATTATCTTGTCCTCTCCAGCTCTTCCTTGCTCGCTGATCCGCAGCCTCTTCTTCACAGGGTCTCCTCCCTCGACTCCGGAGGGGCGAGTCCCTACTCCGGTGGGCTTGCCGGCTTCGCCGAAAACGAACATCATTACCCCGGGGTTCGGCACTCTGGGCCAACGGAGCCCAGGCGGCTCGCTGCTTGCCGAGCCCCAGGTCGCAGACGAGACGACGCACCGCCCTGGCTTGGGGAAATCCCTTACCCCAGCCTTTGCTGAAGCATTCCAAGGCCAACCAAGTTCTTCTCGCCCGCGACCCCGTACCGTTCTTATCTCGCCGGGTTAAACCATTTCTGCACGCCGCTTCTTTTACTGTCTCTTATGCTGATTCCTCACTCGCAGGTGTTCCTCCGACCCCGCCTACCGAGTCAAAGCATGGAGAGGTGAAGATGTCCCCCCCCCCGCACTCGCCGAGTCAGGTCGTAGATTTCCAGGGGGATCCCCGCGACCCGGATCAGATGAAAAGGCGAGTCACCGATATATTCCAGAAGCACACCTCCATGATGCGAGAGCTATATGATCGGAATCGGATGGACCGGATCGCGTATGAAGAAAGGTTTGCTGCGATGGAGGATGAAAACGCGCGTGTCCTCGCCGAGGTACAACTGGTTGCCCGCGGCGAGGTCACCTCACCTGGGGTGCACCTCGCGCGAATCGAGGACTATATGCGGCTGATGTAGCGCGAGGTCCAGTCGGCCTGCGAGTACCACTATCCGAGAATTCTGCCGCGCTCCGGTGTGCGAGGCCGCGGCCGCTGGAAATGGCATAATTACTGAATAGTTATACATTATTGTTATTTGTTTCTTTCACTCGCCACTATTTCCCCCCGCCTATGGGGTGGTGCTGAACAATTAAGAACATTATAATAGGACATTCTCGCTCGCTCGCGGGCTTTCTTTCTTGCTTCGTATGTTTTGTATTGCTATGCTAATTATGATCGCGCCTTGTTTGTTTCTGCTTAAAATATGTCTGGCTCGCGAGACATCGCCTCGCCCTCGCGGCCTTTGCTTATCCTTTCTGCAGTTTCGACTCGCCGACGGCGAGCCAGCGGACTTCGCCAGGACGCCAACCCGCTTGGAGTGGATAAGACCCCAGGGTGCCGAAAAATCACCGCGCGATTCCTCTATCCGCACCCCCGGGCGCTTCGTATTCCTTCCCGCCCTTTTCATTTCTATAAATAGTCGCCATCTTTTACTTTCTAACTACCGCATTAACTGTTCTCTAGCTTCTCTTCTCTCTTCCAGGCCCTCTTGCTAACTCCAGCTCGCACTCGCTCCCTCCCTGGCTCGCAAGTACTACCACCATGGTTGTCGAGGGGGAATCAGAAGGGCGAGTCAGGTGCGGCGGGGCTTTCCGCGACCACACATTCTTTTCCGCTTCGCTCACTGGTGACGAGTTCCTCGACACGGTGGACAAGTACATTCCTTCGGGGTATGTAGCTCGCCGCCCGTCGAACACTGCCACCCTCAATGATCCGTCCACCGACGAGCTCGCCATCCCCATTGCTCATTTCGAGAATGGGTTGCGACTCCCACTCTGGCCAGAAGTACGCCAGGTATCTGGATTGACAAATTTACTTTTGAGTAGTATGGGTGAGTCAATTGCCAATTCACTTTTGAAAAAAGAAAACATGAAACATTTTTCTATCTTACAATTGTCTTCTATCTTGCTCGCACAACTACGTTTTTCTATGCTCGCGTGAATACGTTTGTAATATGCTCGTGCTCTTACTTTTATCCGCGCTAGCACCTTCAACACTATTATTTATGCTCGTGTTCGCACCATTCCTACCGGGCGATTGTAGCAAGGTTTGCCATTTCATAGCTCCTCCCGCTTAGGAATTTTGTTAGGTGGACCATCTGTTTTCTCTTGCGCCAAGAATGGTCTGCTTTGCACCTCTGGCTCGCCCAGCGGGGTCCCTTGCAAGCGGGATTGACCTTACCCTGCCTCGCTCACCTGCCCACTACGAGCGACCAGCCTTGCTCGTTATCCGCCGCGCCGGCGGACCCTCCCAACTCGCTAGGTTTAGGCATTGCATATGAATTCTCCAGGCATCTCTTGTGAGCTAGGACCCGGCCCGACGAGTCGTGCGGCCACCACATCTAACCATCTCGTGGTTACCCTTGGACTTGGTGTCTTATATGAATGACAATTTCATGTTTCTTGCAAGAGGGCCCTAGGGCTCGCCCTATCAAGGTCTTGAGAGGTTCGGCGAACCGAACCCCTTATCATGAATGGCCTACTTGCCAGCCTCTCCAGAGATCAACCTGACCCACCGTCTATGAGAGCCTGGCAGCGGAATCGATCTGGGGCACTCCAGCACCAAAAACTTTCCACCTTGCCAGCCTCTCCACAGATCAACCTGACCCACCATCTATGAGAGCCCGACAGCGGAATCGATCTGGGGCATTCCAGCACCAAAAACTTTCCACCTTGCCAGCCTTTCCAGAGATCTACCTGACCCACCGTCTATGAGAGCCCGACAACGGAATCGATCTGGGGCACTCCAACACCAAAAACTTTCCACTTTGCCAGCCTCTCCAGAGATCAAACTGACCCACCGTCTATGAGAGCCGGACAACGGAATTGATCTGGGGCAGTCCAGCACCAAAAACTTTCCACCTTGCCAGCAACTCCAGAGATCAACCTGACCCACCGTCTATGAGAGCCCGACAACAGAATCGATCTGGGGCACTCCAGCACCAAAAACTTTCCACCTTGCCAGCCTCTCCAGAGATCAACCTGACCCACCGTCTATGAGAGCCCGACAGCGGAATCGATCTGGGGCACTCCAACAACAAAAACTTTCCACCTTGCCAGCCTCTCCAGAGATCAACCTGACCCACAGTCTATGAGAGCCCGGCAGCGGAATCGATCTAGGGCACTCCAGCACCAAAAACTTTCCACCTTGCCAGCCTCTCTAGAGATCAACCTGACCCACCGTCTATGAGAGCCCGACAGCGGAATCGATCTGGGGCACTCTAGCATCAAAAACTTTCCACATTGCCAGCCTCTCCAGAGATCAACCTGACTCACCGTCTATGAGAGCCCGGCAGCGGAATCGATTTGGGGCACTCCAGCACCAAAAACTTTCCACCTTGCCATCCTCTCCAGAGATCAACCTAACCCACCATCTATGAGATCCCGACAGCGGAATCAATCTGGGGCACTCCAACACCAAAAACTTTCCACCTTGCAAGCCTCTCCAGAGATCAACCTGACCCACCGTCTATGAGAGCCCGACAGCGGAATCGATCTGGGGCACTCCAGCACCAAAAAATTTCCACCTTGCCAGCCTCTTCAGAGATCAACCTGATCCATCATCTATGAGAGCCCGACAGCGGAATCGATCTGCGGCACTCCAGCACCAAAAACTTGGGGACTCCTGCTTAGAAAAAACTTCCAAACCAATATAATGAGAGTAGAACATATAACAAGTCAATTACAAAAAACTTCAAGGATAGAATAGTTTCAGGTCATCCCCGCTCCTGGCCGGGCCAAGGAGTACCCCATCCACATCCCGGAGGTGGTACCCTCCTGACTTGAGCGCCTCGTCTAAAATATACGGCCCCTCCCAACTAGGATTGAGCTTTCCTACCGCGGCTCCACTCCCGGCCACGTCGACTTTATTCAGCACCAGGTCTCCTTTCTCGAACTGTTTTACTCGGATGTGCTTGTCGAAGTACCGAGCCATCCGCCGCTTGACCTCTTCTTGTCGGACGGTGGCTAAGTCCCGGTGCTCCTCCACCAAGTCCAGAGATAGTCTTTGCTCTTCCCCATTTTTTACTATCCATTCTTCATCCCCCTCGCCCGCGGCGACCACCCTGGGGGACTTTACTTCGAACTCCACTGGGAGAACGACCTCGGACCCGTGGGAAATCTTGAATGGAGTCTCTCCCGTGGCCGTATTCGGAGTGGTCCTCAGGGCCCAGAGGACCGAGGGTAAATGTTCTACCCAGTTCCCCCTGAGGTTCTCGACCTTCTTCTTCAGCAAGTTCACTATAATTTTGTTTGCTGCCTCCACCTGCCAATTGCTCCTCTGGTGGTGGACTGACACAAACCGAAGATTTATGTCGAGCTGGGTGCAGAACCCGACGAACTTGTCACTGGCAAACTGCGGCCCGTTGTCTGTAACTATGGCTAGCGGGAGCCCATGCCTGCATATTACCTCTCCCCATATGAAATTTCTAACTACTTGGGATGTTACCTTGGCCAGCGCCTTCACCTTCAGCCACTTGGAGGAATAATCAATCATCACTAACAAGAACCTTCTTTGGCCACTCGCTTGCGGGAAAGGACCTACCAGGTCCAAACCCCATATAGCGAAGGGCCTAGGGGCTGTGATGGACCGAAGCCTTTGGGCTGGCTGAAGCTGGAGAGGAGTGAACAACTGACACTTTAAACACTTCCTTGCGAACTCCGATGCATCCTTGCCGAGGGTAGGCCAGAAGTAGCCTTGCCTCAACACTCTCCCCTCCAAGGTTCGGCTTCCGGAGCGGCTGTCACACTCTCCCGAGTGGATCTCCTTCATGACCTTTGGGGCCTCCTCCTCTGATACGCATCGGGCTAGGAGGCCCGGGAGTGTTTTCCTGTACAGTCCTCTTGCATGCAAGGAATAATATGCCGATTTATACATGAAGCGCCACTTATCCATCTCCCCTTCAGGGAACTTTCCCGATGCCAGGAAGGTGACGAAGGGATCCATCCATGATGGTCGCTGGTCCACCTCCATTAGATCACCCTCCTTGATGGATAGCCGGAAGAGGTTCGACACCGTCCCCCCTGCCCTGGGACCGAACTTGTCCAGGAGGTCCGCCGCGGCACTATCCTCCCTTGACACGTGACGGATCGAGAAGGTTCGGAACTGTCCTATGAGTCCCTTGACCTTTTCCAGGTATCGCTGAAGAGTCGACTCCTTCACCTCGAACTCCCCCTAACCTGGCAAGCCACCACTATGGAGTCCGTCGAGACCTCCATGATGGTGAAGGACACCACGACGGCCAACTTGGTGACGAAGATGACGTCCATGGCGCACTTGGTGATCATGGGGTAGTAGCGGAAGATGATGATGATGATCCGCCGGCCAAAGACTTGCGGCGCCGTAGCGATCACGACTACAATCTTCGCCCACGCAACAAGATTTAAATTTAATTTATCTTGCTAGTTTATGGTCTGCATTTATCCATTTATGTGGTTTGCATTTAACTATTTTATTTCTGTCATTTTGAACTTGTGGTGTGCGTTTGGCCACTGTTTATGGGCTGCTAATAGCCCCTTGGATGTAAGCCTTATATAAGGCCAAAACTCTATCTATGTGATTTAGAATATTATTGAAATCAATCAAGACTTTTCCTAAACCTAAATCTCCTCTCTCCCTCTCTCTTTCTCATTGCCGCCGCCCAAGGGGTCTCCCTCCTGCTCCTAGGTTTTGGCCGCTTCTCTCTCTCTTCTCCCTTCCTCCCTAATCTCTCTTCAAGACTAATCCTCCACCACCCTTCATCTCTCTAGTTTTTCTCTCATCCATGGCTCCATCCCAATAATCCCTCAAAGTTTCACGTGCAAGAAGAAAGGTTTGGGTGATCTCCTACGGCGTAAAGCGGGGAAGGCGGGCGTGTTCATCATCCTTGGTGCGCTTTCCGTGGATCTCGAGGGAAGGGCGATAATTTCTTGTGGATCCAAAAAAAAATCTCGGATCTACGATTTCGAGAGGGGTAACGAAAATTCCTACTCAAGAGATTTTCCCTTCTTTGATAGTCTTGTGGTGGACGATTTTTGCATGAATTTTCGAAGTCTTAATTTTCGCGGTATTTCTCATAATATAATTGTGATTTTCGTTTGGTTTTCCGATAACTCTCGAGAGGATTGACGACCCTCGCACTTTTTCTAGTTGGGATAGATCCTACCACTTTCGAATCGTGATTTCTTTGGTGGATCTATTTTGGTACAATTCAAAGCTCGTCGGAACCAATATTGTTCCTTTTAGTCGGAGAGGATTTTGGCCAATAGCCATTCTCCGAACCATTTGCAGTGCGGCTACCCATACGATAGCGCGAGAGATAAATAAAATCTATTGTGATTGCTGCGTTTCGTTAGTGTGTGGCAAAGAGCGCGTAGAACGTAACGAGAGTCGTCCATTCGCCATCCGTGTAGGATCGTCTTGGACGAGCCTACATCAATTTGGTATCAGAGCTAGGTTAGGGATCATTTCTTAATAGGCCCAATCCTTGGTCATCTCCTACGTAGGACACCAACACCATTGCACCCAAGTTTTTGGCACAAATCGTTGCCAAAAGAACACTGTAGCTGTTTCTGGTCTGCAATTAGAAAAACAAAAAAAAAACAAAAATTCTGTAGAAATTTACAAAAAAAAATTCTGAGAATTCTCCTTACTTTTTTAAGAACAAAAGTCTGAAAAAGTGTTTTCATTCGCCTAGTAGATAAGCGTTAAAAAAATCCAACTTTATAAAATTAATCTTGTAAAAAAAAATACCACTTGTCCTGTGGTTCATGCGCACTAGGCTTGGCACGTAGTATTCCCCAACCACTTCAAACATGGCAGGCGACCATGAGGATGAGCACGCTCCGGCAACGATTCCAGAGCTTCGGGACGAGTTTAACGTTAAGTTCGATGCACTCACACAATTAATACAAGGGTTAGCATTAAATCAAGCGGCGCCTCGAAATCCCGCTGCCAACCAATTTGACGGCGCTGGGATAAACCGACCGGGTCCCCAACCCCAGGCTGCCAACCAACGAGATGAGAGACCAAACCATCCCCGTAATCAGGACGATGATCAAGCGCCTCGAGCTCCTTATGAGTTCGATGTAACTAGAGCCGCGAAAATTGATCCACCGTCATACGATGGTATGGGTGAGCCCCAAGTATTTTTAGACTGGATTATGAAGATCGAGTGTTATTTTGAGTGGCACAACCTGACGGACGGTGAGGAGGTGCGGGTTGCACGGATGAAGCTTCTGGGTAGGGCCAAAACGTTCTGGTTGAACGAAGAGAGGCGTCTAGGGACCGTGAATGGAGTACCCCCAATTGGGTGGCCTGCCATGAAAGCACTCATGTCTGACTAATATGTCCCTGCGTATCACCGAACCCAAATGTTCGACGAGTTAGCCACCCATAGTCAAATCGGTAGCGGAGTACATGAGACTCCTTAAAGATACGATGGTGCAGTGTGACGTCCGGGAAATGCCCGAAGTTACACTATCTCGTTTTCGTAAGGGACTCAACCCGGATATCCAAGGCAAGCTCCTGCGTTATAGTCATACAGACCTTAACACGACATTCAATGCCGCCTTGGACATAGAGAAGCACAACGCCTACAAGTCCAAGGGACGAGCATTCTAGAAGGGAAAGTCCCTTTTAGGACCCCCACCTTCGTCCCCCATGAGGGACAGGAAAGTTTCGATCAACTGATTCGAATTCCGTAGTCATTACCGCTAGGAACATCAGGAATCCCACGGGTGAGAGAGTTCCGATAGGACGGATTAGTAAGACTAATGCCACATGTTATTCTTGTGGGATCCAAGGGCACTACTCTAGTGAGTGCCCCACTAAGAGTAAACCACTAGCACTATTAGACTTCACGTCTGAACCCGCCGAGATCGTCTATGAAGCCGGCGATGAATCTGATGCCGAGCCGAGTGATATTGAAGATGATTCTTATATGATGGTTATGAGGTGTATCTTGGCTACACCGCACGCGTCGGATGAGTATAATCGGACTAACATATTTTCGTTGAATTTTAAAGGCGGTGAGAAGTGGTACAAATTAATAATAGATAGCGGTAGTGGCATGGATGTCATTTCGGAGAACGCCATCACTCGTATGTGTTTAGTCACTGAATCGCACCCCCATCCATATAAAATAGCGTGGGTAAACAAAACGTCTATTGCGGTCTCTAAACGTTGTTTAGTGCCGCTTACAGTGAAGAGCTATATCGATAAGGTGTGGTGCGACGTCATCCCCATGGATGTTTGTCATGTACTACTAGGACGCCCGTGGCTTTATGATTATGACGTGACCCATTTCGGACGAGCCAACACCTACGAGTTTAAGTTTAATGGTAAGACCATTGTTTTGAAACCCACACCGCCTAAGGATCCGTCGATTGCCTCCAAAGACACAATTGTGCCTGCGGAAAAGACAACAATAGGCTTGATAAGCAAGAAGGAGCTAGAGCGTGAGACTTTCTTGGATGGCGTCTTCTATGCTTTAGTATGTCTACAAGCTAAGGAAGATTCACCCTCTTTATAGGACCTACCGTTATCTCTGTGAACACTTTTGGAAGAGTATAAGGACGTCTATCTGGTGGACTTACCATCTAAGTTGCCACCCATGAGGGAAATTCAGCACGAGATTGATTTCGTCCCGGGCTCATCATTGCCTAATCTCCCCCATTATCGGCTCAATCCATCCGCACATGATGAATTACAAACTTTGATTTCAGATTTATTAGCAAAGGGATATATTCGCCATAGTAAGAGTCCATGTGCCGTCCCTGCCCTTTTGGTCCCAAAGAAAGACAAGTCTTGGAGATTGTGTGTAGACTACCGGGCCATAAATAAAATTACTGTTAAATATAGGTTTCCCATCCCACGTTTGGACGACTTATTAGATATGTTATCCGGAGCCACCACATTCTCAAAGTTGGATCTTAAAAGTGGTTACCACCAAATATGGATACGGGAGGGAGACGAATGGAAAACGACATTTAAGTCTAAGGATGGGATCTATGAGTGGTTGGTGCTTGGAGAGGGGCTCACCAACGGACCGAGTACCTTCTTGCGGTTGATGACCCAAATATTTAAACCATACATGGGTAAATTTGTAGTGGTATACTTTGATGACATCTTAGTATTTAGCCTCTCGCCGATGGACCATGAAACACATTTAAGGACAATCCTTACAACATTGCGCCAAGAAAATTTATTTATTAATCTTAAGAAGTGGGCTTTTGGTGTGACCCGTAGAGTTTCTAGGATACATAGTGAGTTCTGAAGGTATTCATGTTGACCCTAAAAAGGTCCAAGTTATTCGAGAATGGTCGGAACCAAAAAATATCCGGGAGGTTAGAAATTTTCATGGATTGGCCACATTTTATCGAAGATTTATTCGCAATTTTAGTAGTATCATGGCACCAATCACTGAATGCATGAAGAATGGTGATTTTATTTGGACTAAAGCGGTCACTAATGCGTTTCAAACGATTAAGGAATGAATGTCCGAAGCCCCACTACTACGGTTGCCGGATTTTAGCAAGGTGTTTGAATTATCATGTGACGCATCTGGGATAGGAATCAGAGGAGTTTTAAGTCAGGAGGGACATCTGATAGGTTACTTTAGCGAGAAGCTTGCGGGCCCGAAGTTAAATTATTCCAATTATGATCGTGAGTTCTATGCCGTGATACGTTGTCTCCAACATTGGCGACACTATCTTATATCGAAAGAATTTGTAATCTTATCAGATCATGAGGCGCTAAAATTTGTAAACTCTCAAAGTAAAATCAGCCCTCGGCACGCCAAATGAGTCTCGTACCTTCAGGAGTACACATTCATTATCAAGCACCTTAATGGTACGTTAAATCGTGTGGCGGACGGTCTTAGTCGAGTCACCCTATTACTATCTACAGTGGAAGTAACGGTCATAGGATTTGAAAGAATTAAGGATGAATATGTTCAATGCCCGGATTTTAAGGATATATACTTAGCCGCTCAGGACAATTCCCCTTCTACTATATCTGCATACTACATCCGCGACGGTTATCTATTTAAGCATATGCAATTATGTATTCCTCGCTCCTCGCTATGCCATTTCATTATATGGGAGTTACATAGTGGAGGGTTAGGTGGACATTTCGGTCGAGATAAAACTATAACACTAGTATAGGACAAATTTTTTTGGCCGGGCCTCAAACCAATGGTCAATAAAATCGTAGGGAGTTGCCGTGTATGTCAATTAGCGAAAGGTAACAAGACCAATGCGGGTCTTTACACACCACTCCCGATTCTGTCTGTCACGTGGGAGGACGTTAGCATGAACTTCATATTGGGTCTACCCCTGACATTTAGGCGACACGATTCCATTTTGGTCGTAGTGGATCGATTTTTCAAAATGGCCTACTTTATCGCATGTAATAACACCAACGATGCATCACATGTTGCTAAGTTGTACTTCAAGGAGGTCGTGGCCCATCGGGGCGTCCCCAAAACGATAGTGACTGATAGGGACGTTAAGTTTACTAGCTATTTCTGGAAAACACTCTGGAAGCTTTTGGGTACTCGACTTATGTTTTCGTCGGCATATCATCCCAAAACGGATGGGCAAACGAAAGTGGTTAACCGAAGCTTGGGTGGTTTACTTCGTTGCCTAGTGGGTGGTCATAAAGGTACGTGAGACCTTATTCTTCCTCATGCTCAATTAGCTTATAATAATTCTAAGAATAGGTCCACCGGTTTATCTCCAAATGAGATCGTACATGGATATAAGGCGCCCGTGCCTCTTGACTTGGTTCCGTTACCGCCATCTTTTAAATCTAGTCAATTTGCACAGGACTTCGCCTCGCACGTTCACACTCCCCATAAGCACATTAGCGAGACGTTAGCTAAGCAATATGCTATTTATCAATCGAATGCTAACGTACATAGGCGAGCAGTCCCCTTGAATATTGGTGATTTGGTAATGGTTCATCTTATCCCTGAATGGATGCCTTCGGGCACCATAAAGCAATTGGCGAATAAGAGAGCCGGTCCTTTTTGGGTTTTAAAGAAGCTAGGCAAAAATGCATATCTATTAAAGTTACCCGCTGATTAGGGAATCTCCCATGTTTTTAACATTTCAGATTTAACGCATTATGTCGCTCCACCACCTGAACTTTCTGTCTCTCCGTTTAATATTTCGACTATACCTTATAATGGGGTGGGGGGTGAGATTGTTTCTGGATCGCTCTCTCCTTCAGATTCTACGGGAGGTATGTTGCCTACTGATGATGAAACATGTATTTCTTCTTTGCCTAACGCATTTCCAAGGTTCTCCCGGACCGATTTCTTGCCTGACAGGATTTTGCAGGATGCAGTGTTTCCCACTCCCGATGGTGACATTCAAAGGATTTTGATCCGGTGGCGAGGTCGTTCTGCTTCAGACGACTCTTGGCTATCTGCCTCTGAGGTGGATCTTCTAGACGCGGATCTCCTACGTCGTTACTTTCCCGCACACTCATCGGTGATGAGTCCTTTTGAGCGGGGGAGGATTGATGGCGAAGGCCACCACGACGACCAACTTGGTGACGAAGATGACGTCCATGGCGCACTTGGTGATCATGGGGTAGTGGCGGAAGATGGTGATGATGATCCGCCGGCCAAAGACTTGCGGCGCCGTAGCGGTCACGACTACAATCTTCGCCCACGCAACAAGATTTAAATTTAATTTATCTTGCTAGTTTATGGTTTGCATTTATCCATTTATGTGGTTTGCATTTAACTATTTTATTTCTGTCATTTTGAACTTGTGGTGTGCGTTTAGCCACTGTTTATGTGCTGCTAATAGTCCCTTGGATGTAAGCCTTATATAAGGCCAAAACTCTATCTATGTCACTTAGAATATTATTGAAATCAATCGAGACTTTTCCTAAACCTAAATCTCCTCTCTCCCTCTCTCTTTCTCATTGCCTCCGCCCAAGGGATCTCCCTCTTGCTCCTAGGTTTTGGCCGCCTCTCTCTCTCTTCTCCCTTCCTCCCTAATCTCTCTTCAAGACTAATCCTCCACCACCCTTCATCTCTCTCGTTTTCCTCTCATCCACGGCTCCATCCCAATAATCCCTCAAGGTTTCATGTGCAAGAAGAAAGGCTTGGGTGATCTCCTACGGCGTGAAGCGGGGAAGGCGGGCGCGTTCATCATCCTTGGTGCGCTTTCCGTGGATCTTGAGGGAAGGGCGATTATTTCTTGTGGATCTAAAAAAAATCTCGGGGTAACGAAAATTCCTACTCAAGAGATTTTTCGTTCTTTGATAGTCTTGTGGATGTGGTGGACGATTTTTGCGTGGATTTTCGAAGCCTTAATTTTCGCGGTATTTCTCATAATAGAATTGTGATTTTCGTTTGGTCTTCCGATAACTCTCGAGAGGATTGGCGACCCTCGCTCTTTTTCTAGTTGGGATAGATCCTACCACTTTCGAATCGTGATTTCTTTGGTGGATCTATTTTGGTACAACTCAAAGCTCGTCGGAACCAATATTGTTCCTTTTAGCCGGAGAGGATTTTGGCCAATAGCCATTCTCCGAACCATTTGCGGTGCGGCTACCCGTACGATAGCGCGAGAGATAAATAAAATCTATTGTGATTGCTGCGTTTCGTTAGTGTGTGGCAAAGAGGGCGTAGAATGTAACGAGAGTCGTCGATTCACCATACGTGTAGGATCGTCTTGGACGGGCCTACATCACTCCACATCCTGCACTCCCAATTCCCGGGCCAGCCGCAGGCCTGCCACTACTACCTCGTACTCCGCCTGGTTGTTAGTGAGAGGAAAATGAATATTGATGACCTGCTCGATCCTCGTCCCATGGGGGTTTACCAAAACCACCCCTCCTCCGAAGGAATGCCTTCACGAGGCCCCGTCCACCAACATCCTCCAAGCCACCGAGCTGGGCAGCTCGGACTCTTCCACCTCGGTCACATAATCTGCCAAAAAGTTCTCCACCGCTTGGGCCTTTATTGACAATCAGGGCACATACGAAATATTAAATTCACTCAGCTCTACCGATCACTTCGCCAATCTCCCAGAGTGCTCCACCCATTCCATGATGTTGCGAAGGGGATGGTCGGTCACCACCTTGATCAAATGCACTTGGAAGCAGGGCCAAGTTTTCGGGATGACACTACCAAGACGAAGGCCAACTTCTCCAGGATGGGGTATCGAAGCTCCGCCTTCCTTAGGACTCGGCTAACATAGTAGATTGAGAGTTTCCTTCTACCTTCTTCCCGGACCAGCATTGAACTTACTGCCTCAGGTCCTACACCCAAGTATAGGGACAATTCTTCTCCTTATCTCGACCCTTGCAGCAGGGGATCTTGGGTCAATTGTTCCTTGAGCGCTTGAAAAGCCCTCTCACACTCAGGGGTCCATTCAAACTTTTGATTCCCCCGCAGCACCTTGAAGAAGGGTGCACACTTCTCTCCCGCCCTGGAGAGGAACCTGCTGAGCCCGGCTAACTTCCCCATTAGCCGCTGAACCTCCTTCGTGTTCCTTGGGGACCCCAACTCCATGATGGCTTTGACTTTGTCTGGATTGGGCTCCACCCCTGCCGGGGTGAGCAAGTGACCGAGAACTTTCCCCGGCTAGCCCCGAAGACACACTTATGGGGGTTGAGCTTCATCTTGAATCTTCTCAACGTCCCGAATGTTTCTTGAAGGTCCTGGAGGTGAGACCCAAGGTCCCGACTTTTTACCATGAGGTCATCTACATAGACCTCCAGGTTTCTACCCTTTTACTCTCGGAAGACCCGGTCCATCATCCTCTGGTATGTGGCTCCTGCGTTCTTGAGCCCAAAGGGCATCATTTTATAACAATATCACCCATACCCCATGATGAACGAGACATCCTTGACATCAGGGGGGGGGGGGGGCATTCGGATTTGATGATAACCTGAAAAAGCATCTAAAAAAGACATCACAGAAAAACCGACGGCTGAGTCAACCAGCGCATCGATTCGAGGCAAGGGGTAGCAATCCTTGGGGCATGATTTATTAAGCAAGGAAAAATCAACACACATTCTCCACTTACCTCCACCCTTCTTCACCATAACCACATTGGAGACCCAGCCTGGATACTGGATCTCCGATACAAACCCTATTTGGAGGAGCTTGCCCACCTCCTCTCGGATGGGCCCTTGCAGTTTGTCAGCTATGGCCCTCTTCTTCTGTCGGATAGGTCGGGTGTCAGACTCGAGGTTGAGGCGGTGGCAAGCCACATCCGCATCGATCCCGGGCATCTCGGTCGTGCTCCAGGCGAAGACATCCACATTTTCCTGCACACAGGCCAGGATTTGCTTCTGCTCCTCTGGGCTGAGCTCTTCGCTGATCTTGAATTTCTCCACCTTCCCCGCTCGGGTGGTGACCTCGAGCTCCACAACCTCATCCACGTTCTCCAGCCGGGACTGCTCCCCCCAAACTCCTTCTTTCTCCACGCCCCGAGCCAGCACTTCGGCCTCCTCCTCCTTCCTCTCTTCCCGAACCTCCATCAATTCTTTCACCCCTTCCTCCTGGGCTTTTCCTTCCTCCTGGGCTTTTCCTTCCTCCTGGGCTTTTCCTTCCTCCTGGGCTTTTCCTTCCTCATCTTCCCTCTCCTTCTCCTCTTCGGGCCCTGCCGGCTCACCCATCTCCCGATCCCACTCTTCCGCCTCGGCCATCCAGGAGATAGTGTTCACGGCAGTCACATAGCACTGCCGAGCCACCTTCGGATCTCCCCTTATCCGGACTTGGACTCATCCTGCCCTGAACTTGAGGCATTGGTGGAACGTGGAGGGGGCGCAACGGAATGCACTGATAAGTGGCCGTCCGAAGATGGCATTGTAGCTGCTGGAGGCATCCACTATGACAAAACGGCAATTCTTGGACTGCCCCCCCCCCCCCCCCCCCCCCCCCCCCCAAGACCACATGGAGTCTCACTCCCCCTTCTACCTCCTTCCTCTCACTGGAGAACCCAAACAGTGGGTCGTCCGAGGCCAACACCCTCCTGCTCTCCACCTTCATGTCGTCAAAATGCCTTCTTAAAGATGACGTTGACCGAGCCCCCGTTATCCACAAAGATCCGAGAGACTGTGAAGTTTTCGATCGCTGTCTGAATGACCAGCGCATCACAGAAAGGGTCTTAGTGACCCGGTATGTCCTTCTGAGTGAATGATATCTTCTCTTCCGGGGGCGGGGCTAGGGACGCCGAGGCTACACTATGATGATAGATGGTATGGAGGATAGCTTTCCGAGTCGCCTCAATCCCTACCCCCCCCCCCATGGATCGCCCTGATCCCTCCTCGGGTCCCCACATCGGCCCGGTCTTCACACCTCTCATCCTCCTCGTCCTGAGACAAGACCTCCTCAATCCACACCGCCCGCGGCTCCCGCGGCGCCGACGCTCTGGCCTCCTTCATCTCCAGGAACTCTGGGCAGGTGGACGTTGCATGACCTTCCTCCTCGTAGAAGTCACAATAGGGCAACACCGCCCCTCCTCTCGGCTTCTGCCACCCTATTCCTCCTCCCAGGAGCGGCTCCTCCAGCTCCGGCTCCTCTTCCCCTGCCTGGTCTCCCTTGATCGACCGCCATTGCTTGCTGAGGCGGGTGAGGATGAGGCGGCCTCGGGCCCTGCCTCCACCCCAGCTGATGGGGTCTTCCTGGGCCTCCTGAGAAGTTGCCCCCTCCCTGGTGAAAACCCCTCCCTGGGCCCTGCCTCCCTCCTTCTTGTGCCTCCATCCCACCTCTGAGGTCTTGCCTCCTCTCTTCTCCTTAGCTCTGGATGCTTGACCTCCGGCTCGCTCAGCCGTGCCAACCTTTTCGTGAACTCAGGGTTTGCTGCCTCCCCCTCAATCTCCTCTCCCGCTCTCTCCATCAGCTCCTCGAAAGACAAAGGAGCCCTCCTCTTGAGGTCCATCTTGAAGAACCCCTTTCGCAGCCCCACTATGAAGGCGAGCTAGAGAGTGTACCCTGTCACCTCCTGGATGAGGAGGACCTCCTACTGGAACCGATCCACATAATGAGCTAGTTACTCCCCCTGCCTCTGCTTGATGTTGAAGAGGGCCTCAGGGTCCTTCTTCCTCTTCTTCGAGGTTGAGAAGCGCAGCAGGAAACCGCGACGTAAATCCTCGAAAGCATATATCGATCCGGAGGGAAACTGGTGGAACCAGTCCCTCGCTTTCTCCTTCAGGGTGGTGGTGAAGAGTCGGCAATTGAAAGCGTCCGACATTGGTCTGATAGAGACCATGTATTCGAACCACTGCAGGTGCTGAGTGAGGTCATCCTTTCCGGTATAATGAGTCATGGCCGGCTCGCTGAACCCCTCGGGGAGTGGTGCCGAGAGCACCAACTCGCAGAAGGGACTTCCCCCCTTCACACTCTTGACCAACTCCACTCGCCCTGCGAGCTCCCCGGGCGAACCGACTCCCGGTCTCGCACTCGCCAGGGGCCACTCTCTGGGATCCCACTGACCGGGATCCCTCCTCCTGGGATGGCGCTCGCCTGGACCCCACCCGCACTCGGCGGGCTGGGGAAGAGCTTCCGCCCCGCTAGATATCGCTCTGGCACCTGGGACATTGCCTCCTTCCCTGGCCTTTGTCCAGGTGCGCACTTGCCTACTCCAGCCGGAGGGGCCACTTGGGGCGCAGGAGTAATGAGCCCCCCAAGTGCCGAGGCGAGGGCACATTGGAAAGCACCGAGCAGGTCTCTCTTCAGGTCGGCCAACATCTCCACCGTCGTTGGCGCGCCGAGTGGCGGCGAGCCACCGAAATTCTCCTCTCGCTCGTTGTCTCCTGCCATCTCTTCCTTAGAGCTTTCTTGAACTAGCTGCACTCCACTCTCACCGCACCAAAAATGTTGAAACCAGGACTTTGCTTCTTTGTGGAGCTCGGACCCTCAACAAGTTGAGGGGCAGCTGACACTTACTGATTCCTTGGAAGAAACTGACCGGAGACTCGGAACTAAGCACAGACCCTTGGTCGCAGTGAGGAGGTCCCACCACACACCCGAAAGTTTTTGAGCGCTTCCCCTCCCAAGCCAAAGCTGAGACTGGGCACCTTGGAGAGCCCAAGGGCTAGGCCAAGATAACCTAGGGAGGGAGAAGCTCAGAGAACTGAGATTGAAAAAAGACTCCTCTCCTAAGGTGTCATTTAAGGTCTATTTATAGTTTTTCATGTCCGGTCTGTTAATAGCGGGATTCCGCTTTACTCTTTTGCTATGCGCAGCCCAAAATGTTCTGCCAACAGCCAAACTCCGCTGTGTGGAGTGGCTAACGGCAGGCCACCTGAGGTATTTAGGTAAAATGATCATGAATTCAGGACTGGGTGAGCCACCCACAAGAGTCTCTCTTGCGAACCGAGTGGCTCGGCTCGCTCGCCTCCCTGCAAGTAACCGACGAGGCCCCTGGCCCGCTCGCCCTCTAGCGAGCGACCGACGAGAGCCCGGCTCGCCCGACACTTTGGCTCGCTAGCCTTCCTACTCCAACCACCTGATGGTTTCTTCGCTTCTACTCACCCTCTGGCGGACACCGGAGTTGTACACCTACTTGAGAGGGTTCAACTTGTACCTAAGCTGCACAAATCTAATTTTGCTGGGCAGATGGACTCCACAAGCTATGAATTTTTAGCAACAGGTGAGTTCGAGCAATGACACGTGGGTGTATCATGCTCTTGATTTTCATGCAGTTCAGTAGTCTTTACCAGGTGTTGGAGACACTATATCGTGTGGGGCTTCCAAGATTTTTTGTAGAAGGAAAGGGAAGACTATCGTGGTGGTGTAGAAGATCACACTTCTATGACTTGGGCTGAGCAAGTCAATTTTGTTATCCAGAAGAATCAATCGTCCAAAAGATTCACTATTACAAAAATGGCTTTTAACTACAGTACTTTTTTATGGACGTTGTTAATAGCAAACCTTGAACGGATATTAGCAAATCATCAAAACTTAAGAAAATACGTGCTTTTTGAAAATACGTCTTATAGGTGTATTTTTAGGAAAAATGTTCAACATCAAAATTGTAGATCTCATCGAGATCCACAACTTTCGTGTTGAACATTTTGCCTAAAAATGCACGGGTTAAGCGTATTTTCAAAATGCGCGAGACTATTGCGAAATGTTTTGTGCATTTTGAAAATAAGCCTAACCCGTACATTTTTAGACAAAATGTTCAACACGAAAGTTGTATATCTCGACGAGATCTACAACTTTGATGTTGAACACTTTTCCTAAAAATGCACCTATAAGGCGTATTTTCAAATAACGCGTATTTTTTTAAGTTTTGATGGTTTGCTAATATCCGTTCAAGGTTTGCTATTAACAACGTCCTTTATTATTTACCATATAATGAAAATTATGGCTAACACTTATGTATTAGCTACAGGTAAAAAAATTGTGGCTAATATTTAGATACTAATACTCAAGATGTAGCCATGTGAGACCATAATCTTGACAAAATCATCGGCATTAGCTATACTTGAAAATTCGTTACTAATACTATTTAGTATTAATTATGCAATTTAAAATAGTGGTGAAAGTCAAAGTATTAGCCAATGCTAACAATTGAAGCAAAAAATCATGCCTTCAAAAATATTTTTAATAATCTAATTTTAATAATTTGAATCACTGAATTTATTGTTGCTAATTAATTAAATGATGACCTTGCATATACATTTACGTGTTTGTCCATGTGTATATAAAAATTGATATCTCTATTCTCCACAGCTAACATACAAGACTCTAAATACGTAACAATACTTTACACAGAAAGTCTATTTTAAATGCCTGATCAATTCCATCCAATTGAACATATCTTGGCTCCGTTCGTTTCATAGGAATTGGAATTGACCCAATTTTAATTCTTACGAGAATTAGAATTGAAGTCATTTTCAATTTTATTGTTTGGCCAAAGACATGATCACAGGAATTGAAATTAATATTAGAAATCAAAATTAATATTAGAATTCAACGAATGAAATTAAAATTTATAGTTTAAAATAGTGACACAAATGTGGAGGCAAATAATAAATGATATATCAAAACCATACATTGACATGAAAAATGTTCACATCAAAATAAGTTCATATATAGAAACATAAGTCCCCATGTAATCAATCTCATAAATATAAGTGATGGGGTCAAGCCCAATAAAAAGGAAGTCCACGCATATGGAAGATCCAAGAATAAAGGAAGTGCAATATTTGGAGGAACTTCCCCAAAAAGGAAAATAATCATCTCATGGAAACTCCCGCACGGAGCGCGCGATCGGCGCGCCGAATCGCCCGCGCACGAGATCGGTCCACCCGCATGCAACCGCGCACCGCCGGCCCCCGCGAGGGCCGGGCGCCCGCGCCGGCCCCCTCGAGGGCCGGCCGCCCGCACCGGCTCCCTCGAGGTCCGGCCGCCCGCGCCCGCCCCCGCGAGGTCCGGCCGCCCGCGCCCCCCCAAGGCCCGGCCGCCCCGACACCGCGCCGACCCCTCGGTCGGGCGTCAGGCTAGGCGGGGGCGGCCGCCACCTCTCCCGGCGGCCGCCCACCGCCGCCTCCCCCCCTCTCTCTCTCTCTCCGAAACCCTAAACAGGTTAGGGGCGGTTCCGTCTTTTCCAGAGAGTTGGTGATCTGTGTGCCTCAAACAGAGCCATCCTATTGGCCGGTCCGGTAAATAACGGGTAAATTTACCGGACCGCCCCTCCAAGAAACTATAAATAGACCCATTGGACTATTCATTTCTTCACTTTTGGCTTGGATCTCTAACCCCTTTCTTTTTCTCTCTCTCTCTCTCTAGAGATTGGAGACTTGAGGAGTGTTGTTCGCATGCCGACTTAAAGACTCGGAGTTTACTGTTCATAGACCGCCTTGATGACTCAGAGTTTACTATTCGCAGACCGCTTGGAATCTTGGAGAACGCTATTCGCAGACAGCTGGGAGGCTCAAAGCTCGCTATTGGCAGCCTGCTTGGAGGCTTGGGGCCCATCATTGGCGGATCTATCAAGGAGTCGATGACCCACAACGACACGAATGAAGCTTGGACTCGGGGGGAAAGCTCGCTTCGGAGCAAGGCGACTCTCTCTCTCTCTCTCTCTCACCGCCCCGTCGTTGTAACGAGGTGCGGCATGCCGCCCTCGCTCTCCCTAGAACAAACCTGTAAAAGAACTCAAGGCATAGTGAAGATTAGGTCGGCACAGCTCCGGTCGCGTGGTTTTTCACCCCGATTGTGTGTTTTTCACGTCATCAACTCTTGGACTCGGACTCCCCGGAGACCCCCTCTTATCTGTTTGCACGTTCGGGCACTAGCGGGCTAAGGCGGTCAGTTTGCCCGATCTACCAAAGGCCCCGAGCGATCCGCATCAGATTGGCGCCGTTTGTGGGAAGGACTTCCCGGTAATCAGCAGGAGAAGTAGAAGCCAATTAGGAAATGGCTGTTGGGTTTTCTAATACCATTTCAAAATGATAGAACAACATATCACGTATGCGCAGCGGAATAAATAACTAGAACAACCCAAAGAGTTAAGGAACTTGCGATTTTACTGATTCAAGAAATAAAACAACATCCACATCACAGTGCAGAAATTATACCAGAAGGGGGATTTGAGTCGATACTCAAACCAAGGTGCTTCAATGTCAGATTCAAGATGGTGCGGCTGAGTTCCTTTGCACAGAAATAGATCTGCACCTCTATAGTAGTCCACACGAGCACTGGAGAACCCTAGCCTCTTGTCACACAAGGTCTAGGTCGGAGAAGAACTGTCCTCTACGTCTTCCACGGACTGCTAGGTCCGATTACAGTAAGAGGCGACAGTGGCGGCGGGATCAACCGGTCGGAACACTTCCTTCCGGGGCTACATGCGGAACTCTTTCGCCGCTCTCACTTGCTTTCGCAGAAAATAGATCGCATAATTAGGTCAAAAGAATCGCATTTTTTTATACCCACGCGCAACAAGGAGCTATCCGCACAGCCACGACTTTAAGTGAAGAAAACAGGATTCGTCGAACTGTGTTTGACGAACTGGCTAGCGTTCGTCGAACGCGCTGGCCGTTCGTCGAACGCGCTGGCCGTTCGTCGAACGCGCTGGCCGTTCGTCGAACGCGCTGGCCGTTCGCCGAACGCGCTGGCCGTTCGATGAACAGGCTCGCCGTTCGATGAACAGGCTCGCCGTTCGTCGAACTCCAGTCTCAGCGGTCGACTAACACCCGTCTCAGCGGTCGACGAAAACCTTCAGTTCGATGAACTGATCACTGTATTCGACGAAAGCTTCCATTCGACGAACTGAACTCCGCATTCGACGAATGCCTTCAGTTCGGCGAACTGAACTCTGATATCAAATAAGTTGCATAGGATTGGCCTGATCTCTTGAGAAATCCCAAGGCAACACAATTCTCCCTCCAATTTCTCCAAGCACTTTTATGTGCGACCCTATAGGCTCATATTGCGTTGGCAGTAAGACTAACTGTTGATTGCTTTGAGATCACCTCAGAAACTCCAACAGTCTCCCACTTGATCACAAAGTGTCAACAAAAGTCTCACAAACAATGAGCGGCATCTAGCACTACATCATTGCTACCCAAGCAATAAGAGTTTACAACTCAATAAGCCTGTCATGACCAATGTATCAGTGCTGTCATGTCCTTTTGTCCTTTACATCCGGATAGAACTAGAGGCATGGACCGTGTCACCCTCATAATTGTTCAATCCTAGTTTCCTGATCTAGAATAGACTGACAAAATTGGTGAGCTCAATATCATATATTGACTCAACCAAGCATGGCCATGCATTTCTCAGTCTCATTCCATCAAGGGGCCCATGAATGTAACTCATGTCATAAAGGAGGACAAATTCCATTTCTGCTCACACACAAACATTCAAATGATTCGTAACATACCCAACAACCACCCTTATCGTCAACCATTCTCAAGAGAAGACTTTAGATGGCATCAAAGTACGCTCTTCCTCACCTGATGAATGCTGTGACTTCAGGTCAAAGGACCACAAACACCATTGTCACTTGAGACCTACTTGTGACACGTTTTTATAACAATCCACAAAGTAGTCTCACGGTGGGTCTGTCCAGTACAACTTGTTCCTAACAAGTACCCATGTGATGACTTGATATCACAATATCATGACATGTGAGAACTGACCATCAGTCAACGCACATGCTAGTCTTGTGGTCTCATCCCCGCCCTAATTTCTAGGATGATACCTCGACTAGGGACCATTTAAGAATGGAGCTTCATTTAAACATAGGCCCCCACATTCAAGTCACGAACTTGAATTCCTAGGGAAGCAAACATTCTAAGGGCATTCATTATGTTAATTAGTCTATCATATAGAAACAATTGACATAATAAAAGAACTTGCCATAAATGTAAAATGAAGCATACAACATATAACACAATTCATCAAATGAAAAACAACTGACAAACATGCAATCCACAAGGCTCCCACTAAAGATGATCATTCAGGTATCTAATACCCATTGATCTAACATGACCATCATGCTTCCTTTGCGCAAGAGGCTTTGCAGTGGATCCGCTATGTTATCTTCAGTCGGTACTCTGCAAATACTCACATCTCCTCGATCGACAATCTCTCGAATAAGATGGAACCGCCGAAGTATGTGCTTGGAGCGCTGATGAGATCTAGGTTACTTAGCTTGGGCAATTGCACCGTTGTTGTCACAGTAGAGAACTACGTGATCAACAATGCTAGGAACTACATCTAGCTCGCCGATGAATTTCCTAATCCACACAGCCTCCTTCGCCGCATTTGCTGCAGCGATATACTCGGCCTCAGTCGTAGAGTCAGCAACTGTCTCTTGCTTGGAATTCTTCCAGCTTACATCTCCTCCATTAAGGCAAAATACAAAACATGATTGGGACTTTGAGTCGTCCCTATCAGTCTGGAAGCTAGCATCTGTGTAACCCTTTACGACGAGCTCTTCCTCACCTCCATACACCAAGAATTCATCTTTAGTCCTTCTCAAGTACTTTAAGATATTCTTGACTGCAATCCAGTGACTCTCACCAGGATCAGACTGATATCTGCTAGTCATGCTCAAAGCATAAGAGACATCGGGTCGAGTACATAACATTGCGTACATGATTGATCCAATTGCCGAAGCATATGGAATCAACTTCATGCGGTCCTTATCTTCCAAAGATTTTGGACACTGGTCCTTAGAGAGACTCACACCATGTGACATGGGTAAGAATCATTTCTTGGACTCAAGCATGTTGAACCGTTTCAACACCTTCTCAATGTATGTACTTTGGGTCAAACCAAGCAACTTCTTCGATCTATCTCTATAGATCCTAATACCAAGTATATAAGTTGCTTCACCCAAGTCCTTCATAGAAAAGCAGTCCCCTAGCCTGTTCTTAACAACTTGCAGGGTCGGAATGTCATTTCTGATTAATAGTATGTCATCCACATACAAAATCAGAAAAACGACAATGCTCTCACTAATCCTCTTGTAAACACAAGGTTCATCCTCGTTCTTAATAAAACCAAACTCTTTGATTTTCTCATCAAAACGAAGATTCCAACTTCGAGAAGCTTGTTTCAATCCATAAATGGATCGATTCAACTTGCATATTTTAGTGGTTTCACTTGGAGATACAAAACCCTCGGGTTGTCTCATATACACTTCCTCAAGGAGGTTTCCATTAAGGAAAGCCGTTTTGACATCCATTTGCCAGATCTTGTAGTCATAATACACAGCAATAACAAGTAGAATTCTGATGGACTTGACCATGGCTACAGGGGAAAAGGTCTCATCATAGTCAACACCATGAATTTGCCTGAAACCTTTAGCCACCAGCCGACCTTTGAATGTTTGTACATTCCCATCCATCTTGGTCTTCTTCTTGAAGACCCACTTGCACCCTATGGGTCGTACCCCTTCAGGTGGTTCCACCAAGGTCCAAACTTGGTTTGCCCACATGGAGTCCATTTCAGATTTCATGGCCTCAAGCCACTTCTCGGAGTCAGGTCCACACATAGCCTCTTGATAGGTTGCAGGCTCATCATCATGATCCATAAGCAACACGTTACCTATTTGAGACATGAGAAATCCATATCTCTCAGGCTCAAATTTTGGTCTATCAAATCTACACAGGAAATGTGTTTCTTGAGCAGGCTCTCTAGCTACAACAACTTGTAGTCCTTGCTCAGGTTCTAAAATCGGTTCAACTATTGTTTGTGGTTCTTAAACTTCTTCAAGTTCCACCTTTGCAGTCTTTCTAGATAAGAACTCTTTCTCCAAGAATATGTCGGTCCTTGCGACAAACACTTTACCCTCGGACGGTAGGTAGAAGTAATACCCTTTGGTTTCCCTAGGATATCCCACAAGATAACACTTATCTGATTTGGTTTCCAGCTTGTCAGACATTTGACGTCGTACGTATGCCTCACAGCCCCAAATCTTAATGAAAGACATACTAGGACGCTTCCCAGTCCATATCTCATATGGTGTCTTTTGAACCGTTTTCGTCGGAACTTAATTTAGTGTAAAAGCAACAGTCTCTAGAGCAAAACCCCAAAAAGAAACGGGTAGATCTTCGTGACTCATCATCGACCACACCATGTCTAACAGGGTATGATTCCTCCTCTCAGAAAGACCATTATGTTGCGGTGTTCTAGGTGGGGTGAGTTGTGATATAATACCACACTCTTTCAGATGATCACGGAACTCCTGACTCAAATATTCGCCACCTCGATCAGATCAGAGTGCTTTTATTCTTTTTCCCACTTGGTTCTCTACGTCATTCTTAAACACTTTGAACTTTTCAAAGGTCTCGGATTTGTTCTTCATAAGAAACACGTATATGTATCTACTGAAATCATCAGTAAATGTAACGAACTAGTGGAACCCACCTCTAGCCATAGAACTCATGGGTCCGCACACATCACTATGTATGACACCCAAGAGATCATCTGCCATCTCAGTATGACCAGTGAAAGGGGCTTTAGTCATTTTGCCTAATAAGCAAGACTCGCATCTCTCAAATGATTCATAATCAAATGAGTCCAGTAGTCCATCTCTATGGAGCTTGGATATGCGTTTCTCGTTTATATGGCTCAAACGACAATGCCAAAGGTATGTAGGATTCGAGTCATTTGTTCTTAGTCATTTATTATTTTCAACATTATAGATCGGATGGTCTAAGTTCAAAACATATAAACCATTAAACAATTGGGCTACACCACAACAAACATCATTCATAAAAATCGAACAACAATTGTTCTTAATTATAAATGAAAAACCTTTCATGTCAAGACATGAAATGGATATAATGTTTCTAGTTATGGCTGGAACATAATAACAATTATCTAGTTCTATTACAAGCCCAGTGGGCAAAGAAAGATAGTAGACACCAACATCGATGGCAGCAACTCTTGCTCCATTTCCGACGCGCAGGTCTACCTCCCCTTTACCCAGCATTCTTCTCCTTCTCAGTTCCTGCACATTTGTACAAATGTGAGAACCACATCTGGTATCCAATACCCAAGATGAAGGAGCAGAAAGGTATATATCTATAACATAAATACCTGAAATGGAAGTCACACTTCCCTTCTTCTTCTGTAGATCCTCAATATAGAGGGGACAGTTCCGCCTCCAATGCCCTGCCTTACCGCAGTGGGGCACTTTCCTTCCTTCGCCAGACCTTTCCTTTTCAGTGCAGAAGACTTGGGATCAAGAGGAGACTTAGATCCAATCTTCATATTCTTAGATCCCTTGGCCTTGCCCTTGCTCTTATGCACCATCAGTATGGGGCTGCCAGGCTTGGCCTTGTTCATGTTGATCTCGGCAGTTCTCAACATGCCTAGGAGCTCGGGTAGTGTCTTATCAATTTCATTCATGTTGTAGTTTAAGACGAACTGCTCATAACTGTCTGGCAACGATTGCAGGATCAGATCAGTGGAGAAATCTTGGCCCAATGGGAACCCCAGTCTTTCAAGGTTCTCTATATACCCAATCATCTTGAGTACGTGAGTTCCTACTGGGTCCCGAGTTCCCATCTTACACTGAAACAACGCCCTGGATATATCAAATCTCTCTTGGCGAGCTTGCCCTTGAAACATTTTCTTCAGGTGCTCCACCATCTCGTAACAGATCATGTTCTCATGTTGCTTCTGAAGCTCAGAGTTCATGGTTGCGAGCATGAGACATTCTACATCCAAGGAGTCATCTCCATACTTCTTATAAGCATCTTTATCTGCATGAGGTGCAGTAGAGGCTGGCTCCTCGGGGGGATCTTCTTCAAGGACATAGAGCTTACGCTCTTGCCTGAGAACAATTCTCAGGTTCCTGAACCAGTCTAGGAAATTCGTCCCATTGAGCTTATCCTTCTCAAGGATGGCTCTCAGGGACAACGTGGAGTGTGAAGTATTTGCCATGAAAATTCTACAAAATAATGCAAAATTTATTTAGTACTATATTTCAAAATACATTTTATTTTAATAAGGTATTTAATTAAATACTCCCACTATTTTATTCAAATTGATAACCCTTAATATCAATTCGAAGAGTTTATGCGAGCTACTCTCTTAGTGGACAAGATTCATATTTCACCAATACAATGCGTCCGCTTTGGCGTTTCTCTCACAATGCGGTTATTTAGGTAGACAACACTTGCCAATTGCATCACTATGCAACTCTTGTATGGTCGGTGAATAACTCTTTATTCGCATCCATCATATGGTGCATGTCAACCCAATGCCTCTAGGCACTCAACTTTTGAGATCACCCAGTTAAGTTGGACCCGATGTCGACAGTGGGATATCACAATTATCTGCTCGCACCCTTACCAAGATAGATTAATGCACCTTGCTTTGGCAAGCCCACACTTCATCGATCGAGGCAGGAAGCGTGTCATCCATTGGAAGGCATCCATATACTTAATATTGGATAAGGGATTTAATATATAAAATTGATTAACAATTAATCAACGTGCACTTATACAAAATTACAACATTCATAACCAAATACATCCCAGAAGTGCACAAAATAATATTATCAACGCTTGATAAAAAAGGGCTAAATCTGAGCATTTAGAACATTTCTAAATCTCCAGATTTACATGCATTTGACAAAGGCAAAACAACTCAACTTATGCAGTAGACAAGCTCGTCTCTCAAAGTCAGATTCAAAATCCAAAACATTTGGTTTCACAAACTAATTAGAGGGACGGTTACTGCAAAGGAGACACAATTTCTGAAACAATAAAATCGCAACGGAATTACATGCATTCCTGGGAGTTTTTCCAATCTAGAACATTTCTTCGAAATTCAAACATCCAGGAAGAAATCCAGACATTTAGAACACTTCTAAATTTCTGATTTACATGCATTAGATTGCGCAACCTAGCTCTGATACCACTGTTGGGTTTTCTAATACCATTTCAAAATGATAGAACAACATATCACATATGCGCAACGGAATAAATAACTAGAACAACCCAAAGAGTTAAGGAACTTGCGATTTTACTGATTCAAGAAATAAAACAACATCCACATCAAAATTATACATGAAGGGGGATTTGAGTCGATAGTCAAACCAAGGTGCTTCAATGTCAGATTCAAGATGGTGCGGTTGAGTTCCTTTGCACAAAAATAGATCTGCACCTCTATAGTAGTCCACACGAGCACTGGAGAACCCTAGCCTCTTGTCACACAAGGTCTAGGTCGGAGAAGAACTGTCCTCTACGTCTTCCACGGACTGCTAGGTCCAACTACAGGAAGAGGCGACAGTGGCGGCGGGATCAACCGGTCGGAACACTTCCTTCCGAGGCTACAGGCGGAACTCTTTCGCCGCTCTCACTTGCTTTCGTAGAAAATAGATCGCATAATTAGGTCAAAAGAATCGCATTCTTTTATACCCATGCGCAACAAGGAGCTATCCGCACAACCACAACTTTAAGTGAAGAAAACAGGATTCGTCAAACTGCGTTCGATGAACTGGCTAGCGTTCGTCGAACGTGCTGGCCGTTCATCGAAAGCGCTGGCCGTTCGTCGAACGCGCTGGCCGTTCGTCGAACGCGCTGGCCGTTCGTCGAACGCGCTGGCCGTTCGTCGAACGCGCTGGCCGTTCGTCGAACGCGCTGGCCGTTCGTCGAACGCGCTGGCCGTTCGTCGAACGCGCTGGCCGTTCGTCGAACGCGCTGGCCGTTCGTCGAACTCCAGTCTCAGCGGTCGACGAATAACAGTCTCAGCGGTCGACTAACACCAGTCTCAGCGGTTGACGAAAACCTTCAGTTCGACGAACTGATCACTGCATTCGACGAAAGCTTCCATTCGACGAACTGAACTCTGCATTCGACGAATGCCTTCAGTTCGGCGAACTGAACTCTGATCTCAAATAAGTCGCATAGGATTGACCTGATCTCTTGAGAAATCCCAAGGCAACACAATTCTCCCTCCAATTTCTCCAATCACTTTTATGTGCAACCCTATAAGCTCATATTGCGTTGACAGTAAGACAAACTGTTGATTGCTTTGAGATCACCTCAGAAACTCCAACAATGGCAGGGAAAGGCACTCAAACGACCCGAGGATCGGCTCGCAGGGAGCCAAACGACGTTCTCCCGTCGCAATCCAACGCACCAGAGAAGCGTGAGGATGACCCACCAACTGGCGATGCTACCGCGGGAGGGGACTCCCCCGAAGTAGACATCCAGGCTGAAATGCTCGCCCTTCTCAGGCGTATTGCCGGTGGAAATCCCGCGCAGGAGAACATGCCGCCAGCCGATAACCGCGACCAGGGGCCCGAGGTGCGTGAAGCAGAGTCAGAATCATCAAGACGAACAATCTCGGAGCGCACAACTCGCCCGATTAGGGCCAATCTCGTCCTCCCACCACCACAGGATAGGGGGGCAGCGCGGGAGGCGCTAAGAGAACTGCTAGTAGAGGAGTATGGGCTGCTAGCTCGTCGGGCCGCTAGCCCACCGGGCCGCGCTAACATGTCGCCCGAACCGAGGAGCTTCACCGCTAGCAACCGAGGTACTGGCATATCCCGTCCCGCCAGGGTTCAAGCTCCCGCACATCGAAACATACGACGAGACAGAGGATCCACTGGAGCATGTAAAGCACTTCACAACAATCCTCCATCTCTACCGCGCGCCCGACTAGCTGCTCTATCAAGTCTTCCCCGCCACACTGAAGGTCTAGGCGCAATCTTGGTACCATTCCCTCAGGGAAGGATCTATCCGGAGATTCCCCCAGCTCACTCAGACGTTCTTGGACCAGTTCATCGCCAACTGGCGCATTGCAAAAGACCCATCCCACCTCTCCGGGATCCAACAAGGCGAGGGGGAAACCCTCAAGGAATTCTTCTGACGCTTCACCTCAGAGGCCAGACAGATCCCGGGGGTGGACCCAGAGCTCCTCCGCGGAGACTTCCTGGGCGGACTCCGTCCAGGAGGGTTCTACTCCGCTCTGATGCGGGAAACGGTCCCGAGCTACACCGAACTGGTACATCGAGTAGAGGCACAGATATCAGTTGAATAAGCAATTGATGCACACAAAAGGTAGTTTGAAGAGGGAGGGAAGAGGAAGCGAGAAGAGTCGGCACCCAAGCACCGGGAGAAGCGCAGGGAGAACAAGCACCAGAAGGACCGCCAAGGGGACCGACACCGCCAACGATACGACGAGTACTCACCACTGTTGAATCCATGCGATCTCAAAGAATTGAAGCCGCGCGGTCTCGAGCCAGCGGTCTGTGCGGTCTCCCAGAATCAGACCGCGACTTCTCCTTAGATTTGCTAGATCACGACGTATGAAGATCAGCGGTCTCCAGCTCCATAAAATAATAGTCTGATAACCGCGGTCTGTGCGGTCTCCCAGTATCAGACCGCCGCTTCTCCTCAGATATACCAGATCGCTTCATGTGAAGAGAAGCGGTCTGGTACCCCCGGTATCTCCTTTACGGGGCAGTGTTCGCCAGAGCGATCTCATGATCAGTCGGTCTCCTCTGTCACACGACCTTCCTCCTGTCGTGTGACCGCCCGTCTTCTATCCAGACAGCGGAGGTCGTTGCGGTCTCATTCTCCCTGACCGCCTGACTGCCCAGCTTGCTTTGTGTATTGTATTTGTATTTAGTCCCACACTGTGTATTTGTATTTTACTCTTTCCTCCTAGTATATATAAATGAGGCAATACTCTTGTAATACTTAGATTTTTGGAAATAAAATTTTCAAGTTCTCACATGGTATCAGAGCTAACAACGATCCTTGTGTTGTGATCTCTCTCTTCGGCCGGTCTCTCTTCTTCCAGACCGCGCGTTCTCCCTTGTTTTCGGTCTTCTAGTCGCGAGACCGCGCGATCTGTCTTTCCTCTTCCAGATCTCTTCTCATGGGTACCCCTTCTGAGAATGTCCTCACCTCCACTCATGTGGTTATTCCTACCTCTACCTCTAATACCTCTATCTCTACTTCTGGCAATCTTGGCACCTCCTCCAAGCTCACTGGCTCTAATTATCCTGATTGGAGTGTCTCCTTCACCTTCCTCTTACGCTCTCAACGCAAACGGCACCATCTCACCGATGATCCTCCTCTCAAAGAGTCTGCTACCTTTGATGATTGGGATGCTAGCGATGCTCTGGTCCGCACCTGACTTGCTAACAGTCTCTCTGATGAGTGTCTTCCTATCATTCGTCATGATGAGACCGTTAAAGCATCTTGAAACCATCTTGCTGCCCTTTACTCCAAAGGCGCCAAAACCTCCCGCATCTACACCTTGTATGCTGATCTCTTTGCCCGCCCAACCATGGATCCCACCACAGCATATTAAGAGGTTCAGGCCCTTGGGGCTGAACTCCTTCAGCATCGTCCCTTCTCTGCTGACCTTGCAGAGCAGCATAAACACTTCCAGGAGATCCTAGTTGTGTGTTACCTTCTCCGTCTTCCTGAGTCCTATGATATATGAAAGAAATCGTTGTCTACCTAAATCACCTAAAGGGGGGGGGGGGGGGGGGGGGGGGGGAATAGGTGATCTCTACTGCGATTGCGGAATAAAAATTAAGTACACCCACAACAAGAAAAATCACAGCACAGAGACACAAGATTTATAGAGGTTCCCCAAGGTGGGTACTCCTCTCTCCCGCTTCGCCTATCTAGCACTTCGGGCTAGCGTCGGCAACTTCGCCAAAACTCGGATTTATCAACAAATCCTACACTCGGAGACAACGACTCCTACAAACTCGGAGAACAACCTCTCCTACAAAAGCACTCGGAGATAAACTCCTACAACTCGGAGCAAACTACTCCTACAAAATAACTCGGAGAAAAATCTCCTACAAGAATCAAATAGAGTTTGAAATAAAATACTTATATTAAACCTCAACAGAGATTAACTTCAGATCTTGGAAAAACTGAGTCTTCTTCTTCCTTGAGAACGAAAGCTTGGATCTTCAAAGATTTGGAAGAAAGGAAACTCGGCAAACCTGATCTGAATAGACCCTTTGATTTTCTTGAAAAGATCTTCAAAAAAATATGGAGCAGCAAATAAATCAAAAGCCTTCTTATCTGAGAAATCTCAAACAACACTGAAGAACGAGTCTTGAGGGGGCAGAAGTTAGATCTCAGAAAAACTTGTTCAGCGAGCAAGAAGGAAGACGGCTGGGTTCTTCTCTTTCAATCGGGTTGAATAATAATATCTTACCCTAAAAATTAGAGATTATTTATAGGAAGAACTCCAACGGCTAGGGAGACAGACAGGGAATGATTGACACGTGTGCTGCACATGGCGGCCAACCCTAAGTTTCAAAAACGAAACATATTTTTGAAATCCATCTGTCCGTCATTCGTCGAGACTTCACGTGAACATTCGACGAATTGACTTAGCCATTAAAAAGATTGAACAACCCATGAAAAACACCTTCTGTTTTCATTCGTCGGGATTCGTCGGGCGTTCTCGAGAACATTCGACGAATTGACTTAGCCGCACAATTTCCTTCACAAAGCTGCCTTTTTGACTTCTGTCAGCATTCGTCGATATTCGTCGGGAGTTCACGAGAACATTCGACGAATAGACTTGGCCGCAGAACTTTCTTCTTTAAACTAGGAATTTGGCTTCTGTCAGGATTCATCGGGAGTCATCGGGACTTCACGTGACATCTCGACGAATTGACTTAGCAAAAATTCCTTTTCTTCTGAAAACCTGCTCCAATCCTCAAACTTGAAAGCCTTCAGTTATGAGAATATGAAGTGCACCCCAAAAGAGAGATTACACATGGACCAACACTTTGTTCTATACAATGAGGGATTACATTGTCTAGAACTGTGTTTGGTGATCCATTGCAACCTGACTTTGGTGTGCACTTAGCATTATGACCTATCACAACACATCTAAAGAGAATTCATCAAATTCATACTCAATTCAATTTAGTTCACTAGGGGACACCTTCAAATCCAGGTGATTGTGGATACAATACCCAACAATCTCCCCCTATTTGAAGATGTCATAACCCTATGCACTAAGTTGAATTGCACAGAAGGTATAATTGAATAAAAACAGCACAACCAGACAGTAATAATTAAAGAGAGAATCAATGTTTATCCAAACACAAAAATATATATATAAACAAAGAAAAACAGCATGATTCCAGAACAGCTCAGCTCATGCTTGATCCTTGCCTTTCTACTTTCCAAAAATTCTTTCCACTGCCTCAGCTCTCTTTTTCTGTTCAGATTCCATTCTCTCAAAGAATGCCTTTGGCTTAGGCCAATATCTATCAGGAGCAGTCTCTTTAGATCCACCTGTCTTGAAATGAATTCTCCTTTCAGTTGTCCTTTTCTTGAACTTATCCCATTCCTCCCAACTGTAATGTTTACTGACACTTTCATTTTGCTTACTGACTAGGTTGAAAGATGTAAGAATGATATCCTTTGAAGAGGGACTCCAGCTTTCTTGGAAATTTCTTGGAGGAGGCTTATCATAGAATTCTCTGATCTTCTTGTGAGGATTGGACCTTTTAGCAGAAGGTTTATCATCAAAGATCTTCCTTTTCAAGGACTTATCAGAAGATTCAGAAACCATGGAGCTTTCAAGCACTGGATCATCCTAGAATTCTTGGTAGGAGGAAGCTGGGATGTCTGCTTCAGCAAAATCAGAAGCCTCAACAGGAATTGGAGAAGAACTTGGAGCACTTGGACCTGGAGCACCTGGCATGTTGTCCACAACAGTGAATCCAAGCATGCCTGCAACCTCCTTGAACAGCCAACTTGTTGATTCATGAGTGTACCAATTTACATCTACAACATTTTGTAATATGTTCTCCTTAAGCTCTTGCATCTTGGAAAATACATTTCCATCCAGGTCATTCACTTTACTGGCACTTTCCTCTATCTTAGAAACCATACTCTCCTCCCCCTTTATGAAATCTTCATGTAGGAGGGTATAAAGTTTGTTTAGCTGCCTCTCAACTTGATTATCCAGAAAAGTAACCCCTTGATCATGAACAATGTTGAGAGTTGTTTGAGCAGCATTCAGATTTACAACATCTTCACCAACCTGATGCAAGTTCTTTAGAGCATGCCCAACTGCCTTATTGGTGTGGTCCAATGCTTTTCCTGCCTTTGTCATCCAGGCTTCTTGATCACTCTTGAATTTTCCCATTTCATGCTTCATCTCAGCCATTTCCTGCCTCAAAGCACTATCTACTTTATCAATTTTCTGATAAACTGACTTGATGGACTGATCAAAATGCTCTGTTTGAGCTTGCAGCAAAGTTGAAATTGACTTGAGCAAAGAATATTGAGAGCTCTCTCCAGTTTCAAAAACATCAGGAGAGACTCTATCAGCTACAAAACTTGTAGACTGTGCTTGCTCATCAAGCATTGTTGCTCTTGGAGATTGTCTCAAAATACTTTATGGAGGGGGCAAGAGCAGCACAGGAGGGACTGCATATTCACCCATAAATATGTCTTCCTGTTCTTTCTCCCCCTCAGCCAAGGACATCCACTTGGCAAACTCCAACTGAGCACCAAAACTGCCCTTGTCCAAAGTATCAGATTTCTCAGACTGTGCAGCTAATTTCCTTGATTCAGAGTGTTCAGATGCAGTATCTGGCAAGTTTTCATGATGATCCGAATGTGAGACAAACTCTACAGGGGATCTTCTTGAGTCTTCTAACATAGCAGCTTCATCTTCAGCAGCAGATTTCCCTTGACCTTCCAGGTCAGGAACAGTAACAGGAACAGCAGGACTAACTGGATCAACATACACTGGATCAGTATGAACTGGATCAATTTCACTGGGAGGAATTTCCTTTGAAGCAGCACCACTTGCAACAATGTCTCTTGGGGTTGGAGGCTCCCCCTCAACATGTTCACCTCTGCCCTGATCAGGAGCAGTACAAGGTCCACTACCCCTTGAGGGTTGACCTTCTTCATGAGTCCTATTCGCATTCTGCACAGGGTCCTCATCACCACTAACAACATTCTTGACTCCACCCTTTGGAATGACCCTTTCCCATTTGGAGAAAATAGAGGAGTTGATTTTCTTAGTGTGATGGATGGGGATACCTCTTCCAAGATTGAAAAAATCTGGATTACTACCATTCAGCAACAAACTAATAATTCTTCCAAAATTAGGGGCATGAAAGTTGTCTTTAATTTTCTCAAAAAGAACTTCACCAAAATTAAAAATCTTTCTACAAATAATAGCTGTGTGAATCTTAAAGGCTTCTTCAGATAGGTAGTCATGTGAACCTACCTTGCACAATAAGACTTTTCCCAAAATATCACACAGAAGCTTACCTCCGTCATTCATGAATTTTCTTCTTATCTTTGAACCTTCATCAAGAATGCCACAGAATCTTTTGGCCTGGAGAAAGTCTTCAACATACACTTCCTCTGTTTCGACTTCAGGCATCCTCAAGATCCTGTTGATGCCACTAGCTTTCAAAACTATTTTATAAGACCTGATGCAGCTCTTTATCTTCTTGCCTTGACCAGAGATTTTTGCATTTCTGTAGAACTCAAGAACGTCTTGTTCGAGAATTTTAGCCGGCTCTTCCAAGACATAACTGAGCCCGACGACATCAAGCATCAAAATAATGTTTCTGAACTCATCTGAAGCAGTTTGAAAGCTACCTCGCACCAGCTCTCCACCTGAATGCAGACCTCCAGCGGCTTTGGGGCCATCGAGCTTGACGAAATCGGGGAAGAGAAACAGTGTTTTCTCGAGGGAGACGGAGAGACGGGAAGGGTTTCACGGAAGAGTGCATGGAATCACGTGTTATCTTTGTTTATATATATATAATAAATTTAGGCGTGTACCTGATTTCACGGATGGCTCTTGGGATCTAATAAATTGAATTTGATAATAAGACTTTTCAAGGAGACGTGTCCGAGAAGATAAAAGAAATTGACCCGTGATATCTCGTGAAATTCCAATATTCTTGTCCTTATGATTCCTTGTTAAGCATTCCAAGTTCCATTTTGAAGAAATTGAACTTGGTCTCGTCCAGAGGCTTCGTAAAAATATCTGCAATTTGTTTGTCAGTATTAACATATAACAAATTAATATCCTTACTCTCAACATGTTCCCGGATGAAGTGGTAGCGAATCTCGATGTGCTTCGTTCTGCTTTGAGAGACTGGATTATTTGCTATGGCAATAGCACTTGAGGAGTCACAAAACATGGGGATTTCTGTGAGCTTTAAATTATAGTCCTTAAGCTGATTCTTTATCCACAAAAGTTGTGCACAGCAACTGCCGGCAGAGATATACTCCGATTCAGCAGTTGATATTGCAACACAATTTTGTTTCTTGCTACTCCATGACACAAGCCTTTTTCCCAAGAATTGGCAAGTTCCTGAAGTACTCTTTCTATCATCTTTGCTACCTGCAAAATCAGCATCTGAAAAACCAATTAGTTCAAAATCATTGCTTCTCGGGTACCATAAGTCGAGATTTGGTGTACCCTTAAGGTATCTCAAAATCCTCTTTGCAGCGGCATAATGAGATTCCTTACAGTTCACCTGATACCTGACACAAACACATGTTGAAAACATTATAACAGGCCTACTGGCAGTAAGGTAGAGCAAAGACCCAATTATGCTTCTGTACTTGGTTTCATCAAAAGGTTTCCCTTTCTCATCCTTGTCCAGAGACATACTTGAGCCCATTGGAGTCCTCATAGAGGTTGCACTCTCCATTCCAAATTTCTTAAGGAGGTCTTTGGTGAACTTAGTCTGAGAGATGAAGATTCCATCTTCAGATTGGTGCACCTGGAGTCCTAAGAAATATTTCAGCTCTCCCATGCTGCTCATTTCAAACTTACCTTGCATCAAGTTAGAAAACTTTTTTGCAAAGTTTGTCATCTGTAGAACCAAATATAATATCATCGACATAGATTTGCACAAGCAAAATCTCGTCTTTTACTTCCCTAAGAAACAATGTCTTATCTATTGTTCCTCTTGTGAATTTGTTCTCAAGAAGGAACCTAGACAATGTCTCATACCAGGCTCGGGGTGCCTGTTTGAGACCATACAACGCTTTATGTAAATAATATACATGATCAGGAAAGTTAGAATCTACAAAACCTGGAGGCTGAGCTACATATACTTCCTCTTTAAGGTCTCCATTCAGGAAGGCTGACTTCACATCCATCTGGAAAACCTTAAAGCCCTTATATGCAGCATATGCCAGAAATAATCTGATGGCTTCAAGTCTTGCTACTGGTGCAAAGGTCTGATCAAAATCAATCCCTTCTTCTTGCATGTATCCTTGTGCAACCAGTCTTGCTTTGTTCTTTGTAATGATGCCCTTTTCATCAAGCTTGTTCTGGTAGACCCATTTGGTTCCAATCACATTTTGTACTTTGGGTCTTGGTACTAACTCCCAAACTTTACATCTCTTGAATTGGTTGAGCTCTTCTTGCATAGCAAGGATCCAAGATGGATCGGTGTTTGCTTCTTCAAACTTCTTCGGCTCAATATGTGAAAGAAAACTTAAATGTAAAACTTCGTTAGTTGTACCTCTTCTCGTTAGAACTCTGCTTGAAGGATCTCCGATAATCTGATCAGCTGGATGATCTCTTGAATATCTGACTCCCAAGTTATTGGCATTTTCAGGAGCAACTTGAGGTTCAGCCACCTCTGGAATATCTTCTTCTTCATGAACTTCTTATTCATCTTCAGAGTGATCCGAGATCTCTTCTGCCAACTTTGGAGCATCATCTGTTGTTTTTACTCCATCTTGCATAGAGAGTTCCTTTAGCTTTTCACCTGCATCTTCAATGAACACACTAGACGAGTTGCTATGCAGCAGGCTCGTCTCATCAAATACAACATGGACTGTTTCCTCTACCACCAGAGTTTTCTTATTGAAAATCCTATATGTCTTACTATGGCTACTATATCCTACGAAAATACCTTCAAACCATTTTTCACTAAACTTGGTTGTAGGATGCTTCCCATTGTTAAGTACATAGCATTTACTGCCAAAAATTCTAAAATATGAAATCTTTGGTTTTCTGCCCTTTAGAATCTCATATGGGGTCTTACGATGGTTCTTATTGATGAGTGCTCTGTTTTGCACATGGCAACCTGTGTTGATAGCTTCTGCCCAGAAATATTCTGGAAGAGCAGAATCACTCAACATAGACCTGCCAGCTTCTATGAGGGTTCTATTCTTTCTCTCGGCTACTCCATTTTGCTGTGGAATATGAGGAGAGGAAAACTCATGGGAGATACCTCGACTTTCACAAAACTCTGTCATGGCCCCAGACTGAAATTCTGTTCCATGGTCACTTTTGATTTTGACCACTGAACAGTCAAGTTCATTCTGAATAAGCTTGACAAAATTAGTGAATATTCCGAAGGTTTCTGACTTAAGTTTTAGAAAGAACACTCATGCAAACCGGGAATAATCATCAATAATAACCAAGGTGTAAGCTTTCCCACCTAAGCTTCTAACTGACATTGGACCAAATAAGTCCATATGCAGCAGATGAAGACATCTTGTAGAATTATTGCCAATTATGCTCTTAAAGCTAGCCTTTGTTTGCTTACCCATTTGGCAAGCATAGCAGGGGCTTTCTTTAATGCATTTAACTTTGGGGACATCCCTTACCAGGTTGTGAGAAAATAACATAGATATAGTTTTGAAATTAATATGTGTTAGTCTCTTGTGCCATTGGTCACAAAGAGATGCACTATCTTTGGCAACAAAACACACTGGGGTAGAAGACTGTAAGCATATAAAATCTAAACAGTAAATACCACTACTCCTAGAGCCTGTTAAAATAGTTTCCGCAGACACGGAAATCTTTATCAGGCATCTATCTCTAAAGAACTCAACGGTATAGCCTTTGTCACACAGTTGGCTTATGCTAATCAGATTGTATTTCAATCCTTTCACATGAGCTACACGTGTGAAAACGACTGAGCCGTTGGTTATTGAACCATAACCAATAATATCACCTCGTTCAGATCCGCCAAACTTTACTTTAGGCCCGTTCTCAACTGGAACATAATCCTGAAGTAATCTTCTACTCCCGGTCATATGCCGAGAGCATCCGCTGTCCAAATACCAGATAGCAATTTCGTTGGCCTTTGGACATTCCTGCAAACACGATCAATACCCCTTAGGAGCCCAAACATTTTTGGGCCCTTGGTTCCTTGTTAGTGGAACACCACTTGGAACATTAACTTTGCAAGTGGTCGGTCTTGCACTGTTAACTCGTGGAGTTCTTGGCACAGTATGATTGAACGAACAATTTATGGCGAAATGACCAATTTTTCCACAGCACCAGCATTCAAATCTATTGTATCTCCTCTTTGTGTTCTGCTGAGCCTTTTGAACGGGTGGCTTTGCAGGAGGAGCAACCTTGGAGGTAGAAGCCTCGTTGGTGCAACATACACAATTCTTAGGCACAATAGGCTTGACCTGCGGTGCTTTCTTAGCATTTGATCCATGAACGAATGGTCCATGATGCTTCGATTGAACTTCCTCATAAGGAGCCTTGAGGGAGCTAGAACCAAGGTTTCTGGGTCTGGTCCACACTGAGTTCACCTTGGCAGGCTCAACATGGGTTGGTCTGCTGAAGTGACCATACATGCTCTCAAAATCATAGGTGTTCGTAGGAAAAATCACCTTCTTGAAAGTTGGAGCACACTGTGGACCCTTACCCTTTGCTTTAGCAGCTCTTCTTTTGGCTGACTTACTTAGGTTCTTTTCAGCAGCATGGCCCAAACCACTACTACCAGACCAGCAGTGAAAGTGTCTATGATAGGCAAAACTGTCTTGGCCTTAGAGAAGTTCATTGTGATCTTCTTTTTAGCCTCAAGCTATTTCGTCAAATCATTGATAATTTCACTCTTCTGAATGCCTGCTGAAGTGGCCTCGGAGAGAGCAATCTTCAAGGATAAGATTTCATCCCTGAGTAGGTTAGATTCTTCAATCTCCTTTCTCAGGTTTGATTCTTGATCCTTTATGGATTGAATCTCCTTTGATTGAGTTTTAACAAGCTTTCGACACTTATTAAAACCCTTCAACATTTCCTCATACTTAGCAGTCAACTCAGAATCCTCTTCCGAATAGTAGCTTTCATTAGCATCAGATGCCGTTTCTGAACATGAAAGAGGTGTAGAAGATAATACCTGACCGGTGAAAGGAACAATATCTTTGTCATCATCTGACATGGCCATTAGACTGTAGAAGCAGTCTTTTGTGAGACCTTTTCCTCTATATTGACCAAATTGGTCTTCTGTATCAGGTTAAGCCATCAATCCAAAGAATGCCTCTTCATCTGAGTTAGACTCATTTGTGTCACTATCACTCAGAGTCTTGGACTTCTTGGCAACAAAACTCTTCTCCTCTTTCTTCTTTCCTTTGAAGGACTTCTTTTCTTCTTTTCTTGAAGATTCCTTCTTCTTGTGTGGGCAATCAACTATCATGTGCCCTGGTTTTTTACAACAATAACAAACGGGTTCAGTATAATCTTATTTGTTCGGTTTAGAATCATACCTGTCATTTCTATCATGGTGTGATCTCCTGTGATCTCTTAAGGAAGATGAGCCTTTTCTCGTTTGTCTCCTCTTGTTAAGCAACTTTTTGAATTGCTTGGAGAGGAGGGAGAATTCTCCTTCAGATAGTTCTGATTCTTCAGAAGTGTTTTCAGCTTTATCCTCAGAAGACTCATCTCTCACAGGGGACAGGGCCCTGCTTCTCCGGGAGCTTTCAGCCTTTAGAGCAATGGGATTTTCCTTGCCAGAGCTCCTACTGCTTTCCTCTTCTGACTTCCTGATATTCAACTTCAGCTCATGGGAAAGCAGCTTCCCATATAGAATCTGTGGCTCCGTAGTATCCAACTTACCATATTCTCTGATAGCTATCACCTTGGGGTCCCATTCCTTAGACAGGGATCTAAGGAATTTATCGTTCAGCTCACCCATGGTGAATTCCCTTCCATAGTTTCTCAAACCATTTACGATCTTGAAGAATTTTTCATAAGTGTCAGAAATTGTGTCTTTGCCTTGTTGCTTGAAGGCTTCATATTCTTGGTTCAGCAAAGATTTCCTGTCATCTCGAACTTCTTCAGTACCTTCCATTAGAATCACAATAGAATCCCACATCTCTTTTGCAGACTTGCAGTGAATCAGATTTTGTAGCATTGAATCATCAACTGCACCTGCTATGATGTGCTTTGCTTTCTTGTCCAGAGTGACAAGTGCAATTTCATTCTTTGTCATATCCATTGGTTTCTTTGGCACCTTTTTGGTGGGATCAATGGTAGAAGCAACTGTAGGAATGACGGGACCTTCCTTAACTATCTGGGAGATTCGGGGATCATTTGCTTCCATGTAGAAGATAACTCTTTCTTTCCACATGGGGAAATTTTCCTTAGTGCAAACTGGGAGCTTGGAGGAAAACCTTTCCATGCCTCTGTCCATAGAGAGAGATCTTGACAACGAAGAGGGATCTTTAATCTAGGTGTTAACCTCTTAAAGATAACCTCGCTTTGATACCAATTGAAAGAAATCATTGTCTACCTAAATCACCTAGGGGGGGGGGGGGGGGAATAGGTGATCTCTACTGCAATTGCGGAATAAAAATTAAGTACACACACAACAAGAAAAATCACAGCACATAGACACAAGATTTATAGAGGTTCCCCAAGGTGGGTACTCCTTTCTCCCGCTTCGCCTATCTAGCACTTCGGGCTAGCGTCGGCAACTTCACCAAAACTCAGATTTATCAACAAATCCTACACTCGGAGACAACGGCTCCTACAAACTCGGAGAACAACCTCTCCTACAAAAGCACTCGGAGATAAACTCCTACAACTCGGAGCAAACTACTCCTACAAAATAACTCGGAGAAAAATCTCCTACAAGAATCAAATAGAGTTTGAAATAAAATACTTCTATTAAACCTCAACAGAGATTAACTTCAGATCTTGGAAAAACTGAGTCTTCTTCTTCCTTGAGAACGAAAACTTGGATCTTCAAAGATTTGGAAGAAAGGAAACTCGGCAAACCTGATCTGAATAGGCCCTTTGATTTTCTTGAAAAGATCTTCACAAAAATATGGAGCAGCAAATAAATCAAAAGCCTTCTTATCTGAGAAATCTCTAACAACACTGAAGAACGAGTCTTGAGGGCACAGAAGTTAGATCTCAGAAAAACTTGTTCAGCGAGCAAGAAGGAAGACGGCTGGGTTCTTCTCTTTCAATCGGGTTGAATAATAATATCTTACCCTAAACATAAGAGATTATTTATAGGAAGAACTCCAACGGCTAGGGCGACAGACAGGGAATGATCGACACGTGTGCTGCACATGGCGGCCAACCCTAATTTTCAAAAACGAAACATATTTTTGAAATCTGTCTGTCCGTCATTCGTCGAGACTTCACGTGAACATTCGACGAATTGACTTAGCCATTAAAAAGATTGAACAACCCATGAAAAGCACCTTCTGTTTTCATTCGTCAGGATTCGTCGGGCGTTCTCGAGAACATTCGACGAATTGACTTAGCCGCACAATTTCCTTCACAAAGCTGCCTTTTTGACTTCTGTCAGCATTCATCGATATTCGTCGGGAGTTCACGAGAACATTCGACGAATAGACTTGGCCGCAGAACTTTCTTCTTTAAACTAGGAATTTGGCTTATGTCAGGATTCGTCGGGAGTTATCGGGACTTCACGTGACATCTCGACGAATTGACTTAGCAAAAAATCCTTTTCTTCTGAAAACCTGCTCCACTCCTCAAACTTGAAAGCCTTCAGTTATGAGAATATGAAGTGCACCCCAAAAGAGAGATTACACATGGACCAACACTTTGTTCTATACAATGAGGGATTACATTGTCTAGAACTGTGTTTGGTGATTCATTGCAACCTGACTTTGGTGTGCACTTAGCATTATGACCTGTCACAACACATCTAAAGAGAATTCATCAAATACATACTCAATTCAATTTAGTTCACTAGGGGACACCTTCAAATCCAGGTGATTGTGGATACAATACCCAACAATATGATCCGACAACAAATTCTTGGGGAAGCTGACTCTCCAACCCTTGATGCCACCGCTGCTCGGGTTTCTGCTGTTACCTCCCTTCTCCAACGCCCTTGTTATCCTCTCCTCCTCCTCCTCCAGAGAGCTTTGATCACCGGGCTGAACGTGGTCACCCCGGTGGCCGTGGTGAATATCTTGGTGGCCGCGGACCTCCTCGGTACATCTGTTCTCATTGTCGTCGGATGGGTCACACCATTGATCTCTGCTATCTCAAGCATCCTCACCTTCGCCCTCTGACTGCGACCTCTCATCCTGGTACTACACAACTGTCTGCTTCTATTGCTACCTCCTCAGGTAGCGTGCATGTGGTTACTAAAGGTAAGTGGTTATTGATTCTGGAGCAACAAATCATATGACAGGGAACCCTCAACTTTTCTCACAGTTACTAGAAAACAAGAATTTACCTCCAGTTCTAACAGCAGACGGTTCTCCCTCACACGTGTGTGGGACTGGAATAGTTCAAGTCACTCTGACTATCTCTCTTAAGAACACTCTTCATGTGACTACATTTCCTTGCAACTTACTATCAGTCAAGACTCTCTCTCTCAACAGTTACAATGTTCTATTATATTTACTCCGACTAACTATTATTTTCAGGATCTTCACACGAAGGAGACAGTTGTTACTGGGACTGAGAGTGGAGGCCTCTACTTCCTTGACGTTCTTGCTGCTCACTCTGCTTCCACAGTCTCTGATTCTCTCCATCAATGGCACCTCCGTCTTGGTCACCCTCCACCTCAGCTGCTGTATCAACTTCTACCTCACCTCACCAACGATACCTCTCCTCTCAATTGTGAAGCTTGTCAACTAAGAAGGCACCATCGGGCTTCCTATCCTGCCAAACATGGTTGTAGCTCGACTCGTCCCTTTGATCTCCTTCACTCCGAGGTCTGGGGTCCTTCTCCTACCAAGACTGTGGGTGGGAGTAGTTTGTATTTGTTACTTTTATTGATGACTTCTCTCGATGTACTTGGGTGTATCTTTTAAAAGAACACTCAGAACTTTTTTACTGTTTTCTCAACTTTCTATAATGAAATTTCTACTCAATTTGGAGTGTCTATCAAAGCTATTCGCACGGATAATGCTAAAGAATATGTTTCTCATCAGTTTTCTGAGTTTTGCAAGAATCATGATCTTATCCATCAAACTAGTTGTCCTTATATTTCTCAACAAAATGGGATAGCGGAACGTAAGAATCGTCACCTCCCCAACATGGCTCGCACCTTACTCTTACAAATGAATATGCCCAAAACCTATTGGGGTCATGCCATCCTCATCTCCTGCTATCTCATTAACCGCATTCCATCCACCCTTCTTCAAGGCTCCACACCTTTTTCTCTACTATATCCTACCTCGAAACCTTTCTCGTTACCTCTCAAAGTCTTCGATTGTGCTGCGTTTGTCCACACTCCTTCACCAGGTCAGGACAAACTCTCCCCTCGGGCAGTTAAGTGTATCTTTGTTGGTTACTCTCCCACTTAGAAAGGTTACCGAAGCTATGATCCTCATCTTCGCAAACAATATATTTCCGCTGATGTCACCTTCTTTGAGACTATACCATACTTTTCTAACTCTTCCACCTCTCTGCCTCTTGCAACTCATCCAACACCACCACTCATTTACTCCCCACCGACACCACCTACTCTCCCAACTCCACCGCCTCTTCCTTTAACTCCACCATCTACAGAGTCTCCTACCACTTGTCCTCCTACTCCGGGGCCTCCTATCCCAACTCTTGGGCCAGCACTATCTTCTTCCGATGATGACTCTCCTGCTAATACAGTCACCACTGAAGACCTCCCTATTGCCCTTCGAAAGGGAGTTCGCTCATGTACGCAACATTCTATTCATGATGTTGTGACCTATGCTCAACTCACCCCCTCTGCTAGGGCGTTTGCTATTGCTATTTCAGATACTGTCACTCCAGCTAATTATCAGGATGCTCTTGCTATCCCATAGTGGAAGGCTACCATGGATGAAGAAATAACCACTCTTCAGGACCGTAGCACGTGGACACTTGTTCCTCCACCTCTTGGGATAGATGTTGTTGGATGTATATGGGTCTTTGTGATCAAATACCGTGCCGATGGCTCTATTGACCGATACAAGGCTCGCTTGGTTGCCAAAGGTTTTACACAGACATATGAAGTTGACTTCTTTGACACTTATCCCCTGTCGCTCGTCTTACAACCATCAGGGTCCTCTTCTCTGTGGTCGTCAACAAAGGGTGGCAACTCTCTCAATTAGACGTCAAGAATGCCTTTCTTTATGGTGATCCTCAAGAGGTTGTTTTCATGGAGCAACCTCCAGGGTATGTTGCTCCGAGGGAGACTCGTGTATGTAAGATAAAGAAGGCTATCTATGGTCTCAAGCAAAGTCCTCGCGACTGGTTTGAAAAGTTTAACGAAGTAATCAAGGTAATTAGATTTGTCCGCAGCTCTGCAGATCACTCTCTCTTCATTCGCAAGACCTCTCATGGAATGGTAGTTCTGGCCGTCTACGTTGATGACATCCTTCTCACTGGTGATGATATTGAAGGTATCCCCCTTACAAAGAAACATCTCCTTCAACACTTTGTAGCCAAAGACATGGGGACTCCAAAGTACTTTTTGGGCATTGAGATCTCAAGAAAGCATAGCTCTGTTGTCCTCTCACAACGTAAGTATGCTATTGACCTTCTGAAGGAAACAGGTCTTCTTGGTGCTAAACCTGCTAAGTATCAAATGGCAATATGAGACGACAAACTCTGGAATGACAACTCTCCGCCTCTACCTGATAGCACTAGATACCGTCGTCTTGTAGGCAAGCTCATCTACCTAACTGTAACAAGACCTGATATTTGTTATGTCGTTGGGAAGGTCAGCCAATTCATGCAAGGCCCATGTGAATGTCATCTTCAGGCTGCTATAAAGATATTGGAATACGTTAAGGGATCTCCAGGAAAGGGACTTCTGTTCCAAAGAAACAACCATCTCAAGATAGAAGCGTACTCAGATGTTAGCTACGCTAATGATAAAGGAGACAGGAAATCCACGTCTGGGTTCTGTACATTTGTGGGAGGAAATCTTGTGAGCTGGAAGAACAAGAAACAAGCAGTAGTATCCAGATCAAGTGCTGAGGCCGAGTACAGGAGCATGGCCCAACCTAAATGTGAATTGAAGTGGTTACGAACTCTCCTTCTAGACTTTGGAGAAGTTTACAACCATCCTTTGCCAATGTTTTGTGACAATAAAGCTGAAATCTATATATCTCAAAACCCAGTCTTTCATGAGAGAACCAAACACATTGAAGTGGGTTGTCATTTCATCAGGGAAGAAATCTTGAAGAAACAAATCTGCACTCCCTTCATAACTTCGGATAAAGAGCTGTCTGATATCTTCACCAAACCCATATCTTCATCCTTCTCTGATGTGTGTAACAAGCTAGGCATGATTGATATATATGCTCCAGCTTGCGGGGGAGTGTTGAAGCCATGCGATCTCAAAGAATTGAAGCCGCGCGGTCTCGAGCCAGCGGTCTGTGCGGTCTCCCAGAATCAGACCGCGACTTCTCCTCAGATGTGCGAGATCGCGCCGTATGAAGATCAGCGGTCTCCAGCTCCATCAAATAACAGTCTGATAACTGCGGTCTGTGCGGTCTCCCAGTATCAGACCGCCGCTTCTCCTCATATATACCAGATCGCTTCATGTGAAGAGAAGCGGTCTGGTACCCCCGGTATCTCCCTTACGGGGGAGTGTTCGCCAAAGCGATCTCATGATCAGTCGATTTCCTCTGTCACACGACCTTCCTCCTGTCGTGTGACCGCCCGTCTTCTCTCCAGACAGTGGAGGTCATTGCGGTCTCGTTCTCCCTGACCGCCTGACCGCCCAGCTTGCTTTGTGTATTGTATTTGTATTTAGTCCCACATTGTGTATTTGTATCTTACTCTTTCCCCCTAGTCTATATAAAGGAGGCAATACTCCTGTAATACTTAGATTTCTGGAAATAAAATTTTCAAGTTCTCACAACCACTCAACACCTCGCGCGCCAACATGCTCTACGCCATCCGGGATGATCCATAGCTGCGAAGACCCCGGGAAGGGAGATAGAGCAAAGTACTGCGAATTCCACAGGGGCACCGGGCACACCACCGACGAGTGCCTAAAGCTTAAGGATGAAATCGAGCGGCTCATCCACCAGGGAGAGCTTGGAAGGTTCGTGCAGGACCAGGAGCGGCACCGCCCGGACGAGCACAAAAAAGATCAGGCTCTCGAAGCACCAGGAGGGAGGCCAGTCGTGGGAACGGTCGAAACCATAATGGGGACGCCATTCGCCACCGTGAACTCAATTGCGCAAGGTGAATCAGGGCAAGGAGCACCGACCAAGCTGAAGATCAGCTTCGGGGATGAGGACTTGGAGTGGTTATTATTACCACACACAGACCCACTAGTGGTGACTGCAGAGATTAGAGACCCTAGCTTCCGCGTCAAGAGGATATTGGTCGACAACAGAAGCTCGGTAAATGTGCTATTCATGTCAGCCCTTCTAGGGATGCGCATCCCGAAGGAGGATCTCCGGCCAGCGGACGACCCAATCTATGGCTTCGACGGAGGACCAGTTGCGGTCGAGGGCACGATCACACTCCCTGTTACCCTTGGAGAGTTTCCGAGACAGGCGACCCACCGGGTGCAGTTTGTGGCAGTAGATATTGAGTCACCGTACAACGTAATCTTCAGGCGCCCCCTCCAAATTGCATTCGGGGCAATTCCATCAATTCCTCATCTCGCCATAAAATTCGCCACACCTACCGGAGTCGGAGTTGTCAGAGGAAACCAAGGGGTAGCCAGGGCATGCTACCTGCAGCATACCAGCCACCCGCTAGGAGCACCCTTGCAAACAGGAAAGGGGGGTTCGAACAGGTCGAAACGGCCATAAAGAGATCAACAACAAAGTAGAGGTCACCAGAGCGCCACACGATGACCACTTATCCTTTACCGCTTTCTCTAACTTTCTATTATTTGTCGTTTCCTATTATTATTTGCCACTAAAGTCGCGAGCTAGTGCTCGCGCAAGACCGGCACTATAAAGTCGCGATCTAGTTCTCACGCCATCCTCCACAATAAAGTCGCGGGCCCGCATTCGCGCACCATTGCTTACTGTTGAAGCCATGCGGTCTCAAAGGGTTGAAGCCGAGCGGTCTCGTGTCAGCGGTCTCCCAGCACCAGACCGCGCCTTCTCCTCAGAAGTACGAGATCGCGTTATATGAAGATGTGCGTCTCCAGCTCCAACGAGTAACGGTCTGATAATCGCGGTCTATGCGGTCTCCCAGCACCAGACCGCGCCTTCTCCTCAGAAGTGCGAGATCGCGTTGTGTGCAGATCTGCGGTCCCCAGCTCAATCAAATAACTGTTGGATAACCGCGGTCTGTGCGGTCTCCCGGAATCAGACCGTCGTCTCTCCTCAGGAATACCAGATCGCTTCATATGAAGAGAAGCGGTCTGGTACCCCCGGTCTCTGCTTCACGGGGGAGTTTTCGCCAGAGCGGTCTCACGATCTGTTGGCCTTCTCTGTCACACGACCTTCCTCCTGTCGTGTGACCGCCAATCTCCTCTCCAGACCATGGAGGTCGCTGCGTTCTCGTTCTACCTGACCGCCTGACCGCCCAGCTCTCTTTGTGTATTGTATTTGTATTTAGTTTTTCCTCTTTCCCTCCTAGTCTATATAAAGGAGGCAATACTCTTGTAATACTTAGATTTTTTGAAATAAAAATTCTGTTATTTTCAAATTCTCACATGGTATCAGAGCTCGCAACGATCCTTGTGTTGTGAACTCTCTCTCTCTCTCTCTTCGGTCGGTCTCTCTTCCTCCAGACCGTGCGATCTCCCTTGTTTTTCGGCCTTCTAGCCTCGAGACTGCGCGATCTGTTTTTCCTCCTGCCGATCTCTTCTCATGGGTACCCCTTCTGAGACTGTTCTCACCTCCACTCCTGTGGCTACTCCAGCCTCTACCTCTACTACCTCTATCTCTACTTCTGGCAATCTTGGCACCTCCTTCAAGCTCATTGGCTATAATTATCCTGATTGGAGCGTCTCCTTCACCTTCCTCTTACGCTCTCAACGCAAACGACACCATCTCACCGATGATCCTCCTCTCAAAGGGTCTGCTACCTTTGATGATTGGGATGCTAGCGATGCTCTGGTCCGCATCTGGCTTGCTAACAGTCTCTCTGATGAGTGTCTTCCTATCATTCGTCATGATGAGATCGTCAAAGCAGCTTGGAACTATCTTGCTGCCCTTTACTCCAAAGGTGCCAAAACCTCCCGCATCTACACCTTGTATGCTGATCTCTTTGCCCGCCCAACCATGGATCCCACCACAGCATATCAAGAGGTTCAGGCCCTTGGGGCTGAACTCCTTCAGAATCATCCCTTCTCTGCTGATCTTGCAGAGCAGCATAAACACTTCCAGGAGCTCCTAGTTGTGTGTTACCTTCTCTGTCTTCCTGAGTCCTATGATATGATCCGACAACAAATTCTTGGGGAAGCTGACTCTCCTACCCTTGATGCAACCGCTGCTCAGGTCTCTGTCGTTACCTCCCTTCTCCAATGACCCTTGTTATCCTCTCCTCCTCCAGAGAGCTTTGCTCACCGGGCTAAACGTGGTCACCCCGGTGGCCGTGGCAGTCCTATTGGTGGCCGCGGACCTCCTCGGTACATCTGTTCTTATTGTGGTCGGAAGGGTCACACTATTGACCGCTGCTATGTCAAGCATCCTCACCTTCCCCCCGCTGCTGCGACTTCTCCTCCTAGTACTACACAACCGTCTGCGTCTGTTGCTACCTCCTCAGATAGCATGCACATGGTTACTGAAGGTAAGTGGCTTATTGATTCTGGATCAACAAATCATATGACAGGGAACCCTCACCTTTTCTCACAGTTACTAGAACACAAGAATTTGCCCCCAGTCCTAACAGCAGATGGTTCTCCCTCACATGTGTGTGGGACGGGAATAGTTCAAGTCACTCCAACGATTTCTCTTAAGAACACTCTTTGTGTGCCTTCATTTCCTTGCAACTTACTATCAGTCAAGGCTCTATCTCAACAGTTGCAATGTTCTATTATATTTACTCCGACTAACTATTATTTTCAGGATCTGCACACAAAGGAGACGGTTACTACTGGGACTGAGAGTGGAGGCCTCTACTTCCTTGACGTTATAGCTGCTCATTCTGCTTCCACAGCCTCTAATTCTCTCCATCAATGGCACCTCTGTCTTGGTCACCCTCCACCTCGACTGCTGTATCAACTTCTACCTCACCTTGCCAACGATACCTCTCTTCTCAACTGTGAAGCTTGTCAACTTGGAAAACACCATCGGGCTTCCTATCTTGCCAAGCATGGTCGTAGCTCGACTCATCCCATTGATCTAGTTCACTCTGATATCTGGGGTCCTTCTCCTACCAAGACCGTGGGTGGGAGTAGTTTATATTTTGTTACTTTTATTGATGATTTTTCTCGATGTACTTGAGTGTATTTTTTAAAAGAACGCTCTGAACTGTTTACTGTTTTCTCAACCTTCTATAATGAAATTTCCACTCATTTTGGAGTGTCTATCAAAGCAATTCGCACTGATAATGCTAAAGAATATATCTCTCATCATTTTTCTGAGTTTTGCATGAATCATGGCATTATACATCAAACTAGTTGTCCTTATACTTCTCAACAAAATGGGATCGCGGAACGTAAGAATCGTCATCTCTTTGACATGACTCAGACCTTACTCTTCCAGATGAATATGCCCAAAAACTATTGGGGTCATGCCATCCTCGTTTCCTGCTATCTCATTAACCGCATTCCCTCTGCTCTTCTCCGAGGCTCCACACCTTTTTCTCTTCTATATCCTACCTTGGAACCTTTCCCGTTGCCTCTCAAAGTCTTCGGCTGTACTGCGTTTGTCCACACTCCTTCACCAGGTCGGGACAAACTCTCCCCTCGGGCAGTTAAGTGTGTCTTTGTTGGTTACTCTCCCACTCAAAAAGGTTACCGATGTTATGATCCTCTTCTTCGCAAACAATATGTTTCCGCTGATGTCACATTCTTTGAAAATATATCATACTTTTCTCATTCTTCCACCTCTATGCCTCCTACAACCCATCCACCACCTCCTCTCATTCACTCCCCACCAACAACACCTCCTCACCCAACTCTACCACATCCTCCTCTCACTCCACCATCTACAGAGTCTCCTACCGTTTGTCCTCCTACTCTGGGGCCTCCTCTCCCAACTCTTGGGCCAGCACTATCTTCTGATGATGATGACTCTCCTGCTAATACAGTCACTACTGCAGACCTCCCTATTGCCCTTCGAAAGGGAGTTCGCTCCTGTACGCAACATTCTATTCATGATGTTGTGAGCTATGCTCAACTCACCCCCTCTGCTAGGGCGTTTGCTATTGCTATTTCAGATACTGTCATTCCAGCTAATTATCAGGATGCTCTTGTTATCCCGCAGTGGAAGGTCGACATGGATGAAGAAATAATCACTCTTCAAGACCGTGGCACGTGGAACCTTGTTCCTCCACCTCTTGGGGTAGATGTTGTTGGATGTAGATGGGTCTTTGTGATCAAATATCGTGTCGATGGCACTATCGACCGATACATGGCTCGCTTGGTTGCCAAAGGTTTTACTCAGACATATGGCGTTGACTTCTTTGACACCTTCTCCCCTGTTGCTCGTCTTACAACCATCAGGGTCCTCTTCTCTGTGGCCGTCAACAAAGGGTGGCAACTCTCTCAATTGGACGTCAAGAATGCTTTTCTTTATGGTGATCTTCAAGAGGTAGTTTTCATGGAGCAACCTCCAGGGTATGTTGCTCCGGGGGAGACTCGTGTATTTAAGCTCAAGAAGGCTATCTATGGTCTAAAGCAAAGTCCTCGTGCCTGGTTTGAAAATTTTAACGAAGTAATCGAGGTAATTGGGTTTGCCCGCAGCTCTGCAGATCACTCTCTCTCTCTTCATTCGCAAGATCTCTCATGGAATGGTTGTTCTGGCTGTCTACTTTGATGACATCCTTCTCACTGGTAATGATATTGAAGGTATCGCCCTTACAAAGAAACATCTCCTTCAACACTTTGTAACCCAAGACATGGGGACCCCAAAGTATTTTTTGGGTATTGAGATCTCAAGAAAGCAGAGTTCTGTTGTCCTCTCACAACGTAAGTATGTTATTGACCTTCTGAAGGAAACTGGTCTTCTTGGTGCTAAACCTGCTAAGTATCCAATGGCAATAGGAGACGACAAACTCTGGAATGACAACTCTCCACCTCTACCTGATAGCACTAGATACCGTTGTCTTGTAGGCAAGCTCATCTACCTAACTGTAACAAGACCTGATATATGTTATGCGTTGGGAAGGTCAGCCAATTCATGCAAGCCCTAAGCGAATGTCATCTTCAGGCTGCTCTAAAGATATTGGAATGCGTTAAGGGATCTCTAGGAAAGGGACTTTTGTTTCAAAGAAACAACCATCTCAAGATAGAAGCCTACTCAGATGCTAGCTACGCTGATGATAAAGGAGACAGAAAATCCACGTCTGAGTTCTGTACAATCGTGGGAGGAAATCTTGTGAGCTGGAAGAGCAAGAAACAAGCAGTTGTATCCAGATCGAGTGTTGAGGCCGAGTACATGAGCATGGCCCAAACTACATGTCAATTGAAGTGGTTATGAACTCTCCTTCTAGATTTTGGAGAAGTTTATAACTGTTCCTTGCCAATGTTCTGTGACAATAAAGCTGCAATCTATATATCTCAAAATCCAGTATTTCATGAGAGAACCAAACACATTGAAGTGGACTGTCATTTTATCAGGGAAGAAATCTTGAAGAAACAAATCTGCACTCCATTCGTAACCTCGGATAAAGAGCTGGATGATATATTCACCAAACTCATATCTTCATCCTTCTCTGATGTGTGCAACAAGCTAGGCATGATTGATATATATGCTCCAGCTTGCGGGGGAGTGTTGAAGCCATGCAGTCTCAAAGGGTTGAAGCCGAGCGGTCTCGTGTCAGCGGTCTGTGCGGTCTCCCAGCACCAGACCGCGCCTTCTCCTCGGAAGTACGAGATCACGTTATATGAAGATGTGCGGTCTCCAGCTCCATCGAGTAACGGTCTGATAACCGCGGTCTGTGCGGTCTCCCAGCACCAGGCCGCGCCTTCTCCTCAGAAGTGCGAGATCGCGTTATGTGCAGATCTGCGGTCCCCAGCTCAATCAAATAACTGTTGGATAACCGCGGTCTGTGCAGTCTCCCGGAATCAGACTGTCGTCTCTCCTCAGGAATACCAGATCGCTTCATATGAAGAGAAGCGGTCTGGTACCCTCGGTCTCTCCTTTACGGGAGAGTCTTCGCCAGAGCGGTCTCGCGATCTGTTGGCCTTCTCTGTCACACAACCTTCCTCCTGTCGTGTGACCGCCAGTCTTCTCTCCAGACCGCGGAGGTCGCTGCGGACTCGTTCTCCCTGACCGCCTGACCGCCCAGCTCTCTTTGTGTATTGTATTTGTATTTAGTCCCACATTGTGTATTTGGTTTTTCATCTTTCCCTCCTAGTCTATATAAAGGAGGCAATACTCTTGTAATACTTAGATTTTTTGAAATAAAAATTCTGTTATTATCAAATTCTCACACTTACATATTCCTTATCCTGACAGTTTCAAACTCAAACCGCGCAGGGACATCAAAGGCAGGACATCACCTGCGTGGCCACTACCGCGAGGAGCAGCCCCGAGGAAGGATCGCAACGCGCACATCCTGGAGCAAGGACGGACTCCTGCCGTCGCAAACAGAAGCATGACATCCATGAAAACGCAACGACATCCTCCGGTTTGCCCGGGTCTCGCCTAGATATTCAACGACATCCCCCGATTTGCCTGGGTCACGCCCAGATATTCAACGGCATCCCCCGGTTTCCCCGGGTATTTTCCAGATATTCAATGGCATCCCCCGGTTTACCCGGGTCGCGCCCAGATATTCAGCGACATCCCCAGGATAACACCCTCAGTCTCTCCCTGGCGGGGAAACGTTGCCCCCAAGTCCAGGCGATCGAGCACAGAGCTATCCGGGTCTTGCCTTTCACGACCTCTTGTTGTCAGGGATCGAAGGTCAGCCCTTCTCTGCACAGCAAGTCGCAGCACCGTCAGGGCCTGCCCCCCTCACGGTCACCTCGGTTCGAAGATTCGCTCTTCACCCACACAAAATCAACGGCATCCCCTGGCTTGCCCGGGTCTCGCCCAGACATTCAGCGGCATCCCCCGACTTGCCCGGGTCTCGCCCAGATATTCAGCTGCATCCCCCGGTTTGCCCATATCTCGCCCAGATATTCAGCAACATCCATCGGCTTGCCCGGGTCTCGCGCAGACATTCAGCAACATCCCACGGTTTACTCGGGTCTCGCCCAGACATTCAACGTCATCCCCCAGCTTGCCCGGGTCTCGCCTAGACATTCAAGGACATCCCCCGACTTGCTCGGGTCTCGCCCAGACATTCAGCGACATCCTCCGACTTACCCAGGTCATGCCTAGACATCCAGCGGCACCCCCGGGTACGCCTGGCTCTCGTCCAAACATTGAGCAACGTCCCCCAGGACGCCCGAGCCTCGCCCGGGTCTCGTCTCTAAACAAAACACCCTCCAAAATGGCGCGCATAACCTCCGCCGACGGGTCCAAAGGGTTCACCATTCGCCCCAGGGACTAAACACGAGCCCTACTGAGCCTTGCCCACCAGCGGAGCGACATCATGCCACTCAAACGTGAACAAGGGGAAAAAAGCAGGGCGCCGACAATCACAATAGCGCAAAAAAAGGAGCAGAATCCATAAAAGACACATCAAACAGGGAGCATTATCTCAAGATAACAAGTCTCATACAAAACAAATCAAACCAATGAATGAAATATGTACAAAGATACCAGGCACAACAAGCCTACTCCTCGTCGAACTCCGCCAGCTCATCCGCGGAGAGGTCATCAACACCGAGGCTAGAGGTATCACATCCCCGCTCGCGAGAGACCATCCGGAGCATCTTGGATACCCCAAGACGGAAAGCCACATCCTGGATCTCAGCAAGCTCCGGCTCAACCTCCCTCGTCCAGACCTGCTCACGAATCTCCTCAGACAGGTGGTCGCGATCCACCTGAAAGGCTAAAGAACTCTTGTACTCGGCCACGCCAATCACCTTCAGCTCAGAGAGATGCTCCTCAGAATAAAGCCGCTCAACCTCGGACTCCAAACGGATCACATCCCCAAGCGCCTTCTCAGTCAAAGACTTCTGGGACTGGAGCTCCTCCCGGAGGCGCGTCAGCGCCATCTTGCCCTCCACCACCGTCAGGTCCAGCTCTCGAAGACGGGCTTGATCACACTCCCTCTTTTTCGCCAACGTCGTCAGGGAAGCACTAGACGCCTTCAACTTCTCGTGCAGGGAGTTGTACTGGTCCTTCAAGCTGACATAACAATCATTCCAGGAGAGCGCAATCCGGGCATGAACTCCAATCTGCAACCAAATAGGAGGTAAGCAAGGCCCGCAATAAAGCAAAGCACCCAAAGAAAAGAAGAGCTCGCTTACCGCATGGTTCATGGCTACAAGCGACGAGGAAACCCTCTTCCCCTTCGACTAGGGCGCTGCAGCCGCCCCCTCATCCGGTATCTGGGGGGCAAAGGAGCCAATCACCTCAACATCAGGGTCCAAGCACGGGACCCCATCAACTCATGAACCGCGAGGAGAATCGTTTGGTCCTTCCTCCTGCCTACCCACCGAAAGGTGCAGGGGGCAGACTCGCCAGCGTCAGAAAAAACTAGCTTCCTCTTCCAGTCATGCCTCAAAGGAATGACAGCATCACGTCTCAGATCGGAGGATAGCCCGCATAACAACAAACGCTTCTCGTCCACGAACAAGGAAATATTGTACAGCTGAAACACCAGGTCTTGAGGATGCGAAAATCCAAGGATAAGAGAAAAGTCGCGCTCCCGGCCTTTCACTCGCTCGCAGCCCTCCGAGAGGGAACCCCAGAGCTCAGGCCATCCCCAGCAGTTACTGATGAACCCATAGGCCGTGTTCCCGTGCCTTCTGTTAGCCCGATTCTCAAACCGCAACCAGGGCTTGTTGCTATGAACCTCGACACGGCCGCCACCATCCGTGCGTACCTCGCACCAGTCTTTGAACAGATCCAGGGAGAAAACTGAACCGCGCTCGCGGAAGAATTCTATCAGCCTCATCAAGTGCGTCATCGCCAGGGGAACAAATTGAGACACCGGAATGCCGCAATGCTTCAGGATGGTCGTAATCTTGTCGCACGGAGGAAAGCGGACGCCCGATCTCAACGATGACTCGCACAAGGTCGTCCATCCGATCGGAGGACTCTGCACTCGCTGGCAGTCATTGGGCGTCCTAATCTCAATCACGACGGGAATATTGTATCGAACCCTCCAGGAGGCAACTTGCTCCTCTGTGAGAGTTGATCGCATCCTCATAGGCTTGCCCTTCACCACGCGTCTTGGATCCTGCATAAAAAACAAAGGGAAACGATCAACCAAAACACCGGGAAAAAGCGCGCAAGCCCCGTGCACAAGCATACACTCCCGCAAGAACCACGCCAAGCCCACGCACAGCGCTCGCGCACGTGCACCCGCATAAGCGCATAGCGCGCGCACACCCGCTCGTGTACCTTGTTGGCCCTCGGCACGCAGCCTTGACATCTTTCAACGCTGCCCTACATTCCAAGGAGTAGAAAGCCCTCAAAATCCTCTTGCGTTGGCACTCGGCTCTGAAAGCTTTTGGGGGGTGTTGAAACCAAGACTTGAGAATAAGACTTAGTCTCTGTGGAGTTTAGTCCCTCAACAAGTTGGGGGGTGACCTCACACTTACTCCTCCCAAGGGAGAGCTCTAGGCTAAGAGGCTAAGGAACTAGGAACAAGACCAAGGGCTTAGCGAGGAGGTCTCACCACACACCCGGAAGATCTTAGAGCGCTTCCCCTCCCAAGCCAATACTAAGCTTGGGCACCCTTTGGGGGCTCTCTTCACCCACTAAAGAGACTTGGGGAGAGAGATAGTGAAAGTGCACAGTTAACCTCACTAGAATTCTTTAGAGGGAGGGTGAATAGAGAATTTAAAAATACTTTGTGCAAAGTTAACAAATATATATATATATATGTGTGTAATAATCACAGATTTAAGCTTCCCACACACACCAACAAGAATTAAGCAAATAAAGAAAGTAACAGCAAAAAGAAAATCACAGCACAACACAAAGAAATATAGTGGTTCCCCAAACTTTGGGTAGTCCACTCTTCTACCCCCTTGATAGGAATTCACTATCTTGTACTGAGTCTTTTGATAAGGAGACTCTTAGAACCAGCCTGAGTCTTTTGATAAGGAGACTCTTAGAACCATCCTGAGTGTTTTGATAAGGAGACTATTAGAACCAGTACAATTGAATTTTTTGAAGAGAGATTCTAAAAACTCTTTTACACAGTTTGAAAATGAAGTGAAGATAAGAAGAAGAAGTAGAAGAAAAATAATTGAAACAAAAAAGAATCTTCTTCCTAGCAAGAAGATTAGAAGCACAAGTATAGTGAATGAAATCTCTCTTCTATTGTGAGAAGGAGATTGTAAGCCTTTCTCTTTTTCAATGAGAGCTTTCAGAAATTGCAGCAATATGGCTTTAGAAGGAGGAGAAGAAGAAGGCTTTTTCTTTGCTGCAGCACTCTTTCACTTTTCTCAGCTTTCTCACTTTTCACTTGGGAGCTTTTCCTCCTTTTCAAATGGATGGAGTGGATCACTTCATTTTCTTCTCTGCCGATTTCCCTCTTATTTATAGCTCCGTTTATTCAAAGAATACTATAGGAGAATAATCAATTAGCATTCAGAGAAATAGTAAGAGAGAAAAGATTCCATAATCAATATTTCTGTAGAAGGAAAGAGATCATTCTGATTTCAAATAGTATCCATAATAAACTTAATCAATTTAGCCAAGAATCAATTAGAAGGAAAGACTGATTTAGAACGGCTATAAAAGAATAATATAATTCCATAAGAATCAGATCTACAGAAATAAGGAAAGAGATCTGGCGTGTTTTGAATTTGACATAGAAATCGACGTACGTCGAGTACTATTCGACGAAAGTGTCGATTTCAGACTGGCTGGACGTCGAGAGGAGAATATGGAAGGTGCGTCGACTAAGGTACGTCGACTTCACTAGATGCGTCGACTTGATGTCAGAGTTACGTTGACATAGGTTACGTCGAATTCTATTTAGAGCTACTTCGACTCATTCTGAGAGGAACGTCGACTACACTTCGACGTTGCGTCGAATGCTATTCGACGCATATTTACTTAGACTAATTTTTCATTCTTAGAATTTATATTCTACTCATTTTTAGGGGTTAAGATAAATCATTTCCCCAACAATCTCCCCCTATTTGTCTTAACCCTATTCAGGGAGAAATTGTACCAGCTTTTAATCAACACAGCAAGGCATTTATATAGAAAAGAAATATGTTAAGTAATCAGAAGAAAATAGAATCATATACACAGACTTCATAAACAGTATTTAAGCATGGAGAAAAGAATATATCAACATTGTTCAACACATCACTCAGGAGGGGTAGGAGGAGTTTTTCTTTTCCTAGTGAATACTAAAGTTGTTAGAGAAGTGGGTTGCTCCTTCTCAGTAACAGGTGATTCAATCAGCTCCCCCTGAGTCACAGCAGTTTGCTCCCCCTGAGATGGAACTTCCTTTTCTTTTACTTCTGCCTCTTCATTTTCTTTCTCAGCTCCAGCTTCAGTTATGTCAGCATTTGGCTCCCCCTGAGCTTCAGCTTCTTTTTCAACATTAGTTTCCTTTTCAACTTCTCTCTCTGCTATGCTAGCCTCCCCTTGAAAGAGAACTACTTGTTGTGTAGCTTCTCTTGCTATAGAGAGTACATCTATTATCTGGTCCTCAGTATGTAGCTCTGGTACTAATTCATCCACAATTGTCTTAAGCAGTGCAAGACTATCAGATTTTGAAGTAGGAAGAGACTTGTGTGAGAGAGATTTGTGACTTGAGAGCTTCTCTTCATCTAATTTCTCCCCCTTCTCGACCTTCTTAGCCAAGGAGGTTAAGAAAGAATTGGTCACTTTAGAGGAAGAGACAGAGGACTTCAAGCTTTGCATAGAGGCATTGACCCCATTTATTTGGGTTTGCATGTTCATGATGGAGGAGTGAAGTTGGGAGCAGTGTCCATCCAGCATTTCTTGAAATTTTTGGAATGCTGACTGGATACACTGGGTGATGAGAATTTCAGTGGATGGAGATGGTTCATGTTGTGTTGGAGGAGGAGATAATGGAGGAGGAAGAGGAATAGAGGTGGGTTGAGCAAGTGATTAAATTGGTAGTTGTGAAGGTGTAGGTAAGATAGGAGGTGTGAGGGTAGTAGAAGCTATAGGTGTGGATGATGTTGGTAGAGAAGAGGTGTATGTATGAGGAGGAGGAGGTGAAGATGGATGACTAGGAGAGTTAGGAGGAGAGGGAGTCCTGTCAGGAATGACACCAGGCTTGGGGATTTGCCTGGTCCATTTTGAGAAGAGGGCTATGGACATCCTTTTTCCAGGGGGAATGAGGATTCCTTTTGACCTACATAGGTCAGGGAAGGAGTGGAGGAGTACCTGACTCATGATCCTCATATAGGCATTTTCTTTGTGAGAATATTTGTAGCCTATCATTTTTAGTAAGCAGCTGGCCCAGTCAACCTTCTTTTTCAGCACAAGGGCCCCCATGATGTTCAGTTGCTGCATGGGCACTGCATCATGGGCAGAGATCTTGCATAGTAGAATTTTTCCTACTATGTCTGCCAATAGCCTATATTCATCAGAGAAATCTATTTTCTTCAGGTGGATTGGTCTATCTTTGGAGAACTTCATGATGTGTAATAGATTTTTGATTTCCTCAGGGGTGAGTTCCACAGGTTCATCACCTGATAAGGGAATGATGATGGCGATTTATTTAGTTACTCTTAGAAAATAATTTACTTTCCCTTTCTGATTTGAACAAGGATAGTGTACCTGATGGAAGATCAAAAGTGTCCCTAAGGTGTTCTGCAGAGATTGAGACAGGTGTCTCATGGAGTGTTCCTGTAATCTCTCCTTGTTCAGATATTTGAATATGATTCATTAACTCAGTGAGTTCTGTCTCTAGGAGTCTGCATCTTGAGGAAATGAGTTTGTCTAGACCAGATTCAGTGAAGAGAGCTATGATGCTCTTATAGTTTTCGGCGACCGCTTGGAAGGATTCAAGATCAATATCGAAACCAGAGTTGATCTTGGGAGCCATTTAGGTCAGTGAAATAGAGGAAGAGATGGCTGAACTGAGAAATGAGAAGGATGAAAGATGCAAGGAGCGTGCTGAATTTTAACTGAAGAGTCTATTTAAATCAGGTGAAACGTCGACACGAGACATAACTCGAGGTTTATTCGGTACAACTGTAGATGTGACTGAAAATATTTTAGTATTGTCGCTCTTTTTTCATGAAGTCGACGTTGCGTCGAGTGGAAGTCGATGCATGCGTCGGTATAGTCTGATAGGGTTTCCTATAGACGTATGCGTCGATTAAGAGATCGACGTGACTTTTACTTTGTCTGAAAATTCCAGGTTTTTCTTGAGAGATTATTTCTTCCTAATCCTAAGGTTTTCTAAGTCACCCTTGGACTAATTTTATAAACAATTGGATTGATTGTGCCAACATTATTTGGCAGTGTGGCTAATTTTATTACAGATATAACACCTCATTGTCTTTAGATTATGGGAATTTAAGTTTAGAGAGGGATAAAGATGTTGATTAGGATAGAGTTGTTGATTAGGATAAAAGTTTTGATTAGGATAGAAGTTTTGATTATGATAAGAGTTTTGATTAGGATAGAAGTTTTGATCAGGATGAAAGGGTCCTGAATGGGGGTTAAGATAGAAAGTATTTGAAGAGTAGCTATGTCCTGTATTTAAGTTGCTCTGAGGTTTTATGCGTCGATATCTATTCGACGTATGATGAGAGTTGCATCGATTTATATTCGGCGCGTTCTCTAGATTGCGTTGATCTCGAATCGATGCATGAGAGTAGTTGCGTCGATTGTAAGTCGACACAATCTTATTCATGCGTCGATTTGAGGTTGGAGCATATAATAGATAGCGTCGAGTAGAGTTCGGCGTAGTATCATTCATGCGTCGATATGAAGTTGACGCAATTGTGTCTTCACAGATTTTATTTTTCCCTTTTTCTGGTGGGAGATTTATTTCTTTATGAATTGTTTCTTTTGGCCTAGTTGCCTTCTCAGAATGAGTTTGTGAGTCTTCTTCTGAATGGTATGATGATGATTCATCAAAGTGGTTTATCTCTTTGAAGGTGAGGTCTTCTTTATTTTGTGATTCTCCTTCTAAGTTTGTTGATTTGATGAGTTTAGTAAATTTAACAGGGCTCATCCAAGCAGGTTTAGTAGATGGTATTGAACTAGTTGAAGGATCAGCCCCTAGCCCCAAATTCTTATATCTTATTGTTTGTTTATCAGTGATTTCTTTAAGTGTTTTGCTTCTGATTTTTATAGATTCTTCAAAAGCTTTTGCTTGGGATACTTTATTCTTAAGGAGTTGATTTTCCATTTTAGCACTTTCTGTTTCCTTTTCTATTTTGTAGATTTAACACCTTAGTTCATAATTTTTTGAACATGAATCCTCTATCTTTCTCATTTTAATTTGTTCTTTTAGATCCTTAATTTCTTGTTCGGCTTTTAGTTGATCTAAGCAGAATCCCTTAAAATCATTTTTGAAATCTTCACAGAGAAAATCTATTTCATCAAAAATGCTTACCTCTCCCTTATCCTCAGATTCCTCTATGAGAATAAGGCTATTTGCTTTTGTTGTTGAAGAGATGCTTCCTTCTGATCCTGTTTCACTCCATGATTCAGCAACATATTCCTCTTCTGTGCTTCCAAGAGCCATTAAGCATAGGTCTTCTTGCTTAGACTCTTCATTGTCACTTTTAGATGAAGTGCTGTCTTCAGAATCTGTCTCACTCCAAACTTCTGCAATGAAGCCACTTTCTTTTTTCTTCCCCTTTTTCTTGAGATCTTTCTTTTTCAGATCTTTCATTTTCTCAGTATTTTCTGGACATTCTGGAGCAATATGTCTAGTTTTCCTGCAGGAATAACAAACAATATCTTTAGTAGGAGTCTTATCATACCTTGGTTTTGACTCTCTTCTTCTAGACCCATCTGGTCTGACCCATTTCTTGAATCTTCTGGCCAGGAGGCTGAATAGTTCTTCTTCAGTAACAGAGGTTTCTTCTTCTGTTGCTTTTAATGCAATGTTTCTATCTTTTGAAGAGGTTGGAGTGTTTTCCCTTCTTTCCTTCTCTTCTCTGGTTTTCAGTAGTTGCTCATAGGATTTAAGTTTTCCTAAGAGAGCATCTGTTGAGATTTCCTTTTGTCCTCTTGTATCTCTTATTGCCCATATTCTTGAGTCCCATGAACTTGGGAGACTCATTAATAATTTGTCATTGATCTCTGTGAGAGAGATCTCTCTATCCAAGCTCCTTAATTGATTGATGATCAGACTGAATCTGTCATACATCTCAGATATGCTTTCTTCATGCTTCTTTTGAAAGTTCTCATATTGGGAGATCAATAGAGCCTTTCTATCTTTCCTTTCATCAGCACTTCCTTCTACTATCTTTGTAAGAGCCTCCCAGATTTCTTTGGCTGATTCACAGTCAACAACCTTTTGAAAGATTTCATCTGAGAGGGTTGAGATAAGAATGTTCACAGCTTTTGCATCACTTGTTCCTGCCTTCTTTTCTTCAACTGTCCACTCAGCCCTTGGGACAAGTGTTTGAGTCACTTTACCACTTGAGTCCTTTCTATAGGGCTTGGGAGGATCTGTCAAAATAATATTAAACAAATCTTCATCAATAGAATTCATATAGATCCTAATTCTTGTTTTCCAAAGTGCAAACTTTTCAAGGTTGCAAATTGGTGGTCTGGTGGAAGCATAATCTTTGATTTGTGCCATAAATTTTTTATTTAGAAATATATATATATATATGAGGTAGGATCTTTTTGATCAAGGAGTTGTCCCTTTTTGATTAACCTCCCTCTGATACCAATTGAAAGTGCACAGTTAACCTCACTAGAATTCTCTAGAGGGACGGTGAATAGAGAATTTAAAAATACTTTGTGCAAAGTTAACAAATATATATATATATATATATGTAATAATCACAGATTTAAGCTTCCCACACACACCAACAAGAATTAAGCAAATAAAGAAAGTAACAACAAAAAGAAAATCACAGCACAACACAAAGAAATATAGTCGTTCCCCAAACTTTGGGTAGTCCACTCTTCTACTCCCTTGGTAGGAATTCACTATCTTGTACTGAGTCTTTTGATAAGGAGACTCTTAGAACCTGTTGGAACAACCCTATTACTGATTTGGGCTAGGATCACTATATGTTGATTAGGATCTGTATTGACCCCAATGTATAGCCTTAGGGTCAAGTTTTAGGCTGATTAGATTAGCAGAACTTAGGAAAATTCAAGCTCAACACATGGCAAGTGGTGTTCGACGAATGACCAGATTCGTTCGACAAATTGCTTCCAGCAGACTGAAGAAACTCACAGTTTCAGCGGTCGACAAATTCTAAGCCAGCGCTCGACAAATGACTAGCAGCAGTCGACAAATTCTAAGCCAGCGCTCGACAAATGACTAGCAGCGGTCGACGAATTCTAGCCAGCGCTCGACAAATTGCTTTCTGATGTTCAGACTTATATTCTCAGTGGATGTCAGTTCTCTGAACACAAATCAGATGAATAACGGATATATTTATTTCTCCTTGGACGTATTCAGGCAGCCAAGTAAGGATATCTTTCTTATTTATTATATCATTATATTCCCTCTATTCCAAGAAGAAGAATAGCCGTTGACATTTAATGCTAAGGCATCTTTCTCGGCAAAAGGAATTGAAAGGACCTGTCAAAGTCGTCTTTGGGTGGCTACCTAGTTCCAAGAAGGATTTAAGTCAGAAAAATATATTCCTTAAATAGACAAAGGATTTGAATTTGAAATACGTCAAGCTATCAAAAAGAAATAGAGATCAAGTATTCTGTCTCAGAGAAAAATAGAACAGAAGCAGTTTAAGAAGAAGAAGAAGAAAAAAAATATATTTTTTCTCCAGCATTCTTCCTTAGCAAAGAAGCATCCTCTTCATTCTGAGAACAAGATTCAATCTCTCAGATCTGCTGTAAAACAAAGTCTTTCAAGAGCAACAACAATCTAAAGATTAACTTCTTCCAGATAATCAGCTACAAAGACTTCTGTTTGTGAAAGCTCTGTCCTCAAAGCTATCATCAACTCTCAACAGATAGGGGGAGCTTTCAGCTTCACACCTTTTGTCTTCTCTCAGATCATTGACAGAGAAGAACACTCTATACCTTTTATCTCATCCTGTACAGGGTTAATACTCCCTTAAAAAGTTTACCCAGTGGTGGCAAGACACCTTATCAAAAAATCTCTGTGTGGTTTTTAAGCACCTTATCAAAAGCTTATTGGTGTGTGGACACCTTATCAAAAACCCCTTGGTGCCTGGGCACCTTATCAACCCTCCTAGTGGATTCCTACCAAGGGTGGTAGAAGAGTAGACGTACCCAGATTTATTGGGGAACTACTATAGCTCCTTGTGTCTTCTGTGCTTGTTTATTTTCTGTGTGCTTGTGATGTGTGTTTGTTATTACTCCTGTCTCTATCTTTCACTCTCACTGATTACATATATATTTACTCAGTATTTTAAATTCCGCTATAAAACTAAACAAAAAGTTTTAATACTCTATTCACCCCCCCTCCCTCTAGAGTAACTTAAGATCTGACCTCCACTTTCAATTGGTATCAGAGGAGGTTGATTCTTTACAGGCTAACACCTGAATTACAAAGATCAACCAGATCTTAATTTTTCTAAGAGTTTCCTTCTCTAGAATTTTATCTTATTTAAAACTCATGGCACAAAACAAGGAGTATTCCAGCATAAGACCTCCTATGTGCAATCTCAATAAGTTTGCACTATGGAAAGCAAGGATTAGGCTTTATATGAACTCCATTGATGAGGAGATTTTTAATGTTATTCTTACAGGGCCTCCAGCACCCACAACATCAGCTAGTACTGCAACAACAACAGATAACACTGCTGTTCCACCTCCTAAGTGGACTGAAGCTCAGAAGAAACAGAGAAAAGCAGATGTAAAGGCCATGAACATTTTGACCCTAACTATGTCAGATGACATATTCCAGAAGGTTGTTGAGTGCACCTCAGCAAAAGAAATTTGGGAATCTCTCAACAACATGGTGGCAGGCTCAGCAGATGAAAGAAAAGATAGAAGATCTCACCTGATCTCTCAATATGAGAACTTCAAGAAGGGAGAATCAGAAAATGTTGATGATATGTACAATAGGCTCAGCCTCATAATAAATGAGCTGAAGTCTCTGGACAAAGTGATCTCACTCACAGAGATTAATGACAAAATTCTTATGTGCTTCCCCAGCACATGGGACTCCAGAATCTGGCCAATCAAAGAAGCCAGAAGTCTCAATGAGATCACCACTGAAGCTCTGCTGGGCAAGCTCAAGTCTTATAAGCAGCTCATCAAAACTAAGGAAGCTGAAGAATCTACTTCGTCCCCAGCACCCAAGAAGGAAAGAAGCATAGCCTTCAAGGCTGCAAAGGATAAAGGAAAAGCTCCTGACAAAGAGGAGTTTATGAGTCTGTTAACCAAAAGATTCTACAAGATGGCTAAGAAAGACATCAGAAAACAGCTATCCAGAAGTCATGACAAGCCAAGGTATGACAAAAATCACTCTAATGAAATTATGTATTTTGGCTGCAGGAAACCAGGACACATTGCTCCTGAATGTCCAGAGATTCAACACAAGAAGGACAAAAAGGAAAGAAGAAAAGAAAAGGAAGAAAAGAAGGGCTCCAGCAAATCTTCCTCCCACTCTCACAAAAAGAAGGGAAGAGGATTTGTAGCAACATCCTGGAGTGAAACAGAATCTGAATCAGAATCTTCATCTTGCTCTTCTGATGAAGAAGAAACAAAAGAAAACAGCCAATGCTTAATGGCTATTTATGACTCCGACAATGAGTCACAATCAGCATCATCATCCAGCTCCAGTGATGATGAAGAAGAAAAAAGTTTTTGCATGATGGCAATCAATGCCTCAACCAACAATTCTGATGAACAGAAATCAGAATTAGAAACAGAAGATGATATTGATCAGGTATTATCTGACTTTGATTTCACTTCTATTGAATTCAAAGATGATTTCAAAATTCTTTGCCAAGACTTAATAAAATCTGAGAAAGAAATAATCTCTCTCAGAACTAAGTTAGTTGAAATGAACAATATAAGTGAAGAGAATGCAAATCATAAGAAAGATTTGGCTGGCTCCAGAGAACACATCACTACTCTTGAGAATAAGTTATCTGAAGCCAAAGAGTTTGAAGAATCCCTCAATGGGAGAAGTATCAAACTGATGGACATTACAAGCACTGTCAATACTAGATTTAATAATAGCAAACTGGGCTTGGGTGCTTCATCAAGTGAGTCATCTCTGATTAAGAGAAACATCCTCTCCACACCCATAAAATTCATTTCTGCTAAAAGCAAAGAGGTTGCAGAAAGAAATAAAGACATTTCAAGCAAGTTTGTTAAGGATAAAAGAATTCAGAAAAATTCATCGAACGAAGCTCGACAAAAGGATTCAAATCTGTCGAACGAGGCTCGACGAAAACTGAGAACAAATTTTCACTATAGTTATAAAATGAACAATAATCGACGAATTTATTCAAATTTCTCGAACAAGCACTATACAGAAAACTCTAAGAATTCTAATCCTAAATATACTAAAAATCCTTTTACTGAGTGGACTATACCTCCAAGGAGATATCATCCACAAGGCTACAAGGATCAGCCTGAAATGACATTTATCTCTGAATTTTGTGGTAACATAAAAGGACCCAAGGTAGTCTGGGTCAAAAACAACTAGTTTACGTTTTTGTCTTTGCAGGTACACAGCTATCCAAGATTAAATCAAAAATGGTACTTGGACAGTGGATGCTCAAAGCATATGACAGGGAATAAGGCCAACCTGAACAACTACAAGGCAAAACTTGGACCCAAGGTGATCTTTGGAGACTCCAATTGTGGACAAACCAAAGGCTATGGTCAAATTAAAGTTGGAACAGTGACATTCAAGGAAGTAACCTATGTCAAGGGTCTAAAGCACAACCTCATCAGCATAAGTCAGTTATGTGATGAAGGTTATCAGGTAACATTTAATAAATCAGAATGCATCATTAAATCATCTGATAATGTTATTGTTCTATCAGGAATTAGACAAGGAAATATATATTTAGTAAATTTCAACTCATCTAAATCAGAAATTTGTTTATTTAATGAGTTAAGCAAATCTAGTGAATTATGACATAAAAGATTAGGACATGTAAACCTTAGGACCATTGCTAAATTAGCTAAGGATAATCTTGTTAGAGGCTTACCATCAGGATCATATAAGAAAGAAGGTCTTTGTAGGGCATGTCAATTAGGTAAGCAAACCAAAAACAGCTTTAAATTATTATCTAAAAGTGATGCACCTAGAATCTTATACTTGCTACATATGGACCTTTTTGGACCTATTGCAATAAAGAGCTTAGGGGGGAAGTCTTACACTCTAGTTATTGTGGATGACTTCTCTAGATTCACTTGGGTGTTCTTTTTGAGAGAAAAGTCAGATAACTTTAAAGTTCTTACAGACTTTCTTAAGAGCAAACAGATTGAGTACTCTACTGTAGTTGCATTGATCAGAAGTGATCATGGCACTGAGTTTGAGTCTCTTCTCATGTAAGAATTCTGTGAGATGGAAGGTATCAGGCATTGCTTCTCAGCTCCTAGAACTCCTCAACAAAATGGGGTAGTTGAAAGGAAGAATAGAACTCTAATTGAATCAGCAAGAACATTGCTTGAGATGCTAACTTGCCCCTATCCTTTTGGGATGAGGCTGTCAGCACAGCAAATTATGTTCTGAATAGAAGTTTGATACACAAACTTAAGGGTAAAACTCCCTATGAATTGCTTAAAGGGAAGAAACCCAAAGTGGGTTATTTTAGAACTTTTGGATGTAGATGTTTTGTTCATAACAATGATAAGAAATATCTTAGAAAATTTGAACCAAAATCTGAAGAAGGAATCTTCTTAGGATATTCAATAGTTAGCAAAGCATATAGGGTATTTAATAAATCCTCTCTTAAAATAGAAGAGTCTATGCATGTTTCCTTTGATGAAACTAACATGTTTTACAAGGAGAAGAACTCTTCTACCAAGAACACTTTGCAGGTACCAGCTCTATGTGAAGAGCTTAAAGGGTTAAATCTACAGACAGGAGATTCACTGCATCCATCACCTCAAACTCTTGAAGATAGTGAAGAAGAAGATCATCCAGATCTTGTTGATTATCTGAATCAAGAAACATCAGAACATCCTCCACAGGATGTAATAGCTGAACAAATTCCCAATGTGGATACTACTGCTGAACCAACTCCAACTGCTGACCACATCACATTTAGAGATCATCCAATTTCACAAGTGATTGGTGATATCAGAGCAGGTGTTCAAACAAGGCATCAACAACACCAAAATCAGATGCATACTTGCTTTCTATCACAAGTTGAACCTCAAACCATAAAAGATGCAGAACAAGATCCAAATTGGATCCTTGCAATGCAAGAGGAACTCAACCAATTTGAAAGAAACAAGGTTTGGGATTTGGTTCCAAGACCAAAAGGCCATCCAGTTATTGGCACCAAGTGGGTCTTCAGGAACAAGCTTGATGATCAAGGAAATATTGTAAGAAATAAAGCAAGATTGGTAGCTCAAGGATATTCACGGGAAGAAGGCATAGATTATGATCAGACATTTGCCCCTGTTGCAAGGCTTGAAGCTATAAGGATTTTCTTGGCCTTTGCTGCATCAAGAAGTTCAAGGTATATCAAATGGATGTGAAAAGTGCTTTTCTCAATGGAGACATCAAAGAAGAAATCTATGTGGAACAACCACCATGTTTCATCTCTCCAACTCATTCCTCCTATGTATTTAAACTTAATAAAGCTCTCTATGGTCTCAAACAAGCTCCCAGAGCATGGTATGAGACTTTAGCTAACTTTCTCTTGGAAACCAATTTCTGTAGAGGCATGGTAGACAAAACATTATTTTACAAAGCACATAAAAGTCAAACTCTACTAGTTCAAATATATGTAGATGACATTATCTTTGGATCTACTGATTCAAATTTGTGCAAAAGATTTTCCAATCTAATGCAATCAAGATTTGAAATGAGTAGTATGGGTGAATTATCATACTTCCTTGGTCTTCAAGTGAAGCAAACCCCATCAGGAATCTTCATCTCCCAATCTAAGTATGCTAATGAATTAGTGAAAAGATTTGGAATGTCTGATTCTTCTACTATGAAGACACCCATGGACTCTAATGTTGTTATTAATACTGATGAATCAGGGAAACCTGTTGATCAGAAACTGTATAGGGCAATTGTTGGCTCTCTACTCTATTTAACAGCCAGTAGGCCAGACATAATGTTTGATACATGCATTTGTGCTAGGTTTTAAGTTAATCCTAAAGAATCTCATCTTACTTTTCTAAAAAGAATTTTAAGATATCTAAAGGGTTGCCCTAATCTAGGACTTTGGTATCCAACAGCATCTGAATTTGAATTAACTGGATTCTCAGACTCAGATTATGCTGGATGCATGGTAGATAGGAAAAGCACATCAGGAACTTGTCAGTTTCTTGGTGATAGGCTTGTGTCTTGGTTTTGTAAGAAACAAACATTTGTGTCTACATCAACAGCTGAAGCTGAATACTTAGCTGCTGGCAGTTGCTGCTCACAGATATTGTGGATACAAAATCAGCTCCTAGACTATGGTGTCAACTTAAATAATTCAGTTATATTTTGTGACAACACTAGTGCAATATCTATAGCACAAAATCCAGTTCTCCATAGTAGGACTAAACACATAGAAATTAGGCATCACTTCCTCAGGGACAATGTGGATAAAAACAAAATTTGCCTACAATTCATTTCTACTGATTTGCAAAGAGCTGATATTTTCACCAAGCCCCTGGATGAAAAGAAGCACATCTTCTTTATAAATCAACTAGGAATGATAGATGGAGACTCAATCTGCTAAAAATTAAGTATTTCTATTTATCTCACAAATTCGTCGAACGAAGAACGATAAATTTGAATCATTTGTCGAACGGTGGTCTCCAAAACCTCTTAAACGCAGAGTCAGTTAAGGCAATTTCATTTGTCGAACGACGGTCGACGAAAAGATGTTCTCGTCGAACGCTTTCAGACAAAGAAATAAAGCCTTTTCGACTTCTAATTTTATTAGGTTTCGTCGAACAGTGGTTTACGAATGCGCCCTCATTCTTCGATCCTTCTATATAAGCCTTATTTTATCTTATTCTAAGCTTTGCGCCTACAGAAATCGTCTTCCCCTCCAGTTCCCCTCTGCACTTGATCTTCAACTCTCTTTGCAAGAACAATGGCGATTCCTCAGGACTCTCTGCACCTAATGAAGTTTGACGCAGGTTTCGACATTGACATGGACTCGTTTGCACAGTCAGACCAAATCTTCAAGGATATTCTTCAAACTCTGGATGAACAACATCTAAGGAAGCTTCTAAGCACCAGGCAGAAGATAGTTGTTGCAGAGATAAAAGAATGGGTTTACACTGCAAAACCAGTCGATGAAAGCTTGTCGGGAACAATCTCAGGTCATCATGTCTCTCTCTCCCATCATCCTTTCTGAAGATGAATTAGACATAAGCTCAAATGAGTTTGATGAAGCTTTAGTCAAAATGGGCCATTTGACTGGAAACCCTAGCCACCTTCTGAAAAAGAACCTGTCTCAGGACTACAAGTTCTTAGCGGATATTGTTAGAAAAGTCTTGCTGAGCAAGACTTCTGGGCATGACTATATCAGTAGGCACCAATTTCTGTTAATGGTGGCCTTAATGGAGAAGAAGAAAGTCAACTGGGGATCAATTCTTTTTGAATTGATTAAAAAGAAAAACTCTAAAGATAATGTTTGCTTTGGAAGAGTTATAAGGATTTTTCTGCAGGAAAGGCATCCAGAGCTTCTGGTGTCACCAAAAGTGACAATAAATGCCAGCAAGAGGCTGACCTCAGCACTCTTTGCTAAATGGGATAGAGTAATTCCCAAGAAGAATACAGGAGCTGATGCCTCTAGAAAAAAGAAAACTTCTGAGGACACAAGGACTGATCAAGTCACTCCCTCTACCCTTCTAGAAGCTCCTTCCTCAGTTCCTTCTTCCTCTCATATCCTCTCTCCACATGCTCAACAATCTCCTGCACATTCTCATTCTTCATCACCTCCTTCAACTGCCCACATCAATGATGTTCCACCTCCACCTCTATCTTCAGAACCACTACCTACCACACCTCCATCTCCAATACATAATGAATATCATTCACCCATTCATTCTCCTAGTCCAATCCATCTAGACATTCCCACGCATACCACCAACATCAGCAATATCATTTCTCCAATCTCATCTCCATCCACTTCACAACCATCCTCTAGTCATCCACCAGATTATCCATCCCTCAACCTCTCCTCCATTGCTGGTCAGGTTTTTGATCATATCCTTCCTAAAATTAGCCAGCTCCTGGATGCAAAATTTGCTCCAGTTCTTCAGGCAATTTCTGCTCTATATGCTAAGATAGCTTCTCTTCCCTCCTCTACTGCTGTCCCTTCTTCTAGGGGCCTAGATTCAGGCTGCCCTGAAGCTAGGCAGGGGGAGATGTCCTATGAAGAAGCTCCAGAAACAGAAGAAACTCCAGAAGATACAGAAATTACAGTTTTTGATACAGATATAATTGATTCATGTATAATATCAGATACACAAGTTATAGAAGAAATAAATAGTATATGCATTCATCCATCCTGTGATCTATATAGTTTATTATCACAATTTGATGTCACATATACTTCAAGGGTATCACCAAAGGTATACATAGAGGATTTATCAAAGGCTCTGATATGCCTTCCTCAGAAGACTCATTCTGCTATCATACAAAATTACATCTCCTCTATTCCTTCATCCACTGTTCAAGACATTCAATTAAAGGATCATTCTGCAGAATATGAAGATGATATTGCAGAATTCCTTGATGATACAACAGCCTCACAAATTACTTCTTCACCTCCAATTCCTGTATGGAATGAAGAACCAATGCCAAGCTTTGATGAAATCTAGAGAGAAGCAGATGCAGAGTTTGACAAAGCTGAAGAAGAAAGATTAAAGGCTCATGAAGCAATCAAGAGAATTGATGATTTATACAATAAGCCAATCTCATTTTCTGACTCTGATGATGATGATGATGATGATGATGATGATGACAACAGTGATTCTGATGATACACTTTCAAAGAAAAGAAAGAAAAGAACAGCTAAGTCAAAGGCTGCTCCCAAGGCTCCAAATCCAAATAATGACATTCCTCTGTACATTTTGTATAACGTTCCTCTTGATGAGAAAACTCCTCACTGGATGAAGCTCTCCAGAAATGAGAACAACAGGAGGAAGAAATTCAAGAAGACTGGCTACATCCCTGACAAACCAGTCAAGCACAATCATCCTCCTCCTCCTCCTCTAGCAGCTGGTGCAGCAGGATCAGCAGGTGTATCATCTTCCTCTCAGAAAACAAGCTCTCAACATTCAGGGAGACCTGGTAGTTCTAGTGGTTCTCAAGCCTCTAGATCAGTCAGTGCTCCTCCCTCTAAGAAATCAGCACCTATCTTTCAAGAAATTCAAACATTTTCTTCTTCTCAAATATCTTCAGAATACAAACTTCACATTTCTGATGGATCTCTTCACAGAGATAGAGTACCTCAAAAGGTTATTCAAGACAAAAATGATTCAGAAGATATTTATTACTGTCCAGATCCAGAAGAAGAGACAATCTGTCAGATGGCAAGACTGAGAGAAACAATTGCATCTGCACAGATTAAAAAGGCTAAAGCAGAAGGCAAAGACTTCTCAAATATCTCAACCATGTCAGAATACAGAAGAAAAGAACTTGAAAAATACAAAATAGTTAAAGCATTCAATGCTGAGGAATATATTGGCATGCACCCAGAAGCATTTATCCCTCATGTCAAAGAACAGAAAATCATTGGAGCTCAAGATTTGTTTATCAGCAAAAAGAAATCAGAAGACCCTAACAGGAAAATCATATTCAAGCCACCTTCTCAGGACAAAAAGTCTTAAATAAATTGCTTGGTTATGAATGTAAAGTTTCTAAACTCAGAGCATTTTTTTATCTGATGATCTATTTTAATCTATCAGATATATTTCATTTCATTGTTGCTCTGTTGATTATACTTTCTGCTGTATTTATTCAATTATTTGTCAAATAGTATCCTAACCCAAATAGGGGGAGATTGTTGGAACAACCCTATTACTGATTTGGGCTAGGATCACTATATGTTGATTAGGATCTGTATTGACCCCAATGTATAGGCTTAGGGTCAAGTTTTAGGCTGATTAGATTATCAAAACTTAGGAAAATTCAAGCTCAACACATGGCGAGTGGTGTTCGACGAATGACCAGATTCGTTCGACAAATTGCTTCCAACAGACTGAAGAAACTCACAGTTTCAGCGGTCGACAAATTCTAAGCCAATGCTCGACAAATGACTAGCAGCGGTCGACAAATTCTAAGCCAGCGCTCGACAAATGACTAGCAACGGTCGACGAATTCTAGCCAGCGCTCGACAAATTGCTTTCTGATGTTCAGACTTATATTCTCAGTGGATGTCAGTTCTCTGAACACAAATCAGCAGAATAACGGATATATTTATTTCTCCTTGGACGTATTCAGGCAGCCAAGTACGGATATCTTTCTTATTTATTATATCATTATATTCCCTCTATTCCAAGAAGAAGAATAGTCTTTGACATTTAATGCCAAGGCATCTTTATCGGCAAAAGGAATTGAAAGGACCTGCCAAAGTCGTCTTTGGGTGGCTACCTAGTTCCAAGAAGGATTTAAGTCAGAAAAATATATTCCTTAAATAGACAAAGGATTTGAATTTGAAATACGACAAGCTATCAAAAACAAATAGAGATCAAGTATTCTGTCTCAGAGAAAAATAGAACAGAAGCAGTTTAAGAAGAAGAAGAAGAAGAAATATATATATTTTTTCTCCAGCATTCTTCCTCAGCAAAGAAGCATCCTCTTCATTCTGAGAACAAGATTCAATCTCTCAGATCTGCTGTAAAACAAATTCTTTCAAGAGCAACAACAATCTGAAGGTTAACTTCTTCCAGATAATCAGCTACAAAGACTTCTGTTTGTGAAAGCTCTATCCTCAAAGCTGTCATCAACTCTCAACAGACAGGGGGAGCTTTTAGCTTCAACACCTTTTGTCTTCTCTCAGATCATTGACAGAGAAGAACACTCTATACCTTTTATCTCATCCTGTACAGGGTTAATACTCCCTTAAAAAGTTTACCCAGTGGTGGCAAGACACCTTATCAAAAAATCCCTGTGTGGTTTTTAAGCACCTTATCAAAAGCTTATTGGTGTGTGAACACCTTATCAAAAACCCCTTGGTGCCTGGGCACCTTATCAACCCTCCTAGTGGATTCCTACCAAGGGTGATAGAAGAGTAGACGTACCCAGATTTATTGGGGAACTACTATAGCTCCTTGTGTCTTCTGTGCTTGTTTATTTTCTGTGCGCTTGTGCTGTGTGCTTGTTATTACTCATGTCTCTATCTTTCACTCTCACTGATTACATGTATATTTACTCAGTATTTTAAATTCCGCTATAAAACTAAACAAAAAGTTTTAATACTCTATTCACCCCCCCCCCCTCTAGAGTAACTTAAGATCTGACCTCCACTTTCAGAACCAGCCTGAGTCTTTTGATAAGGAGACTCTTAGAACCAGCCTGAGTCTTTTGATAAGGAGACTCTTAGAACCAGCCTGACTCTTTTGATAAGGAGACTCTTAGAACCAGTACAACTGAATTTTTTGAAGAGAGATTCTAAAAACTCTTTTACACAGTTTGAAAATGAAATGAAGATAAGAAGAAGAAGTAGAAGAAAAACAATTGAAACAAGAAAGAATCTTCTTCCTAGCAAGAAGATTAGAAGCACAAGTATAGTGAATGAAATCTCTCTTCTATTGTGAGAAGGAAATTGTAAGCATTTCTCTTTTTCAATGAGAGCTTTCAGAAATTGCAGCAGTATGACTTTAGAAGGAGGAGAAGAAGAAGGCTTTTTCTTTGCTGCAGCACTCTTTCACTTTTCTCAGCTTTCTCACTTTTCACTTGGGAGCTTTTCCTCCTTTTCAAATGGATGGAGTGGATCACTTCATTTTCTTCTCTGCCGATTTCCCTCTTATTTATAGCTCTGTTTATTCAAAGAATACTATATGAGAATAATTAATTAGCATTCAGAGAAATAGTAAGAGAGAAAAGATTCCATAATCAATATTTCTGTAGAAGGAAAGAGATCATTCTGATTTCAAATAGTATCCATAATAAACTTAATCAATTTAGCCAAGAATCAATTAGAAGAAAAGACTGATTCAGAACGGCTATAAAAGAATAATATAATTCCATAAGAATCAGATCTACAGAAAGAAGGAAAGAGATCTGGCGTGTTTTGAATTTGACATAGAAATCGACGTACGTCGAGTACTATTCGACGGAAGCGTCGATTTCAGACTGGCTGGACGTCGAGAGGAGAATGTGGAAGGTGCGTCGACTAAGGTACGTCGACTTCACTAGATGCGTCGACTTGAAGTCAGAGTTACGTTGACATGGGTTACGTCGAATTCTGTTTAGAGCTACTTCGACTCATTCTGAGAGGAACGTAGACTACACTTCGACGTTGCGTCGAATGCTATTCGACGCATATTTACTTAGACTAATTTTTCATTCTTAGAATTTATATTCTACTCATTTTTAGGGGTTAAGATAAATCATTTCCCCAACAGATAGCCAACAGAGATATGTCCCCAAATGGTGCCCCCTTGGTCCTATTTATAGGATTTTGAACTTGGTCTGCCAATAACCACAATCTTGCCTACGAGATTACCAAAATACCCTTAGAATTGGCCTGCGAACAGCCAAATCCCGTTGTTCTGAGGCGCTAAACGCAGACCACCCCTCCTTCATGGGGCTGGGCGAGAGGGGGCAGGCAGCTCCCATTACTCTCGCCCCCCTTACTGGAGCTGGGGCGAGAGGGGGCAGGCGGCCCTCTCCTCTCGCCCCCCTCTGCTGGGGGAGGGGGTGAGAGGAGCTCGCCCCCCTTTGTTGGGGAGCAGGGGCGAGAGGAGCTCGCTCCCTGCTGGGGGCGGGGGCAAGAGGAGCTTCTGGGGGGCGGGGGCGAGAGGAGCTCGCCACCTGCCTCGGGTCTCGCCCCCCCCCCCCCCCCCCTTGCTGGAGGGCGGGGGCGAGAGGAGCTCGTCCCCTGCCTCGGGTCTCGCCCCCCTTGCTGGGGGCGGGGCGAGAGGAGCTCGCCCCCTGCTGGGGGGAGGGGGCGAGAGGAGCTCGCCCCTGTTAGGGGCGGAGGCAAGAGGAGCTCGCCCACTGCCTCGGGTCTCGCCCCCCTTGCTGGAGGGCGGGGGCGAGAGGAGCTCGCCCCCTGCTGGGGGGCGGGGGCGAGAGGAACTCGCCCCTGGTGGGGGAGGGGCGAGAGGAGCTCGCCCCCTGCCTCGGGTCTCGCCCCTATGTCTCCCTGCTCTGGAACATGCTAAAAGAAGATGCTCTAAAAGAATTCTTGGGTCTTGGGAACCGACTCGGCGAATACAGGGTTGTACACAATTCCCACTCTTTTCGAGCGGGGTACACGCACGGAAAGAAAAGTCCAACCCTGCATATTCGGCGAGTGGCGCTGAGAGAAATTAAGAAGACCCGCGTCGTAATGTTGAAAATTTACTCAAGCTTCCTCGAGAGGCCATCCCACCCTGCCGGCTAGTGAGAGTCCAGCTAGCGGAGCCACCTCGGGGGAAAAATACTTACCCTCCGCTGGTGGCCTTCCTACCCTACCGGCTAAGTGAGAGCCCGGATAGCGGAGCCACCTCGGGGAAAAAATACTTTGAAAACTTTCCTGCCACCGAGCGGTTCCCGGCCCTGCCAGCTTGATGGGAGCCTGGTCAGCGAGCCAGCATCGGGGCTAAGTACTTCTGAAACATCCGGCCTCCGAGCGGTTCTCGGCCCTGCCAGCTAGATGAAAGCCTGGTCAGCAGGCCAGCATCGGGGATAAGTACTTTGAAACATCTGACCACCAAGCGGTTCTCGTCCCTGCCAGCTTGATGGGAGCCTGGTCAGCGGGTCAGCATCGGGGCTAAGTACTTCTGAAACATCTGGCCTCCGAGCGGTTCCCGGCCCTGCCAGCTAGATGGGAGTCTGGTCAGCGGGCCAGCATTGGGGCTAAGTACTTTGAAATATCCGGCCTTCGAGCGGTTCCCGGCCCTGCCAGCTAGATGGGAGCCTGGTTAGCGGGCCAGCATCGAGGCTAAGTACTCCTGAAACATCCGGCCTCCGAGCGGTTCTTGGCCCTGCCAGCTATATGGGAGCCTAGTCAGCGGGCCAGCATCGGGGCTAAGTACTTTGAAACATCCGACTACTGAGCGGTTCCCGACCCTGCCAGCTTGATGGGAGCCTGGTCAGCGGGCCAGCATCGGGGCTAAGTACTTCTGAAACATCCGGCCTCCGAGCGGTTCCCAGCCCAGCCAACTAGATGAGAGCCTGGTTAGCGGGCCAGCATCGGGGCTAAGTACTTTGAAACATCCGGCCTCCGAGCGGTTCCCGGCCTTGCCAGCTTGATGGGAGACTGGTCAGCGGGTCAGCAACGGGGCTAAGTACTTCTGAAACATCTGGCCTCCGAGCGGTTCCCGGCCCTGCCAGCTAGATGGGAGTCTGGTCAGCGGGCCAGCATTGGGGCTAAGTACTTTGAAACATCCGGCCTCCGAGCGGTTCCCGGCCCTGCCAGCTAGATGGGAGCCTGGTCAGCGGGCCAACATCGGGGCTAAGTACTCCTGAAACATCCGGCCTCCGAGCGGTTCCTGGCCCTGCCACCGGCCTCCGAGCGGTTCCCAGCCCTGCCAGCTAGATGAGAGCCTGGTCAGCGGGCCAGCATCGGGGCCAAGTACTTTGAAACATCCGGCCTCCGAGCGGTTCCCGGCCTTGCCAGCTTGATGGGAGACTGGTCAGTGGGCCAGCATCGGGGCTAAGTACTCCTGAAACATCCGGCCTCCGAGCGGTTCCCGGCCCTGCCAGCTAGATGGGAGCCTAGTCAGCGGGCCAACATCGGGGCTAAGTACTTTGAAACATCCGGCCTCCGAGCAGTTCCCGTCTCTGCCAGCTAGATGGGAGCCTGGTCAGCGGCCCAGCATCGGGGCTAAGTACTTTGAAACATCCGACAACCGAGCGGTTCCCGGCCTTGCCAGCTTGATGGGAGCCTGGTTAGCGGGCCAGCATCGGGGCTAAGTACTTCTGAAACATCCTACCTCCGAGCAGTTCCCAGCCCTGCCAGCTAGATGGGAGCCTGGTCAGCGGACCAACATCGGGGCTAAGTACTTTGAAACATCCGGCCTCCGAGCGGTTCCCGGCCCTATCAGCTAGATGGGAGCCTGGTCAGCGGGCCAGCATCGAGGCTAATTATTCCTGAAACATCCGGCCTCCGAGCGGTTCCCAGCCCTGCCAGCTAGAAGGGAGCCTGGTCAGCGGGCCAGCATCGGGGCTAAGTACTTTGAAACATCCGGCCTCCGAGCGGTTCCCGGCCCTGCCAGCTTTATGGGAGCCTGGTCAGCGGGCCAGCATCGGGGCTAAGTACTTCTGAAACATCTGGTCTCCGAGCGGTTCCCGGCCCTGCCAGCTAGATGGGAGCCTGGTCAACGGGCCAACATCGGGGATAAGTACTTTTGAAACAACTTTAATTACATTGGTCAGCACAATACATGCGTGAAAAACTAAGTCTGAAAATGAAACATCGAGATACATGAGCTTAAGGGCAGAAAAACAACTAAGTATGGAAGCCAAAACTTGGTCTCCTACTCCCAGGCCTGGTCTTCCTCGACCTCTTCCTATTGTTGATGTTGTGGCCTCGGACCCCTCGCCTCCCTTATTTCCAAGAACTCAGGGCAAGCGGACGTCGCGTGACCCTCCTCATCGTGGAAGTCACAGTAGGGTACCTCAACCATATCCCATCTTTTTCCTCTTCTTTCTGCTTTCCTGGCTCTCTTCTTCCTTCCTCCGCCTATTGCCATGGTTTGCTGAGGTGGTGGAGAGTGTGCCTTTGGTCCCTGCCTCCACCCTGGGGGGTCGGGCCTTTCTCCATGGAAGTTGTCCTCTTCCCGGTCGAACTTCCTCTTGGGAGCCTCTACCCTCCCCCCTGTTACCTTGCCTCCGGCTTACTCAGCTTGGCCAACCTTCTTGCAAACTCCGAGTTGGCATCCTCACTCTCAATTTCTTCTGCCACCCTTTCCATTAGCTCTTCGAAAGATAGAGGGGGCTTCTTCTTCAAGCTCATCTTGAAGAACCCCTCCCGCAGCCCCACCATAAAGGCGAGCTGGAGGGTGAAACCGGGCACTTCCTGGATGAGTAGGACCTCTTCCTGGAACCTGTCAACATAATGAGCCAGCGACTCCCTTGGCTCTTGCTTGATCTTGAAGAGTGCTTCAGCATCCTTCTTCCTCTTCCTTGACGTCGAGAAGCGCAGCAGGAAACCTCGACGCAAGTCTTCGAAGGCATAGATAGATCCTGCAGGGAGCTGGTGGAACCAATCCCTTGCCTTCTCCTTCAAAGTTGTCGCGAAGAGTCGGCACTTGAAAGAGTCTGACATGGGTCTGATGGAGACCATGTCCTCAAACCACTGCAGGTGCAGGACAGGGTCATCCTTGCCGGAGTAGTGAGACATCTCCTGCCCCCCGAACCCCTCTGGAACTGGGGCTGAGAGAACCAGCTCACAAAAAGGACTTCCCTTGCTCGCCCCCCTTTGGGGTTGGGCGAATGGGGGTGTGATACCTCCCCACTCGCCCCCTTAGGGCTGGGCGAGTGGGGGTCTGGCACCTCCCCACTCGCCCCCTCCTAGGGGACTGGGCGAGTGGGGGCCGAATGCCTCCCCACTCCCCCACTCTGACACCTCCTTCCTGGGTTGTTGGCCGAGAGTGCTCTCGCCCACCTGCTGAGGCGAGACCTCCGGACCACTTCCTCTCCTGCCTTCGCCTATCATGGCGAAAGCTACCTGCAAGGTCTGCAGGACCTCCTGTCTGAAACTTTCAAACATCTCCAATGTCACTCCAACCACCGGGGGTTGTGAGTGGCCTGGGTTGGATTCTCCACCTCCAGCCATGGAGCTCACCTTGAGAGTTTCTTGAGTTGGTCACTCTCCACGCTCACCGCACCATAATGTTGAAACCAAGACTTGAGAACAAGACTTAGTCTCTGTGGAGTTCGGGCCCTCAACAAGTTGGGGGGTGACCTCACCCTTACTCCTCCCAAGGGAGAGCTCTAGGCTAAGAGGCTAAGGAACTAGGAACAAGACCAAGGGCTTAGCGAGGAGGTCCCACCACACACCCGAAAGATCTTAGAGCGCTTCCCCTCCCAAGCCAATACTAAGCTTGGGCACCCTTTGGGGGCTCTCTTCACCCACTAAAGAGACTTGGGGAGAGAGATAGCTAAAAGAGATATGTACCCAAATGGTGCCCCCTTGGTTCTATTTATAGGATTTTGAACTTGGTCTGCCAATAACCACAATCTTTCCTACGAGATTACCAAAAGACCCTCAGAATTGGTCTGCGAACAGCCAAATTCCGCTATTTCGAGGCGCTAAACGCAGACCGCCCCTCCTTCATGGGGCTGGGCGAGAGGGGGCAGGCAGCTCCCCTTACTCTCGCCCCCTTACTGGAGCTGGGGCGAGAGGGGGCAAGCGGCCCTCTCCTCTCGCCCCCTCTGCTGGGGGAGGGGGCGAGAGGAGCTTGCCCCCCTTTGCTGGGGAGCAGGGGTGAGAGGAGCTCGCTCCCTGCTAGGGGCGGGGGCGAGAGGAGCTTCCCCCCCCCCCCCCCCCCCCCCCCCCCCCCCGCCTGGAGTCTCGCCCTCCCTTGCTGGGGGGCGGGGGCGAGAGGAGCTCGCCCCCTGCCTCGGGTCTCGCCCCCCCTTGCTGGAGGGCAGGGGCGAGAGGAGCTCGCCCCCTGCCTCGGGTCTCGCCCCCCCTTGCTGGGGGGCGGGGGAGAGAGGAGCTCGCCCCCTGCTAGGGGCGGAGGCGAGAGGAGCTCGCCCCCTGCCTCGGGTCTCTCCCCCCCCCCCTTGCTGGAGGGCGGGGGCGAGAGGAGCTCGCCCCATGCTGGGGGCGGGGGCGAGAGGAGCTCGCCCCCTGCTCGGGGGGGGGGGGGGGGGGGGGGGGGGGGGCGAGAGGAGCTCGCCCCCTGCCTCGGGTCTCGCCCCCATGTCTCCCTGCTCTGGAGCATGCTAAAAGAAGATGCTCTAAAAGAATTCTTGGGTCTCAGAAACCTACTCGGTGAATACATGGTTGTACAGGGGGCATGATGGGGTCAAGCCCAATAAATAGGAAGTTCACACATATGGAAGGCCCAAGAATAAAGGAAGTACAATATTTGGAGGATCTTCCCAAAAAAGGAAAATAATCCTCCCGTGGAAACTCCCGCACGAAGCGCGCGATCAGCGCGCCGAATCGCCCGAGCACGGGATCGGTCCACCCGCACGCAACCGGGCACCGACTGCCCCCGCGAGGGCCGCCCGCCGCCCGCGTCGGCCCCCGCACGGGCCGACCGCCCCGGCGTCCCGCGAACCCCTCTGCCGGGCGTCGGGCTAGGCTTGGGCTGCTGCCACCTCTCCCGACGGCCGCCCACCGCCGCCTCCCTCTCTCTCTCTCTCTTCGAAACCCTAAACGGGTTAGGGGCGGTTCTGTCTTTTCCGGAGAGTTGGTGATTCGTGTGCTTCAAACGGAGCCATCCTATTGGTCGGTCCGGTAAATAACGGGTAAATTTACCGGACCACTCCTCCAACAAACTATAAATAGACACCTTGGGCTATTCATTTCTTCACTTTTGGCTTGGAGCTCTAACCCCCTCATTTTCTCTCTCTCTCTCTCTCTCTCTCTTTAGAGATTGTAGACTTGAGGAGCGCCTTGAAGACTCAGAGTTTACTATTCGCAGACCGCTTGGAATCTTGGAGAACGCTATTCGCAGACAGCTTGGAGGCTCGGAGCTCGCTATTGGCTGCCCGCTAGGAGGCTTGGGGCCCATCAATGGCGGACCTATCAAGGAGTCGAAGGCCCACAACAATATGGACGAAGCTTGGACTCGGTGGGCAAGCTCGCTTCGGAGCAAGGCGACGAACTCTAAATCCCGCTTATTAAGTCGGATTTAATTAAAATCCCGCATATTTTGACGGGATTTTAATAAAATCCCGTCTATAGGTAGGCGTGCAAATTTGGCCCAGGTCCGGTTGCCCGGCCTGGGTCTGAGCCCGATTAGGCCTGGGCCAGGCCCAGGCCTAAGGGGATCAACATGCCCCCTTATTTGGGCAGGGCCCGGCCCATGCCAGGCCTAGGCAAGCCCGGGCACCAGGCTTTGCCTGGTGCCCGTGGAGAATAATGAGTTGGGCGCTGCCCAGCTTTATAGCTGGGCAGAACCCATCATTTAATGCTGGGGAGCGCCTAAATGCTGGCGCTGCCCAGCATTAAATGCTGGGCGTGGCCGCCCAGCATAATGGCTAACGAAAGGCAGCCATTTGGCTGCCTTTTGGCAGTCATTAATATTATAAATTATATATTAATATATATTATAATATATAATATTTATTTATTTTAGGGCCTGCTTGGGCTCGGCCTTTTAGGCTCAAGTAGACCCACTTATTTCGGTGTGACCCGAGCCTAGCCTGGGCCCTGTTTGGCAGAGGCCCGACCTGGCAAAAATAAAGCCCGGGCCCTAGGGTCCCGGGTCTGGCCCGGGCCTAGGCCTGCAGGGCCTTTTTTGCATGCCTACCTATAGACGAGATTTATTAACCGGGCCCGGCCTGACCCGGCCTTGGCAGGCCCCTGCCGGGGCTGGTGCCCAAGCCCGGCTAAAGCAAAGCCCGGGTCCGAGCCCGGGTGACAAAAGCCCGGGCCAGTCAAGCCCGGGACCGGCCGACCTAATAGTTGTATTCCTCGGACAAATGCTACGAAACAAAGGCCAAATTAAATAAAATATTAAATTGAATTAGGCTAGCCGGCTTCTCACGTGGCGTGGTAATGTGGTATTCTTCTTCAAACATTTTAGTTGGGAGAGAATATTCAAATAAAGCTGGCACCGTGAGTACCTCGCACCAGGTTGATCAATTCCAACGATTGGAATCACCCCAATGCCGTGCCAGTCCAACAAAATCAAACGGAAAATAATAGTCAAATAATAAAACCGATGACCTGGAATGACCCCGAATGGGCCGGAATGGGCCGAAATGACCCGGAATGACCCGGAATGACCCGTTGAAGCTTAGTCGAAGTTCTGCCAATAATAAGGACTCCGATCCATCCATAGCGCTACGTGGTGGTTACGAACTGTCGTTCATGAATGCCCGACCTCACTTAAGGGACTTCAACCACTTTTATGTTCAAAACTAGTTTCCTTTTCTTGGCGGAGGTCATAGTCGTTGTGATGCTAAACATATATTTTATGATGGTGACGTTTTTGACCAAACTCACCATTCGGAGCATAAGCCTGACATGACCGTTCTCTCACTCATTAATATCCACCACCGTCGTGAGCTCGATCCTCATAACGGCGACCTTTGCAACCACGGGCGCCGTTGCGTTTGCTCCTTCAAGATTAATGATTACTTTCTCGCCGGAGTTGTAGCCAACAACTCTGCTTCATGTCTCCCCAAATGACATCTCAAGAAAATGAAATATTTAGATCTCTTCTTAACATTTGGGAATTGATCGAAATTTCGTGCTGTCACACGGACCAATCCGTTTGGTTGCGACCGCGACCGGTTACGGCCCGTTTGAATGGGTCGAGGCGACGCGACGGGATCTGTCCTACTCACAATAAACCACGGATTTCCCACAAAAATCCGCTGCGCAAATACGTTCTAGAATTTTCGTTCCAAGTGGCTTCCTAGCATTGCAGGGCTAATATATGAAATAGATTTTAGATTGCATGCACTTTGATGTTTATCGAAGACCTAGTCCCCACAAATATAACTCAATTTGATGTCTCAATAATGAGATTGAAATATTTATAAAATATTTACAAAAATTAGCATAATTTTTTATTTTGAAATTATTATAAAAACAAAATCCAGAATACGAAAAATCAGAAAAAAAAAATGTAAATATAGAAAATAAGAAATCGAGTATTGGTAAAACGTGTGATCAATGCCGATAGAAGTTGCACATCCTTCAGCAGGACTTTCAACCAATGCTCACTTCTCCAAAGTACAATACCCGGCTAGATCTGAAAACTCCGATGTGCGCGAATATTGAAGAAGCACAAAACACCCACACTTTCACTTATTGAAGCAAATGTACAAGAAGTGAGCGGGAATGAGAATACAAAAAACTGTGTACATATTAATTTTTAGAAAATACATTATATATAAGAAGTCTAGGAAAACCCATAAATAATTAATCTCGTACTTAATTTACAAAGGTTATGATATGCACTCATATTATGGGTTCTCATCTATATATACAAAACCGGGTGGCGGTTAGTCAAAAACCCCACTCCTCCACCAAGACAATGGGGGATGAGTGAGAAAGTGGACCAAACCCACCATCTCCATACCTAACCGCCCGTACAACCACGCGTGCAGTATATGCCGCAGGGACACACACAACCGCGCGTGACAGCACCACGCGCGGCTGTACCACGCACAACCGCACGTGCTACCTCGCATGCTACCGCGCACGACGCGCGTGGCGGTACCGTGCGCGATAGCGCGCACGGTAGCCCCGATCCGCCTCCCCATGAGGGGTGCGGCCAAACCGCACCCCTCTTGGGGTGCGGCCAAACCGCACCCCAACACCAAGCTGCACCCCATGGGGGTGCGACCAAGCAGCACCCCTCTTGGGGTGTGGTCTAACCGCACCCCTCTTGGGGTGCGGCCAAGCCGCACCCCCCTTGGGGTGTGGCCTAACCGCATCCCTCATTGGGGGTGCGGCCAAACCGCACCCCTCTTCTGCAGGGGGCCCTGCGGGGCTTCCGGTCGAGGCCGCACCTCACCGACAAGTGCGACCGAAGCCCAATCCCCCCTTGGGAGCGTGGCTTCTCGTTTCCCAGCTCTAAGCGCGCTCAGAACGCTTAAGTGTTCAATGCGCGCTCAGAATGCCTCCTCGCGCGCTCAGAACGCTCCCGTGTTCATTACGCGCCCAGAACGCTCTTGTGATCGTTGCACACTCAGAATACTTCCTCGCGCGCTCAAAACATTTCCACGTTCTGAACACACGCGCAATTAACATTTTCTAATTTCTCAGATTGCATGACCAGTTCGTCGTCTTTATCGTCTTCAACAAGGCTGCCCGAACTGCCCGAAGGGCGCGACAGTCATTTACGAAAAATGGCGATCTGTGTGATCCAAATTGACCCGCATGATTCGCGCGTCAGGTGGTTACGGTGGTAACGACGACAAAATTACTGGGCTACCCCCGACTAAAGCTATAAAAGGAGCCTAGAGCCTTCATTTCAAGACACCTTGCCTTCTACGCCCGAGTGAGATGCTTTGAAGATTTCCTTGGAATTCTCCTTCGGCGCTTGAAGATCTCATTCGACCCTCGAAGATCTCCTTCGAGCCTTCGAAGGTCGCAAAAGGCGACTCAGCCTTCTCACTTTTATTCTCACCCCTGTTCTCAGAAGAAAGTACTTAGTTTTCCGAGAGATGGTCTGTCACCCTCAGAGTTCTCTCTCTCTCTCTCTCTCTCTCTCTCTCTCTCTCTCTCTCCACCATTGTAATAAGCAGCGACCTGTCGCGTTCGAGTTCTCAATCTCCCATTGTAACCTCTCAGAAGATAGTGGAAGTTTGCCGACACAGCTCCGGCCACGTGGGTTTTCACCATTTCCGGGTTTTCCACGTTAAAAGTCTTCGTGTCATTTACAAACTCACCAATTGACTCTCTCTCTAACTCGGTTCGCGTTCGAGCTAAGGCGGTTCAATTCGGCCGGTCTACCAGAGCACCCAAGCGATCCGCAACAGGTTATATAAAGTTAATTATATCTTTCAGTGGAAACATCAATTAAAAGAAATCTCAACGAATATAAAATTTAATGACAATAATCAAAACTACATATATAAAGCGGGCATGAAAATCACGGGCGAGTTCAGCGAGGATAAATTGACGACGTACGTCAGTTTGTATATTACACATGTCGAGCAATAAGACTTGTAAAAGGCGGTCTGCATGGTTGATACCTATTCAACGCACATCGAAAGGCAGAATTCAATGTAAGACGCACGACGGAAGTTGATGCACATCGATTCCGAGGATGCTTTCAAAAATACAAAACTATTTTGTACAAAATAAACAATTCAATTATTTCTCAAATCTTAAGTCAAAATGCAAATTCGGTCCAATGCGTACGAGCGCGTGCATGTGTGGTTCATGGTTTCTCCTTATATTTCTTTTAACACAATATGAAGGAGAGAAATGATTTATATACACATATAAAGTAGTTGAGCTAGGCAATGCGGGACTAAATGACTTCATCTTTTCATGAAAGAATTTACATTCAAATAATTCTACAGTTTTTTCCATCAAATAATATGGATCTCAAAAACCAAATACCATGAAGTCTCCAAGAAATGATAATGAAATAATTATTTAAATAATAAAACTATAACAATCCCCCACAAGAAAAACCAAACAAACTTTACAAAATATGATATTAATATTAATTAAATAAATTCATATAAATATTTGTTTCATAAAGTTGTGAGATAGTTACCTTAAATACACACTTAGTACTTATTTTCTCCACTAAAAAATATAATATGTTAGAAGCTTTGAATTATAATATTTTAATCGATAGATTACTTAATCACAAGTAAGATTGATTTTTCATTGGGTTATGACGGTCAATGTTATAATGGTCATGCGCAGTCCTTGATTTTTGTGAAGGTTATTAGGGTTCAACCCAAATCCTAAAGTCGTGGCATCACGTCTACCCTCCCCCCCACCCCACCCCTCCCCCCCCCGTGCGCATATATGACGCATCAATAGATATTTTGTAACTAATATCTCACAAAAAATGTCTTAGAAAATCATTAAGAATTATAAGTTCAACTTTTATGTTACGTAGAGCGCTACATCATAGAAATGAGGAGAAGGTAATTTTAATCTTATAAATCAGTGCTCCCAACTACACTACATCAACGACTTCATTTCTACTACATTGAACTTAATTCATGATCTTCAATCACATAGGTAGGGTATCCACCATTTATAAAAAATGACATGGGTTTAAGCCTCATTCTCCTTAATGACAACATGATCTCTTCTTAGGACAATCCCTTAGTAAGATTATCAGCCAGATACAATTTTGACTTTACAAAATTCAGTGATATAACTTCTTTTCTTTTCTTCTTCATTGATTTATACATGATTTTCATAAACTTATTCATTTTAGAATTAGTAAATTTGAAACAATTGAATTAAATGCAGATTTATTATCATAATATACATATAAATTTGTATGATAAACAGGAATTTTAGACAATAAATTCTTAAACCTTTCTGTTGAAACCAAGACTTGGGAACGAGACTTAGTCTCTGTAGAGTTCGGGCCCTAAACAAGTTGAGGGGTGACCAACACTTACTCCCCCCAAGGGAGAGCTCTAGGCTAAGGGGCTAAGGAACTAGGAACAAGGCCAAGGGCTTAGCGAGGAGGTCCCACCACACACCCAAAAGATCTTAGAGCGCTTCCCCTCCCAAGCCAATGCTAAGCTTGGGCACCATTGGAGGCTCTCTCCACCCAACAAAGGAACTAAAGGAGAGAGAATGCCAAAAGAGAAGAATAGAGAAGTCCTTCCAAATGGTGCCCCCTTGGTCCTATTTATAGGATTTAGAACTTGGGCTGTAAATAACCACAATCTGACCTACGAGATTACCAAAAAACCCTCAAGATTGGCCTGCCAATAGCCAAATCCTGTCATTCCAAGGCGCTAAACGCAGACCACCCCTTCTCTTTGGGGCTGGGGCGAGGCGAGCTGGAAGGGTGCCTCCCTCCTGAGCTCACCCACTTTTGCTGAGGAGCGGGAGAGAGAGGAGCTTGCCCCCTTGCTGGGAGCGGGGCGAGAGGAGCTCGCCCCCCTTGGGAGCGGGGGCGAGAGGAGCTCGCCCCCCTCTTGTCGGGAGCGGGGCGAGAGGAGCTCGCCCCCTCCTTGGGAGCGGGGGCGGGAGGAGCTCACCCCCCTTGCTAGGAGAGGGGTGAGAGGAGCTCGCCCCCTCCTTGGGAGCGGGGGCGGGAGGAGCTCGCCCCCCTTGCTGGGAGCGGGGGCGAGAGGAGCTAGCCCCCCTTGCTGGGAGCGGGGCAAGGGGAGCTCGCCCCCTCCTTGGGACCGGGGGCGAGAGGAGATCTCCCCCCTTGCTGGGAGTGGGGCGAGGGAGCTCGCCCCCCTCTTCCCGGGAGCGGGGCGAGAGGAGCTCGCCCCCTCCTTGGGAGTGGGGGCGAGAGGAGCTCGCCCCCCTTGCTGGGAGCGGGGCGAGAGGAGCTCGCCCCCTCCTTGGGAGCGGGGGTGAGAGGAGTTTGCCCCCCTCTTGCCGGGAGTGGGGCGAGAGGAGCTCGCCCCCTCCTTGGGAGCGGGGGCGAGAGGAGCTCGCCCCCCTTGCTGGGAGCGGGGCGAGAGGAGCTCGCCCCCTCCTTGGGAGCGGGGGCGAGAGGAGCTCGCCACCCTCTCGCTGGGAGCGGGGGTGAGAGGAGCTCGCCCCCCTCTTGCTCGCCTCCTACACGAGCTGGGTGAGCGGGAGGTCTCTACCTCCACTGCTCGCCCTCCTCTCTCCTTGCCCTGGAACATACTAAAAAATAATGTCAAAAATACCTCATGGGATCTGGGGGCCCACTCGGTGAATACAAGGTTGTACACAATCCCTGCTTTTTTCGATTAGGTGCACGCTCAGAAAGAAAAGTCCAACACTGCACATTCGGCGAGTTGCGCCAAAAGAAATTGGGAAGACTCCACTTCATCTTGGTGAAAATTTACTAAGGCTTTCCTGGGGGGGTCACCCTACTGACTGGTGATAGCCCGGCTAGCGGAACCATCCGAGGGGAAGAAAAAATTGCCTCCTTGGGATGTCAACCTGCCCTGCCGGCTAGTGAGAGCCCGGTCAACGGAACCGTCCGAGGGGAAAAGAACATTGCCTCCCTGGCAGGTCAACCTGCTCTGCCGGATAGTGAGAGCCCGGTCAACGGAACCGTCCGAGAGGAAAAGAACATAGCCTCCCTGGGAGGTCAACCTGCCCTGCCGGTTAGTGAGAGCCCGGTCAGCGGAACCATCCGAGGGGAAAGAACTTTGCCTCCCTGGGAGGTCAACCTGCCCTGCCAGCTAGTGAGAGCCCGGTCAGCGGAACTATCCGAGGGGAAGAAAACTTTGCCTCTCTGGGAGGTCAACCTGCCCTGCCTGCTAGTGAGAGCCCGGTCATTGGAATCATTCGAGGGGAAAAGAACTTTCCCTCCTTGGGAGGTCAACCTGCCCTGCCGGCTAGTGAGAGCCCGATCAGCGGAACCATCCGAGGGGAAAAGAACTTTGCCTCCCTTGGAGGTCAACCTGCCCTGCCGGCTAGTGAAAGCCCGGTCAGCGGAACCATCCGAGGGGAAAAGAACTTTGCCTCCCTGGGAGGTCAACCTGCCCTGCCGGCTAGTGAGAGGCCGGTCAGCGGAACCATCCGAGGGGAAAAGAACTTTGCCTCCCTGGGAGGTCAACCTGCCCTGCCGGCTAATGAGAGCCCGGTCAGCGGGACCATCCGAGGGGAAGAAAACTTTGCCTCCCTGGGAGGTCAACCTGCCCTGCCGGCTAGTGAGAGCCCGGTCAGCGGAACCATCCGAGGGGAAAAGAACTTTGCCTCCCTGGGAGGTCAACCTGCCCTGCTGGCTAGTGAGAGCCCGGTCAGCGAAACCATCTGAGGGGAAAAGAACTTTGCCTCCCTGGGAGGTCAACCTGCCCTGCCGGCTAGTGAGAGCCCGGTTAGCGGAACCATCTGAGGGGAAGAAAACTTTGCCTCCCTGGGAGGTCAACCTGCCCTGTCGGCTAGTGAAAGCCCGGTCAGCAGAACCATCAGAGGGGAAAAGAACTTTGCCTCCCCGGGAGGTCAACCTGCCCTACCGGCTAGTGAGAGCCCGGTCAGCGGAACCATCTGAGGGGAAAAGAACTTTGCCTCCGTGGGAGGTCAACCTGCCCTGCCGGCTAGTGAGAGCCCGGTCAGCGGAACCATCCGAGGGGAAAAGAACTTTGCCTCCCTGGGAGGTCAACCTGCCCTGCCGGCTAGTGAGAGCCCGGTCAGCAGAACCGTCCGAGGGGGAAAGAACATTGCCTCCCTGGGAGGTCAACCTTCCCTGCCGGCTAGTGAGAGCCCGGTCAGCGAAACTGTCTGTGGGGAAAGAACATAGCCTCCCTGGGAGGTCAACCTGCCCTGCCGGCTAGTGAGAGCCCGGTCAGCGGAACCATCCGAGGGGAAAAGAACATAGCCTCCCTGGGAGGTCAACCTGCCCTGCCGGCTAGTGAGAGCCCGGTCAGCGGAACCATCCGAGGGGAAAAGAACATAGCCTTACTGGGAGGTCAACCTGCCCTGCCGACTAGTGAGAGTCCGGTCAGCGGAACCGTCTGAGGGGAAAAGAACTTTGAAAAACTTTCATTACATCAGTCATCTGGTTACATGCAAGAAAAACTAAGTAAGGAAATAAACCATCATACTACATGGATTTAAGAAAAATCTAAGCACGGAGACCGGGACTCGGACTTCTACTCCCAGGCATGGTCCTCCTCGACCTCTACTGGTTGCTGACATTGCGGCTTCGGACTCCTTGCCTCCCTCATTTCCAAGAACTCGGTGCAGGTGGACATCGCGTGAACCTCCTCATCGTGGAAGTTATAGTAAGGTAACTCCACCCGGACGCCCCCTCTTCCTCCCTTACGATTTCTTCTTCTTCCGTAGCCGATCGCCATGGTATGCTGGGGTGGTGGAGAGGGTGTCTTCGGTCCCTGCGTCCACCCTGGGAGGTCGGGTCCCTCTCCCTGGAGGTTGTCCTCCTCTTGGTCGAACTTCCTCTTGGGAGCACCTACCCTCCCCCCCTGTTGCCTTGCCTCCGGCTCACTCAGCTTGGCCAACCTTCTTGCGAACTCTGGTTTGGCCTCCTCACTCTCAACTTCTTCCGCCACCCTTTCCATCAACTTCTCAAAAGACGAAGGAGCTCTCCTCTTGAGGTCCATCTTGAAGAATCCCCCATGTAGCCCCACGATGAAAGCGAGCTGGAGGGTGTAGCCTGGCACCTCTTGGGTGAGGAGAACCTCCTCCTGGAACCGGTCGACATAGTGAGCCAGTGACTCCCCTGGCTCTTGCTTGATCTTGAAAAGTGCTTTAGCATCTTTCTTTCTCTTCCTTGACGTCGAGAAGCATAGCAGGAAAACTCGGCGCAAGTCTTCGAAGGCATAGATGGATCCCGCAGGGAGCTGGTGGAACCAATCTCTAGCCTTCTCCTTAAGAGTTGTCGCGAAGAGTCGACACTTGAAAGCGTCTGACATGGGCCTGATGGAGACCATGTCCTCAAACCACTGCAGGTGCAGGACGGGGTCATCCTTGCCGGAGTAGTGAGACATCTCCAACCTTCTGAACCCCTCTGGGATCGGGTCCGAGAGGATCATCTCACACAAAGGACTTCCTTTACTCGCCCCCCTTTGGATCTGGGCGAGTGGGGGTATGACACTTCCCCACTCGCCCCCTTGGGGCTGGGCGAGTGGGGATCTGGGACCTCCCAACTCGCCCCCTTGGGGCTGGGCGAGTGGGGGTCTGGGACCTCCCCACTCCCCCTCCTAGGGAACTGGGCGAGTGGGGGCCGAATGCCTCCCCACTCCCCCCACTGGCACCTCCTTCCTGGATTAATGGCCGAGAGCACTCTCGCCCACCTACTGAGGCGAGACCTCCGGACCACTTCCTCTCCTTTGTTCGCCTATCTTGTTAAAAGTTAGTTGCAAGGTCTGCAAGACCTCCTGCTTGAAACTTTCAAACATCTCTAACGTCACTCCAGCCACCGGGGGCTGCGAGTGGCCTGGGTCAGATCCTCCACCTCCATCCATGGAGCTCATCTTGAGAGTTTCTTGAGTTGATCACTCTCCACGCTCACCGCACCATAATGTTGAAATCAAGACTTGAGAACAAGACTTAGTCTCTGTGGAGTTTGGGCCCTCAACAAGTTGAGGGGTGACCAACACTTACTCCCCCCAAGGGAGAGCTCTAGGATAAGGGGCTAAGGAACTAAGAACAAGGCCAAGGGCTTAGCGAGGAGGTCCCACCACACACCCAGAAGATCTTAGAGCGCTCCCCTCCCAAGCCAATGCTAATCTTGGGCGCCATTGGAGGCTCTCTCCACCCAACAAAGAAACTAAGGGAGAGAGAAGGCCAAAAGAGAAGAATAGAGAAGTCCTTCCAAATGGTGCCCCTTGGTCCTATTTATAGGATTTAGAACTTGGGCTATAAATAACCACAATCTGACCTACGAGATTACCAAAAAATCCTCAAGATTGGCCTGCCAATAGCCAAATCCCGCCATTCCAAGGCGCTAAACGCAGACCACCCCTTCTCTTTGGGGCTGGGGCGAGGCGAGCTGGAAGGGTGCCTCCCTCCTGAGCTCGCCCCCTTTTGCTGAGGAGCAGGGGCGAGAGGAGCTCGCCCCCTTTACTGGGAGCGGGGCGAGAGGAGCTCGCCCCCCCCCCCCCCCCCCCTTGGGAGCGGGGGCGAGAGGAGCTCGCCCCCCTCTTGCCGGGAGCGGGGCGAGAGGAGCTCGCCCCCTCCTTGGGAGCGGGGGCGGGAGGAGCTCTCCCCCCTTGCTGGGAGCGGGGCGAGAGGAGCTCGCCCCCTCCTTGGGAGCGGGGGGCGAGAGGAGCTCGCCCCCCTTGCTGGGAGCGGGGCAAGAGGAGCTCGCCCCCTCCTTGGGAGCGGGGGCGAGAGGAGCTCGCCCCCTCCTTGGGAGCGGGGGCGAGAGGAGCTCGCCCCCCTCTTGCTGGGAGCGGGGCGAGAGGAGCTCGCCCCCTCCTTGGGAGCGTGGGCGAGAGGAGCTCGCCCCCCTTTCTGGGAGCGGGGCGAGAGGAGCTCGCCCCTCCTTGGGAGCGGGGGCGAGAGGAGCTTGCCCCCCTCTTGCCGGGAGCGGGGCGAGAGGAGATCGCCCCCTCCTTGGGAGCGGGGGCGAGAGGAGCTTACCCCCTTGCTGGGAGCGGGGCGAGAGGAGCTCGCCCCCTCCTTGGGAGCGGGGGCGAGAGGAGCTCGCCCCCCTTGCTGGGAGCGGGGCGAGAGGAGCTCGCCCCCTCCTTAGGAGCGGGGGCGAGAGGAGCTCACCCCCCCCCCCCCCTCTTGCTGGGAGCGTGGGCGAGAGGAGCTCGCCCCCCTCTTGCTCGCCTCCTACACGAGCTGGGTGAGCGGGAGATCTCTACCTCCACCGCTCGCCCTCCTCTCTGCTTGCCTTGGAACATACTAAAAAATAATGTCAAAAATACCTCATGGGATCTGGGGGCCCACTCGGCGAATATAGGGTTGTACACTTTCGGCTTTTGTACAAGTGATATCTAAGGCTATGAGTTCGGACTCCATAATACTCGTAGTAATAATTGTTTGTTTGGTCGAAGCCCGTGAGATGATAGCCCTTCCAAGAAGGAAACATATCCTCTCATAGACTTAACATCTAATTAATTAGTTACCCAATTAGCATATGAATATTTTTCTAATACTTTGGGAAAATATGTATATATTAAACTATAATTAAAGGTTCCACAAAGGTATTTAAATATCCTAGTGAGTACTAACCAATGTTCAATAGTATGATTACTAGTATACTCACTCAATCTACATATGACACATGAAATATCAGGCCTAGTGAGATTAACAATATAAAATCGTGATCATATCATCTGAGAATATCTATGTTGATCAATAGTGTTGGAACCATTATTTGGCCCAACGAGGAGTTCAGACCCCTGTAAAGGGGGGAAGCTAGCGCTTACTGATCCCACGGAGAAACCTGACCGAGGCCTTATAGCTAATGGACCGACCATTGACAACAGTGTGTAGGTCCCACCACACAACTGGAAGATCTTTTGAGCGCTTCCCCTCCCAAGCCAAGACTGAAGTCGGGCACCTTGGAGAGCTGAAGGAGCTAACCATAGGCGTCCTAAGGAGAAGCAAAGATCTGGAATGCCCCCCAATGGTGCCCCTCATGGTCTATTTATAGCCTTTTCGATACTGTTCTGTTAATAGCGGGATTCCGCCTTTTGGTTTTGCTATTCGCACCCCAAATTGTTCTGCTAACAGACAAACTTCGTTGTTTTGGAGGGCTATTGGCAACCCACCAAGGGTATCAGGGTAAATTCACCTGTAGACCCATGCTGGGCGAGTGGCCCATGAAGTCGCCACTCGCCAGCCTCTCCGCGAGCTGGGCCCGCGAGATCTCTTCTTGCGAGTGGAGGCGAGCCCCCACTTGTCTCGCCAGTCTGTAATTGCGAGACCTTCTCCGGCTCGCTCTGGCTAAGTGCACCCTAGAACGGTTCTTAACACACGCTACGCTGTCACTGCTCGCAACTCGCGAGTGAGATCCCTGGTCCACCTCGCCTTGCCCTGGCTGGATGCTTGCCGCGAATCGGTGAGTGCTCTCTGAATCGCCCGTAGTTGATTTCTCCGTGAGTCGGCGAACACTGGGTTGTACAAATAGGTTCATATTTTTGCAAAGTTTCACACTAGCATCATAAAGAGTAGAAGCGGGAGTAGAATTATGTAAGTTAAACTTGTGTAATATTTTCCCAATCGAGCAAGAAAGAGATAATGATACACATGTATCACTTTTAGCTAGCTTCATGCCTAAAATTGCGGTAGCTATTCCTAAATTTTTTATATCAAATTTAGAATTTACATAATTTTTAATACCATTAAAGATGTTTAATGGGGTAGAAAAAAAATAAAATATCATCTATATAAAGGCAAAGCAAAATAGTGTCATCTCTATCTTATCTGGCATACAGACATTTGTCATATTCGTTTGCTAAGAAATCAAAGAATAATACAATAGAAACATACTTTTATTGCCACTATTTTGGAGCTTATTTTAGTCCATAAACAAGTTTACAAATTCTATGTTCTTATCTCTTAATGATGAATCCTTCAAGTTGAGTCATATAAATCTCCTCGTATAAGTCTCTATGCAAGAAAACGGTTTTAAAACCAATTTGATGAATAATAATCTTATGGATGGAGGCTAAAGCAACCAACACATGAATGGATGTGATCATATCCACTGAGGCATGTATGTCTAAATAATCTCTCATTTTCTATTCATAATCTTTAGCAACAAGGCGAGTCTTATACCTTTCTATATAGTCATCTTCCTTAACCTCTTCTAAAAATCCATCTACATCCTATGAGTTTGTTACTAGGAGATAGATTAGTTAGAATCTAAGCTTTAAAATTTTCTAATATATAGTTAATCTCAATACTTATTGCTCCCTTTCAAAATGGAGAATCATTTGAATTTTGAACTCATAGCCTCCTTATATATTAATTAGGATCCCCATTAATTAAATATGTGAATTAATCCTCTCAAAATATCATTTTATTTTTAACTCTTTTGCTCATTCTAGATTCATCAATTTGTAATGGTTCTACAAGTGGAAAAAGTTTGGGTAGAGCTACTAGATGATTGAGATGAGTTATTTAATTTATATGAAAATTAATCTTCAAAATAAACAACATCTTTAGCTTCTAAGATAGTGTCATTAAAGATCATACAAACGAGGGTGTTGATAATGAGAAATCTATTAGTGCTATTATCAGATGCAGATTCTATAAAGATGGAGTTTATGGTCTTAGGTCCAATCATTTTTCTTAGGCTCGGGAATTGCTATCATAGCTAATTTCCCCCATACATGAAAAATATGAAGGGGGGGAGGGGTTCTTATGCTTCGTAGGACTCCAATTAAGGATAAAGCAAGAGGTAAGCAATGCTTGTGCAACACTCTACTTGTAACTACCATATATTATGGGTCCGATTGGGCCCCACATCATACAACTTATACAAATAGAACATTATTAAGTGATAAACAACCAACTATACCATCTCAGAGTGCAAGCAAAACTTTACAAAAGCTAAGCGTTAATAATTCTAACATAAAATGTACAAAGAACTATAGACTCCGAGATTAATATATTGTACATAAAAAATTATTGCATTCATACAATAATGTACAATACAAAGTTCTAGGGAGCGTAGACCCATATATCAAAATGAAGTACATGTATACAAGCAATAAAAACTTCTTGTTATTTTCATATTTGGCAACAAGCAATTCCAAGCGGACGCAAGACCTTGCAACCAAATACGAATTAGTGGAAAATGAGGGTCAGTCAAAGCTGACTAAAAACTATATAATAATTCCCCTCTACCTGGGCATCTTAGCAGATCCTGGGGAGTACTGTACTAGCCCCTACAAATCAGCACATCATAATAATATTAATGTAAAGCAGTAAACAATCAATAGGTTGAGGTATCACAAACATCACACATGTCTCTATGTTGAGCAGAAAGTAAAAGGGGACTATTATGCAATCACGATCTAGAGTATGAATGTCATATTTATACAACTCTAATCCTAGCAGTGGGCTACCATGTCCTGAGTTATTATCTCAATAACAAGTAATCATCCATCATTTCCCTCACGGAGAAACATATCATGTCACACAAAGACCATATCATTACATCCCCAAGTTGGATGATACAATTTAATCAATAACACACTATGTCATTCCCACTATGTAAATAACATGTCATACTAAAGAGTCCTTTTCATGTTGAACTACAAAGTTGTGGGTACGGTAAGGTACACCTATATAACAATAAGTTCTTTAGACAATGTCCATTTCATAAATAATAAGTTGGCACTCTCATGGAACCCAAAAAATAAGGTATGCATCCCCCAAGATATTTATGAGCATTTGCTATGTGAGGCAATCTACCCCTATGGCCTCTCCCATGTAAGATATCATGTTAAAAGGAACCTTACTAGTGCCAACCTTCATGGTGCGGTGTGATTTAGCTTTTCCCATTGCTTAGTCACCGTGGAAACAATGCATATTGAAAGGTAGGGTATGCTGCTAAGAGTTACTCTAGAAGGGGTGAATAGAGTATTTAAAATTTCTTTTTCAGATTTTAATCATTCACAGCACATCACATATTTTTTTTGTTATTTATTATACAACATGAAAGTAATTAAGATAAACAAACAAAACAACAAAAAGCTACGCAATCCAGAAGACACAGTTTTTATAGAGGTTCCCCAAATTTGGGTACGTCTCCTCTTCTATCCCTTGGTAGTCTACCCACTTTAGACAGTGCCGAGTCTTTTGATAAGGACACTCTTAGAACCGATTACAACTTAATCTTTTGATAAGGAGATTCAAAGAACCACAAGAGATTTTAATAAGGTTTCTCAAACCAGTAACTTGTTGATAAGGTGGCTAAACTAAGCAGAAATCCTTTTGATAAGGTGGATTAAAACCAAACCAAGAGCCTTTTGATAAGGTCAACTCAAAACCACTCTTAGATCTTTTGATAAGGTGGATCAAGAACCACTGAATCTATTGAAGATTGATTCTCAGAACTCTATCAAAAAGTTAGAGTTGAAAGAGAATAGATGCAGGAGATCTTTCTTCCACTATAGTTGTCCTCTCAACAATCTCCGGGGACTTGATTCTTTTCAGCATTGTATTGATAGAGAGAAGTAGCAGTAGACTTTTCTTGATAGATCAGATTCAATAGGCAGAAGGTTGAATTTGTTGTGAGGCTATATTCAATGAATCCTCTTGTTATTTCTTTTTGATGAGCAGTCAATAGATGGAGAGAAGATAATCCCTGATGACTGTGTTTGTTTTCTTGAGACTTCTAGGAAGAAGAGAAGAAGAAATAATTAGAGCAGAAAGGAGAGAGTGAGCGAGAGAGAGAGAGAGAGAGAGAGAGAGAGAGAGAGAGAGAGAGAGAGAGAGAGATCTCATGTTTTCTTTTTATACAATCACCTCACTATATTCTGTCTCAAATATCTCATGATAGGAATGTCCATTTATAGATACAGATTATCGATAATTATCCCTTGCCAGATTTATTTCAAAGAGTGTAATAGCCTTCCATACTTAATTATCAACGACTATAATTAGACTTGATTTGTTGACTTGATCTGCTTATGCTCAATTTGAATTTGATATGCATGGATGTCGACTCAAGAAATCTTGAACTCTGACTTAGAAGTAGAAGTTATAGAGATGGAGTAGAAACGAGGATATCTCAATATACTTGTGCTTTGACTTTTGTAGATCTTGAGCTTTGAGTATTATTATCATAATTGTTGAAGACAGGAAATTCCTAGACTCCAAAATTCAGATCAATGCAGCCAGAGGCTACTCACCCAGCAGTCCAACAAGATGGCTTGACTGGCAATGACGAGAAGGCTAGAACAATGACAACAAGACCCCATGTGTTGCGACAGAGAGGTACCACCATGTACCCTGAAGCTCAGAAGAGTCTTCCCCTCCAAAACCAAAGGATGGTCGAGTTTGGTACTAGGAAGGCACTGAATGGGTAAAGATCTCGTCTATGTGGGGGGACTCTGATTTTTCCAATGCCATTCCTGGTACCCCTGGGGGTCTATTTATAGACAAATCCTGGGGGAGAGAGGATACAGGCGGCTATGCTTGCCCCCTGCAAGGTAGCATAGTTGAACCTGATGAGCATATGACTTGGTAAGAACGTCGACCATGCCTGACGAGTTGTAGTTGATAGTCGCCCCTATGTGATTTGGTCTGAGGGTTGCCTGATAGTCGCCGGCATGCACGAGTAACTTCGAGGCCTTCTTCTAGTCACTACTTTGGGGCGAGTAACCTTGGTACTCGCCCCTGACAATTCATACCTCTGATGAGCTGCTTGCTGTCTTCGATTTGACCATTGACTTGGACTTCTATCTACATGGGAAAGATGAGTCCCACCCTCAAAGAATATGAGTGGTACACAATCTCCGCTCTTTGCGAGTGACGAAGTGGATCAGAAAGAAACATTCAACCCTTATTCGGCGAGGGTCTTCTAGCGCTGCCAACTCGAAAGCAGAGGGGTCATCGACCTCTATAAATAGGAGGGCAGAGGCCTTCCCCGACATGCCAATTTTTGATCCCCGGCGAGATGCTGACTCCCGAGGAGATGATCGCGAAGGCTCAAATATTGAGGAAGCTGCTGAACAAGTCACAAGACGGGGCTGCGCGTAAACGAAAGAGGGGCGATGTTGAATGCCCAACCAAGAGAACTATGCGCGAGGACACTCCGCGGGTTGATCCCGCGTCATCTATACTCGAGTCAACCCCAACCCGGTCGAGCGAGGAGGGTTTGGGGAATTTCGGCGAGCAACAGGTCATTGAGAACAAGACTTCCACCGCTCCCCCTGATACTACAATAGGTAATCGCCGCCTTGCTGTCGACTTTGCTGATTCTCAGTATTGGCGCTTTACTGATGCCAACTTTATCTTATAGTGAACCTCCCTTCAGATGCCACTCCGGTAGAACCGGGTATGTTGGCACCTCTCGCCGAAGAGTCTGCGAGGGCCGAGGATCTGCCAACTCCTACGATTATTCCTGCCAGCGTTATCCCTCACCGAGAAGCGTCTCGCCAACTGCCCTCCTCGACAGAGCGCGGTGAGAGCAGTTCCCATGTTGGCTGAATGACTTTGAAGAAGTCGAAGGTCACCATCTCGCATCCGCCTCCGCCTCCCCGATCGGAGTTCCTCGTCCACCGGTGGCAACAACGTACGGTCCTTCGGCATCCTGCGAGAGAGGTGGAAGGCCCTCCCACGCACCTCCGCCGACGATGTTCGGGAGGGCGGATGTTCGCGGGAAGGAGCCCGTAGATCCGCCGCTTGCGCCTCCTTCTCGGCATTCTGAGATGATGTCGTCGCACCACCATTCCGTTGGCGGGAATGGTTGTGGTGGCCGATCAGGGGCTCGACGGGCTTCTCCTCACCGCATGACGTCGCCTCAACATCCTTCTCTGCCTTGCCGCCGAGATACTCCTCGACGAACGCCATCCCCATTCCGCTCTTCTCCCTCGCGTTTCGAGATGCTCCTCGGCGAACACCGTCTCCTCTCCCGCAACACAGGGTAGCGCCTGCGCACGCAAGTACTTCTTGTATTTGGGGCGATGTGCTGAACTGTATTTTCGGGCATTATGCTGACTTATGTCTTCTTCAGGTCATGCGACGTCTCTGGGGTCGGCCTTTATCGATGCCTTAGGCCTGCCCACGTGCGAGTTCTGAACAAAGCTGGTTTTTGCCTACCTCGACTTCGAACTTAAGGTCGATTGGTTGCTGGCGTACAAGGTGCATCGACGCTAATCTCAGCTGGAAGGTCTCGTGGAGAGTATTGAGGGGTTTGAGCACCGGCTGGAGGTCTCGGAGGGCAAGCACTTCGCCATCAATGAGCTGGAGCGGCGGATGGAGGATGTGGAGCATCAGTAGGAACCGCTGAAGGCCGACATTCGCGGGCTTCGGGCGTGTATGGGCTCCATCGGGACCCTTACTCGCATGGAAGAGCACATCCTCCTTAACGAGGAGCTCATGTCGAGGGCTAGAGAGTAGATGGGCTTCGTGCGTCAGCTAGGATTCACCGGGCGACACGCCCCTACCTCAGACTGGCTTGAAGATCCTCCAACGATGTAATCTCTGAGTCGGCAGGCGACCTTTATCTTTCTTTTGATTTTTATAGACATTAATTCAAACGGCATGTAATAACTTTAACTCGATCATGGCGAGATTTATTTGCTAGTCGCATGTGTGCTCCAATGTCATTTCTGGTTTTTCGCTAAGCCTTTATCTCATTTTGCGTGCTGTGATGAGTTTTGTCGAATTGTCGCACTCTGCGAGCGACCTACGAGCTCGGCGTCTTAGAAAGACCTTTGCGAGGAAGCTAACTTGGCGGACACTCTGAGTGAGTTAGGGGTATACATCGTGCGTACCAAACCTCGCGATCCCCCTGCGATGTCTATAAATACAGGGGGGGTCCAAAAACATCACGCTTTTCCAACCATCCTGAGCATTCAGCTATTCAAGCGAGATTCTTTCCTTTCTTGATGGTGCCCTCTAACGATGCTGAAGCTCGCTGCTTGACCTATACACAAGCCTTCTCAGCGATGAAATTCAAAAAACCTATAACTCGCGCGGACTACTTGGAGAGGTTTGTTCACCGCTTCCTCCCCAGGGGCTTCTGTGCCTGCTTGCCGACGAAGGAGGAACGAATTAATTCGTTCGCGGAGGGGAGGCTCGCCTTCCCCTTTACTCATTTTGAGGTGGGTTTGCGACTTCCCCTCTGGCCGGAGGTCTGCTAGATCCTCTGGTATTTTAGGTTAGTCCCGGCGCAGATCAACTCGAACGGAATCGCCATCATCGTGGGATTCCTATGCTTCTTGCGATCTGAGAGGAACACGTTCGATCTCACCGTCTTCCGGAGGCTCTTCTACATGGGCGTGACAAAGGTGGTGGTGGTGGTCTACATCGGTAGCCATCACTGCTCACTAACCGGAACCTCGAACAAGGTTCATCGCTGGAATGAACGATTTATCTTCATCTCCGGCGACTTCTCGGGGATCCTTACTCGCCCCCAGCAACCACCGGCGGGGTTGTTCCTCGCACCTGTACTATAAGGTGACCGCGAGGAGTTCTGCCTAGCGATGAAGAGCAAGAAGTTCGATGTCGTCTTCTGGCGATAGAACGTTGATCGGCTCGCATATATCGAGTCTGGCGAAGGTAACATCGCTATTTTGGTGTGAGTAACATTTGAGCCGAGTTGGATGCCACTGTGGCTAATGCTTTTCTTGCAGGTGCTCGCCATGTGCATGCGACCAACCTTCCCGCAGCGGGCAAATCCCCTCCACCCGTGTCTCCGTCAGGGCAAACGAGGATCGGGTATGAAGGAGAAGCTGTCGAGATGGAGTCCCCTCTTCCGGTAGGGCTCGCTGGGCTCAACGATCCGGCCGAGATCCTTCGTATGACGGGCTTGGAAGAGGGCGAGCCTTCAACCGAGAAGAGGAAGAGGAAGTAGATCATTCAAAAGTTGCATGAGGATCGGCAAAAAGTGTAGGAGGACAATGCTCCCGAGAACCATCCCAACTTCTGTTGTACTCGTACAGACCATATGAGTCTAATGCAACTGAGTGGGATTATTTCTGAGCTCGTTTGCTTAAAAAGTAATTTTATGACGATAGTGTCGAACAACATTAATTAAAAATTCTCATTCTCGTTGAATGACCTAAGATTCAGTCGAAACAAGTTGCGTTTCACTCGTATGGATCATACGAGTCTAACGTAACCGACATAAGTCAATTATGAGTTTATTTGCTCGTTTTATCATTTCGGGTCGCCGCACCGAGTTGCGTGACCTAAAACAGTCACTTTTACCAAATGTCCTCCAATTTAGACGAAACAAGTTCCGTTGCATTCTTATTGACTATATGAATCTAATGCATCTAATTTGCTCAGAATGATATTTCAGAGTGGCTGTGTAGCACAAAACTACTCAAAATAGTCATTTCCTCGAAATGACCTTGGATTCGAACGAAACAAATTTCGTTACACTCGTACTGACTATGCGAGCCTAATGCAAATGACAGAAGTCAATTTTGAGCTTGTTTGCTCAATATGTCATTTTGGCATTATTGTAACGCACAACACTACTAAAAACAGACATTTTAACTAAATGATCACGGATCGAAACAAAATGAGTTCTGTTGCACTCATATTGACTATACAAGACTAATGCAACTGGCAGAAGTCAATTCTGAACTCGTTTGCTCAATATGTCATTTTGACGCGTCGTGACGCACAATGCTACTCAAAACGGTCATTTCTACTAAATGACCTCGAATCGGAATGAAATAAGTTATGTTGCACTTGTATTAACTAAACGAGTCTAATGCAACTAACATAAGTTAATTATGAGCTCGTTTGCTCAAAATAATATTTTGGCGTCGTTGCGATGCACGACGCTATTCAAAATGGTCATTTTTACTAAATGATCTCAAATCGGAATGAAACGAGTTCCGTTACGCTCATATTGATTATACAGGTTTAATGCAACTGACAGAAGTCAATTCTTAGCTCGTTTGCTCAAAATGATATTTTGAGTCACCACTTAGCTTATAGGGTACCTTGTAGGTGATCAGATTGCTTTTATTAGGTCAATTATGGTTCTAGTGACCCAATAAAAATCTGATGTTACACCAAGTACCATAGATGGTTTGTGATTGGACAGTTCCTTTCCTGCAAAAGAATTAAAAGTTAGGTGGAAACTAGATTACCTTGGGTCCAATTCTTTCATTATAAAGGGTTACAAATGAGTAAGTGGGTTTATCCTTGTACCCCTTAGGATGGGAGGTTGTTGGTTGATTATACCATCAATCTTTCATATAATGTCCTATTTTATTGTAGCAACAACATTTATAGTTATTATACATATTTCCATTAATGACATGATTAGAATGGAGAGGAGGTTTAATAGAGAATTTCTCCATTCTATGATTCTGCATTGAATCATTCATACGTCGAGTTCTAGTCGACACAAAATATATATATCTCGATGTACTTCAAGATGAATTGGACTTATACTACTTTTTTTTTATTAAAATTGATATATTGACTTTTATTTTTATTTGAAGGAGCTTTTCCCAGGATTCCTCTTTGTGATATAGGAACTGAATCTATGTTCTCATGATTCATTTGTTCATTATTTTCTCTATATAAGACTTTTGCTCTATCATCTTTTGAAGTAGAAGGAATGTCAACCAGGAAGTCAGCTAGTTCTTTTTCTTTAGCACTGATAAATTTCACTGGATTTTTCTAGGCTGTTATGCTAGGAGAAATCAGCATTCTGTGGAGAGTCAACACCTAGTCCTAAAATTTTGAACCTAACTGAGAGGTTTTTAGATATAGCCTTCAGCTGATGGCACCTCCCATTTAAGATATCCTCAAAAAGCTTTGCTTTATTGAGTTCATCTTTCAGATTTTCATTCTCTAATTTCAGAGAATTAACTTTTTCTTTCAGCTTAAAATTGTCCACTCTTAATTCACAATTTAGTACAATATAATCTTCTTCTTCTTCTAATTTTTTAGTGAGATGAGCTATTTCTACTCTTAACGCTTTTATTTGACTTTCTGCAGCTAATTGGTCTTCACAGAAGCCTTTAAATGTTGTTTTAAATTCTTTTGAAGAGAAATCAAGATTCTCAAAATAAGTTACCTCATCATTTTCTTCTAGAAGATCACCTTCCTTTTTAGTTAGTTCTAGAGCCATCATGCAGACATCTTCTGCTTTACTCTCATCTTCATCAGAGCCTGAAGAGCTGTCTTCAGTATCAGTCCAAGTCTCTGCAACAAAACCTTTACCTTTCTTTTTGTTCCTTTTCTTAGGATCATAATTATTTCTATGATCCTATTCCTTCTTCTGGATTTTGTTTTTGCTTTGATCAAAACACTCGGTGCAATATGTCCAGGTTTCCTGCATGAAAAATATATTATTTCTTTAAGAGTTTTATCAAACCTTGGCTTGGAGGTACTTCTTTCCTTCCTTCTAAGTCTTCGGCTTTTATCCATTTCTTGAATCTTATGGCTAGAAGACTCATTAGTCCGCCATCCATAGACTAGATTTCTTCATCAACATCCTTAAGTGCTATGGATTTTTCTTTGGAGGTTGAGGAGATGTTCTTTTTTGCTTCTCTTTCTGCTCTTGTTCTTAGAAGAAGTTCATAAGATTTTAGTTTTTCAAGAAGAGCATCTGTGGTAATCTTCTTTTGACATCTGACCACTCTTATGACTCATATCCTTGCATCCCATGAGCTTGGGAAGTACATTAGGATCTTATCATTTATCTATGTCGCATAGATGTCCTTTTCAAGTCCCTTCAATTCATTGACTGAGACTGAATTTGGAATACATATCTGTCACAAATTATTCAAAACTTTTCTTGAAGTTCTCATATTGTGAGATTAGTGAGGACTTCATGTCCTTCCTCTCATCTAAACTTCCTTCAAGTAGTTTTGTCAGTGAATCCCAAATTTCTTTTGCTGACTGACACTTATCAATCTTTTAGAATAAGTCATCTGACATTGTTGACAACAGAATATTCATGGTTTTGGCATCACATGCATGCCTTTTTTGATCTTCTGTCAATTCAGCCTTTATTATATGCACAAGTTTCCCATCTGCAGCAGTCATGATAAGACTTACTGGACCTGCAATGATGGATTCAAAGATATGTTCATCAATCGAATTCATATATAACTTATTCTAGATTTCCATAAAGTAAAATTTTTCTAGATTATAGACTAGAGGTCTGGTGGATGCATAGTCTCTACTTTGTGTAGAGCTCATGATTAAAATAAAAAATTACTATAATTCTTAATACCCTTGGATGTTGATCAAGGTGTTAGTATTTTTAAGATCAACCTTCCTCTGATACCAATTGAAAGGTATGGTAGGATGCTAAGAATTACTATAGAGGGCGGGGGGGGGTGAGGGGTGAATAAAATATTCAAAATTTCTTTTTCAGATTTTAATCATTCACAACACATCACGGATTATTTTGTTTGTTATTTTTAATGCAACAAAAAAGTAATTAAGATAAACAAACAAATAAATAAAAAGCTATGCAATCCAGAAGACACAAAGTTTGTATAGAGGTTCTCCAAATTTGGGTACGCCCACTCTTATACCTCTTGGTAGGTTATCCACTATAGACAGTGCTGAGACTTTTGATAAGGAGACTCTTAGAATAGATTACAACTGAATCTTTTGATAAGAAGATTCAATGAATCACAAGAGATTTTGATAAGGTTTCTCAAACCAGTAGTCTGTTGGTAAGTTGACTAAACCAAAAAAGAATCCTTTTGATAAGGTGGGCTAAAACCAAACCGAGAGCCTTTTGATAAGGTCGACGCAAAACCACCCTTAGATCAACATTCCACCGATCAACATTCTGTAAACTAGACTTGCGAGAGGACTCAAGGCCAACCCCTCCATGGTGTCCACCTATTACTCCATGCATGCTAATATCTTCCTTATCTTCATAGCGGGCTCGCACTGGAGCTGATGCGGGATCATTCTCAATAGGTGTGCCCCGTAGTGCATCCTCCAGTACGGCCTACCGAGCCCCTCGTCTCTCTCCTCTATCCATCCTCACCTTCAATCCACAAAACTCTAGGGCAGGTTGTCATGTCATGCCCTTATGCATTATGGAACTCATAGTATGGTGCATGACCTCTCTCTATAATTGTCGTCGCACTCGTCCACTCCCTTAACATTGTTGATGTCTGGTGATCGTCATCGCCTCTCAAGGGGGGATAAATTGCATCTTCTAATTTCATCACCTCACCTCTCTCACGAGTTACAGTGAGCTCACTGCTCCTATGAGTTGCAACTTGCCTAAAGTGATATTGTCCACCTAATGTTCTATATGGTGTTCTCGCAATTGGTGTCTGATACCTCCTATCAGGTCGTTGGGAATCCTGCACTGGCCATGGTCTTCAAAATTCACCTTTTGACCTTCTTGCCTCCTCTGGATGTCGATTTCATGATATACCTTGTGACTTCTTCACCCTAGTTAACCTTGTCACTGAGGCCAAGAAACTACTATTGGCGGCCCTCAATATATCAGTTGTAGCGGTCAATGACCTATTCAAAGGAAACAGGAGGGTCGTGGCTAATTGCGAACTTGAACAATCCTACTTATAGCCTACCCATCATGTCAATTGGAGGGTGTATCATTCCACCTCCTATTTAACTATCACCTCCTCATGAATGCAGTCAATGTAGCTTCCTAGGGATTCCTGAGCTCCTTGCTTGATCAAGAAGAGCGCATGCGGGCCCTTCCTCCTCCTCTTAGATATGGAAAACCTCAGTACTATATTTCAAAATACATTTTACTTTAATAAGGACTTTAATTAAAAGAGGACTCCCACTATTTTAATCAAATCGATAACCCTTAATATCGATTCGGAGGGTTTCTGCGAGCTACTCTCTTAGTGGACAAGATCCGTATTTCACCAATACAACGAGTCCGCTTTGGAGTTTCTCTCGCAATGCGGTTATTTAAGTAGACAACACTTGTCAATTGCATCAATATGCAACTCTTGTATGGTTGGTGAATAACTCTTTATTCGCATCCATCATATGGTGCATGCCAACCCTATGCCTCTAGGCACTCAACCTTTGAGGTCACCTAGTTAAGATAGACCCGATGTCGACAGTGGGATATCACAATTATTCGCTCGCACCCTAACTAAGATAGATTAATGCACCTTGTTTTGGCAAGCCCACACTTCATCGATCGATGCAGGAAGAGTGTCATCCATCGAAAGATATCTGTATACTTAATATTGGATGAGGGATTTTATCTTTCAATTGATGAACATTTCATCGTGATTAACATTTAATCAATGTGCACATTCACAAAATAGAAATACAATATTTCAAACTAAATGCATCCCAATGCGCACAAAAAATTTTTTATCAACACTTTGATAATAAGGGCTAAATCTGAACACTTAGAACACTTCTAATTCTCCAGATTTACATGCATTGGACACAGCAAAAACAACTCCACTTGTGCAGTAGACAAGATCGTCTCTCAATGTCAGATTCAAAATCTCAGACATGTGATTTCACAAATCACTTGGAGGGACGGTTACTGCAAAGGAGAAACTATTTCTGAAACAATGAAATCGCAACGCAATCACATGCATTCCTGGGAATGTTCCAATCTTGAACATTTCTTCGAAATCCAAACACCTAGGAAGAAATCCAGACATTTAGAACACTTCTAAATTTCTGATTTACATGCATTTGATCGCAAACCTCGCTCTGATACCACTGTTGGGTTTTTCTCAATATCATTTCATAAATGATAATACAACATATCACATATGCGCAGCGGAATAAATAACTAGAACAACCCAAAGAGTTAAGGAACTTGCGATTTTACTGATTCAAGAAATAAAACATCCAGCAACACATTGCAGAAATTATACCGGAAGGGGGTTGAGTCGATACTCAACCGAGATGCTCCAATGGCAGATTCAAGATTGTGCGGCTGAGTTCCTTGCACAGAAATAGATCTGCGCCTCTATAGTAGTCCACACGAGCGCTGGAGAACCCTAGCCTCTTGTCACACAAGAGCTAGGTCGGAGAAGAACTGTCCTCTACGTCTTCCATGGACTACTACTTCCGAATATAGGAAGAGGCGACAGTGGCGGCGGGATCAACCGGTCGGAACACTTCCTTCTGGGGCTACAGGTGGAACACTTCCGCCGCTCTCACTTTCTTTCGCAAAATTAGATCGCATCATTTAGGTAAAAAAGAATCACATTCTTTTATACCCACGCGCAAAAAGGAGCTATCCGCACAGCCACGACGTTAAGTGAAGAAAACAGAATTCGTCGAACTGCGTTCGATGAACTGGATAGCGTTCGTCGAACGCGCTAGCCGTTCGTCAAACAGGCTGGCCGTTCGTCTAATGCGCTGGCCATTCGTCGAACGCACTGGCCGTTCGTCGAACGCGCTGGTAGTTCGTGGAACAGGCTCGCTGTTCATCGAAAGCGCTCGCCGTTCGTCGAACTCCAGTCTCAGCGGCCGACTAACACCAGTCTCAGCGGTCGACCAACACCTTCAGTTTGACGAACTGAACACTGCATTCGACGAATGCTTTCAGTTCGACGAACTGAACTCTGCGTTCGACGAACTGAACTCTGCGTTCGACGAATACCATCAGTTCGACGAACTGAACTCTGCGTTCAACTAAGTCGAAGGATTGGTCTGATTTCTCGAGAAATCCCAAAGCAGGAGATGCAGTCCTCGAGAAATCCCAAGGATTTAATTTCTCGAGAAATCCCAAATGACTTCTCGAGAAATCCCAAATGACTTCTAGAGAAATCCCAAAAAAGGAATATGATTTCTCGAGAAATCTCAAGCCAGGAAATATTAGTTCTCCAGAAATCTCAAGCCAACACAATTCTTCCTCCAACTTCTCTAGACACTCTTGTGTGCGACCCCATAGACTCATATCACGTTGGCAGTGAGACTAGATATTTGACTACTTCCAGATCACCATGGAAACACCAACAGTCTCCCACTTGATCTTGAACGTATCAAATAAAAGTCTCACAAACAATGAGCGACATCTAGCAATGCATCATTGCTACCCAAGCAATAGGAGTTCATAACTCAACAAGCCTGTCTTGACCAATGTATCAGTGTTGTCGTGTCCCTTTGTCCCTTACATCCGGATAGAACTAGAGGCATGGACTGTGTCACCCTCATAAATGTTCAATCCCAGTTTCCTGATCTAGAATAGACTGACAAAAATTGGTGAGCTCAATATCATATATTGACTCGACCAAGCATGGCCATGCATTTTTCAGTCTCATTCCATCAAGGGGCCCATGAATGTAACTCATGTCATAAAGGATGACAAATCTCATTTCTGCTCACACACAAACATCCAAATGATTCGTAACATACCCAACAACCACCCTTATCGTCAACCATTCTCAAGAGAAGACTTTAGATGGCATCAAAGTACGCTCTTCCTCACCTGATGAATGTTGTGACTTCAGGTCAAAGGACCACAAACACCATTGTCACTTGAGACCTACTTGTGACACGTTCATATAACAATCCACAAAGTAGTCTCACGGTGGGTCTGTCCAGTACAAATTGCTCCTAACAAGTACCCATGTGATGACTTGATATCACAATATCATGACCTGTGAGAACCGGTCATCAGTCAACGCACATGCTAGTCTTATGGTCTCATCCTCACCCTAATTTCTAGGATGATACCTCGACCAGGGACCATTTAAGAATGAAGCTTCATTTAACCACAGGCCCTCACATTCAAGTCACGTACTTGAATTCATATGGAAGCAAACATTTTAAGGGCATTCATTATGTCAATTAGTCTATCATATAGAAACAGTTGACATAGTAAAAGAACTTCCCATAAATATAAAATGAAACATATAGTACACATCATAATTCATCAAATGAATGAACAACCAACAAACATGTAATTCACCGGGCTCCCACTAAAGATGATCATTCAGGTATCTAATACCCATTGATCTAACATGGTCATCATGCTTCTTTTGCGCAAGAGGCTTTGTCAGTGGATCCGCTATGTTTTCTTCAGTCGGTACTCTGCAAATTCTCACATCTCCTCGATCGACAATCTCTCGAATAAGATGGAACCGCCGAAGTATGTGCTTGGAGCGATGATGAGATCTAGGTTCCTTAGCTTGGGCAATGACACTATTGTTGTCACAATAGAGAACTACGGGATCAACAATGCTAGGAACTACATCTAGCTCGCCGATGAATTTCCTAATCCACACAGCCTCCTTTGTCGCATTTGCGGCAGCAATATACTCGGCTTCTGTCGTAGAATCGGCAACTGTCTCCTGCTTGGACCTCTTTCAGCTTACAACTCCTCCATTAAGGAAAAATACAAAACCTGATTGGTACTTTGAACCGTCCTTATCAGTTTGGAAGCTAGCATCTGTGTAACCATTTACAACAAGCTCTTCCTCTCCACCATACACCAAGAACGTATCCTTAGTCCTTCTCAAGTACTTTAGGATATTCTTGATAGCTATCCAGTGACCATCACCAGGATCAGACTGATACCTGCTCGTCATGCTCAAAGCATATGAGACATCGGGTCGATTACATAACATTGCATACATGATTGATCCAATTGCCGAGACATATGGAATCAGCTTCATGCGGTCCTTATCTTCAAAAGATTTAGGACACTGGTCCTTAGAGAGACTTACACCATGTGACATGGGTAAGAATTCTTTCTTGGACTCAAGCATGTTGAACCGTTTCAACACCTTCTCAATGTATGTACTCTGGGTCAAACTCAGCAACTTCTTCGATCTATCTCTAGAGATCTTGATACCAAGTATATAAGTCGCTTCACCCCAAGTCCTTCATAGAAAAGCAGTCACATAGCCTGTTCTTAATAGTTTGCAGGGTTGGAATGTCATTCCCGATCAACAATATGTCATTTACATACAATATTAGGAAAATGACAATGCTCCAACTAATCTTCTTGTAAACACAAGGCTCATCTTTGTTCTTGATGAAACCAAACTATTTGATTTTTCATCAAAACGCAGATTCCAACTTCGAGAAGCTTGTTTTAATTCATAAATGGATCGATTCAACTTGCATATTTTAGTGGCTTCACTTGGAGATACAAAACCCTCGGGTTGTGTCATATACACTTCCTCAAGGAGGTTTCCATTAAGGAAAACTGTTTTGACATCCATTTGACAGATCTCGTAGTCATAATACGCAACAATAGCAAGTAGAATTCTGATGGACTTGACCATGGCTACAGGGGAAAAGGTCTCATCATAGTCAACACCATGAATTTGCCTGAAACCCTTAGCCACCAGCCGGCCTTTGAAAGTCTGTACATTCCCATCCATGTCGGTCTTCTTCTTGAAAACCCACTTGCACCCTATGGGTCGTACCCATTCAGGTGGTTCCACCAAGGTCCAAACTTGGTTTGTATACATGGAGTCCATTTCAGATTTCATGGTCTCAAGCCACTTCTCGGAGTCAGGTCCACACATAGCCTCTTGATAGGTTGCAGACTCATCATCATGATCCATAAGCAACACATTACCTATTTGACACACGAGAAATCCATATATCTCAGGCTCAAATCTAGGTCTATCAGATCTACGTAGGATTTGTGTTTCTTGAGCAGGTTCTCCGGCTACATAAGATTGTAGTCCTTGCCTAGGTTCCAATTCACGTTCATTCATTGTTTGTGGTTCTTGAACCTCTTCAAGTTCCACCTTTGCAGTCTTTCTGGATAAGAACTCTTTCTCCAAAAAGACGGCAGTCCTTGCGACAAACACTTTGCCCTCGGACGGCAGGTAGAAGTAATACCCCTTGGTTTCCCTAGGATATCCACAAGATAACACTTATCTGATTTGGGTTCCAGCTTGTCAGACATTTGACGTCGCACGTATGTCTCACAACCCCAAATCTTAATGAATGACATACTAGGACGCTTCCCAGTCCATATCTCATAAGGTGTCTTTTGAACCGTCTTCGTCGAAATGCGATTTAGTGTAAAAGCAGCAGTCTCTAGAGCAAAACCCCAAAAGGAAACGGGCAAATCTGCATGACTCATCATCGATCGCACCATGTCTAACAGGGTATGATTCCTCCTCTCAAAAACACCATTATGTTGCAGTGTTCTGGGTGGGGTGAGCTGTTATACAATACCACACTATTTCAGATGATCACGGAACTCCTGACTCAAATATTCGCCACCTCGATCAGATCAGAGTGTTTTTATTCTTTTTAACAGTTGGTTCTCCACTTCATTCTTAAACTCTTTGAACTTTTCAAAGGTCTCGGATTTGTTCTTCATAAGAAACACGTATCCGTATCTACTGAAATCATCAGTAAATGTAACGAAGTAGTGGAACCCACCTCTAGCCATAGAACTCATGGGTCCGCACACATCACTATGTATGACACCCAAGAGATCATCTGCCCTCTTAGTATGACCAGTGAAAGGGGCTTTAGTCATTTTGCCCAATAAGCAAGACTCGCATCTCTCAAATGATTCATAATCAAATGATTCCAATAGTCCATCTCTATGGAGCTTGGATATGCGTTTCTCGTTTATATGACCCAAATGACAATGCCAAAGGTATGTAGGATTCGAGTCATTTGTTCATAGTCTTTTATTATTTTCAACATTATAGATCAGATGGTCTAAGTTCAAAACATATAAACCATTAAACAATTGGGTTACACCATAACAAACATCATTCATAAAATCGAACAACAATTGTTCTTAATTATAAATGAAAAACCCTTCATGTCAAGACATGAAATGGATATGATGTTTCTAGTTATGGCCGGAACAAAATAACAATTATCTAGTTCTATTACAAGCCCAGTGGGCAAAGAAAGACAGTAAACACCAACGGCGACGACATCAACTCTTGCTCCATTCCTGACACGCAGGTCTACCTCCCCTTTACCCAGCATTCTTCTCTTTCTCAGTTCCTGCACATTTGTACAAATGTGAGAACCACATCTGGTATCCAATACCCAAGATGAAGGAGCAGAAAAGTTTATCTCTATAACGTAAATACCTGAAGTGGAAGACACACTTCCCTTCTTGTTTTGCAGATCCTCAATGTAGAGGGGACAGTTCCGCCTCCAATGCCCTGCCTTACCGCAGTGGTGACACTTTCCTTCTTTCTCCAGACCTTTCCTTTTTAGTGCGGAAGACTTGGGATCAAGAGGAGACTTAGATCCAATCTTCGTCTTCTTGAATCCCTTGGCCTTGCCCTTGCTCTTATGTACCATCAGTATGGGGCTGGCAGGCTTGGCCTTCTTCATATTGTTCTCGGCAGTTCTCAACATGCCAAGGAGCTCGGGCAGTGTCTTTTCTATTTTATTCATGTTATAGTTCAAGACGAACTGCTCATAACTGTCCGGCAACGATTGCAGGATCAGATCTGTGGCCAACTCTTGACCCAAGGGAAAACCCAGTTTTTCAAGGTTCTCGATATACCCAATCATTTTGAGTACGCGAGTGCCTACTGAGTCTCGAGCTCCGATTTTGCACTGAAATAATGCCTTGGATATGTCAAACCTCTCTTGCCGGGCTTGCCCCTCGAACATTTTCTTGAGGTGCCCGATTATCTCATAATCACACATGCTCTCATGTTACTTCTGAAGCTCAGAGGACATGGTAGCAAGCATGAGGCATTCCACATCCAAGGTATCATCCTGATACTTCTTGTAAGCATCTTTATCTACTCTCAGAGCATTCCCGGTCGGCTCTGTAGGGGTTTCCCCTTCCAAGATATAGAGTTTGCGCTCTTGCCTGAGAACAATTCTCAGGTTCCTGTACCAGTCGAGGAAGTTCGTCCCATTGAGGTTGTCCTTCTCAAGGATGGCTCTCAGGGACAACGTGGAGTGTGCTGTATTTGCCATAGAAATTCTATAATAAATTTGCAAAAGATTTTCAGTACTATATTTCAAAATACATTTTACTTTAATAAGGACTTTAATTAAAAGAGGACTCCCACTATTTTAATCAAATCGATAACCCTTAATATCGATTCGGAGGGTTTCTGCGAGCTACTCTCTTAGTGGACAAGATCCGTATTTCACCAATACAACGAGTCCGCTTTGGAGTTTCTCTCGCAATGCGGTTATTTAAGTAGACAACACTTGTCAATTGCATCAATATGCAACTCTTGTATGGTTGGTGAATAACTCTTTATTCACATCCATCATATGGTGCATGCCAACCTTATGCCTCTAGGCACTCAACCTTTGAGGTCACCTAGTTAAGATAGACCCGATGTCGACAGTGGGATATCACAATTATTCGCTCGCACCCTAACTAAGATAGATTAATGCACCTTGTTTTGGCAAGCCCACACTTCATCGATCGAGGCAGGAAGAGTGTCATCCATCGAAAGGCATCCGTATACTTAATATTGGATGAGGGATTTCATCTTTCAATTGATGAACATTTCATCGTGATTAACATTTAATCAATGTGCACATTCACAAAATAGAAATACAATATTTCAAACTAAATGCATCCCAATGCGCACAAAAAATTTTTTATCAACACTTTGATAATAAGGGCTAAATCTGAACACTTAGAACACTTCTAATTCTCCAGATTTACATGCATTGGACACAGCAAAAACAACTCCACTTGTGCAGTAGACAAGATCGTCTCTCAATGTCAGATTCAAAATCTCAGACATGTGATTTCACAAATCACTTGGAGGGACGGTTACTGCAAAGGAGAAACTATTTCTGAAACAATGAAATCGCAACGCAATCACATGCATTCCTGGGAATGTTCCAATCTTGAACATTTCTTCGAAATCCAAACACCTGGGAAGAAATCCAGACATTTAGAACACTTCTAAATTTCTGATTTACATGCATTTGATCGCAAACCTCGCTCTGATACCACTGTTGGGTTTTTCTCAATATCATTTCATAAATGATAATACAACATATCACATATGCGCAGCGGAATAAATAACTAGAACAACCCAAAGAGTTAAGGAACTTGCGATTTTACTGATTCAAGAAATAAAACATCCAACAACACATTGCAGAAATTATACCTGAAGGGGGTTGAGTCGATACTCAATCGAGATGCTCCAATGGCAGATTCAAGATTGTGCGGCTGAGTTCCTTGCATAGAAATAGATCTGCGCCTCTATAGTAGTCCATGCGAGCGCTGGAGAACCCTAGTCTCTTGTCACTGCTCGGACCTGTTCTGAAAAAGTCGAGGTATTTCGAATTGTTTGTTGACACGGACAAAGGAAGGGAAAACCTCTGAAATTATTCCAATATTGGACCTTGGACATATAGTAGAATCGAATCTCTTTAGAAAGAAGATCTTTTGTCTCATGGTAGCCTGCTCCAGTCCCCTTCCGAAACTTTCGTTATTGGGTTAGCCATACACTTCACATGTTTCTAGCGATTCACACGGCATCATCAAATGATACAAGTTTTGGATAAGAATCTACAACGCACTAGAACGCCCTTGTTGGCGATCCTTTACTCCGACAGCATCTAGGGTTCCTCGAACAATGTGATATCTCACACCGGGTAAATCCTTAACCCTTCCTCCAAGAGCTAGGTCGGAGAAGAACTATCCTCTACGTCTTCCACGGAATGCTAGGTCCGAATACAGGAAGAGGCGACAGTGGCGGCGGGATCAACCGGTCAGAACACTTCCTTCCGGGTCTACAAGTGGAACACTTTCGCCGCTCTCACTTTCTTTTGCAAAATTAGATCGCATCATTTAGGCCAAAAAGAATCACATTCTTTTATACCCACGCGCAAAAAGGATCTATCCGCACAGCCACGACTTTAAATGAAGAAAACAGAATTCATCGAACTGCGTTCGACGAATTGGCTAGCGTTTGTCGAACGCACTGGCCATTCATCGAACGCGCTGGCCGCTCGTCGAACGCGCTGGCCGCTCGTCGAACGCGTTGGCCGTTCGTCGAACGCGCTGGCCATTCTTCGAACGCGCTGGCCGTTCGTCGAACACGCTGGCCGTTCGTCGAACGCGCTGGCCATTCGTGGAACAGGCTCGCCGTTCATCGAACGCGCTCGCCGTTTGTCAAACTCCAGTCTCAACGGTTGACTAACACCAGTCTCAGCGGTCGACCAACAACTTCAGTTCGACGAACTGAACACTGCGTTCGACGAATGCTTTCAGTTCGACGAACTGAACTCTGCGTTCGACGAATACCATCAGTTCGACGAATTGAACTCTGCGTTCAACTAAGTCGAAGGATTGGTCTGATTTCTCAAGAAATCCCAAAGCAGGAGATGCAGTCCTCGAGAAATCCCAAGGATTTAATTTCTCGAGAAATCCCAAATGACTTCTCGAGAAATCCCAAACAAGGAATATGATTTCTCGAGAAATCTCAAGCCAAAAAATATTAGTTCTCGAGTGTTGGAACCTTAGTTTTGATTTGAGTTAGGATCCACCTTTAATGTCTAAGTTTATATCATAATATATCTTATAACTTAGAACAAATCCTATTAAGAAAGAAGGCTGAAAATCGACATATATTTAATAGGAAGAAAATAAGAGAAGAATTAAATTTACACGTATTCTCTGCGTTCGACGAACGGCTATCTGTGTTCGACGAACGGCGCTCTGCGGTCGATGAAAAGGTTCAAAGCTGCGTTCGACGAAATCCAAGCAGCGCTCGACGATCCCGCCTCAGCTCAGCGGTCGACGCTTTTACTCAAGCTCAGCGGTCGACGCTTTTACTCGTCTCAGCGGTCGACGAAATCTTCCGTTCGACGAACTCAAGTCTGCGTTCGAAGAACATCTCAATATTCAGCGGTCGACGATCCAGCCCGTCTCAGCGGTCGACGAATCCTTCCGTTCGACGAACTCAAGTCTGCGTTCGACGAATATTCAACAAAAGTTCAAAACAGTGAATTAAATGATCAGGTCGATGAATCAAATGATGAGCTCGACGAACTTGAAGCTCAGCTCGACGAAATATCTTCAGTATTATATTTCTTATTCTCAGCTCGACTAATATGCTGTCAGACTTTATTAAAGCAATATTTATTATTTCTATTTATTATTTATATATATATATTGCTGATTTAACCTTACAGCCGAGCAAGCATTAAATGTTATAGCCGCTTGCAGCAAAGCATTAAATGCTGTAGCAGTTGCAGCAAGCTAAAGAAGGAAATTATTCTGCTCGAGGATCTGGGAAATAAAAGAAATATTATTTCATTCCTCTTCCGTCGGCAATGATTCAAATCAGCCCAGGAAAGAGGACAACAACTTTTACACGACAGCAGGAGACATCTTTTTATACAGCAGATTATATACAGCAGATTATTTATATAGCAGATTATATACTGCTGTCTCTCTCGACAGATTACATATATATATCATATATTGCTGTACAAAATAGATAGACAGAACATAGACAGAAGATATCAATATCGTTGTACAGAGAAAAGAGAAGAAGAAGAAGAGAAAAAGAAGAACATCAGCAAAAACAGAGAACAACTCTATTACTCTATCTTGTTCTATTTTTGCTAACTCTTCCTTGCAGATCTTCTACAACCTGAGACACCAAATCAATATTACTTGCTCAGGATCGAAACTGCAAGAAGAAGAAGAAGAGTATCACAATCTAGAGAAGGAGCTCCATCCATAAGGCTGTCATCTAAACTAAATCAGATAGGGGGAGCTTTCTTCAACATCATCATCTTCAAGTGTCTTCTCAGAAAAGAGGACAACATAACTTTTCTGTTTTCTTTATTTTTCCCATCTTGTAAAGGGTTATAACTCCCTTCAAAATTTAACTCCCGGTGACAAGCCACCTTAGCAAAAATCTGCATCTTGGTTTATAAGCACCTGATCAAAAGCTTATAGGTGATTTGGGCACCTGATCAAACCTCCATTGGTGTGTGGACACCTGAACATAAACACCTTGGTGTGAGGGCACCTTATCAACAACCTCCAGTGGATTCCTACCAGTGGGTAGAAGAGTAGATGTACCCAGTTGAGGGGAACTACTATATATTCTTGTGTCATCTGGATGTGCTTTGTTTTTATTTTATTTCTTATTTGTGTGCTGTGTATTTTATGCACTCTTACTGCTTGTTTTTATTACTCAGCAAACACTTATATATTTATATCACTTACTTTGAAGTAAAACTTAAACAAGAGTTTTAAAATATATAAGAACTAGTCTCCTTTCATCGAGAAATCTCAAGCCAACACAATTCTTCCTCCAACTTCTCTAGACACTCTTGTGTGCGACCTCATAGGCTCATATCACGTTGGCAGTGAGACTAGATATTTGACCACTTCCAGATCACCATGGAAACACCAACAGTCATTGAAGCGGTAGATAGAGTTTGTAGGCAGCTTGTGGAACCAATCCTGAGCCTTTCCTTTGAAAGTGATCGTGAAGAACAACACTTGAAAGTGTCAGTCATAGTGTGAATGAATACTACATTGTCGAACCATTGGTGATGCTGCATTGAGTATTGATTTAGGTTCAACTTGCAAATCCTTCCAAACGGGCGCGACCAACTCATATAGAGGCCAGGTGATCTTGTACTGTGTAGGTTGAAGCGCTCTTGTTCGAATTCAAGATGTCGCGACGTGAACTTGTTTGTAGGAGTGGTGATCCACATCTTCCATAGCAGGCTCCTTCCATCTCGTTGAGAAGCCCACAATGTGTTTGATGAGGTGAGTACATGGGGCGAGGTCATAGTGGCCTCAGTGCGAGGTGACCCCGCAAAGTATCTTCTACCATCCTGCGAAATATGTGAAGTCACTCGGTATGATGAAGTGCCATGTATTCACGAGTTGTTGTGATTTATCTCCTACTTGTCGTTGTGCACCATGTTACTTTTCTCGAGGTATTAATCCTCCGAACAAGGTCCACAATCATCGCACCAAGATGTTGAAGCCCAGAATCCGACGCACAAAGTTCCGATTGTAAGAATAATTAAAGGTTAGTTGCCAAGGAATTTGCAGGTTTAGGCATAAAACAAACTAGAGAGAGATTGAGAGTCTGTACTGTCTATAAATATAATCCACGCTCATCGGAACATGATCTTGGAGCTGGGAACTCGGCTCATAATGTTTGGACCGAAAGAATGACCGAAAGTTACTGCCTTAAGTATGGGTAAACAGAGACACATAACTAGCTAGGGAGAGATCGAGAATTTGTAATGCATATAACTATAATCCACGAGATGTAGCAAGGAGGTCTCGTTTCACACGTAGGAGTGTATAAGAACTCCCCTCCCAAACTAAATTCGAGCTGGATTCGGGGAAGAAGCTGTCGAGTTCACTGGCCATAAGCGAGTACACTTGTGAGTTGTGAATGATGCATATTTTACGTAAGACAAGGTCATATTTATTGACAGCTAAGACTAGTGAAGGTATACCCAGTAGTTAGTGGGTGGAACCCACCCACATGAAAATCTGATCAGGTCTCTGGCAAAGTTAGGCGAGCTAATAAAAACCTCAAGCGAGCTAATGTAGGCCAAGGAAGTCATCGACGAGCTGCTTGAAGATGTCAAGACGAGTTCCCAGTGAGCTGAGTGGGGTCTCCATAAATGGTCGCCCTATCATTTGTACAATAATTGTCGAATAAATGTTGTACAAAAAGGCATGTCAAAATGACTGCAGGAACAATAATCTTCACACATGTTGCCTATGTGGAAGGTTTGAAACACAATTTTATAAGCATAAGTTAGTTATGCGATAAGGAGCATAAAGTCATATTCATTCAATATAGAAGTTGAATAGCGGACAATAATAGGGGAATTAGTCTCCTCTCAGTATTAAAAAATAACAACTAAATTGTTGATTTCTAATCTACTACTAGTGACTAGTGAGACAAGTTTATTTAATTCACCTATTTCCACTTCTGAATTGTGTCAAACCTTAATATAAAATGTTTATTTAAGATTGCTAAAAAGTAATTTAGTAAGAGGTTTGCTGAGTGCTAGATATGTAAAAGAGAAACCTTATAGTGCATGTCAGCAATTTAAGCAAACCAATTTTTTCTTTAAGAGTTGATGGGGGGTGTAAGACCCTTTTTTATGCCCAGAACTGCCGCTTTGCAGTGACACCATCACTCGGGTAGGTCGCCACTACAAAACGCCGATCCTGCCGGCCAGATCGATCACAATAAAAGAAGAGTATACATTTGAAGTTTTAAAATCAAGTCCACATCACATGAAATATAATATCTCAGGATAAAAGAGGTCTACATATAGTAACTGAAATAAAGATAGTAATAATAAGGGCTCCTGCCCGATACATCAAATCCTCACTACAATGTCACTCGCGGAAGCAAATCAACTAGTAACACTCACGAATCCTGAGACTGGTGCTCCTGTGCTAGACTGTCCCGCCTCCATCTGCACCAGCCTCTGGTGCTGCTGCGTCTTCTCGGTCCCCTAAAATGATAAGGTCCACCGATCGTTAGTCAAAAGACTAAGCTAATCCCCCACCCCTCCCCCGGTGACTTCTAGGCACCGAGCGGGAGGAATGAAGCGGAGGACAACAAGGAGTATAAACAATAGCAGGTGACCGTGATCCTAATCTACATGGAATGTCTACCACTATGCAGTATATAATACAGTGAGTAAGGCAGTAATAAGTAAACAGTAATAAGTAAAACAGTAGTAAGTGAAACAGTAATAAGTAAACATTAATAAGTAAAATGGTAATAAGTAAACAGTAATAAGTAAAACGGTAATAAGGAAAAGTAACCTTGATTTATAGGGATGCCCACACAAATCTATAGACCAAGAGGTCGTTTAGTAGGGCCTATCGTATAAAAAGTCCCATGTCGATTTATACGATAAGGGTAGGGGTTGAAATACAGTGCTTATGCCATGACATGCATAGTTATGCAGTTTAATGCTATGTTCACACAAGTGCAACTCACACACTTTGACTCTATGCGCACATACATTTAGTTCCCCCTTTTTGGAGCTAGCAAAACTTCCAGGATACTCTCGTAGTGGCAAACAGAAGCGGTGGGTTGGGCCTCAGCCAGCACTAGATTGGTATCTTCACTACGTAACCTAGACCTATCGTACGCCTCAATTCTAAGAACACAATAGCGAAGCTCCTGCGTACTCTTGCTGGCCAGTCCACCAGACTTTTCCTTGGCAAAGTGTTAACCACACTTACCGAGCCAAAGTATCGACGTCGGTGTGACGACCGTCAATACTAAAGACCCACCACCTTTATGCACATGCATTTATGAATACTATTTATATCTCCGAGCCATAAGCTCCCAAGGCTAACCTACCCATCCAAGAACCATTTCTGTGTCACAAGCTCACAAGACTAATTAGTCCGCTCCTACTACAATCGAGCCTACCGCTCGTAAGACCAAATCAACTAACCTCCCGTAACCACGGGGTATGGGTGTGTGTATTATTAAGTTAATCTTGCACAACAATGTATTCCTGTAGTTTAGGGTTAATCTTGGACTTCCCGAGGTCTACCCTCTGATGGGCTCGCAGCGGTACTAGGAGGTACGATGGGATGATAGCCCAAATATCCCTTTCTCAAGACACTTAATGTTATTGGTAACTACCCATAATAATACCCTCTCATCATTACACTTGGATTAACCCTAAGTATTTTATGACTCTCTAAGGGAAAGACAATCCTTCGTAATCCCGAGCACAACCTTGCCCCTTGGCTTATCGGGCACACTCAACATGTAGACTCATGTTGGTGACCTCAAATCTCCTCAACCAGACTAAGTACACCATCTACCTTTCATTCCTACCTAATGGTCTACAAGTGACTCAAGTTTTACAGTTTTACTATACGCAGACCAAACGAGCTATATGAGGTGCATGAGAGGAGGTATTCCATGTAGTCATGCAAATGACTCAAGATTATTACTGGGAGTCTAGCATGATATTATAAGACTAAATCCAGAAGGTCATAATTTTCCTTATTTATTTGGCATTTACTATAATTTCTCCAAAATTGGCCAAGTATGAAATTGAACATGAAGAGTAAGATCTTCTTATGATATGACCAAAAAAAATTTATGGAAATCTATGATATCAAAATAACAGCAGATACAGAACATCACAATTTTAAAGTAAGGTATTGGCCTCTAATTATAATATTGAATAATTATCCAAAATTGGAGGCTAATGAAGGAACCACCAAAAATACTTATCCAAAAATTATGGTAAAATTACCAGACCTTTATAATGATCAGAAAAGTTTACTGACTGAGTTTTATAATTTTTCAAAACCATTTAGTCACATAAATAAATATTTCAAGAAAATTCAAACTAGGACACATTGTGAAGTAACCTACTGATAAATACTTCCAAAAATTATATAAAAATTCATAGAGCTTTTTAATGCACTAAAATATCCTATTACCAAGTTTCACAATTTTCTAGAATATTAGGCCCTTATTTACTTATCACAATCTTAGAGCAAAATAGATGACCTGTGAATGAAGTACTAATTCAATCAATCCAAAATTCATACTAAAATTTTCAGAGATTTATATCATGATCACAGGAGCACTACCAAACTTTCATCAACAATAAAAGTAAAATGAGCATGTAGATTCCTCCTATAAGAAAGTTCTCTAATTGATTCTTAACTAGATTAGAGGGAAGAAAAGTGCCTAAAAATTCTCATAAAATTATCTAGGGCTATTCACCACCCTGAAAACTTATCCACCAAGTTCCAAGTCCATCCAAGGACATATGACCCTATGACCTTCATCAAGCCCAAAGTGCAACCCTAGGGTTTGAACTATGGTCTTAGGGCATATCCATCCCAAATCACCCCAAATCATTGGTGGAGGTGTTTTATGTGATATTAAGTCTGTGGCCAAGGTCTCACATCATTTTGATGAGATTTGACAACTTAACAAGTGCACTTTTGACCTAAAACCCCTTAGTTTGACCAAACCTGGGTTAATCAATTACCCAACCAAATCAATCCCAATTAGGATGAAATTTTTACCAGAGTCATGTTATAACCCTAAGGACCTCCCACCAAAATTTGGATGGGTTTGGAGGTCATTAGACCCTATAATTAATTACTACATAAATTATTAAATATTTGCAAAAACCTTAGAAAAAGTTCCTCCAAATATTCTAATTTTTGGATATGTTAACGGTGTGGGTATAAACAACCTATGTTTCAAATTTCAAGTCATTTGGATGACTGGATTGATGGAGGAACGCAAATCAAACTCTGGACACCCCTTTGTATATGTTGCACCATTTTGAATGTCGTGGTCAGACCACTGACCCAAATGGTGTGAAACAAATTTTAAAATAAAGTAGACCCAAAGGACTACAAGATTGGTGTTGAACACTTTTTCATCAGGAGGCCCTAAATATTTTCTATAATTAATTCAAAGTACTGCATAAAGTGTGACAGATATTAAAAAGTATGATAATGTATATATTGAATGTTGGCGCACGAATCTTGGTGCAAGATGAGCGGCCCCTGCTCATGTTCTTCCTCCAGGCGACGACTGAGGATAGCCCATCCTGGAGCATTTTGGGAGTTGATTTTCCGGCCACCTGTGCCCGTTCCCGGCCATCGGGCTCGAATCAAGCCCCAAATCGACAGAGATCTAACACTAGAGGAGGAGAAGAGGATCAGACCTTTGATTGGGCATTAGCTCTGGTGTTTCTCGGGTTGGCCATGGGAGGGAAGGTGCGTCTTAGAGCCATGTCGATTCTTCACTCAGAGGACTCGAATTCTTCAGAGGAGTGGGGGGTTTTCCTCCTTGGCAAGCACTGATGGTGTTAAAGAGGTCAATTGAGGCAAATGGGGGGAGGTTTCTCGAAATTCCATTAATGGCCATTAAGGGAGGATTTCAGTTTTACTTGGGGGAGGTGAATGGGGCCTCAATCTGGCCGGGAGAAGGCTGGAAACTCCTCGTCTCCCCAAGAGAAGATGAATGAGGCCATTAATGAGGGAGATTGAAGGTTTTTTCTTCCTCCCCATTAATCCCCCCTCTCTCCCTCTCTCTTTCAAATTGGGGCATTCTCTCTCCTGGATGAATTTCCTAAAATTGAATGACCAATTCAGTGGCCCCCAACTCCATTAGTTAGTGGACCACCTCAATTGAGTCTAGCCCAATTGGATTGGGCTTGGTTAGATCATAATAGGTCATTTTGACCTAAATTTAGGGTAGAGTTTACTTGGGTCAATTTGACCATTTGGGTTGACCCCAATGGGTGGCTAGTGATCAATTGGCCTCCCCTAAGGGTTAGGAAGGTCTAGGTAAGGTCAATTTGGCAAGGTGAGGGTCAATTGACCCTTAATAGGTTACTTTGACCAAAATAGAGTAATAATTGACTTATGTCAAATTGGTCAAATTGATGGCCCCATGATGGAGATTTTTGGTCCACTGGGTACCTAATATCCTCATAAGGGTAGGGGCAAGGTCAATTTGGCATCGTGGAGGCCAATTGACCCTAATTAGGCTACTTTGACCAATTTAGGGTTATGGTTGACTTTGGTCAATTTGACCTCTTTGGTTACCCCAATGAGTCCTTGGTGCTCTAAGGGACCCCTTAATGGGTTAGGGATGTCATGGTGGGTTCAAAGGATCAAGGTGAACCCCTAAAGTCCAACCTAGGCTTGGTAACTAAAAATTACTATTTGCAGACCACTGTGGTCTTCCTTCTTCTTGCCTAAGTTCACCTGATCTTTTGTGCTTCCTAGGGTTTTGTCATGACCTAGTCATGACAAAACCAACTTATGGGTCTAATTGTTTGAGGGATGTTACAGGGGGGTCCCGCTAAGTTTTCCCAAGATAACCCAGGCTGAAGCACTCAAGCGAGCCGACTCGATCAAGTGAACCGCGCGCTTGGGCCATATTCACTTGAGGAATCCAAAGGTCGCCCAAGTGGGGGAAATACCGCGCGCGCGGGGCCACACGCCCATGTGTGCGCGCAAAGTCGCACACACATGGACCACACGCGCGCGCAAAGCGCTGCACGGCTCTCGCACGTGTGACCGGCACCCCGCGCGAGCGCGATTTTGCGCAAACCTGGTCGGCGCTCGCGCTCGGTCGGCGTGTGCGCTCAGCCATCGCACGCGTGCGCCCGACCGACGCGTGCACTGGGCCGACACGGGAGCACGTGCACCCGACCGCGCATGTGCCGCCGACGCACTTGGGGGCCTCCCTTGGCGCTGGACGCCTCCGCCGCTCCGACCACTCCCAGCTAGACGTGCAAATAAAGCCTGCTGGGCCCATGCCAGACCTGGGCTTTCTAGGCCCGGGCTTTACTTCTGTCGAGCCCATGCCAGGCCCTGATGAAACTAGGCCGGGCCCAGGCCCCTCTTAAATGGGAAGGCCTGCCTGAGTCTTTTAAATCAGGCACAAGCAGGCCGGGCCAGGCTTTTCTTTAGCCAAATAATACATTTCTTATATTTTATTAATTACATTAATTAAAATAAAATAAAAACTAAATTTAAAAAAAAAAATATAAGTTGGGCGGCAACCCTGCTATTTTTTAATAGCTGGGAGCCGACACAACTATTTCTTAATAGCTAGACACTGCCACCCAGCTATTTAAAATAGTTGGGCTGCAGCCCAGCTATTATCTGCAGATCAGGCACATGGCAAAGCCCGGTGCCCGGGCAGGCCCGGGCAGGCCCGGGCCCCGCCCAAGCCAGGCACCATGCCGGGCCTTGGTTGAAAAGGGGGTCTGATGGGCCCCCTTAGGCCTGGCCTGGGCCTATGCCTATTCAGGCTCAGACCCGGGCCGGGCAATCAGGCCCGTGCCAAATTTGCACCTCTACCCCTGGCCACCTCCGCCGCCGCCGGGCAACCATCCCGGGCTGCCCGGACTGCCTGATGGGCGTACTCGTCATTTTCAGGAAATTGATGATCCAGGTGATCAGAATCGAGTGGCGACATTCGTCAACTACTCCTGATTCAGCAAAACACAATTACGAGCGCTCACATTCAGAAAATTATAGAAAGGTTTCAACGCCTTCATTTGAAGCCAAGCAACAAATGAGACAAGAGAGAGCTCTGTGGTTTTCCGGTGAGGACATGTGACTTAGATCGTTCCTTCGCTTTGAATTCCCTCTACTCGCTCTCAAGTCTGTTCGCGCTCAACGCTCACGTGGACGCATCAGCAGACTCATGAGAAGACTTGGAGGAACGCACTCGTGGACGCTCTTGCCAAAGCTCCGTGAACTTAGTCATTTTTTCTCATTTTTTGAATTTAAAGTTTGTAAACAGAGAGGTGGTTTGTCACCCTTTAGTGAACTCACACACTTGTTATCTCAAGGAACATAATGGATTTTGGCCCGACACTGTATTGACCATGTGGTTTTTTACCCTTTTCGGGTTTTCCACTCTAAAACGTCTCATGTCATGATGCTTGAATTACTTTTGACTATTTGCACGCCTGATTCAACTTTGAGCTAAGATGGTCCGATTCTCCGGACTGTGAAAAAATCGGGCGACACGCAACAAGAGTAAAACTCATGATAGCTCCCCAAAGTTTCTACATCTCTTGCTATGAATCTCTTTAGTCTCATCTCTTTCAGTAGTTTAGTAAGAAAGTCATGTTCACTTGTAATTGTAGATGACTACTAGACCTTATAGTGCTTGCGCATGACCTAGGCTCTATTTGTTCCGTTGCTCCATTTTCACAAGGAGAAAAATGCCACAACTTACACTTTAGCCCAAACTTTCCATTTTCACAGCCATCACTTAATAACGTCATTTTGGCCTAATTTTAGAGCGGACCCCCTCCTCACATCGCTTATAATTCTATTTTCCCGTTCTCATTTCCGTCGCTCCTATTCTCACAACCCAAACAAACAAACTCCTAATTTCACGAGGGGAGATGATTGGCGAGACTTTTTCTTTTGGTCTGTCTGTACAAAGATCTCATTAGTATTGTACATCCCTTATTTAAATAAACTGTCAAATTTCGGATATACAAATAAATAAAGGGTGATGTTATTAGCAGTCCTAAGACGACTATTCGTAGTACTAAAAATACTTAAAATGATTATTGACAATCCAAAATACACTTAAATTCATTGGACTACGACTATCAATGGACCACGTTTAGTGGTTATAAGACTGCTTATAACATTGCCCTAAATAAATTCATTCTGAATATAATATTTCTCTTTTTAAAGGCTTTTCGATAATGAAAGTACGACCAAGTCTAATTAAATCAGCACACTACAAATAAAAACTGGGTTAGCTTTGTAGAAACGAAATTTTTTGCGTATGTTTACGCATGGCATTATTCACGTGCATGTGAGAATCCATCGGTGCATTTTCTCTCCCGTCATTCATGCACGTTTATTGATGGATTAAATCTTGTAAGCATTACTTTTGATGCCTATTTTAAAAGGTAAACGTACAGAAAATTATTTACTGCTTGCTGCCGGTTAAAGGCATATCACCAAGACGGGATTACCTTCAACAGGAGGTTAACCATGCGAATGCGCGAAGAAGACTGTTCGCTGATTCCTGCATTATAGCGCAAGGATAACTCAGCCGTTTCCTGGGGCGAAGTTTTTAGAAGCTGAAGAAAAGGTCAGCCACTTGAATACTCCATTCAATGAAAGGAGAAGGAAACTGATCTCCGCGTCACCATCCTCCCCACGCCGACCTTCTTCTATAGGGTTTTCATAGGATTTTCGCAGGGGCCGTTGCCTCTTTCCTCTCATCCGATTTGTGTCCCGGTTTTTTCGCTCTAAATTCGGCGTTTCCGTAATATTGACTTCCGCTGAATTCTGTCGGAGGGGGGTAAGGTTTTCTTGTCATGGAAACATCCGGCGGAAATTCTGATCCTTATTGGACCTCGCGGATTGCCGGCTCCGCTTCGACCGGCGGGAGCTCGAGGAGTTACCCGGTGCAGTTCTCAGCATCCAACTTCATCCAGGCGCCGTTGACTGCCTTTCTGGAGTACTCTGGTTTTTTGCGTCCACGTTCTGGCAGCCATACGGAGAGTACGAGCTTCTTCGGTGGACAAGCAACCAGTGGCCGGACGGAACATGTTTCCGTTCAGCCGGAGGTATCTTTGAGTCCTAGTTCCGGTGGTGATGGGGAGGTTTTGATAAGGATTATTGCTCCAGGGGATCACGAGAGTGTTAGGGATGGTGGCCAGGGCCAAGCCCAGACATCCACGAGAGGGAGAAGCACCGGAGAAAATGGTGTTTCTTTGAGGGAGATTCCTGGGGCTTCGGATGATAATAGGGTGGGCGAAGATGACTACCGTGTTAGGGAGGTTGGTGGATCCTCGGCCTCTCAGCTTCCCTCAGACTCCTCTGCTAGTACGCAGAATTCAGATGGTGATCCAGATGCTGCTGGAGCTAACAATAGGGAGTCATCTTACCAGAGATATGATATTCAGCAGCTTGCAAAATGGGTTGAGCAGATACTGCCATTCTCGCTGCTTTTGTTGGTAGTGTTCATTCGTCAGCATCTGCAAGGTATTTCGTTTCTAGTTTCAATGTATTTTAGATGATGTGAATTTATATTATAAATTCTCACTTTACTGGTATTAGGAATGAGTTTGTAGGTCTCTGGATTTCTTCCTTTCAACCCTTTATTAATAGAAAAATTTGTAGGTGAGAAACTCTCACCCAAGATCATGGTGAGAGGAGCTCATCTAAGCCGTTGATCACAGATCATACGGTTATATTTTTCCTAAATACTCTTGTATTTATAAGTTTACTGTACCGTATTGGCTAGATTTTCTAGCAATAGTCTCAAAGTGGAGCCCTTTATTATGGAATCAGATTATGCATATAGTGCTGCAATTCCTTTTAACTTGCATTTCATTCTCCTAAAACTCAAGAAAAATAGTATTCTGATACCATTGCCAATTCAGTGTCAACAACTGGCCCATTTCTATTTCGAGTTAGTTTTTATTTAGCTTACAAGATTTGGACTGGCCCATATTTCTAGTGCTTTGTGATTTTTGGTTCCACATATTTTCACTCTTTTCATCAAGTGTAACTTGTTGATCTTTCTTTCAAAATCTCTTCATGTATCAGTACATACCTATTTTAGCATTCTATAATAATTGTTCTGTGTTGTAATTTTCTAAATATTCCGCGGAAGTTATTGGTCTGTAAGTATAACACTTTTTGTCAAAGGTTTAATACTTCCTCATATATTTTAGGCTTTTTTGTTAGCTTCTCTAGAGTATGGAGTGGTGGGATACTTCCCCACTCCTGTTATTGGAGTCTCGCGATTGTTGCATGCCTGATTGGCAGAGTTTGAATTAATTTCTTGAACGATGACATTGCCCTGAGTGGGACTAGAGTTTGTTCATAGCAATTGGAGCTGAAATTACAATACCTTAAGGATAAATAAGAAGTCAGGTACTCTTCTGACTTTCTTAGCCTAACCAATAAGAAGTCCAAACCCGTTTTTCTATGGGATTAAGTTTTTAAAAGAGCAAAGTAAATACAATTTATGGAGTGTCTATTTCATCTGTCAAAATAATTATAATTAGGCTCAATTAATAGGATTACTTTTGGTCAGAAAATCCGCTAACTGTGTAGTATCATCCATCTTTTGCCTGTTATTTGTGAGCTTGACACTTATTGAAGGTTCAGATTAGAGTTTATGTTAATGATCATATTAGTAGATTTCTTTTTTAGGAAATATATGTTGAAATAGCAGCGATGCTGCATGCATCTACTGGGTCACTGCAGTCATACTATGCCTCTTCTTTCTTTGAATGCTATGAAAATAGTTCAAAATTAGGTCAATTTCTTTTCATTTTTCATTTTAAACATCGCCAGACCACTGCATGGCAACTATCTATGAGACAAATTTGTTTCTTCATGATTATCCTTTACTATGAAGAACATGCATGACATTTGAAATACCTTCTCAGCGTGGAGTAGAGATTTTACATTCTGGTTAAGGTAATTAACCTGAGAAAGCTTGTGTATCTCCAGTATTGCTATCCAGTTAAATGTAAAATTCATGTCCCAATGCTTCTATGATTGTTTCTGACTATCAAGATATACATCATGGTGTTCTGGAACAATGAAATTATAGCATTATTTATTCACTCCTTAAACTTTGTGCCTTGTTTATCCTTAATTGATTATTGGGCCAATACTTTATTTTTGTTGATATATTTCATATATCTTCCTTTTTAGCGGTATTAAACATATATTTGAAATCCTTCGATTTCCATTTGACATCATTGTAAATATTCTTCTTTGCTGGTTACTGTCACGGTGAAAATTGTTTAATAAACTATATTTGGTATGACTGCTGTATTTTCATGGATGTGTATCGTCTGATTTGTAGTTGATAAATTTAGAGCATTGTTATATATAGATCAAGTTTGGCTATATACAAACCATTACTATATACAAACCAGTAGAAATTTAAAATTATTATATGTAGACAGAATTGTTATATACATACCAGTTCAAAATAAAAAAAAGTTAGATTGCGCGGGATCCAATATCTCTCCCAATTTACTTGCCAACATGGCTCTAGTCTACTTGAGTCTGAATCTACGTGTAGTGCTAAATATTTCTAATGATCTTAGATTGTTTCTCACATCTAAATGTATTGCTTTGAAGGCTCGGAGTTCTCGTCAAACGCTTGAAGATTTCATTGATCTATTCACTCGTTCACCAACACTCAAATTTTTTGTGTCGAGCAGTAATCGAAGTTTCGTCGACTTCGAGCTCAATGAATAGAATTCAAATTATCCGGCAAGAAGTTGAACCCCATACACTAACATGCCTTAACATTAATAATGTCCGTCGATGATTGATCTCTTTGTTTTCTTCCCGATAAGCTGATCCGACTGACCTAGTTCCCGACTTTCTTCAGAAACTTAGTAAATATTTCGCACCAAGAGCCCGTTTGATACAAATCGGTTTTCTCCCACCCGCTGAAAAGGCCATCGTCTTCTTCCCTTTTCTCTTGAATCAACTCCCACTGATCCAAATAGGAGAGGTTGCCGGCTGGGAGGCTATTTTCGTCGCCAAGGAAGGAAACGACGGAAGAGGGTTGGTCGCCGGGCAGGGCTAGCGGCTCAGGAGTGGTCTCCGACGAGGATTCCATTATCCATTTCACGCAAACGAGTTCGGCGAAGTTGCTCCAGGAGAAGGCAAACTATCAGATCGGTTGAGGTATCAGGAGCGGCTAGGGCATGGGTCACGGGAATTAGAATTAGGAAATAAGAAATTTATATTTTTTTAGGTATTTAAATGGTTTGCCTATAGTATTTTAAAATGACCAAAAAAACTCAAAAAATTGGTTTTTATATAGCCAAACATGGTCTACTCATAACAACACCATAAATTTTATCTTTCTTTCATCATGTCCTATGTTGATCTAGGTGCTAGAACTTGGTTGGAAGTTTAAATTTCATCATAGTTTCTGCATATATTGAATTTAGTTCGTAATATTTATAGTTTCTACCTATTGAACAGGATTCTTTGTCACAATCTGGATTGCAGCAGTGATGTTCAAATCAAATGATATATTGCGGAAGCAAACTGCTTTGAAGGTATGGTAAACCATGCTTGCATCATTGTTTTTGGAACTTTTGAACCTTTGCTATGTTCGTTATTGTGAATATGAAAACAAATTTACCTATACAAGGACTCTGCATAACAAACTGTTAGTTTTCATTAGGAATAAAATTTTTTGTCCATTAAATTAAAGGACACGCCGCATGATTATCATTAGCTTGACCACAAATAATTTTGGGTCAACTTTATTAATCATTATTTCTCATTGTTCCTGTTGCCGATCCCACTATGGTGGGATAAAGGCTTGAGTGTTGTTGTTGTCTCATTGTTCCTGTTGGCTGCTGTCTAAGGTGTAAACATATTTTTTGCAAATCATGTTTAACAAATTGATCAATGTAATTTTAGGTCCACACTTCTTCCTAATATTTTGACTATAATTGTATCACCTCGTGTATTTGATCCATTTTCTAATCTTTATTTTTGTTGAGTGATGTCCGAGGTGCAAACCCTTTTTTTTCTGCAAATCATTTTTAACAAATTCATTCATGTAACTTTATATCTACCCTTTCTTCCTAATCTTTTGACTCATTGTATCCACTAGTCTAATTGATGCATTTTCTAACATTCTTTGTACATTTCCAAACAACTTAAATCTGTTTTCAATTATCTTATCTTTGATACATGCCACTCTAACCATTTCTTTAACATAATCATTTATTAATATATTTTTCTTAATTTTGTTATACACTATCTTAATGATCCTATTTCCGTTTAATTTTGGTATCAACATCTTTTAACTACCTTACTCTTGGTTCCTACAATGTTATCCGCCTAAATATGATTTTATAAAATATTTCATCAAGTCCCCGTGACATCCTCTGCTTTAACCCTAAATGTTGTTTTCTTATTGTTCTTCCAGTTTTTGTATTATAAATTCAAAGCACATAATTCTAACCCACCTAGGTATGAATTCTAATAGTATAGATTGATAATTGCATATCATATACTTGGTCATTGTTCGACAAACTCTTGTCCTGTCTTCTAAACATTTTATTATGTGCTTTAACTTTTCACCGTTTCAGTGGATATCTTATCATTAGGACATCTGGACATGTCTTATGTAAAAAAGCATACGCCAAGCCATATTTCTATCAATTTCTTTACAAGCAAATCTGTAACCAATACTAAAAAGGCATTAATTCAATGGTGAACTGTTAAGAACTAGTTGAGTCGTATCAAGAATTATTAACACAAACGATGAAATTGCATTGCATGCAAATAACAGATACAAGCTCGGGAGACAAGCTCCCTCTTAGCATTCGGAGGCCGGGTCCTCCAAAGCATTCCTGTTTCCAAAGAGAGCCCAAAATGCTTAAGATCCAAAGATGATCCCATTGCATCATCTAGGACCTCCTTATAAAGGATAAAGACCCACTAAAAGACAAAAGACTACAAAACAAAATAGTCTAACTAATTAATATTAATTACTGGTTACATAAATATTTATGGCGACTCCCAAATGCGCTCCTGCTTTAGTTATTAAAGGCACAAGGCGCACCAAGACGCAAATAAGTCTTGGAGCCTAGGCGCAAGGCTCAAGGCGCAGGCGCGCGCCTGACGAAGGCAAGACGCAATCACATCCAATTTAAATAATTATCATTAAACATCAATTCATCTTCTTGATCAGATTCTTCGTCTATTCTACTCATTAATCATTCATTACTATCATTTATATCTCTTAAAAAAATAAAATCAATGTGGTCACTAGGACCATATTTAAGCATCAACGCTCGATTTTGTTTCACAAACACTACATCATGCAAAATTATTGAATTCTTACGTTATTTCTTTCCTTATTTTGAAAAAGAAAAATTTATAGCAAAAATTACACCCAAGTGCGCCTTTTATTCTCCAAAGGCGCAAAAAAGGCGCACAAAGGCGCAATCATCTGAGCCTGGTGAGCCTGGAGCCTGAGGCGCGCCTTTAACAAAGCTCCTGCAACCATTTAGAAGTGTTTTGTCTCATCGAAGGTGTCGTCGAGCATAGATCTGACGCTCCGTGTTCTCCTCCTGATTTTTTTCTCGAGCTCGTGCGTAATATTATTCTGCCCTTGAAAATCGACCTTGCCCCATGGTTAAGTTTCAGATTTTTGTCGGGGTCCTTTAGAATTTTGGCTGTGTTCAGTTTCGCGAAAGGAGGCAGCGGGCACTGTCTGGAGGAGGAGGAGAAATAATGATTAAGAGAAGTTGCTAGAAGATTGCGCGGTATTTTGGGTAGGAGGAGGCTTCAGGAGCAAAATTGACTTGGTGTTGGGGCTATAGACGTGGGTGTAGCGGTGGGATGGATAAAGCTGCGGGCTGGCATCTTTAAGTCCTTGATCATTATGCCAGATAACTGTAATGATAGAGAGGGTCTGCAGGAAAATAGAATGAGACCCGACCATGCAATTTTTCGTACGGTTTTGTGAAAGGAGCGGGCTGCAGGAAGGAGAAAATGTTGGAAGTGGATGACGCATGGCGTTGGGTTGCAGTAAAAAGGAAGGTGAAGAGGGTTGTGTGCAGGGTTTCATTGAGGGAGTACACCGCTGCCTCCTGGTATCGTGGCCATGGAAGGAACCGTGACGGAGGTCGTGAATCCAGTCCGTAGGGGTCGATCCGGTGTGTGATGCAGTTGTAGGGAGGATCACAGGTGGACTAAGAGAGCGAAATCAGAGTTGGGATCTTGTTTAGTGTGCGGTGTGCTAGGCCAAGTGATTGTTGGACAACGAGGGTCCGCGGTTGCAATTCCTGGACCTTTGGTGGTTGCGCCTGCTTATGCGGTTATGCTGTGAGAACCGCCACTGGCCACTACATCCGACGGTGTGACTTTGAGCTCGAGGAGGATGTCTTGAGTCATGGATTGGTGTTGTGACGCTCCTTTCTTGTCGGCAATAGTGGTAGAGGGTTTCGATAACTAAGTCTGGAGGGATCGCAAACGGTGCAGCCGTGGTGGGAACTGTCGATGCAAGGGGCAGCGAACTGATGCAAGGTACTTCCACAACCATTTGGGCGAGCTTGTCGAGTCGATCAAGTTTGGCCTCAACCCTCAAAACGTGCCATGGCGAAGATGCTTATGAGCATAGCGGTTTGCTGATCAAGGCTCTCGTCGACCAATGTGGCGGTGGAGGACATGACTAAAGAGGATGGTTTCCTACTGGCGTCCGAAGGAAGCGCTGGTGGAAATCCGGCGACGGTAACCTTAGCTGGAAAAACGGCAGGTTGGACCAATTGTTACGAATCAGCTGCGCCGTATCAAGAATTACGAACACAATCGATGAAATAATAGATACAAACTCAAGAGACAAGCTCCCGCCTAACACTTTGAAGCTAGGTCCTCCAAAGCACTCCTCCCTCCAAAGTGAGTCCAAAAGACTAAGATCAAAAGATGATCCCATTACACCACCTAGGGCCTCCTTATGAAGGATGAAAACTCACTAAAAGATAAAAGACTACAAAACAAAATAGTCTAACTAATTAATATTAATTACTGGTTACATAAATATTTATGGCGGCTCCCAAATGCGCTCCCGCCGCCATTCAGAAGTGTTTTGGCTCATTGAAGGTTTCGTTGTGCATAGATCTGACACTCCATGTTTTTCTCCTAATTTCTGCTCGGGCCTGCAGATCAACCTGATGTTATTCTATTGTATTTGGAAACTCTCTTATCACTACACATTTACTTTTAGTAATAGTTAATGCTTCATACTATATATATTTAATAGCTCTGACATACCTTCCTAACACACATTTCCCCCCCTAATGTGCATCAAATCAGTTCTCTTTGTTCTCAACCGTATTCCTCTCAAGATTAATAAAAGCGACATGAAGTTTCTTTTAATTGTCCTAACACAAAAGTTGCCTTCATAACAAATCTTTTTGGTTTGAAATTAAATTGATTCTATGAAATAATGAGTTTTTTGTATTTATATATTTCTCATCTCTCACAGTTTCATTATATAAGTCATAAATTTGGTTTCTCTAATTAGTATTATGTTTGATCCAGATTCAATTCAGGTATACTTGTGGTTCAATTAATATGGTTATCACATTAATATACAAGTATGGAGGCTTAGGGATGGTCACCACTCAAAAGAATTTGATTCACTAATTATCACTTGCATATATCCTTCCTTCGAACTTGGTATCATAACATATCCAACTCTGTGTTCCTCCTGCGAGCCACCCGTCGTTGTTGAGGTCTTTCTTGGATGTGCAAACTACCTTCCTTCATCTCACCCCCTAGTCATTGAGTTCCTTCTCGGACTAGGCGATTATTTCCCATAAGCATTTTACCTCTGTAGGCCGCGATTTTTTGGTTCACTTCTTCTAGTTTCTCCAACACGGCTCTCTTGCAAAATGTCTCAGTATGCTTCTCCATAAGTCCTTCCTGCTAGCGAGTACTCTTGACTTGTAGTCTTGTTGGATCCCCATCGTTTTGATTAGCAAAGAGCATATTTCTGGTGATTTATTATGCTATCGACTTCTGATACGAATACGACTCTCTGGCCTGCAACCATCTTGTCAAGTGCCGTCACCGTAGTCTCTCATGTGTTCTCTTGTCTATGTAGTCCTAGTGACATTTTGGTATTTTTCACTGTATGCCCATCCTCACCTCTATACTGGAGCGGGGGAGTGACGTAGGTTTATCATGAATCATTAGTCTTGTTTGACTTTGTTTAGAGAAAAATGCTTTTAGTGGGATCTTGCCCTCAAAAGTTTGGATATTGAGCTTGCATCGATATATTATATCCCAATTCCTATTAATCTACAATATTTTCATTCTTCAATGGCCATAAGCTATCAATTGGTCCGACCTGCTGACAAATCAGTTTCAATTTAAAACTATAATTGGCCATATCGTTTGTTCCCAACGCCTAAGACTATTCCGCCGCCCCTTCGGTCGTTTGCCACACAACCACACCACAATTGACGCATATGCCTCTGCCCTTGATGGCATCTTCAATCGTGCACTAAATTCCACGTATGCTCATTCCCGACGGGCTCCGTCCCACTTCGACGTTATATGCCATATACGCCTAAATCACATTCGACGATTCAGAATTTTAAAAGCTGAGTTGCTATCAATTTTTTTTAAAAATCGGTCGTCAATTTTAAATTGCTGTTTGGAACTGCTGGAACAATACAACAGTTTTAGACTGCTGGACTATAACCGCTGTTCAGCAAGCTAAAACTGCTGAAATTGCTTCCAGAGAGCAATTGCAAAGGCTAAAACAGCTATTTGGATGCAGTTCCGATAATTTTCAACTTCCGGATAACATTTTTAAACATCGAACAACAAATTTTAAATCCAGGACAAATTTTTTGCCAATTTTCGACAACAAAACTACTGTTCGGAATCAAATTTAGCATTATTATAATGTCCTACAAACAAATATACCCCCAAAATTATGGGAATGCCATATTGAAACAATAAAAAATAAGCGAGATGAATGAGGTACCATAAGTATAGAAGAAGCTTTGAGGAAGAAAAAACTCCAAGGAAGGGGCATTCGACAAGAAGCTTCATTGATGAAAAATCTTCAAAGGAAGAAGATTCTCGCCACTTCAAAGAGGATGCTTTGACAAAGATTAATCTCCAAAGAGTGGAATCTCTGGTGTAGAACTCTGGCGAAGAAGGATTTCCGGTGAAGAAATATCTTGGCGAAGAAATTGGGCGAGAAGTGCGAGAGGATCGGTCAAGTGGCTGTGCGAGAGAATCGGTCCAGCGGCTGGGAGAGAGGATCAATTGAGCGGTTGGGCGAGAGGATCGGTTGAGCGGCTGGGCGAGAGGATCAGTTGAGCTGCTGGGCGAGAGGATCAGTTGAGCGGCTGTGCGAGAGGATCAGTTGAGCGGCTGTGCGAGAGGATCAGTTGAGCGGCTGGGCGATAGGATCAGTTGAGTGGATGGTCGAGCGTCTCCTACTCTATTTTCGTCGGCTGAGTGAGGAGGGTAAAATGAATACAAACCTTACTTATATATTACATGGGTTAGCCCAGGCACACCCGATGCACACTTGCCATTTCAGGTGAGGCGCGCCTCGTTCGCGCCCTGGCTATCTCACCCACCTATGCTAGGCAGAGGTGGGACACTGTGCGCCCTGTGCTCCTTGCCCTGAGGCGTGTCTTTAATAACGTAGGTGACGAATGATGATATTAAATTGATCTTATCATGTCATCTCCTTAAATAGAATCATGGATTGATGATGACTTGATAAGTGATCTTTATTCATTTTCTCATGCGATGAATATAAAATTTCTCTGTTGCAAAATTGATTTTGGAACTTGGGTGGCGATTTACCATGTTAAAAAACAATAGAAGATTATTGATATTGGAAAATGTTTGTTCATTTTATCATTTATATTAATTTTCCCTTTGTCAATAGTTTTTTTATTAATTATTTTTTGCTTTGATATCCTTGATTTATAGTATGAACTAAGAGGAAGATTCTATCAAAGTGCCTAATGGTGGTTGCACCGGTCGATAGAGATCTATGTTGGGCATTCAGTGAGAAGGTGGTTTATACCAATGTAGCATAATGGCATTTCTGTAACAATATCATATGATCACTCATGCCTAAATAAGAGAGTAAAAGTGTGTCTTAGGATTATCTTTGAGACTTTTAGGTTTTGATCTCTCATTTGAAGAGGGGCTTCAAGAGGGAACCAATCGTCAGAGCTAGGAACGAGCGTGAGTTGGTATCCTATTTCCCCTATTTAGTACAATCATCTATAGCAATTGGTTCGTCTCCCACTCCCAAACTTACACCGATCTCCCTAAGTCATGTAATGATATACGTCCGGCTTATGGTAATCATCAACTTGCAACCTTCTTCATTCTCACAGATCGACTCAACCTCCATTCTTATGTGCCACTCCCGATTTTGCTCCAATCGTCGATCCTCAACCTCATTGGTTCTTACCGACTTGCCAACTTCACCACTTTCTCCATCCAGTACAAATTAACCTCCTTAGTCCTTTCAGTGTTTGATTTTCTCTTGCGGCATCTACCTCCTGTAACCTCACGCTTAATGATTCAAGACGGATCCCTCGGTCCGCAACTTCTCCAGGTCGTCAATCTACGCCAATGCCTTCTCGCACAATTCTCTCCATCAACATTTCCAGCACAATCTCGGCCAACCGACCGCGCAACCATCTCACACTCAAGGTAGCCTGCTTTTACCCTAAGAGGTTGACTGCTCTGGCACCCCTCTTCCAATGTCTACCGCTGTTCGCTCCATCCTATTCTTTCTCTCCTTCGACATGCCCATGACTCGTTCCATGACAATCCGCATCGACGAGGACGCCCCCTTCACCCACCACCGATTCCCCCCACTTGGATCTGTTGGAAGCTCGATTGAAAGACATCATGCTTCTTTGTGAGTAGCGACCGCCGCCGCCCATCGTTAGCCAGCTCCCCCGCCCCCTTTATTGCTGCACTGCTGTGGGCCCATCGTTGTCAACATGGGGTCTACACCCGTGGACATTTATCCGACCCACCACTGTCGTATTGAGATATTGGTGTTCGACTGGAATGACCCCCTCGACTGGATTGCCGACTCAGAATACTTATTTGATCTTTAGTCAACTCCAGCAAACCAGATGGTCCCAATGGAGACCATATATATAGAAGGCCTTGCGCTCCATTGGGTGCGTTAGTTGCACCAGAACATTTCTGATCTCTCATTCTCTCTTGACCCACACTTAAACTCTTTTTCCACTACGACAATTGCCAAGAGGGCAATGTGTACGAGCGCATCAACTTCGTTCGTTAGTTCAACTTTGTCTCAACCTACATCATAGAGTTCATCGAGGTCACCACACGCATGACATGCTTGTCCCTGTATTATTACCTGAAGTACTTACTCGTGAGTTTGCAACCCCAAATCAGTGTGCGTCTTTGTGTCCATAACCCACCCACCCGCCATTTCGCGACTATGAATCAAGCTTTTTGCCTCGACGAGGGACTATACTCTGCCCCACCTTCCCCCTCTCCCCATCTACCTCCCCAACCATTGCCACCTCCCAAACCTTATCTACCAGTCCACCACACATATCCTCCATCTTCTGCTGGACCTCCAATGATCGGCCCAAATCCACCTCCATTAGTCCCTTCACTGACAGTACCTCCACCATCACAATGCTTGTCTCACCAAGAGCACTAGGAGCTTAACGACATGACCTTTGTTTTTGCCGCAAGAATTGGCACCCTTTAACCCACAAATGTCCTCTCAAGGAACCGCACTTGTTGATCAATGTCGAAGATGATGACCTTGATTCTCGAATTTGGGTCCTCTCATGGTCGTTGATGATCTCCTCATGCCTCGGTCTTGAAAACAAGGTCGATCTTCGAGATGTGCATGATACGAATTTGACTCCTCAGGACCCCAACGACCTCATCATGAGCTGTCATTGTAGTATCACACGTCCTATTTGTAATAATGTTTTATGACCATTCTCATCTATATAAGAAAGTGAAAGCATGTCTTAGGATTATCTTTGGGATTTTTAGGTTTTGATCTCCCATTAGTCTTTTGTTATGTTCTATTTTACTTATCGTATTCTCTTTAGCATTTTCGCATTTGCCGGGAGGGGTTATATAACTCCCATCTCCTTCTTGTTTTGGGATTATCTTGTATCTTGGATCTGAAATAGATTGGAGCATAGGGTTGACCAAGTGGGATCTTCCCCGTGGAGTTCGTTTCCCTCCCCACTCATAACATTGGCCCGACCTAGCCTCCCCGCCTACATCGCGTGCCGCCGGGTTCGTTCCGCTCCTATCTCTTCGTCGACATCTGCGCGGGATCGCGTTCCCCGCCTGCATCGCGTTCCGTCTGCTCGTCGACAGTGTCGTTCGTCTCCAGTACCTCCAACGACGATCGTTTCTTCGACGTCTACCACTCTAGCTCTCGTCGTCGCTTGCCACTCCAGCCCTCGCCGACGCCTGCCACTCCAGCTCTCGCCGACGCTTGCATCGACATCGCCCGACCTGTTTGTTTCCGTCGCCCGCCATATCCCGTCTCCAGCCAGATCCCGTCTCCAGCTAGATCTCGTCTCCAACGCCGATTGTTTCGTCGACGCCTGCATCGGTAGCGCCTACCAGCCTGCTTCCTCCCAACTTTCTTCACCACCAGATCTGATTCGCTGTGAGCCCTGCAGCTCTCGTCGCCCTCCAGATATCGCATCTATGTCGGCTCCTGGTGCCTCGACAACAACGCCCGACCACTCGCACGATGACTGACGTCCGCCTTGATGTCGACGAGTGTCGCCTCGACGACCAATCAAGCTCTCTCACGTCGATTCAAGCGATTCTCCAACGCTTGGAGGCTCGTGATGCCCGGTTGGACAACCTCTCCTTTATACCACCGCCCGGGGAGGTTCCCTCTTTCACCGGTCAGCCCGCCTCCCTGTCGACCCTATCTCAGCTTGCCGCGCTGGCCTCGGCCCACGCGCCGCGCTCCCTCGAAGTTCCTCACTTCAACGACACTGATCCCATGGGATGGATTGCAAAGGCAGAGCAATTCTTTGATATTCACGGTACTCAGGAGAGACATAAGGTCCCTCTGATGGTCCTTGCCATGGAGGGCTCCGCCTCCCCACTGGGTTCGCTGGCTACGTTAGTCGACCCCACTCCTTTCATGGGCCGACCTGGCACAAGCGCTGGTGAAACGCTATGATCGTCGATACTCAGGCAACGCGGTGGAGAGCCTATGTGCCCTCCGACGCACCTCTTCAGTGGATCAGTACATCGACGAGTTAATCGAGCTCATCAACCACATCCCCAGACTTCCTCCAGATCATTACCTCAGCTTCTTTATTCAGGGTCTTCTTGCGCACCCATCATCCTCGTGATATCTCCGATGCGATGGAGGTTGCCTGTTTGGTGGAAGTTGATTTCTCGGTACGTGCGGGCAAGGTTGTCAGGATCGAGATACTAGGTGAGATCGTTTCGAGGTTGGATCGGATCAGATCGTAGGATCGGATCGAGGATCGCAAGATCCTACAACATTCATAAATTAAGACTTAAAATATAAAATTGAATTTTGTATCATCCAATTACATGCTCAATTAACAAAAAATCAATAAATTGAGCAATATGTGAATAATTATATTAAAAATTTATGAATAACTAAATCAAAAAGATAATATCATATTAAGTTCACTTTCAGTTTCGGGTAGGTCACTCAATGTCTACTAACAATAAAAACAAATATGGGCTGATGGATTGGTGGAAGCCTAAAAGCAGGAAGACGAACCTAGACTCCTGGATTGCTCGTACGCTGGAAGCAGGAAGCTTGAATTGCTCGTATACTGAGTTTCTAACCGCTAGATTGCTTGTACACTAGAAGGGAAGGGAAGACGTCGGCCAGAAAGTAGGAAGCAGGAAGTCACTGGATTACCAATCATTGGATTGCTCATGCGCATAAATATAAGATAAGACACTGACACCACTTGAAATGGAACCTGGTAAGGAAACAGAAGACATTGTCTGGACTTGAAGCGACCGAAGACGTCGCTCTTAGCCTCCATTTGCAGTCGGCAATCAACACTTGGGATACGGTAAAGCAGCATGATATAATTATGTGATGGGGTATGAGGGCGGGATTGAGATAAGGTTAAGCAATGTGTTATGGGTGTTGGACCGGTTGAATGAGGTCGGGATAGGGTTGGACATGTTTCTAGTTCCCTTTGGCCGGATCGGTGGAATCGGGTCGGGATCGCGATCCTAAAGATCCTAAGATCCGGATCGCGATCCCAACCGTAGATGTGCCGATTTAAATCGATTTACAAAATCTGGATCGTATGATCTTATGATGCGGATCGCGATCCTGATAACCATGCGTGCAGGGGACCTCCCCCGACTACCTCCGACGACTCCTCCCCCAGCTCGCGCAACATACATTACTCCACCCCCCGACTTCCAGCAGGGAACCACAACATCCAGTCGCCCCACCCAGGCCGACCTTCCATCCTAAGCCACCACGACTGTCTGTCGCCCATCGCCTTTCCACATAGGAGTACAACAATTTGCGCGGGAAGGGTTTGTGCTTTCGCTGTAAGCATCCTTATTCTCCGACACACATCTGTCTGTTGAAGGAGCTGCGAGTTCTCATGTACGCTGATGAGGACGAGGTGAGGGCCGCTAGTCTTGAGGCCCTGCTACGCTCGACCTTCAGCGTTTGGAGCTTTCATGTTCTTCTACGGGAGGCATCTCTGGACCCTGCACTATGAAGCTCCAGAGACGGCTATAGGGTACACTGGGGGTGTTCATGATTGATAGTGGCGCAAGCCACAACTTCATCTCCCACGACTTCGTGACGAGCTTATAGTTGCCTTCTGACCCGACATTGAGTTTTGTTGTCTACCTTGGTGATGGTCACCGATCGCTGACTCGAGGCCTCTGCCACGACCTTTCTTTTCAGTTGGGTGAATATGCCACCTCCGCAGATTTTCATGTTTTCCCTTAGGCAGGGTCGACGCCATTTTGGGCATCACCTGGTTGCAAACATTGGGCGACATCAACCACAATTGGGCCTCCATGCGTATGACCTTCCAGTGGGCCAATCGGCCATGCACGCTTCAGAGTGATGCATCCCTACAACGGATCACCATCTTTTCTCGCGAAGCTCATCGCACTCACTCGGTGGATTTTTCCGCCCTCCTATGGCAAATCACGACGCCGGGGATTGAGCACCTACCCCCGCCACTTGCTTCCCCTCCGCCCCAGTTGTCCCGCCTCTTGGAGGCCTTTGCTTCAGTGTTCGAGCCGCCGCCATCCCTATCACCGCCGCGCACTATCGACCACCGTATTCCGCTCCAGGAGGGCATCCAGGCGATCTCTGTCTGCCCTTACCTCTACGGCCACATCCAAAGGGATGAAATCGAATGCTTGGTGACTGATATGTTGATCGCCGGCTTGTTCCGGCCAAGCGCAAGCCCATTTTCCAGTTCGTTCCTTCTTGTCCGTAAAAAGGACGGTAGTTGGAGCTTCTGCGTGGATTATCATGAGCTTAACAAAGCCACCGTAGCAGACAAGTATCATATTCCAGTGATACATGAGCTTCTGGATGAGTTGAGTGGGGCTACTTATTTCTCTTAGATCGACTTGTGTTCCAGCTACCACCAGATCCGAGTCTCTGCGGAGAATGTTCCGAAGACCGCTTTCCGCACGCATGACAGACACTATGAGTTCTTGGTTATGCCATTCGGCCTAACCAAAGCCCCGACAACCTTCCAGGCCACCATGAATGACATCTTCCGGACGGTGCTTCGTTAGTATGTTCTGGTTTTCTTTAACGACATACTTGTTTATAGCTTGACGTGGCAGGATCACCTACGCCACCTGGAAGCCACCATGGGGACCCTACGACAACATTCATTGGTCACCAATCTGAAGAAATGCGTGTTTGCTCAACGCGAGATTTCCTACTTGGGCCACACTGTCTCTTGACAGGCCGTAGCAATGGACCAAGACAAGGCCGCGACAGTTCTGCAGTGGCCGCCACCGCACTCCTTACGAGAGATCTGAGGTTTCCTCGGCTTGACCGGCTACTACCGCCGTTTTATCCGCTACTACGACAAGCTGGCACTTCCTCTCACACGTCTTCTGCGCAAGACGGCCGACCCGACCTTTCGGTGGTTCCCCGAGGCAGCTACCACCTTCCCAGCCCTACAACAGGTCCACCACCACAAGGATGCAGTCATTACCTGCGGACTCCACGTGTCACATCATTCTCCCGGAAGATGCTGAATCGCTGGGAAGGTGGTAGCTGCCTCGGGGAACCACCGAAAGGTCGGGTCGGCCGTCTTGCGCAGAAGACGTGTGAGAGGAAGTGCCAACTTGTCGTAGTAGCGGATAAAACGGCGGTAGTAGCCGGTCAAGCCGAGGAAACCTCAGATCTCTCGTAAGGAGTGCGGTGGCGGCCACTGCAGAATTGTCGCGGCCTTGTCTGGGTCCATTGCTACGGCCTGTGCAGAGACAGTGTGGCCCAAGTAGGAAATCTCGCGTTGAGCAAACACGCATTTCTTCAGATTGGTGACCAATGAATGTTGTCGTAGGGTCCCCATGGTGGCTTCCAGGTGGCGTAGGTGATCTTGCCACGTCAAGCTATAAACAAGTATGTCGTTAAAGAAAACCAGAACATACTAACGAAGCACCGTCCGGAAGATGTCATTCATGGTGGCCTGGAAGGTTGTCGGGGCTTTGGTTAGGCCGAATGGCATAACCAAGAACTCATAGTGTCTGTCATGCGTGCAGAAAGCGGTCTTCGGAACATTCTCCGCAGAGACTCGGATCTGGTGGTAGCTGGAACACAGGTCGATCTTAGAGAAATAAGTCGGTCCACCACCACAAGGATGCAGTCATTACCGCCGCCTCAACGGCACTCTAGGGAATGATGTGACACGTGGAGGAATTCGTGGCAGCATGCCTCGTCTGCCAACGCTCGAAGGACGAGGCCGCCTTTCCGGGAGGCCTTCTGCAACCTTTACCCATTCCCGACCTCATATGGGAGGACTTGGTGATGGATTTCATTATGCGTCTCCCTCGGTCCGCAGGGAATGATTGCATCCTTGTGGTGGTGGACCGACTATCCAAATACGACAATTTTATACCCTTGTGCCACCCTGTTACGCGCACGCGCCATCTCTTTTTGTTATTACTGTTTTTCGTTATATGTCTTAGGGTTGATGTGAGCCCCCTCCTCCCTATATAAGGAGGAGGTATGAGAGTGTTAGTTTCATCTTTGGATCATTAGGGATTTAGGCTCTCATTTGAGGGAGGGATCATTGGAGGAACCAGCCTTCTTGATCTTGGCCGGACTTCGATCCGGATTGTATCCGTGTTCTTCTTCGATTAATGCAACTTGCTTCTTTTTCGTATTATTCCGCCTGCCAGCCCTCGATCGACGACGCCGTGCGGTCGACGACCGCCAGCCCTCGACGCCTGCCATCCAGCCTCTGTCGCTGCAGCCGTGCGGTCGACGACGCCATCCCGCCTCTCGTCCGCCCGATCGGCGTTCCCCGGCCCCTGCTGCCCAGATCTACCCGTGTAGCACCGTCGTCCCTCGCCCGATCGGCGTCCAACCTCCCCGTGCGTCCTCCTCAGCCGCAAGCACTTCCCCCCGCCGCCCCGTGCGTCCTCCTCAGCCCGCCAGCGATCCCAGGCACATCCCCGTGCGTCCTCCTCCGCCTCCAGCGCTCCCCGCCGCCGCCCCGGCCCCCTGCGGGCCGGCTCCGCCCCGTGCCAACCTCCAACTCGGAGCAATCGTGCTCATATGCCAAAGAACCGGATGGAAGCCCGCGTGGAAGCCCTCGAACACTCCCTCGCCACCATCAACTCTCGTCTCGAGGCTCAGACCGAGCAGTTCACCTCGATTCTGACCATGCTCCAGAAATTGCAGCCCACCCAGCACTCAGGGCCCTCTACCACCTCTGTTGTGGGCTCCCCCAGCACCGTGCTTCCCGATGCTTCCGCAGCGGTGGAAGTGCCTCCTCCACTGTCCCGTGGACCTGACATGCCTACCTTCAACGGGTCTGACCCCCTCGGGTGGATTACCCGCGCCGAGCAGTTCTTCGACATTCACCAGACCGCGCCGACACAACGGGTCTCCACCGCAATCATCAGCATGGAAGGGTCGGCCCTCCATTGGGTCCGTTGGCTCCGGCAGACCTCTCCCGACCTCACCTGGCCAGCTCTCTCTGAGGCCCTCATTCAGCGGTATGACGCCCGCTACTCCGGCCCCATGATCGAGCGACTTTGCGGGGTGCGTCACACTGGCTCCATTGACTCGTACATTGATGCCTTCGTGGAATTAGTCACCCATGTCCCCGGTCTTCTCCCAGACCATTACTTGGGGTTCTTCATGAACGGCTTGCAACCCCACTTCCGCTCCCGTCTCCGCACTCTCCAACCATTAACGGTTCACCACGCCATTGACCTCGCCCCCCTGGTGGAGGCAGAATTTCTCGCGACGTCCGGCGACATTCCTTCCCCATCACCTCCCTCTCGGCATCCTTCTTACACATATTTCTCGACCCATCCGAAACCTACACCTCCGCCACCTCCTCTGCCTCGGCCATCAATGATGGGTCCTCGCAACAACCGGCCTGACCCCACCCACCGCCTCTCCAACCAGGAGTACGACTTACGAAGCAAGGGCATGTGCTTCCGCTGCAAGCACCCCTACTCTCCTGGTCATGAGTGCTCCGTGAAGGAGTGTCGTGTCCTCATCGGCGACGACGTGGCCGCGCTCTCCGCCGCCGACTTCGACGCCCTGCTGCTCTCGGACGGACTACCGCACGACGCCCCGGGCACCTCGACGGCATCCCACTACTGACCGGCGGGCGGCGCTCCGACCTTGGGGACAAGGTCGCTTTTCTGACGGGATGTATTGTTACGCGCACGCGCCATCTCTTTTTATTATTACTGTTTTTTCGTTAATATCTTAGGGTTGATGTGAGCCCCCTCCTCCCTATATAAAGAGGAGGTATGAGAGTGTTAGTTTCATCTTTGGATCATTAGGGATTTAGGCTCTCATTTGAGGGAGGGATCATTGGAGGAACCAACCTTCTTGATCTTGGCCGGACTTCGATCTGGATTGTATCCGTGTTCTTCTTCGATTAATGCAACTTGCTTCTTGTTCGTATTACACCCATTTACAGCTCCAACGGCGGCTGAGGCGTTCATTTCAGGCATAGTCCGACTACACGGCTTTCCTTGTTCCATCGCCAGCGATCGAGATCCGGTCTTTATGAGTTCCTTCTGGCAGGAGTTTTTCAAACTCCAAGGCACGCAATTACGAATGAGTTCTGCCTACCACCCATAGACGGACGGGCAATCCGAGTTTATTAACTGCTGCTTGGAGATCTACTTGCGCTGTTTCACCTCCGACCGCCCCCATGACTGGAGCAGGTGGTTGGGGTGGGCCGAGTTCACTTACAACACCTCCTTCCGTTATTCAGCTGGCATGACCCCCTTCCAGTTCGTTTACGGCCGCCCACCACCCACCGCGATTCAGCATCTTCCGGGAGAATGTCTTGTTGGGGCAGTGCACACTCAGCTCTTGGATCGGGATGAGGTTCTCAGGATCTTGAAGACCCACCTCCACCGCGCTCAACAGAAGATGATCCGCCATGCGAACAAGCGCCGGATGGATGTCCAGTTTCAAGTGGGGGATGCGGTATGCGTCAAGCTTCGACCCTACCGCCAGACTTCAGTGGCGATTCGCTCTCATCCCAAGCTAGCTGCTCTCTTCTACGACCCATTTGAGGTGATCGCCCGCATCGGCGAGGTGGCCTACCGCCTCCCCTCCCATAGTCGCATCCATCAAGTCTTCCACGTGTCCTAGCTCAAGCGGGTGGTAAGAGACCACCCGGTCGAGGAGACACTCCCACTGGACATTGCATCTGACGGCTCCACCATTTATCTTCCTGAGGCTATCTTGGACCGCAAACCCGTCACCGTGGAGAGTCGGGTACGGGAACAAGTTTTGGTTGCATGGAGACAACACCCTCACTCCGATGCGATGTGGTTGGACCGCGATGACTTTCGCAGCCAGTTTCCGGAATATTGCCTTGAGGACAAGACAAATTTTCCAGATGAGGGTGTTGTTGCGGACATGGAGGATGGCCTAGAGGAAGGAGCATCATCGACGTGGCGTGTATACTCTCGAAGAAGTTGGCCGGTGGATAGGACTATAACAGCATGATACGGCGTGGTCGTCTTTTGTTATGTTCTATTTTACTTGTCGTATTCTCTTTAGCGTTTTCGCATTTGCCGGGAGGGGTTAAATAACTCCCTGCTCCTTCTTGTTTTGGGATTATCTTGTATCTTGGATCTAAAATAGATTGGAGCCTAGGGCTGTTCAAGTGGGATCTTCGCCTTGGAGTTGTTTCCCTCCCCACTCGTAACAATATACCTCCCACATTATCATCAATGAATCAATTGACATGTGTTTAAAAAGCTCCATTAGGGAAAACGCTGTATGATAACAGAATCAAGTTGGGTTTCATTGTTGTTTACAATGATAGCATGAGTTGGGTCTCATTGTTGTTTACAATGATAGCATGCTAAGAGTGTTAAAAGTAATATTGCTCAAGTTGGTGTATTCATGCAGTTATATAGCTTATGTTATGACCAACATGTGGTCTACTCTTTTTACGGTTCCCTTCTTGTGGGGCTTTATATATTAAGCTGCTGACCATTTTATATGTGAAGTATCGGTTTCACTGGGAGCTGTTTTAGATCGCAAAGCTTTTTCTGCATGCAGATCTGCCAGGGCTCTTACTTGCACTTCTACCATCGTCTCCTACTGCAGGATCTTCTTCACTTTTTTCTGTAAAAAAAATCTCCGCTAAAATTTAATTCAGTTAACTAGCTTCTGCATATCCTAGTACACATGAACTAGTTTATGATTGGTGCACCATTGAAGTGTTATATTATGTTCATTTTGCTTTTAGATGCACTTCTTATGTCCAGGATTATAGTTCTTCATAGTCCACACCATCATACATGTTTTTGTTATGTTGAATTTCTTTTGCTATACATTTGTTAGCCTCTTCTTTCAATTCTTGTTCAGCGTGCTTATTACTTTGGATTGTTTGTTGACAAACTGAATGGAAGAAGGGGATGCATGGGAACCTTTAACTAGCATATGTATTCTTTTTCTTACATGGTTGATTGATTTTGCAGGGGGAGAGGAAGTTGCTGGTGCTTGTTGGAATAACAATGGTTTTCATGCTTCATGTCTTTGGTGTATACTGGTGGTATAGGAATGATGACCTCTTGAACCCACTGGTGCTACTTCCTCCGAAGGAAATTCCACCATTCTGGCATGCCATATTTTTAATTTTAGTTAATGGTATACTCTCGGTCCTCCTTTGCTTACTGGTCTTGTTTGTTATTATTCATAGACGAAAGATGATATTTTAAGCATATAATCAGTACATTTTGAATGCCACACCAGAGGATGATCTTCATGAGCACTTGCTTAGAGAACTATCTGTAACAAGAGTGAAAAGGCTTCAAAAAAGAATACTTTCTTGATACTCTCTTCCAGTATTGTTCGTCTTTTTGCTCATTAAGGCCCATAATGGGAACAATTTGGCAAGGTTTAGTTTGTACAAATGCTTACTGCATACACTTATTGTGTCTGTGAGTGCGTGCACGCTTGTGCACAAATTACAAACATTAAGGTATATTTACCCCTGTTCCCAAACCCACTCCACTCACACACACACACAAGAGCGCCTTTCTTTTCTGTTTTCATTTTAGCCACTGCATTCCTATCATGTCATCCTTTCCAGCTTAACATCCCCTTTCTTAAATGTTGTAGTGGCATTTAATAGTTTTTCATTTTCAGATACAATGGTTCGGCAGACAGCCATGGTGATAAAATGTATACTGCTAATCTATTACAAGAACAGTCGGGGACGGATCTATCGTAAGCAGGTAATCTAATATTACTTTATTCTCAAAATATTTGACTCAATGAATTTTTTTACTGTAATTTAAGTTACCTAAATTTTGCAGATCAACATCTAGAATTTGTTCTCCAAATGCTTTTCACGTACTTTGATCATTTATTATTTGTGCAACTAGCTAAACCACCTAGGCTACAATAGATCAACAATTAGGCTGCCTCTTGTGATGCGGAGGGTCATGTTCGAATCAAAGAAGCAATATCTTGCTACGCAGGGATAAGGCCTAGGGCATCTATTGCTAGATGGTGAAGGATCTAGTGAGAGAGAAATATGATTGAACAATGGAAGTAAACTTGAGAGGAAGCTGTCGTTCCCAGCCCTAAGAAAAAATTTTGTGATTCAAAACAAATACAAAATACATCATACACCCCTTCTTAAGCAGTGAAGTTAAGTGAACATTCTACGGAATATCTTAATCCTGCTTTGCTTATTGATGTAAACCGAGGGAGAAAATTCGGATTTTGCGCACGCTATCACGCTCGACATTTGAAATTCCATGAGTCGTTAATTGTTATTTGGAAAGAGATTCTCGAGTGTTTTATGGTTCACATTGAAGCGGCATTTGCATTCTCCCACAAGCTTAATAAAAAATAATAATTTATGAGTAAATGACAATTAAAAACAATGAGAACGTTAAAGGCAAGTTTTTTGATAATTAATTGAATCACATACGACTAAACTAATAAACGAAGCAAGAGAGACAAACGAAGTTTACCCAAGCATATGCAAATCTACGACAAGGAGGAGGCCGCCTTAAGTTCTGTTGCGCAAGGGTCCCGGGTTGCTGTCGGTGACACAGTTGGAAGGAGGAATCGCAGTTGACGGCCACTGGAAGGAGATGAGCAATGGTAGTTCCGGTCGTCAAAATAGATCGTCGGAGTCGACGACGACCTGAGGAAGGTAGACGTCCTCGACGAGTTTAGCGACGACGGATGACCGTCGAACACTGAATTAGAGGACGCCGACAATGATAACTGCGTCGTTCGTCCTTGGGATGGGAGGCCTCCATGAAATTAATGAAGGGGGTTGGCGTGCAGTGGGATGGCAGACGCTAGGGATCCGCTGGGCTGACAGAGGGAATGAGATCTCGTTCCTATGTTTTCCCGGGTTGCTTTCTTTGTCCGTTCACATGCTTTTTTATGAAAACGAAGGAAACACTTTTCTAATTCTGGTTGCCTCATTTTGATTCTTTTTTAATTGTTTCCAAAGGAGCCATTTTTTATGTTTTTTTAATAATTTATTCTAAAGAAATTGTTTTCTAAATTTTTCTCTTGATTAAAATAAAATAAAAATCTTCTAATTTGAATAAATTCCACCTCCTTATGCGTTCTTAATTAGTTAAAGCTTGCCTTTTCCGTCTTAGTTACTCAGAATTGCCGGACCATTTATTCATGGTCTCACCGGGTAGTCAAACCAATGAGCTCGAAAACTCAAAACGAGATCGGTGCGCGGGAAAAGAAAATTACATAATATAAATGAAATAACTAAAAAAGATAACCGACACGTGATGATATCACACATCTTCAGATGAGACGAATGGTGCATCAATTCCCCCGAGGTTGACAGAGTTCGACCCCGGCGAGAACTCACAAATACGGGCAACGGAGAGATCGGGGCTTTGCCGTTGCAACTCGGCGATGCTAATCCAAAAACTAGAAGTAATGTCTCGTACCTGCCAAGAAAGTAAATAATACTGGTACGTCCCGTGGCAAGTGCAAAACTCTCGTGCATCGAGAACCAGATCCATCTCCTCAGTGATAGGCGTCAACACTGGTGCTAAGTCGGGTGGTATGTCTGGGGCTGCAATAGGTGGATTGGGGCTGGAATTAGGCGGCTCTCTATAGTATGGCGCCAGATAAACCACGTTAAATGTCAACGAAGTGCCGAATTCAACGGACAAATCTAGGATTTATGTGTTCTCACATATGAGCTTTTGAACTTAAAATGGACCAAACTTCCTTTGTTGTAGTTTATGATATGTCCCTAGAGTAAATCTCTGCTTCTTGAAATAAGCAAACACTCAATCTCCTTCTGAAAAGTATAACTCCCGACGACGACGATCGACTATGAATTTATATTTTTCAAAAGTCGCTCGCAATTCGTTAGCAATATATTTATGCAAATCTTTTAGATTTTCAATATGAGATTGCGCATCGAAGAAAATACATTCATGAGATGGCAGAGTGTGGCGGTCAAGCAAGTGTGGATGGAGAATCCATAGACAATCTCGAAAGGAGATTTAAGTAGTAGATGAAGTTCAAGATCTCATTGCTTTAGATTTTCTCCAGTTAAACACCTAAGAAGGTCCCCCAAACTCCTATTAACTACCTCAGTATGTCCATCGATCCGAGGGTGATATGTGCTACTAATCTCGAATTTGATTCTCAGTCACCCCCATAATGTTTTCCAAAAATGCCCCATAAAACGTATATCCATATCAGATGTGATCGACCTAGGAATGCCATGCAACCTAACGACTTCTCTAAAGAAAGTTCAACGACGTGTACACCACTAGAGATTTTCCTAGACGACAGTAGCCTAGGAGAATCAGAAAATGTGGAGCCCGAATATGTGTCATCTAAGTTGAGTGACACATCACTATCAATTTCTTCCTGGAGCAGGGGCTCAGGAAGAAACTCAGTGGCTAAAGGTTGTGATATAATGGGGGCAAGTGGAGTCACAAATTTAGTCGGGATAGTAGGATGTGGAGGAAAGAGCTCTCCTTCCTGGAGCTGAGCTTTAGGAAGTATCTCCACGACTGAAGAGAATGCTATGGTGGAGATTGGTGGGGCCAAGGTCTCGTGGGGGTAGTAGGACAAGAGAAGTCTATGACCATAAAAGTGGGGGCAATAGCAAGACTAGAAAGAAGCGTATTAGTAGACATAAACTCGGATTTTACTCTATGAGCCATACTAGAAACTTCATCTAAATCGTGGTAATTGTGCAGCTCTAGTTGGCCCCTAATGGAATACTGCGCAAGTAATGGGATACAGTCATCTCATCATTCTCTTGAATATCTTGCCTAGACTGAAGGACTATAAATTCGTTAGTGTACCCGTCCACCGATAAATCTCTTTGTTGTAGATTATGGAATCTACGATACATAGTTTGGAGATAGTCGGGGGAAACATAGTGCTTGCACAACTCTGTTCTAAACTCATCCCAGGTAGTGACATGAGGCAACCATAACTTATCTCTCATGCATTTGAGCTGTTTCCACCAAACTAACACGGGTCCCTTAAGTTTATGTGTTGCGAATTCGACTTGTCTACTCAAGTGTATCAGACTCCAACTCATAAAATACTCCATACTATGACACCAGTCTTGACACACCTTAGGCCCCAGAAGTCCATCAAAATCGCTTAGGTGTGTAGGCTCTAAGCGCTTAGGGTTAGGGTTCTCTTCGGGTGTGGGTTCAACTGCTCGCCATAAGTGTTTAGGTGACCGAGTTTTGCTACCTGAGGCATTCGACGATGTTTTATATTAGTGGTGATAGACTTTATCATTTTTGATGAATTTTTTATTTGAGCATTTCTATTGTCAAAGGTTCGGTCTTTCTCCTCTGAGAGAAGCCACTTTGGGCATAGGGCCAAAGGTTAGGTCTGTTTCCAATCTTCCCCCGCCCATACCCCCAATGATTGGGGACTATATGGGTTCTGTTGTTGTTGTTGTTGTTGTTGTTGTTGTTGTTGTTGTTGTTATTTGAGCATTTAAATCTCCATTGCTATTCTCTAAACCACACTATTTTTCATTTTTGTAAAAACTTACAATATTTAAAATAGTTGAACATCAAGGAAATATTCAAATTTAAAATATTTGAAAGAACTAAATATTTTTTTATTGAAAGAGAATGATACATTTTTTTTATTTTCTTTTTAAAATAAAATTTTAAAATGTATTTAAAAAAACTCAAACACAAAGCGATATTTTTTCTTGACGAACTTTTAAACAAATTTTTTTGTAAAGAAATTAAATGAAAACGGTTTTTTGTTTTTTTTTTAATAAAAGATCTCTTAAAAGCAAACATTTTTTTGAAGATTAAAACGGGTCGACTAATTCACGTGAGTGAATTAATTCATGTGAGTGAATTAATGATGCTGATACCAAACTGATGTAAATCGAAAAATAGCATAGTAGGTTCCTCCCGACCATCAAAGAGCTGAAAATTCATCTTAAGTGGGGAAAGCTGCACCGTTAGTTCGCAACATAGTAGGTTCCTGAACTGTGTGCGTGGAGGCCGAAGCAGCACGCGGAGCCGGCGGTGAGGCGTCCAATCGAAGAGCCTCGATGAGGGCCTTATTATTGGCCACCATCATGTGCTGAAAGGATTTCAAGATCTGGGCCAAGGTAAGGCCGCCGGGCCTCGTCCATGGGTGTGGTCCGAGCGGAATGAGAGGAAGAGGGGGGAGTGGGCAAAATGCCCGTGCTCTCCGATAGCAGCGGACGACCGGCGGTAGAAGCCCCCAGAGGACATGGGAGTGCGCAAGGTGCGGCGGGTGGCCCGATCCGGGCGTGGAAACGACGGGGTGGTTGAGCAGCGGAGCGTCGACGGCGAAAACCGCTGTAGCCATCGGTGGAGAGGAATTAGGAGGAGTGGTGGATGAGGAGACCTCTGATACCAAGTTGTTTAGGGCCTTTGCTTGAGCCCTCGTTCGCCGGGTAAGGGGAGGGAAGTCCCGTAGATGATCGACGTGGCTCTTGCTAGAACTTATCTCGCCGGCAAGGGTTGACGAAGGATGCGGCTGGTTAGGGGTTGGCGATCGGCGGTAGCGACGTAAGGAGAGAAGCGCGGAAGACTCACGAGTGGCGGAAGCGAGCGGGACGCGCGGCTAGGGCATCGGGCGATGTTTTCCGTGAAGGTAGAGAGAGAGGAGAATTAGAGAGAGTGATTTTGATAAATGATTTCATAATGTTCCAAGCAAGCATGCTCCCACCCATATGGGTTGGAGACCCAAGTCCCAACCGAACCCAAAGTCCAACACAATAGAAAAGTACAAAATGCTGAAAATAAAAGATACAAGCGGACATCGAGGATAAATCCTAAGCGGTGTGCGCCGAGTTGTGGCGCTTGTACGCGATCCCCCAATGTGGGTCCGTAACATCCGTAACACATCGCTGGTACCGTATGGTCTCTTAGTAATATTAGTGGTTTGAACTTGATGCAACATTCGAAGGAGTTTTTTAATGGTATATTGTGTCTGTTGAACTTTTATGCGCGATGTAGGCAATTTTCTCTTGGCTGATGTACCTACCAATAAGTCAAGCTTATATTAAGCGATTTTTTAGCTATCTTGAAAATAACTTCATATTTTTTCTTCTCAGGGTCAAATGCTGACGCTTGTAGAATATTTTCTGCTTCTATATCGTGCATTGTTGCCAACCCCTGTTTGGTATAGATTCTTCTTGAACAAAGAATACGGAAGCCTCTTTTCTTCTCTTACCACTGGCCTGTACTTGACTTTCAAGTTGACATCTGTTGTGGAGAAGGTACTAATATGGTTCCCATGTTAAATTATTATAATTTCTCCTCCAGTAATTTCAAATATTTGATTTTGCCGACTTGTTGCAATGCTTGAATTAAAGATGTGTTTTTTTTTTAATTTGTACTCGGTGCAGGTTCGATCATTCTTTGCAGCATTGAAGGCACTGTCCTGTAAAGAGGTACACTATGGCTCAAATGCAACAGCAGAACAGGTCAACTATCTATATACCTTTCAACCTTTATCATAATTATTTGTCCCATTTATAAAAATAGTTTAAGAAAATTCCAAATCTATAGCCATCTCTAATGATTTAATTACTTTACCATTATCATATTAACTTGAATAATACTTGATATATCTTATCTTCTCTTGTTATCCAAGCAACTCTGATGGAATCTATTATGCCTTCTCATGGTCAATAATATCACCAACTCCCCAAATACCCACTCTCTCAACAGCCAGCCCCCCTCCATTTTCCATACCCAGCCCCCCTCTTCCACACTCCCGAGCCCAGCCTTCCCCCTTCTACAAGCAGCTGACAACGCCGACACCACCACAGAACCAGTCCCGTCGCCTGGAATCCACTGCATCCCGACATCATTTCCTTGGGGACACCCTAGCCTGCTCCTGAAAGCCAAACCTGCTGTCCAGAACCCTGTTCCAGCAAACCCAACTGCTGAAATTGTTTTCAGCCACCCGACATGCCGCTGTCCAGCTGCCCGGTCTCCTGAAATAGCTCCCACTCGGTCTACTTGCTGTCATTCAGGATATACAACCATGTGGCTGTCCAGTCCAGGCTCATCAAGCCTCCCAGAGGCCTTATTTCTGCCCACTACCACCTACTCTAGCCCTCCACCTACTCTAGCTTTTCTACATTGCTGGTTTGTGTGAGTTTTTAATTTAAAGTCAATTCTTATTGTTGAATTAGGTGTTTATTTCCTATTCAAGGAATATGTTATTTGTCATCTTTGTTTCAAGATTTTGAATCTTTGTGAGTTTTCATTCACTTGGTCATTTGATTTTTGAGTACTCTTGTATATATACGACGTCCTGTCTTTCCTTGTTCGTTTGCTTCATCTACCGTGATTCTTTAGTATTTTGATTTATAAAGAAAAGTTATTACAAGAAATCTATAGCCGGAAGTGTGTATGCATATATAATAATACCCTTAGCCTCTCTAGAACTTTACTCTGCGTCATATATTCTATTATATATATTTCCTTATATTTATTTACATATATGTAACGAAGGTTGCCGTGAGTTGAAAAAGGCTTCGGCAGCTGTGACTTGCTCTGCGCCATATAGAAGCATGTAGGAATTCTGCCTCCTTTTCGAAGAAAAAGAAGGATGTGAGTGTGGAGCGGCAATGCAACTAGCAAGGGACGACGACGGGTTGTGTATGCGCGACAAGGCTAATTCCTGGCTTAGATTTCTTCTCCGATGCTGTTTGGTTGTCGATTTGAGGAAGAAGGATCTTCGATCCTTGTGTGTCCTTGGAGATTACAGATTGCAATAAAGATCTATTCCTCTCTCGCGGATCAAACGCCACCGATTCACTATGGTGTTTTTCGAACGTTTTATTCTCTTGATTTTCGGTATTGTAATTTTATTGGATCTAATAGAATTGTTAGGAAATTTATTGCGACTCGTGTACTTTGCATAATTTTGATTGTCCTGAGAATTTTTATCCCAACAAGTGGTATCAGAGAGTTCTGTAGGCACCTAGTTGGACGTTCGGGGAAATATTTGACTGCGCTGGGTGACGACTAAGTCCGCTGACCGCTCCCCATCCTTTCAAATTCTACTTTTGAAGTAATCAAGTCTTCTAGTCGTGTCAGAGGATATCTATGACAAGAAAGAATGTGATTCTGAATCAGTACTTTGTAGAGAAGTTTGACGGTATCGAAAAATTTAGTCTATGTCAGATACACGTCAAGGACATGCTAGTCCTTCAGGGACTGATGCAAGTTCTGCAGGGATGAGACAAGTTGCCCGCTCCAGTGAAAGATGCAAAGTGGGAAGATCTGGATGAGAAGGCCACTAGTGCCATCAGTATGTGTGACGCATGGTAAGGTTCTAGTGAGGCTATGCGTAACTTCTAAATGACGGCACAATTCAGGCGAATTTAAACATACAATAGTAATTTTTATAAATCAAAATATAAGATAAACCACATTAGTTAAAGCTTACAAGCGAGGAAACACTTGAAGTTGTATAAATGCAAGATGACTCAAAATCAAATAACAAAGTAAACAGGAACGTACAATGTTTCAAAACTGGGAGGGAGTGGTGCTCGGTTGAGAGAGGGGAAAGTGGATCCACGTGAGATAGTAGAGGTGACAGAGGGGAAGTGGGGCATGGAGGGTGTGGAGATAATTGGAGTAGGGATGTTATTGAGTCAAGTTCGAGCGATTTGGTCTTGGCTTGAAATCGAAATTTCGAGTCGAACTCGGCTCGAAATCGAAATTGATTTTGAGTCGAGCTGACTCGACTCAAAAGCGCTCGATTCCAAGTCGGCTCGAAATCGAATCGAGCCGGCTCGAAATTGAGTAATTTTTCTCTTTATTCCTATTTGGCTCAAAATTGAATTGAGCAACCTCTAAATTTAGCAAATGTAACACTTAAAGACTAAACTCTTTTTATTTTTAGGTTTAAATTTTAGTGTTTTTAATTTTAAAATAATAATATATTAATAAATACATAATATTTTTAATCAATTCGAGTTGATTCGAATCATATTTCGAGCGATTCAGGGCTGATTCGAAATCAACTCGAAATGCGATTCGAGTCAAATTGAATCAACTCAAATTGAGTCGAATCAATTGTAATCGATTCCGATTCGGCTCAATATTCGAGCGATTTTCGAGCGACTTTTGAGTTTCGAATAATATGCTCAGCCATATATTGGAGTGTTCCTAAATTAAAGGGAGTGGGGATAATGGGAGAGTGAGGTAGTGAGGAGGTAGTTATGGTAGCTATGTTAGTGGTGGGAGAGTGGTGGCTGGTCGGAGGTGGTCGGAGGTGATCGCCGGAGGTGGTGACTATGTTATCGGTGCTAGAACTGATGATTGTTGGGTTATCGAAGGGAAGAAACTTTGTCATGATATGCCTAAACACCTCACCGCTACGAAGCATGCAAATGACCATAACCTGGGGCTTTGATACCAAAATGACATAGGGTAAGGTCCTAGTGAGGTGGGTAACTTCTAAATGCCAATACAATTTCGACGAATTTAAATTTACAATAATAATTTTTTATAAATCAAAATATACGATAAATCACAGTAGTTAAATCTTACAAGCAAGGAAACACATGAAATTGTATAAATGCAAGAGAGTTCAAAATCAAATTTCCAACTAAACGCGAACGTACAATGTTTCAAAACTCAGAAATAACGATTACAATAAATATTTTTCAAGTAGAGAACGGAAAAACGATTCAATATAAAATAAATGGCTTCCAACTATGAAAGCTTACACAAGTTGGTAGTAGAGGGATTGGTGTGATTTCTCGGAGTCGGGGTTGAAGGCGGCACTGAATTCCGAACTCCCAGAGGAGCAACGGGATGCTGGACAACATGATCCCGGGATGTAAATGAGCTCCCTGAATGCTGGAAGAAGATGGATGTTGTTGTTGGTATGAAGGGAGGTGGATAGAGGAAGGGGTAGAGGTTGGCGGGAGACTGGAGGGCTCAGGAATGCACATGTCTGTGCAGGGAAATCACTGGCAGGCGATTGTAATGCCCTGACAGCAACTGGGAAGGTGTGAAGTTGCTGTCTGGGAATGAATTTCAGCAGCAGGAGGCAATACCGATGCCACTGGTCTAAAGTTGGGTAGCTGAATGTGGAGGGGTTGCCGATTGCTGGACTTTGAGTGGGGATCGGCTGGAGCAGTGGTTCTACATGAGGGAGGTGGAGTTACTGAATGGCAGTATTGGAGTGCTCAGTTGGATGTGTGTGTTGTGGGGGGGGGGGGGGGGAGTCCACGTGAGCGCTACTACGGGGGATGTGGCCGACTAAAAGGTTGGGAGTGTGGCTTAGTTAATAGAGGGGAAAGTGGATCCATGTGAGGTAGTAGAGGAGATATAGGCGCAGTGGGGAATGGAGGGTGTGGAGATAATTTTGGAGTGGCCTTAAATTAAAGGGAGTGGGGATGATGGGAGAGTGGGGGTAGTTATGGTTGTTATGCTAGTGGTGGGAGGGTGGTGGCTGGCCGGAGGTAGCTTAAGGTGATTGCCAAAGGTAGTGGTGGTGGTTGATCGCCAAAAAACTGAAAATGAAGGGGGTTTGTGGAGTGGTGGCGGAGGCTTGACGAAGGTGTCCAGAGGTTGTTTTCCGGCGATCGCCGGAAAATTGAAAATGAAGGGAATATGGGAGTGTTTGTGGTCGGTTTTGGATGGGGTATGGGGAGGGGTTTGTGATGGGGACGACTGTTGGATTGTAGGGGGGGTGAATGGGTAGCGACTGCAGAGTGGGGTGGGGGGGGGGGTACAAAATGGTGAAGGGGCTGGCTGGTGGTGGAGGGCATGGGAGAGGGGCCGACTATTGGAGGTGGTGAGGAGGGAAGGTACCAGCCGTAGGTGGCCGTGGGGAGAAGGGGTAGGGGCTGGCTAAGGGAGGGGAGGGGGGAGGTGTGAGGACCTTTTGACCGCCACAATTAATTTTGTATCTATGCTCATTATCAATTCGTTCATCTCAGCACATCGCATGAGCATGCACAACGAGTACAAAGTAAAACACATAATAAAAACTTTTCATTTCATTAAAAGCTTTGATTACATGGATATATCAACCTCCAAATATACATTATACAACTACGACAAAACTACTATCTACATCTATATGTATATCTATTATCCAAAACAGCTACGGTCTGCTTAGCCCAAAATATGTACTCATCGTCTCTGTGCTTCTTCCTCTCCTCCTCAATCATCTTTGCCTTCTTAAGTGTGTCCAGGGAAACGCATGCTTCCTTAAAATTGAAATAACTACGTAATTAGTCATAAACAATATGACTAAGTGAGTACTTTACCCCTTTAACTACTGTACAAACAAACAAGAAAAGTGAGTAACAATATGCATAATCATTTTAAATAAAGTGCAGTAAAAGGAAAGAACAGTAAAAAGAATACAATACTATGTAAATAATTTCTAGCGACAGTAAATAAGTTTTATATAGCAGTAATATTCTAAATCCTTATATTTTCTGTAATTTTTTTAGGGTTCTTCAAGTTCCTCCATCTGGGTTTTCAGTCTTGCGTTCTTTTCATTTATTCTTATATTCATTCAAGTTCATTGTTCGTTATATACAATTTCATTCATCGGATCTTTCTTCAAATACAATCTTCTGAATCAGTGTATCTATCATTCTCTTCTTTCTTTAATTTCGTTCAACCAGGAATTGTTAAGGATAATTGTCGATTCATCTTTTCAAATTCTTGGGGTCATCTTAAACTCCTATGCTACCGCAGGATGATCCCACACGCAATAGACCTTTTGGTCCTTTGGTTAGACAGACTTCTAATCTAGGACGATCCCACACGCAAGAGGCCTTCTGTCCCCCGTAGACTGGAGGATTCTAACTCAACTTAACTCTTAACATTTCTATGCATTGATGCATTCTGTGTCTTATTCATCTTATATCTTTTTCTTTTTTTAATGCGTTTTGCATATATTTTTTAGTACGGTTGAGTGTTTCTTATTTTTAAATCCCTCAGAGATAAGATCGCTTATTTACCAACCTTTGTTAGCCATCTTAGTTCTTAGTTGATTTTTTTGTGTCAGTGGTTTTAAATTATTTGAACTTTTTTAACTTAAAAGTGTAAAAATATTATGCAGGTAAATACTAAAAATATTTTAAAATCTAAGCATAATGAAAGAGGCTAAAACTCACCGTGGCTATCTTTTTCTCTTTATCCTTTTTAGGTTCATCATCACGTCTATCACGAGACGTCATCCTCTATATTATCTGTAATTTAGGCGTTTCTTTAATGAGTTGCGTCTTTTATATAAATGCGATATGATTCCTAAGATGATTTGACTTTTATCAAGGGTAAAAGAACCTGAGGTTATTAAAATAAAATCTAAACCACAATTGATAAACTTGATAAAATCCGATAAAATGCTTTAAAATCGGTGCAATTCATCCCGTGGCATCAACTATTTTCACATGACAACCCAACATCACATTATAATTTGTATTCAAGTTCAAAACCACGTTCATATACTAACTTGATGTTCACTGCCACCATAATAAGGAAAAACTCCCATACACTTCCACAGAAATATAACGATTTGCCACATGAGGATAAAAGCCAACAAATTCCTAAGGGACAGCCAATCCCAATTCATATTAACATAAAAAATATAACGATTTGCCAACTGAATCCACTATAATAAGCAAATAAACATAGCTCTGTATAATCCTTCCTAAACAGAGAAAATTCAAGATAAAAAAAAGTCTTATCCTCACAATAGCCAGCTCTACTTTAACAAAAAAAATATCTCAACAGTAGGTTTCCAAAAATATCAGGCCAAATACTCTTGCATGTATCAATCCAGTAACATATCCTCAATTCCATGGCACAATTAAGCCTCTATTTATCATTACCACAAGAATAAAGAAGAGGAAAGAAAGAGGAGCTTACTGTGAGTTAGGGAAGAAGGAGAAATCAGCACTGTTTACCAAGACAGTACACCACCTCCACCACCAGGGCTGACACTTTGTCGTTGACGGGAGCGAAGAACGCCTACAGCGGCAGCGACGAAGGAGGAGAAGATTGAAAAAGCCCTAATTTCCTCCTAATCCGTCGAAAGCTCCACAGACGAGGAAATGAAATGGGTTTTACGGCTTATCATATAAATGGGGGAAGGCTCTCGAATAAACTTAATCCACCGCCTTATATAATCCAGCATTTATTCAATAAAATTTTAATAATCTCAATTTAGTTGTTCACCATAGATGGCTGATAAATTATCTCAGCCTTATTATATCAATCCAGCCGTATATAGTATTTATATATATAAAATAAAAGAGTCGTCTAAATAAAATTCTCGTCGATCAGCAAAAATGATCATCCCAAGAATACCAAAAACCGCGTAAAAATTTGAAAAATCTCAACTCTGATTTTATTTTCTCATCATCGGGGATGTTATTTAATTATTTTAATTTTATTTTAATTTGTGTTAATTTTGGGTGACGATTTGGGTCGCTACAATTTCTTCCTCTCTTATAGGAATTTTCGTCCTCGAAATTTTTTACTCACTCACACTATTTCAATCCTGGGGTGATTCTTCCGGCAGACTAACCTACCCATATTAAACTCTACTTGACATTCAACTTATGTGTTTCCTTTGATTCGTTCAGTTCCCTTCCTTCCCTATTCTCAAGACCATTAAATTTTGACACAGATATTTAATCATCGCTTAGTCGTGTTACGATTTATTATAGCTTCTTACTTTGATCTGTATTATCGGCTTAATAGTGTGGATGTTCAAGGATTTAAATATATTTCTAAAATTAATGAGTGGTTTGCACCAGTGTCAAAATAGAACTACAATTATTCTTGAACATAAAGTATACCTGTATCATATGCTTTCACCTCTGGCTGCCCTAAGTTTAAAGCGCGAGTCTGAATGCGTCATTCTTCCTAAGCTTCTCCTCCTTGTGCTAGTGCTGAGACAACGACTCTGCACCCATCTGATACAACTTCTGTTGTGGGGGTACCAGAGATCCCCTCGAACTACCTTCTTTAAGTTGGTGAAACTTCGGGCACCCGTTCCGTCGGTGTCTGGGTTGATGGCAGATGAAACAAACACTTGCCAGCCATTTCCCCTTATGTAACTTTCCGCACTTCACACATTTCACTATCGTCTGCGAAACATTTCTATTAATCGCCGGTGTAGACTGAGACACTTGCCTTCTCAGAGACTTCCTTTCTCGGACTCTCCGACGTCTTTCTTTTCAAAAGTTCCTTCCTCTTCTGAGACTTCGCCAAATCAATTTCGATCATTCGAGCCTTCTTCACTAATTTTCCATACTCAGTGATATCTAAGGGAACCAAATATGTACGAATATCATCACGAAGTCTACTGAAATTAGAGGCACCTATCTACTTCCGTCGCACACTAAGTTGGAAAACTCTGTTTCATACTGCAGCACAAACTTATTTCCTTGAACTAAACTCATGAACTTATCCTACAACAATCTCTTCTTTGATGTGTGTACAAACCATGTCGTGAACTCCTGTACAAATTTATTCCAGGTGATCGCAGTTACACCTCTTGCTGCAAACTTCATTCACATTATATTATCCCACCAGTGTTTTGCTTCGCCTTTTAGAAGAAACACATATAGTCTTACTTTTTGGTTCTCTGGACATTCCATTACCTGAAAGATCGTTTCTATTCACAGTATCCAGTCTTCCGTCTCTATTGGGGATAACCCTCCTTTAAACGTTGGTGGTTTCAATTCAAGAAACTGCTTCCGATCCACATCTACTTGTCGATGTTGTGGGAGCAGTGCTAGAACTATAGGAGCCACAAGTGGAACCACAGGAGGTGATGCAGGGCCAGCTTGAGGGGCAGCTGGACCTACTGCAGCTATCGCCAGCAACACCATCTTCAGTGCTTCAGCAATTTCTTGAGCAATATCGGCCACTGACAGCCGTGGATGATGTCCATTGTCGCTCTCGACAGATATTGCGTCTTTATTTACATCCTGCTCTTCTCGAGTTTCTCGGGTCCTTTTACTTTAGTAGATTTGGTTGGGTCCCTGATGAATAAGGTTTGATCAGCTTCTAATGCAACCGAACTCATCGAAAACCTAGCTCTGATACTAACTATTGTGAGGACCTTTTGACCCCCACAATTAATTCTGTATCTTAGCTCATTTTCAATTTTCTTCATCTCAGCACATCGGCGAAGCATGCACAATGAGTACAAAGTAAAATACATAATAAAAACTTTTCATTTCCTTAAAAGCTTTGATTACAAGGATATATCAATATCCAGATATATATCATACAACTACAACAAAACTACCATCTACATCTATTAGCCAAAACAACTAAGATCAGCTTAGCCCAAAATCTGTACTCATCATCTATGTGCTTCTTTCTCTCCTCCTCAATCCTTTTTACCTTCTTAGGTGTGTCTTGGGAAACGTCTGCTTCCTAAAAATTGAAACAACTATGGGGTTAGTGTTGGGTATTGTATCCACAATAACCTTGATTTGTAGGAAGTCAACTTTGAACCAAGATTGAATTGTTTGTGTATTTGATATGCTTTTCTAGTAATCTTCTTGCAGGTTCACATTGCTAAGTGTAAATCAATGTCAGGTCACAATGGGTCAATAAGCACAGTCTCATGCAATGTAATTCTTCATTGTGTGGGGTATGGGGTTGACTCATGTGTGATCTCTCAATTGGGATACACTTTATGATCAAGACATTAAAGATTCAAAGCTTGGAGTACAACAGTGGTCTAGAGAAAAAGGAAGAAATTTTTCCTAAGTAAACTTTTCGAAAGGTAAAGATAGTTTTTCGAGAAGTGCCTTTGAGCTCTCGAGAAATATCTGTTTCTCTCGAGAAGTACCTTTCTCAGCGGTTGAGAAGTCTTTTTCTGGTGATTTCGAGAAGTTTGTCTCAGTAGCAGCTTTCGAGAAATTCTTTTCTTTCGAGAAGTATTTTTGCCTCTCGAGAAGTCCTTATTCTTCTCGGAAGGATTTCGAGAAAAGCCTTATTTCTCGAAGTTGTTTAGGAGTTCACGATAAATTTCTTGTGCTCTCGAGAAGTCTTTCATCTCTCGAGAAGCCTTGTCATAATCCTTCTATATTTTCTTCTAAAGCTGTTTTCGAGAACTTGCAGTCATCTCTCGAGAAGTTTTGCATTTCTCGAGAAGTCTGGTTTAAGTGTTTCTCGTAAACTTTGTTTTCCTATTTGACGACAAGTCTTTTCCGTCAAATTGACGTGACGTCCTTCCTCGTTTTTAAGGTTAATCCGTTAGGCCTTCATCTATATAAGAATTACTCCTATGGAAGGACATAAGATTATTAGAAGATCAGAGTTCGTATTTTCCAAAAACCTAATCTGATTCAAGATCGTCATCAAGTGCCGCGCATCGCCATTGTTGGAGTTCGTTCATTGGTTATCTGATTTCGTCTCCAAGTGAAATGAAAAAGGTCGATCGATCATCATCTCTTTCGTTCAGATTGTATTGGATCGTTCGAGACCTTGGAAGATCTGAGTTGTGCCGATTTGATTCTTCTTCTTCAACGTCAAGTCGAAGCCATTTCTGTCGCAAGAAGGAAGAAGATCATAATCAAATTATTCAGATCTGATCGTGATTCGTTAAGTATTGTTTCAATCTAAATTTACATTTGATTGTAGGAGAGATTGTTCTCCGAGTTATAGGAGAGGTATTCTCCGAGTTGTAAGAGAGGGTTCTCTCTGAGTTTGTAGGAGATTGATCTCCGAGTTGTAAGAGTTTTGACTCTGAGATTTGTAGGATCGTTCTTGATCCGAGATTTAGTGAAGTAGTCAAGTCTAGCTGTGGTGCTAGATTGACGAGGCCGGCAAGTGGAGTACCCAAGAACGGGGAACCACTATAAATTTCTTGCGTCGTCTGTGATTGTGATTTGCATTCTGTGCGTTCTTTATTTTCAAGATTTTCAATTCCGCAAAAGACGCAGTTATCACCTATTCACCCCCCTCTAGGTGATTTTGGTTAGCAACTAGATATTACAATTGGTATCAGAGGGTCGCTGTTCTTGAAAGGTTACCACCTTGAATAGGATCTCTCCATTCTAATTGCTAACAAATCATGGAAAAGTGCAAGGAATCGTCTTCGTTGAAATTGCCAATATGCACTAAAGCTAATTTTCCTATGTGGAAAGAAAGAGTCAGATTTTATATGGAAGCCGCAGACCCGAGAATCTTCCAAGTCGTGGAAGAAGGACCTCATGTGCCAATGACTGTCTCAACAATCAATCCTACGGTTCAAGTGCCAAAGAAAATGATGGACTTAACAAAGGATGAGATCACTCTCGTTGCTTTGGACAAAAAGGCAAAGAACATAATTGCCAGTGCAGTGGATGATTCAATGTTGCAAAACTTAATTCACTGTAATTCTGCCAAAGAAATGTGGACGTCTTTAATAGTCCTTATGGAAGGTACTGAAGAAGTAAGAGATGATAGAAGATCTCTTTTGAATCAAGATTACGAGGCTTTCAAGCAGAATAAAAAGGAGTGCATTGCCGATGCTTATGAAAGATTCTTTAAAATAGTAAACGGCCTAAGGAATTATGGTCGGGAATTTACTAATGGTGAACTAAATGACAAATTCCTGTGATCTCTAACGAAAGACTGGGACAGCAAGATAGTTGCAATCAGAGAGTTTGGAAAGTTACCAAACCTAGACCCACAGAATCTGTTTGGGAAATTATTATCCCATGAGCTGCAAATGAATATTCGCAAAACAGAAGAAGATGGGAATAGAATTTCTAGCAAGGAAAGGACCTTGGCTATGAAAGCCGAGAGCTCCAGAAAAAGCAGAGCTTTGTCTCCAGTTAGAACACAAGAATCTGATGATGAAAAAGAATCTGAAGCCGGCTCCTCCAGTTCTGAAATGTCTGATGGGGAGTTTTCTCTAATCTCTCGTCAGTTTAAGAAACTGCTAAACAAAAGAAGACACATGAAGAATAAGTCTTCCTCTGAATATAGACATTCTCGACGTGATGGTGATCATCACAAAAAGGGTTCTAGCAATCATGACAGGTATAAATCTAAAACTGGTAAACATATTTCTTCTGACATAGTATGCTATTGTTGCAATAAACCAGGACACATGATTGCTGAATGTCCCTATAAAAAGAAAGAGGGTGGAAGAAAAGAAGAAAGGAAATCCACCCACGGGAAAAGGAAGACTGAAAAGAGTCTAGTCGCTAAAAAGAACAAAACTTTAAGCGACAGTGACTCGGAGAAATCAAGTAGTGAAGAAGAAGCCTACTTCGGGCTGATGGCTATGACTGATGAAGAAGAAGAACCTCCATATACCGGGAAGGTAAATTCTCACACCATCTTATCTGATTCTGAATATGCCTCAGCTGAACAAAAGGATTATCTTTCAGATGATGACTCAAACCTCATGACCCAATATACTGAAATGCTTAAAAGCTTTGACAAATGCCGAAAGGTAGTCAAAACACAGGCCAAGGAGATCATGTCTCTCAAAGAAGTGGAATCTAATTTGAGAAAGGAAGTTGAACAACTTTCTTCCTTCAAAGAGGAAAACCAAATCTTGAAAGACAAAATCAAAAGCTCAGATGAGCTCCTTGATCGGAAAGAGAACTTTATCAAAGTTCTGGAAGAACAGCTAGCCGCTGAGAAGAAGCTAGTTGAAAAGTTTTCACTACCGAAAACCATTCTTCCAATCATTGATACTTTCTCTGCTAAAGCAAATAGCAGTGGTTTAGGTCATGTCGCTGGGCCAAGTAATTCTTCTAAAGGCACCCGTGCCAAGAAGAAAAATAAGAATGCTAAGAAAGCTACTATCGAAGAAAAAGGGAAAGCCCATCTAGAACAAGTGGAATTTAAGAAAGTTCTACTTCCCACGAATGTTTATGACATGAAAAGCTCTTATGGTCACTTGACACGACCAATTAATTTTGCGCCTGTCAATGACTATAAAGGGTGGGCTCGTCCTCAATACCTCGGTCAAAGTGCTTTCAAAGCACCTTATGAAGAAGTAAATCTGAGAGATTACGGTCCTTATGTTCATGGTCCAAGTGCTGTTAGAGCACCAATAGTAAAGACTGTTGTACCTAAGCCAAAGGAGAAAGCATTACCCTGTGTGTGCTGTACTCATGAAGCATCCTCATCAAGAAGGATTGCTCCTGCTAAAACAAACGTTCAAAGAGTTAAGCAGGAAAATATTAAGAAAAGATACAACAGGTTTAACTGTTGGTGTTGCGGCAAAATAGGTCACTTTGCCGTAGACTGTTGGTTCAATTTCACCTATTCCAAAAGACCACAAGTTAACAATGCAAGAAAGATCGCTCGCAATGTTAATGTTCCTCGTGGTGCTCAAATAACAAGGGACCAAGGACCCAAAGTTGTTTGGGCTCCTAAGGCAAAATAATTTGTTTTTGCAGGTATGTCCAAAGGCCAACGAAAATCCTATCTGGTATTTGGACAGTGGTTGTTCTCGACATATGACCGGAACAAGAAGCCTTTTGCAAAATTTCATTCCAGTTGAGAACGGTCCAAAGGTTATTTTTGGCGGATCTGACAGAGGAATAACAAAAGGCTATGGTATGATTTCTAACGGCATTGTATCCTTTTCAGATGTAGCTTATGTGGAAGAATTAGAACATAATCTGATAAGCATAAATCAACTTTGTGATAAAGGATACATAGTTGATTTTCGTAGAGATAAGTGTTTGATAAAATCGGCTGATAATCTTGAAACGATTTTATCAGGCACTCGCTGTAGAAATATGTTCTGTTTAAATTTTCTTTGTTTATCATCTTCTACACCAGTGTGTCTTTTAGCAAAAGATAGTGCATCTCTTGCTGACCAATGACGTAAGAGATTAGCACATATAAATTTCAAAACCATAAATAAATTATTTTCTCAAAACTTAGTACATGATGCGCCGAATATTAAGTGCATTCAAAATAGACCTTGTCATGCTTGTGTAAAAGGCAAGCAAACAAGAGCTACCTTTAAGAGCATTATAGGCAAAGATTCAACTAGGTGCTTATACCTACTTCATATGGACTTGTTTGGTCCTTTGCAAATTAGAAGTTTAGGAGGTAAGTCTTACACATTAGTTATTGTAGATGATTACTCACGTTTTGCATGGGTATTCTTTCTAAAACACAAGTTAGATACATTTGACATTTTCACCAAGTTTGTCAAGCAAATCCAGAACGAATTTGAATGTTCGGTGGTCAAAATCAGAAGTGACCATGAAACAGAATTTGAATCTGGGGCCATGACAGATTTTTGTGAAAATCTAGGTATCTTTCATGAGTTTTCCTCTCCTCGAACTCCACAACAAAATGGGGTAGCTGAGAGAAGAAATAGAACACTCATCGAGGCTTGCAGAACGATGTTGAGTGACACTTCTCTACCCGAATACCTTTGGGCTGAAGATGTCAACACTGCATGCCACGTGCAAAACAGAGCACTCATAAACAAAAACCATGAAAAGACTCCTTATGAACTACTAAAAGGGAAGAGACCAATCATTTCTTATTTTAGAATCTTTGGTTGCAAATGCTTTGTACTTAATAATGGAAAGCATTACAAAACCAAGTTTAGCGAAAAGAGTTTTGAAGGTATTTTTGTAGGCTATAGCAGTCAGAGTAGAGCTTATAGAATATTTAATAAGAAAACCCTGGTTGTAGAAGAGTCAATCAATGTTGTATTTGATGAAACGAGCTTGCTACTTAGCAACTCTTCTAGTGCTTCTATTGAAGTTACAGGTTCAAAGATACAAGATAAAAGCTTGGATGAGCCAGTCAAAGTTGATGCTCAAACCTTCGTCAAGATCTCTTCCCCAATCACAAATGAAGAAGAAGATCATATTGATGAAGAACCAGTACAAGTGGAAGAAGACATTCAAGTAACAAATGATGCTCCAAATGTTCAAACTGATGCAAGGAACCTAGAGTTCAGACACATGAGAGACCATCCTATTGATCAAATCATAGGAGATCCTCAAGTCGGAATTAGAACAAGAAGAGGTACTACTAACGAAAATATGCATTTAAGTTTTCTTTCACAGGTTGAACCGAAGAAGTTTCAAGAAGCAAATGAAGACCCCCACTGGATAATTGCAATGGAAGAAGAATTAAATCAATTCAAGCGTTGCAAGGTGTGGACACTAGTTCCAAAACCCAAGGATAAAAATATTATTGGAACAAAGTGAGTCTACAGGAACAAGTTGGATGAAGATGGAACAATTATAAAGAACAAATCCAGACTTGTAGCAAAAGGTTACAGACAGGAAGAAGAGATCGACTTTGATCAAACTTATGCTCCGGTAGCAAGACTTGAAGCGATCAGAATGTTCTTAGCCTATGCTGCATTCAAAAGTTTCACCGTATACCAAATGGACGTTAAGTCAGCTTTTCTGAATGGTAACATAAAAGAAGAAGTATACGTTGAACAACCTCCAGGTTTTGTAGATTCTGAACATCCTAATTATGTTTACTTACTGCAAAAAGCTTTGTATGGGTTGAAACAAGCTCCTCGAGCTTGGTATGAGACGCTGTCTAACTTTCTTCTTGAGAACAAGTTCACAAGAGGAAAGATAGATAAAACATTATTTCTTAAGGAAGTAAAAGACAAGATTTTGCTAGTGCAAATCTATGTCGATGACATTATTTTTGGCTCTACGGACGACAATCTTTGCAAAAAGTTTTCAAAACTTATGTAAGGAAAGTTTGAAATGAGCAGTATGGGAGAGCTAAAATATTTCTTAGGACTTCAAGTGAAACAATCTGAAGATGGAATTTTCATCTCACAGACAAAATTCACCAAGGAGTTGATTAAGAAATTTGGAATGGAGAGTGCAACCTCTATGAGGACTCCAATGTGCTCAGCTATGTCTCTGGACAAGGATGAGAAAGGGAAACCTTTTGATGAAACCAAGTACATAAGCATAATTGGCTCTCTGCTCTATCTTACTGCTAGTAGGCCTGATATAATGTTTTCTACATGTGTATGTGCCAGATATCAAGTGAACTCTAAGGAATCTCACTATACCGCTGCAAAGCGAATTTTGAGATACCTTAAAGGCACACCAAATCTTGGCCTATGGTACCCAAGAAGTAATGATAGCGAGCTAATTGGTTATTCAGATGCAGATTTTGCAGGTAGTAGAGACGACAGGAAAAGCACTTCCGGAACATGTCAATTTCTCGGAAGAAGGCTTATCTCCGGGAGCAGCAAGAAGCAGAATTGTGTTGCAATTTCAACAGCCGAATCAGAATATATTTCTGCAGGCAGTTGTTGCGCACAACTTCTTTGGATAAGAAATCAGCTTCAAGATTATAACTTGAAGATAAAGAATATTCCAATGTTTTGTGACTCCTCCAGTGCAATTGCTATAGCAAATAATCCAGTCTCACACAGTCGGGCAAAGCATATCGAGTTAAGATATCATTTCATCCGAGAACATGTGGAGAATGGGGATATCAACTTAAGCTATGTCCCGACGGATAAGCAAATTGCAGATATATTCACGAAGCCGCTGGATGAGACTAAGTTCTCTTTCTTCAAGACAGAACTTGGAATGCTCAACATGGAATAATGGTCAAGCAAAGGAGAAGAGAAGAAGATAAGTGAATTTTCTTAAAGTTTTATCTTATTTTATGCTCTAAAATGAAGTACAGGTTTATCATTTGCAAAGAAGAAAAATCAAAGAAGAAAAATCCAAGTCATCATTAAACTTCTCGAGAAATGTAGCTAATATCTCGAGAAATGACTTGCTTTCTATGAATATGGATGAAGATAAAAGTTTTCGGAAAATTGACATCATCTCTCGAAAAGTAAATTCACACTTCTCGAGAAATGGGTTATCCCTCGAGAAATGCTCTTTCGGAAGAAGATCGGCAGAATTCTGGGACTTCTCGAGAACTTTAACTACCTCTCGAGAAATGTCTTATACTTTTCGAGACTTCTATTTCAAATTTTCGAGAAGATGAAAAGCCAGGTACGCGCGTATTTCATTTTCTTAATATTAATTAAAATCAAATTAATTGTCACATCGAACCAAACTATAAATAGACTATCGAAATGAATTAAAGATCACGCGAGGTCATTTCTTTTCCCTTTCGAAAAACGCCGACCGTTCGTCTTCTTTTCTCGCGAAGCCGATCAATCAGGTTTACGATTCTCTCTCTTTCTCTCTCGCAATCTTTCAATCTCTCTTGCTCTATGGCACCTCAATCGAAGCCTAAGATCGGAGTTGGTAGTGAATTGGAGCGGGAAGGTCTTATCTCTCTCTCAGATGAATTTCAAAATCTATTCTACCTTCTAGACGCCGCTGGGTTGTCATTTGTTCTTGAACATCCATGCCGAGTTCTGCTTAAAGAGGTAGAAGAGTTCTTTATAAACATCAAAGTTCACAAGGAAAGGAAGAGGATGAAAACTGAAATCGGAAATTTCAAGATCAAGGTTAGTCCTAAATCTCTATCTAAATTTCTAAGATTGCCAGTGGTATCTTCTGAGGACACATTAGTTGATGATGATTGGAATAGAGCTTTGAGCTTTTGTGGATTAGACAAGACAGTTAAAAATGTAAGAAGACATCAGATGAATGATGTAGGTAAACTTTTAGTAGACACTATTTGGAAAGTTCTGTTATGTAATACACGAAGTTTGGGCTATGTATCAACAAATGTGTTCTGGTTGATGACAACTGTAATTTGTGGAAAGAAGTTTGACTGGGCAAACTTTCTCTTCAGTAAGATTAAAGACAGTATTTTGTCTCCAAACTTTGCCAGAATTCTGTCTTTATATCTAAATCAGCTTAATCATGAAGTCTTTGACATGTCGAAAGGTGCAATTATACACCATCTGAAGAAGATAAACGTCACAACAATACAGAGATGGGATATCAGAATTACTAAGCCAGCTGCAGGTGCAGGTCCCCAAGGGGAACCCATTTCTTCAGCTCTATCAGTTCCAGAGTATGAAGCTCCAGCTCCAGCTCCAGCTCAGCAACACAGTTCAGTTCCAGATCCATCTTCATCTCCAGCTCTACAAGACACCATTTCTTCAGCAGAGCCAAGTCTTCCTCCTCCAACAAACACAGTTCTTCCTCCATCAGCTCAGGATCCATCAGAACAAGTTCCTTCAGATCAAGTTCCTTCCAAAACTCCATCCATCCCAGATACTCAAGTTTTGTCAGATACTCCTTTGGGAGACACTTCTTTGTTACAAGAACAAGTGGATCATTTCTCACCTCCTCCAGCTATTGATGAAGACAGAGTTGATTCCACCATAGCAGATGTGGTAAGTGAAATTCTAAAGGGTGCTGATGATGTGCTTAGCACCAGTGACCACATGGGTGGGTCAGGGGCTGACTATGATTTTAATCTAGAAGTAGATGATGCTTCAGTGCATGATTCATCTCCTCCCCCAGTACATATTGAGGGGGAGCAAGAGCCTTGCTTAGAAACAAACAAGGATGATCAGGAAAAGCCTGTTGATGAAGAAAATGAGAGAATCAACATATCTCCTGTGAAGCTCCAAAGTTCAGTTATTATTGAAGATATACCAGAGGAAGTTCTTCCAGTCCCTATTCCTCCATCTCTTTTTGATGAAAGTACAATTCTTGGTAAAGTTGAATTAATGCTTCAAAGACAAAGTGCCAAAATAGATTACTCCTTCAAAGAAGTCCATGCAAGATTGTCTGATATTGAAAAGGAAATGGCCAAGAAGTTGAAAGAGTTCAAAACCAGTTCAGATCAAATGAAAGAAATTGTTATTCAGGGAGGAAAGACCATTGATCACACCATCAAAAGTGTAGCCACAGTTCTTGCAGAAGTGGTTCAAGTCAGAAAAACCCAAGAGTACATGGCTTCAAAGGAAGAGGAAAATACCTTCAAGATTATTGATGAGGTTGGATAGTTTAAGGATTCTATTCTCCAAACCCTATCTGTAGAAGTCAGAAAGGGGGAGGACAGTATAATTGAGAAGATGACTGGGTTACTGGATCAAACTCTTTTTGATTTTCATAGACATTTGATTAATAGGTTTGAGCAGTTGTCCCAAGGTGTCCAAAAGCAGGTCAATGAGTTAAAAGATTTCACCTCTAATACTGCTGTTTGGCTCCACCATGAAATCTTTCCTGATTTGGGTATTGACCCTGCTCAACCTCCTCCTCATTTTGATCAAGTTCAATCTGATGCTCCTTCAATTCCTCAATTTTCTCCAAGGCCAGCAGAGCAGTTTGATGCTAATCCTTCAATTGAGACTCACTCCTCCATGCATTATTCTAGGAAAAGGAAGTATGGTGATGGACCTTCTGCAAGCAGATCTGTTCCTGGCTCCAGCTCAGCAGGTTCTGGCAAAGCAGTGGTAGATGAAACAAAGGTTTATCCAGAACTTTGGAGTCTAGTTTCAAAGATTATCATTCTTGATTCTCTCAAGCTTGTAGAAGAAGGGAATGTGAAAGCTTCTGAACTGTACAGCACTTCTGAATGGAAGAAATATGAGACAAGCCAAGTCAAAAGAAGAATCCATTTCAAGAATTATGGGTACAACAATCCAACAGCTCCAGAAGCTCCTCCCAAGTATCATCCAAAGCCATATACTTACTTTGAAAGGCAAGAAATGTTGAGAAAGAGAAATGCAAATATCTGAAGTCAAGTCTTTGAAGATATTTAAAACTTTATTTCTATATGCCTGTGTGAACATTAATTCATTAGACAATCTTAAATCTAAATATAGTTTTTGGTTTTGATGTGACAATCATGTTCTTATATTTAGATATTGTTTTTAATGTTCTGTCTAGTATATCCTTTTTATATTTTATATTTGATACAATTCATCTTGGTAAGTAGGGTTCTGACTTCTACAAGTAGGGGGAGATTGTTGGGTATTGTATCCACAATAACCTTGATTTGTAGAAAGTCAACTTTGAACCAAGATTGAATTGTTTGTGTATTTGATATGCTTTTCTAGTAATCTTCTTGCAGGTTCACATTGCTAAGTGTAAATCAATGTCAGGTCACAATGGGTCAATAAGCACATTCTCATGCAATGTAATTCTTCATTGTGTGGGGTATGGGGTTGACTCATGTGTGATCTCTCAATTGGGATACACTTTATGATCAAGACATTAAAGATTCAAAGCTTGGAGTACAACAGTGGTCTAGAGAAAAAAGGAAGAAATTTTTCCTAAGTAAACTTTTCGAAAGGTAAAGATAGTTTTTCGAGAAGTGCCTTTGAGCTCTCGAGAAATATCTGTTTCTCTCGAGAAGTACCTTTCTCAGCGGTTGAGAAGTCTTTTTCTGGTGATTTCGAGAAGTTTGTCTCAGTAGCAGCTTTCGAGAAATTCTTTTCTTTCGAGAAGTATTTTTGCCTCTCGAGAAGTCCTTATTCTTCTCGGAAGGATTTCGAGAAAAGCCTTATTTCTCGAAGTTGTTTAGGAGTTCACGATAAATTTCTTGTGCTCTCGAGAAGTCTTTCATCTCTCGAGAAGCCTTGTCATAATCCTTCTATATTTTCTTCTAAAACTGTTTTCGAGAACTTGCAGTCATCTCTCGAGAAGTTTTGCATTTCTCGAGAAGTCTGGTTTAAGTGTTTCTCGTAAACTTTGTTTTCCTATTTGACGACAAGTCTTTTCCGTCAAATTGACGCGACGTCCTTCCTCGTTTTTAAGGTTAATCCGTTAGGCCTTCATCTATATAAGAATTACTCCTATGGAAGGACATAAGATTATTAGAAGATCAGAGTCCGTATTTTCCAAAAACCTAATCTGATTCAAGATCGTCATCAAGTGCCGCGCATCGCCATTGGTGGAGTTCGTTCATTGGTTATCTGATTTCGTCTCCAAGTGAAAGGAAAAAGGTCGATCGATCATCATCTCTTTCGTTCAGATTGTATTTGATCGTTCGAGACCTTGAAAGATCTGAGTTGTGCCGATTTGATTCTTCTTCTTCAACGTCAAGTCGAAGCCATTTCTGTCGCAAGAAGGAAGAAGATCATCATCAAATTATTCAGATCTGATCGTGATTCGTTAAGTATTGTTTCAATCTAAATTTACATTTGATTGTATGAGAGATTGTTCTCTGAGTTGTAGGAGAGGTATTCTCCGAGTTGTAATAGAGGGTTCTCTCTGAGTTTGTAGGAGATTGATCTCCGAGTTGTAAGAGTTTTGACTCTGAGATTTGTAGGATCGTTCTTGATCCGAGATTTAGTGAAGTAGTCAAGTCTAGCTGTGGTGCTAGATTGGCGAGGCCGGCAAGTGGAGTACCCAAGAACGGGGAACCACTATAAATTTTTGCGTCGTCTGTGATTGTGATTTGCATTCTGTGCATTCTTTATTTTCAAGATTTTCAATTCCGCAAAAGACGCAGTTATCACCTATTCACCCCCCTCTAGGTGATTTTGGTTAGCAACTAGATATTACAGTTAGTCATAAACAATATTACTAAATGAATATTTTACCTCTTTAACTGTTGTACAAAAAAAAGAGTAACAATATGCATAATCATTCTAAATAAAGTGCAGTAAAAGGAAAGAATAGTAAAAGGAAAGAATAGTAAAAGAAAGTACAATGCTCTATGTAAATAGTTTTTAGCAACACTATTTAAGTTTTATAAAGCAATAATATTCTAAATCCTTGTATTTTCTGTTATTTTGTTCTTAGGGTTCTCCGAGTTCTTTCATCTGTGTTTTCAGTCTTGCATTCTTTTCATTTATTCTTATATTCATTCAAATTCATTGTTCATTTTATCCAATTTAATTAATCCCGATCTTCTTTCAAATACAATCTTCTGAATTAGTGCATTTATCATTCTCGTCTTTCTTTAACTTTGTTCAATCAGAATTTTGAAGGAGTAAATTTCCAGGGGGGTCTTTTTGTTCATGGATGTTATGAAATGTAAACATTGAGGGGGTAATTGTAATTTTGAATATATATGTAGGGAATGCTCATACCACTTGACAAAATTGAGGAGGGAGCTATATGGAATAATAAATATTCTATTATATATTTCCTTATATACATTATTTACATGTATATACCCCCAAGGTTGCCGTGACTTGAAAAAGGCTTCAGGAGCCGTGACTTGCTCTGCCCCATACGGAAGCCTGTAGAAATTCTGCCTTGGGAAGAACCATCATACATGAGCCTTTTTTGAAGAAAAGGAGGTTGTGAGTGTGGAGCGGCAAGGCGGGCTGCAACGGCTAGCGAGGGATGGCGGTAGGCTGCGTATGCGCGGCAAGGCTGAGTCCTGACTTGAATTTCTTCTCTTGTGGTGGTGGTTGGTCGTCGATTAACGACGAAGGATCTTTGATCTTTGTGCGTCCGTTGAGTTTATGGATTGCAGTAAAGATCTATTCCTTTTCCGCGAATTGAACGTGGCCGATTCACCGTAGCATATTTCTGACGTTTTATTCTCTTGATTTTAGGTGTTATAAATTTATTGGATCTAATAAAATTGCTAGGAAATTTATTGCCACTCTTGCACTCTGCATTATTTTGTTAGGATTTTTTGTCCCATCAAAACGCCCTTAATTTTTATTTCATTGATTGATTACCTTAGCTCAGTAGTATCCTTTATAGCAAATCTTATTTTTAATGTTTATTATTGTTCTGTTAACTTCACGTCTTTTAAATGATCTTCTTGTATCAGAATCATTTTTAAATGTTGGTAGCTAAATGTGATGGTGATATTCAATTTTGTAAATGTCTAGAGTGATTGAATATCACTGCTGGACCTGATAAATAAAAAAAGATCATGCCCATTTTTATTAGAACATTGATGATCCTTTTGCAAGAAGACCATTAAAACCCGAACAGCTGTCTTTCTACTAAGAGAAGCGAGTGATTTGCACACCACACATGAGAGGTGAGGACGATCGATCGATAGTCGACGCGGTGTGCCCTCGCATGGAGCGGGTTTCCAGTAGCCCTGGCAATGCAGCAGCATATTCACGTTGCCATCAGTGATTACGCTCCGCCAGGGGCGATCAATGCCGGAGACAGTGCAGCTGTTGATCTAGAAACCGAGAGCATCAGATTCGTCCGAGCAAGGGATTTGAAAGGGGTGGTAGACTTTGAATGTATCTCATTTTTTTAACACCCGGTTTCTAAAAATTGAGGAGCGACTATTATTAAGGCCCGCTGGGTACCTTCAGTTGTTACCTTCTGCTTTGCTGAGAGATATTGCGAGATCCAAATATTTTTCACTTAACAAACAGCTCACTGGAGTACACTCTAGAAGACTGGAAATGATTATAATCCGCTTCTCATATTCTGATACACTCCAAAATCAATGACAATCTTTAATCGGCTTCATTTTTGTTGGCCATGTTAGGTATGATTTAGGGTCCGTTTGACGCGTCATTTTTGTGTTCTGGTGAGTTTCGACAAAAACGCCACCGTCATAAAATGTGTTTGGCATGACAATGGGTATGACCGCAATCAAGAAAATAAACTAATTTTGAACATAAAAGTGGATGGAGTTTCTTAGGTGAGGTTGTGTGTTCACGAACGACGAAAAATAACCACCGTGTTCACGACCGCCACTGCCGTGCCAAACGGACCCTTAGGCTTCGTTTTGCGCGGTCGTGAACGCGGTGGTCATGAACCGTCGTTTGTGAACGCCCGACCTCACATAAAAAAATTCATGCATTTTATGCTCAAAACTAGTTTATTTTCTTGGTAGCGGTCATAACCTGTCTTGCCGAACATACAATCTATGATAATGGCGTTTTTGACCCAACTCACCGGAGCAAATAAGCCTCGCCAAACGGAGCCTTAGTCTTAAGCGCGCATGTCCACCAGTTTTGAGGGTAATTATTATCATGATTAGTGAATTTTCTCTGCAGGTAGTAGCAGCAGGTGATCTCTGCGCCATATGCCAAGAGAAGATGCATGCTCCCATTCTCCTTTCCTGTAAGCATATCTTCTGCGAAGATTGCGTTTCTGAATGGTGAGATATTTTATTCTTTTAGGGCCATTTACCGAACCTCCCTTCTAAGTTTGCTAAATTACAGGTTGCACCCCTCTTACTTTTGAAATTACAAAAATCTCCTTTCTTTTGGAATTACAAAAACCTCCCCTGTATGAGTACATTTCATAACATCCATGCACAAAAAGACCCCCCCCCCCCCCCCCCCCCCCCCCCCCCCCCCCCCCCCCCCCCCTGAAAATTTACTCCGAGGGGGTATTTTTGTGCATGGATGTTATGGAATGTAAACTTCGGGGGAGAGTTTTGTAATTTCAAAAGTAAAAGGGGCACAACCTGTAATTATGCTAACTTTTAGTGGAAGTTTTGGTATTTATTTATATTCTTTTGTTAGACATCTTGACATAATTTTTTTTCTTCTATATCAAATGATTTACAAGATGGTGATGTTGACTCCGTGCCTGTCCTTCATTTTTTGTGCGCAGGTTCGATAGAGAGCGCACGTGCCCCTTGTGCAGGGCTCTGGTGAAACCCGTAGGCCTTCGCTCATTCGGTGACGGATCTACGAGTTTGTTCTTCCAACTATTTTAATCTGTAAAGCATAACTTCAGTTTATTTAAGCCCGAGAACTGAACCAAACGCTCGAATATCCATCATCGTGGAAGCTCATGATTGGTCAGTGCGAATTTCTTACTAGCAAACTAAGCATTTAATGCCAACCACTCAACCAGTCATGGGCCTCCACGTCAACATGGGGAAATCAATCACAGGCTTAAAACTAGCAGGCATGAGGAGCATCTTTTCCTGAGCTAATTGCAGTATTCTGATATGATATGGTAGCCAATTGGCTCTGTTTAAACACGTATTAACCTGTGATAATTTGTTGGGATCGTTGAGTTGTAAATTGTTTCTACATTGAAGAAATTTTCGGCTCCAAAATTCGTGTCTATAATATTTTACATGGAAAATTATAATACAACTCTCACGTTCTTATAGAGCTTTCCATACTTCCTCTCATTATAACATCGTTACTTTTAATTTGATTTAGTTGCTTAAGGTTTGTGTTCATTTCCAGTTCGCATTCGATCTACTTTGAATATAGTTCCAGGTTCGGCTGTCAACTTGGTTTGGTAATAGGCTCATGCGTTGAATGATCTATGAGAAAAAATTATCATTACATGGTTTTGGTCTAAACTTATAACTGTACACTGTGCCATTTACGCTTGTAAATATTCGACGTCGCTGGTACGTTGGATTGCATTTTAAAATGCCGGATGTTGGGTGGATATGTCGGGGATGTTTCAAAATATTTGATTTTTGTATCTTATAAATAAGTTATATATTAAGTATACTTATGTATTATGAAAGTTAGTTAGCATAAAAATTGTCGACAAGGCAAGCAAGATGACATGATTTTCTAGTAGAATTTGACTTTGTTCGGAAACACAAATTGGGCAAAGCCAATGTTGTGGTGGATGCACTCAGTCCCAAGATGGAGTTAGCGGTGATATCCATGGTGAAGAGCAACCTAATGGAGTATATAAAGAATGGTCTTGTTGAGGATCCCCTTGCAAAGCAACTCATGCAATTTGTTCGAGAGGATTGTGCAGAGAGATTTTGGGTAGATGATGGATTACTCTACACCAAAGGTAGAAGATTACATCCCAAAGTGGGGAAACTTACAGAGGGATTTAATCAAGGAGTGTCATGACATAGTGGGCTGGACACCCGGGGCAAAAGTGCACTTTGGTCCTGATAGAGGACTCATATTACTGGCCACAAATGAGGGATAGTGTTGAGTTGTACGTGAAGACATCCCTTGTTTGTCAACAAGACAAGATGGAGAATAAGTAAACGACGACTCTTGGTGCCATTACCAATACCAGATCGTCCTTGGGAGACAGTGACGGTTAACTACATCAACACTTTGCCCAAGTTTGAAGGTTGCGAATCTATCTTGATGGTGGTAGACCGTTTTCATAGTATAGAACACTCATATCAAGTGTGAAGGATACTACTGTGGAGGAGACAACCCGACATACAGTTCTTCAAGCATGTGGTGAAGTATTGGGGGTTGCCAAAAAGCATTGTGAGTGATCGAGACCACCACTTTACTGGTAAGCTATGTACCGAGTTATTCAAGCCATTGGGATCAGAATTGAACTTCTCGACCAGCTTCCACCTTCAAACAGATGGGCAGAACGAGGGGGTGAATGCGCTACTTGAGTGCTACTTACGACACATTGTGAGTGCAAATCAACATGATTGCGCAAAACTTATGGATGTGACGTAATTTTCCTACAACTTGCAGCGGAGTGAGGCTACAGGTTGGAGTCCATTTGAGCTTGCTACTGGGAGACAATCTCTCACACCTCACACTTTGGCGACTACAACAGAAAATGAAAGGAGCCCATGAGCATAGAAGATGGCTAAGTCGTGGGAGGAACATGCTGACTTAGCTACATCTTACTTAGAGAAGGCCCACAAGAGAATGAAAAAGTGGGCTGACGCAAAAAGACACCGATGGAATACTCGGTGGGAGATAAAGTAATGGTGAAGTTCTTACCAGACAGTTCAAGGCCTTCTGTAGAGTGCACTAAGGTTTGACACGGAGGTATGAAAACTCATTTCCAGTCGTGACCAAGGTTGGTAAGGTTTCATATCGCCTTGATTTACCGAGCCCTTTGAAGATACATCTAGTATTTCATGTGAGTATGCTCAAGCCATACTATGGGAATAACGATGATCTTCAAATGGGAGGTGATGAAATCACTAAAATGCATTTATTTTATAATATTTTATGTTAAATTTTATTTTAAAAAACTATATTTTTCACGGTATTTTTGTTGTTGGCACGCGCATGTTGCAATAAAATAAATAAAAGGAAAAATATAGTGAATTTGACCAAAGAATGGATATTGGAATGCGCAAGAATGAGCTACAAGGACTGCACAACTTGAGATTACGAATAATCGACCAAGATGAATTAATTTAACTAGCGCCTATTTGACGTCAATTTATTCAACGCTAGTAGTTGGCAATGATTTAATCAGCACCAATGATTGTCACTGATTAAATCAGTGTCAATTAATCAACGCTAATCATTGACGCTGATTAAATCATGGTTGCTAATTAATCAACGCCATGTTGATTAAGGCTCCGTTTGAGGGGACTTATTTTCACCGGTCAAGCGGTCACGACCGCATGAACCGGATCTTAATTATGATCCGGTTCATGCGGTCATGACCGCTTGACCGGTGAAAATAAATCCCCCCAAACAGAGCCTAAATCAGCGTTGACAGCATAACGCAACCTTTAAGGTTGGCGTGAATTTCAGAAAATACCAGCCTTAAAGGCTGACATTACTATTCATATTTATTTAAAAAAGAACATTTTTTGAAAGTTTACCCACTCTTTTTTGATGGAAAATTCCGCATGAGTTTTCCTATAAATTCATCCTCTACTGTGAGTGGAGAAAGGATTCGAATTTTGGAGCTAAGTGAAAGTTTACTTGCATTTTATTTCTTGAGAGACATTGCATGAGAGGAAGGAGATTTGGAGGAAGCTCATGTATGCGCTCAGCGCAAATTTGTAAGTCTTTATTTTTGACTCAATAAAATTATTTCTTTGCTCTATTTACTTCTATGATGATCTCTCCTATAATTTTTTGATAACAAATCATGTGTGAGTAATCTTCTTTTGTCTTAGATGGAATATAATTAATCATGTGATTATATAATTATTATAATAATTCATCGCTTCATTCAAAAATATTTATGCCCAAAGATTTTATTAAATAACTTTGATATTTTGTGTAACTTAAAGCACATGTTACATTTCTACAAAAGTTCGATGTAATATGGAGTGAGTGCACATAAAATATTCTTAGCGATTTATGCAAACTTTTCAGGCTCATTCTTTTCAAGCTCTCAATCAAGTTTTATCACTCAAGATTTTGTATTATTTCACTCGCATATATCACATACTTAAAAAATTTTAATGTAATATGTGGAAAGCAATGCACAAATATTTTGGTGACTTATATAAAAAAAAAATTCTATGCATCTCAACTTCTATATATCTTTATTATGCAGTGATCAGTCCTTATTCAATAATTATTTATTAAGCATTTTAATAAAATTGCACCCGAGACATATTTCTTTAAATTTTCTCAAATTAAGGTCTCGTTTTTAAACAAATTAATCCAACCTTTTATTTAGAGTTTGCCCGGATTAAATTAAAATTGAACTTCTCTGTGGATCGACCCATACGTGCATTGGTATTACATCGTATACCGTGCACTTGCGGTTTTTATTACTTGGAATGTTGTGCACTTTAACCTTTTTATACCTTAAACTGCTTATTGTATCGTATTGTTTCTGGTGCATTTAAATTTCTCATCAAGTTTTTGACGTAGTTGTCGGAGAAGTTTTTTATTTCTCATTAGTTCTTCGAATTATTTAGTTTAGAAAATAATTAGTATAAGTAAATTTACAGTTTAAAAATGTTCTCACTAGTTGGTGTCTAGGAAAGCGGTTATGAGTGAACCAGTATCCCTCGAAAGGAAGGTGGTGTTTAACGGTACACAGTGCCACCACTAACCTTGCGTTTAACTGGCCGACAAATTTGTGAAGTTTAAAATTTGTAAGCATCTTCTTTATTTTAAGCTAGTTTGTTGGTGTCTAGGAAAATGGTTAGGGGTGAGCCAGCATCCCCCGAAAGAAATGTGGTGTTTAACGGTACTAGTGAGGCCACTAATTTTACGCTTACCTGGCCAACGAGTTGGTGAGATCTAAAGTTCAAAAATTTAAGATAAATAAAACAAACATTTATTTAGTAAAAATCTATATATCTAAAATAAAAAAAATCATTTATCATCTTTATATTGTATGCACATTTGAACTAGAGAGTCTACAAAACGTTTAGTAAGATCTGAATTTAAAATTTTAGTTATGACAAGTGAATCCAACTGTTGCATTACGTGATATGTATTATCCAATGAGAACATAGTGGCCTTCATGTATTAAATTACCTATATCTACTACAAATAATTTTGAAATAAAACCTCACTATGTGAATGTGCTTCCAAAATATATAGGAGTCGATAGTAAAGATGCTTAAATCTTTATAAGTGAATTTGAAGATGTGTGTTTTATGATGAAATTACAAAACTTAACTAAAGACGCACTTAAACTTCGTTTTCTCCTTTTTGCCTTAAAAGATTTTGCTAAGAAATGATTGCATAGTTTATCGACCGATTCTATAAATACTCGTGGTAAGTTTATTAAAGAATTTCTTAGAAAATTTTATTCTAATCATAAAACTGCAAAGATTAGGAATGAAATAAATCAGTTTTCACAAATTCCTAGAGAAATATTTTGGAAGTATTTAGATAGATTTAAAAATCTTAACATTATGCTCTCATCATGCTATAGAAAAATGGAGACGGCCAAATTATTTATGAAATCTTAAACTTTAACACAAACTATGTCAGAATCTGTGTCAAGAAAACTTTATGGATAAAAGTGAAGATGAAGCTTGGAAATTTTTGAAATTTTGGCGGAGAAAACTGGGCAATGGGAAGAGAATACTTATGATAGGTCTAATAAATCAATTAATGAAAAATCAATGACATATAAAAATGGTATGCATATTATTGATCCTACTACTGCGTGTGAGGCTAAGATTGATGCATTTGTCTGTAGATTAGATGAATTTGACATTGAGAATAAACAAGTTAATCAAATTTCTGTTTGTCCTAATTGTCAAGATCCATCACACATAGGAGAAGAGTGCTCTTATTTAGAAAGTAATTTAAATTATGAACAAATGAATGCTACTTTTTAAAATCCTAAGAATGATTCATATTCTCAATATTATAATCTAGGTTGGAGAAATCACCCAAATTTTTCATGGAAACAAAATGGTAATTCAAACTTTCATTCACAAAATAATTACAATAATAATAATAATTAATAATTCTTACTCTAAACCATTAAATCAAAATTTTAAAGAACCGCAATTTCAAAATTTAATAATTTAAACTCTAATCAACAATTTCAACCTCCTAGATTTAATCATAAAATTTCTAATTTAGAAAAAAAGTGTAGAAGTTTTAGATTAGAGCAACAAGTTGAGCAAATCACATCTCATATTAACGATAGAGAGATAGAGAGAGAGGAACTTTTCCTAGTCAACCGATCCCTAAACCACGAGATCCGAAGACAGTAAATCATATAAAAGAGAGTCAAGTTAACACTATAACAATGTTAAGATCTGGTAAAAAAGTGGATAATAAAGTAGAATTATATAAGGAGAAACCTAAAACCACAATTGAAACATACCAAATAATGAAATAACAATTGAAGAACATGTTGAAATTTCAATGAATGAAAATAAAAATCAGGAAATGAAGGCTCCTTATCCACAAAGATTGAATGAGAATAAAATTTCTGCTCAAATGGAAAAAATGATAGAGATTTTTAAACAAGTAAAAGTTAATATTCCTTTTCTCGATGCAATTCAACAAATGCCAAATTATGCTAAATTTCTTAAATACTTATGTACCAAGAAAAAGAAAACGCATGTACCCAAGATGGTATTTCTAGCTTCTAATATATCAAATGTTTTAACCAGAACAATTCCTGTTAAGTACAAAAATCCTAGATGTCCTACTATCTGATGTAGGATAGGAAATAAATTCATTAACAAGACGTTATTGGACTTAGGAGCTGACGTTAATTTGCTTCCTTATTCTGTGTATGAGCAACTTGATTTAGGAGAATTAAAACTTATCAAGATCACTCTTCAATTAGCGGATCACTTTATTAAAATACCAAAAGGCGAAGTTGAAGATGAGCTAATTAAAATTGGAGAATTTATCTTTTCAGTGGGTTTTATAGTATTAGAAACACAACCTGTTGTTAACACTCATTATCAAATACCTATCATCCTAGGACAACCATTTTTAGCTACATCTAATGCATTGATTAATTGTCGTAATGGATTAATGGAATTATCTTTTGGAAACATGACAATTGATTTGAATATTTTTAATTTAAATGGGCAATCACATGGTCAAACATTAGATGTAAATATGATTCAAGAATTAGAGAATGAAGAATTAAGAGGATTAGATGATGAAATATTTGATAAAAGTATTGAAGAAAATTTTGAAGATGAGATTGCGTTATTAGTAAATTTTAATACACAAAATGTAATGTATGCTCATAGAGAACCACTTTCAGAACCCTTGAGTGAAGAACTTTGGCCCAATCGTCTCCCTTTTATGATCGAATCGCCTAAATTAGAACTTAAACAATTACCCAATCATTTGATATATGCATATTTAGGTGAAAATGAGACACTTCCCATCATAATAGCAAAAGATTTAGATGAAGAGCAAGCCGAAAAATTAATCAAAATTATGAAAACTAATAGGGAAGCCATTGGTTGGACTATAGGCAACATAAAAGGATTAATCCAACCATAGTACAACATAGAATCCATATGATTGAAAATGCAAAACCTAAACGTGACCCTCAAAGAAGACTAAATCCGACAATGAAAGAAGTTGTAAGAAAAGAAATTATTAAATTGTTGGATAACAAAATAATATTTTCTATTTCAGATAGTCCTTGGGTTTGCCCGATTCATGTTGTACCTAAGAAGTCCGGAATCACTGCAATCACAAATAATAGTAATGAACAAATCGCAACCCGCACATAAACTGGATGTCGATCCTACATCGATTACAAGAAACTTAATGAAGCCACTAGGAAAGATCATTTCCCATTACCCTTATTGACCAAATGTTGGAGAGGTTAGCGGGACATAAATTTTATTATTTTCTTGATAGATACTCCGTATATAACCAGATCCCCATCTCATCGGAAGATCAAGAAAAAATGACATTTACATGCCCATTTGGAACTTGTGTATATCGCCGCATGCCTTTTGGATTGTGCAATGCACCTGCTACTTTTCAGAGGTGCATGATGAGTATATTTTTTGATAGCGTTTAGAGATTTTTAGAAATATTCATGGGTGATTTTTCTATTTATGGAGATTCATTCTCTGACTGTTTAAATCATTTAGAGTTAGTATTAATAAGATGTAGAGAGAAGAATCTTGTGTTTAATTGGGAAAATATCATTTTATGGTAAAACGAGGTATCGTTTTAGGACATATAATCTCTAACTAAGGAATAGAAGTCGATAAGACAAAAGTTGATGTTATGTCAGAACTTCCTCCAAAATCTGTGAAGAAAATAAGAGCATTTTTGGGTCACACGTGTTTTTATCGATGTTTATAAAGGATTTTAGCAAGATAGCTAGACCTCTGACTAAACTAATAGGTAAAGATGAGCACTTTAATTTTGATAATAATTGTTATAAAATGTTGGAAATTTTGAAAGAAAAACCAACTGTTGCTCCTATAATTCAAGCACCTGATTAGAATAGACGATTTGAAATTATGTATGAGGCTTTGACTATGCTATAGGATCCATCTTAGGGCAACACATAAAACCACATGTAATTTATTATGCTAGTAGAACTCTTAATGATGCACAACTACACTACTACTAAAAAGGAATTTCTAGCGGTGGTGTTTGCTTTTGAAAAATTTAGATCATATCTAATATGATCTCATATTATAATTATTGCGGGTCACTCGATTTCCCCCGGTCCGGTGAATCGGTCCGCCTTAGCTCGAGAGTGAGCCGAGCATGCAAATAGTCAAATGAAAATCAAGCAGCAATGACACGAGGTATTTTAGCGTGGAAAACCCGGAAAGGGTGAAAAACCACCTGGACGGATCTGTGCCGGCCAAAGTTCACTAGTTCCTTTGCAGTTACAAGAGTTTGAGATCCTCGGAGGGCGACAGACCACCGTACCTCTCCGTTTACAAGCCTTGAATTAAAAGAAAGTATAAAAAGACTAAGTCCTAGAGCATCCATGAGAGCATTCTTCAGTTCCTTTTCCGATGCCTACGAGAGCGTCCACTAGAGCCTTGAGCTTGAGCAGACTTGAGAGAGAGCAGAGCAGATTCAGAGTGAAGTAGTGAGCATGGTGCTAAGTCCTCGTCGGAAAACTTCAAAGATCTCTCTTGTCTTTTGGATTGCGTCTTCAAATGAAAGTCTGGGGTATTTTATTATTTTTAAAGGGACATGCTGGTAATTGCGCCTGGCTGGATCTAGAGTTGACAAATGGCATTCCTCGGTTCTGGTCAACTGGATCACTAATTTTTCAAAAAATGACGAACGTGCCCCTGGGCGGCCAGGGTAGGTTCATCGGCGATGGAAACTGTCGAGGCGACGAAGGCAGCCTGAGACAGCTGCGACGGTCAGAGATTGCGACACACCGTCGGCGCGTGCGCGTGGGAGGGTAGAGGTTGCGCGCACACGCGGCATGGCGCATGCACACGGGGAGAGGTCACGCGCGCGCGCGCGGTCTGGCATGTGCCCGCATGGACCGCATGCCCGCGCGACGCGGCCTTGCGTGCGCTAGCCGGGAGACCGCGCGTTACTTGAGGCCTTGCAGCTCCGTGTACGGAGCCATGCACGCGCTCTGTTCGTGCACCCTTTTGTGCGGCTTTGGGACCCTTTGAGCGAGCGTGATTTGCTCGCGCGGCTTACTTGGTCGGGTCGGCTTATACTAGCATTTTGGTTCAGTTTGACTCGGAAAGCATTAGTGGGAACCCCATCAAATGCCCCCTAATTTTCACGGGTCACGAATTATAAAGAGGCGAACCCGATTTTTTTTAAATTTGATCGTACCGACTTAGAGCCGTGGACTTCAAATTATTTCAGCGTGCGCACGTCAAAAATTACATTTCATTTGCGGCATGAAATGTCCTTTTTGTTAGGCCTAGATGTGTGTGTTCATCACCTGGCGCCACTCAGTGTCAGTCTTGCGAGATGATCTTGCAGTTGGCGTTAGGTGGTGACTTTTGCTTTTGCTTGCCATGTGATCCTTACAATGCTTTTCAGGGACGTTCTCCTGTTTTGAGCTTTATGCGTTGTGATGGTTTGAAAGTGTTTTGCTTTTCACTTTCCTTGTGAATGCACGAGTCTGTCGTTACGTGCTCGTTTTAGTGATTGTTGCTTGACGTTAGTGTTGGGGGCTGATGCCTGAACTTAGTGTGGAGGGACGCTTGCCCCCTTTGCCCGGTGTGAGGACTCAGGGTTCATCTTGCTTGGAATCCATAGGAGGATTCGAGGTTCGTCCTCATCGCAAAGTAGAAGGTCATGAAGTCTGTTTTTCCAGGAGGCGTAGAAGGACCTTTGCCCATTCGCGCCTTAACTGCAGAAGGATACAAAGTCCATTATTTTAGGAGGTGTAGAAGGACCTTTGTCCGTTCTCGTCTTGACAGTAGAAGGACACGAGGTCCGCTCTTTCAGGAGCATAAGGACCTTTGTCCATTCTCGCCTTGATAATAGAAGGACACGTGATCCGTTTTTTTCATGAGGTGTAGAAGGACCTTTGTCCATCTCACCTTGACAGTAGGACATGAGGTCCGTTCTTTCAGGAGGTGCAAAAGGCTATTTTCCTGTTCTCGCCTAGACAGTAGGACACGGGGTCTATTCTTTCAGGAGGTGCAGAAGGACCTTTGTCCATCTCGCATTGACTGTAGAAGGACATGAGGTCCGTTCTTTCAGAAGGTGTAGAAGAACATTTGTCCATCTCTCCTTGACAGTAGAAGAACACGGGGTCTGTTTTTTCTGGAGGTGCAGAAGGACCTTTGTCCATCTCACCTTCACAGTAGAAGAACATTGGGTCCATTCTTTCAGGAGGTGCAGGACCTTTGTCCATCTCGCCTTGACAATAGAAGGATACAAGATCCATTCTTTCCAGAGAGCCAGTGTAGTAGATGAAACTAAAAAAGACGGATGTAATATTGTTGAAGGGGAAGGTACATGTGCGCGTGAGTTTGGTCTTGAGATTTTCCCTCCAAAAGAACATTGATCACTAGTAGAAGCGACACAGGTTCTGCGCGTTCCAAGTTCATGGGAGCGTCTTCCCGAGCTCTCAGCTTATAGGTTCCCATTTTAGTAATGTCATGACGAAGAACGACCCTTCCCATGTTGGGGAGAGCTTGTCTTTCTGGGGTCCCTTGTCGACTTCCTTGAGGTTTCGGAGGACTTGGTCTCCGATGATGATTGGCCTCGGTTTTATCCTCCTGTCGTAAAAGTGGTCCATGTGATTTTGATACACAGTGATTCGTTGTGCTGCTTTGTCCCTGACCTCCAGGAACATTCCCGGAGGAGCGCTTCGTTCTTTGTTGGGTCAAAAGCATGGATACGGGGACTTGGAATGTCGATGTCAATTAGTATGATCGCCTCTGACCCGTAATAAAGGTTGAAGGGTGTCTCCCCCGTCAGGGTCCTTTTCGTGGTGCGGTAAGCAAATAACACATTGGGGGAGGGTGTCCACCTATTGCCCCTGCCTCCTGGAGGCGAGTTTTCAATCATTTAAGGATGGTGCAGTTAATGACCTCTGTCTGATCATTAGCTTGTGTATGCTCTGCGGTCGTATGACAGCTCTATCTTTAGATCCTCACACATTTTTTTGTGAAAGCTAACAATGTAAATTGTGTCGCATTGTCGTTGATGATTGTTGGGGGGATGCCAAAGCGGTGACAGTGTTTTTCAAGACAAACTAATTGACGTTATCCTCGGTGATTTTGGCCAGCGGCTCCGCCTCGACCTATTTAGAGAAGTAATCGACGACCATGATGATGAACTTCCTCTGCCCGAAGGCCGGTGGGAAAGGGCCGAGTAAATTGATCCCCCATTGCGCGAAGGACCACACACTCCGAAGTGGGGTGAGGTCGACAAGGGTCTGATAAAGAACATTGGAATGAAGCTGGCAGCTTTCACACTTTCGAACGAACTCAAGAGCGTCCTTCTTTAGAGTGGGCCAATAAAGTCCTTGGCGAAAAACTTTTAGTGTCAAAGTTTTGCCTCCCAGATGCTCTCCGCATATTCCCTCGTGAATTTTGTTCAGGGCATAATCCGCCTCTGCGTGGCGTAGGCACTTCAGATAGGGTCCAAAAAAGGAGCGCTTATAATGCTAGTTGTCGATGATGGAGAATGAGGTGGCACAGATCCGCAGTCATCGCGTCTCCAGTTAGTCCTCAGGCAACTTTCCATTCTCCGGGTAAGCGATAATGGGATCCATCCAACAAGGCTCCCATTCTGCTATAGTGGCGATCTCCCACGGATTGTGGATGCTGTAGATCATTAGATCTTCAAATCGGCGACGCCTTGACCAGTATCCCATGGTGGAGCTTGCAAGCTTGGAAAGTGTGTCGGCCCTAGTATTTTTCTCCCTATGAACGTGGAGGATCTGGTGAGATCTGATCTTTTCGAGGAGTGAATTTGGTAGCCAAAGATATTGCATGAGCTGCTCGTTCTGTGCCGCGTAGTCTCCCTCGACTTGCGAGACCGCCGGTTGAGAGTCTGCATTTAAAATTAAGTTTTCTTCTCCATAGTCGACGACCAAGCGAAGGCCGACGATCAATGCTTCATACTCAACGACGTTGTTAGTGACTGGGAACTTCAGCCTAAGTCCATACTCGAGGGTGGCTCCTTCGGGACTCATCAGCAGCAAGCCCGTGCCTGCTCCCTTGGCTGTAGACACCCCATCGACATATAAGATCCATCACGCGGGAGTTGAGCAGTCAAGGCTGGGTGCAACCTTTTGAGGGATTGTGCACTCCATCACAAAGTCCGATAGGCTTGGGACTTGAATGTCGAACACTCACAGCTCCATTTCCCATTTAACTAGCCTCCCTGACACCTCCCATTTTTTTAGGATCGTGCGGAGCGGTAGCTGCGCGAGCACCTTGATACCGTGGGCTTGGACGTATGACCTGAGCTTCCTTGTAGAGAATATCAGGGCCAAATCCGTTTTGTCCATCGTGGGGTATCTAGTTTCGGTATCTGATAGGATCTTGCTGAGGTAGTAAACGTGGCGCTAGACCCCTCCTTCTTCCTTCACAATTACTGAGCTGAGTGCATGCTGCGACACTGAAAAGTACAGGAAAAGGAAATCTCCGGCGGTGGGCTTGGAGAGTAGAGGGGGAGAGGTCAAGTATTGCTTGAGGTGCTCGAAGGCGGCCATATACTCGCCCGTCCACTAAAATATGATGTTGTGTGCCCCACAGAGTGCTTTGAAGAACGAGAGGTATTTGTCCCCAGTCCGAGCCAAGAAACGGGAGAGTGTGGTTATCCTCCCTTTGAAGCGCTGGACCTCCTTGATGGTGCGAGGGGGAGAAATTTCCTCCAATGTCTTGATCTTCTGGGGGTTGGCCTCAATTCCTTGTTGTGTCACCATGAAGCCTAGGAACTTTTCTGTGGTAACCCTGAATGTTCATTTGGAGAGATTTAGGCGCATCTGGAAGCGACGGAGAAGTTGGAAGCACTTGTCCAAGTCTTCTAGGTGGTGGTTGCGCCAAATGCTTTTCACCAACATGTTCTCAACGTAAACCTCCATGGATTATCCGATAAGATCCTTGAATACCTTGTTCATTCGTCTCTGGTATATAGCTCTGATGTTCTTTAGTATGAACGCCATCAATTTGTAGCAGTACACCCCTCTGTCCGTTTGGAAGGCAGTGTGCTCCTCGTCCACCGTGTTCATTCAGATTTGGTTGTACCCTGAGTAGGCATCTATGAAACTGAGGAGTTCGTGTCCGGCTGTGGCATCCACGAGTGGATCGATGCGAGGAAGCGAGAAGCTGTCTTTCGGATAAGCTTGGTTGATGTAGCTATAGTCGAAGCACATTCTCCACTTCCAGGAGGCTTTCTTTACCATGACCATGTTGGCGAGCCATGTGGGGTACTCTGATTCCCAGATAAATTGCGCAACCAAAATCTTTTCCACTTCTTTCTCTATTGCTTGGAGCCGCTCGGGCGCAAAGTTTCGCTTCTTCTGGATCACGGGCATGCACACAGGATTAATATTTAATGAATGTGTGATTACCTGTGGATCTACTCCAGGCATGTCTTCAAGGCTCCATGCGAATACGTCTTGGTTCACGCGTAGGAAGCTTATGTACTCCTCCTACTCCTAAGGGGACAGGAATTACCCGATCTGTACCATGCGGATGGGGTCTCCTGTGATGAGCGGAACTTCGATGAGGCCTTCAACTGGCGTTGCTCATTGCATGGTGGTCTCATCCCGAAGGTCGAAGTTGTCGATGTGAAGTGTCGTGCCCCACAATGGTCAAACTTGATTCAGATAGCAAATCTGTGCTGCACTCTGATCCCCCCGAACAATGTCCATGCTGTCGGGAGTCAAGACCTTCATTGCGAGGTGCGGTATGGAGGGTATCACTCTGAATGCGGTTTGGAGAGGCCTGTCGAAGATGGTATTGTAGGCGGAGTTGCACTCCACGACCACGAACTGGATGTTGTGGGTTGCTTGCCTCGAAAATTCCCCCATTGTCACTGGGAAGATGACCATCCCCTGCACCGGGACTGGTTGATTGTTGAACCCGTAGATTGGTCTGCTTGCCGGACGGAGACATTCCTAACTGATTTTCATGCTCCAGAACATGGACAAGAAAATGACGTCGACTGAACTCCCATTGTCCACGAGAATCCTTTTGACGCGGAGGCAAGGTTCTCCCACCCCTACGTTGATGACAAGGGGATCTCGATGTGGTAACTGTATCCCTCTCAGGTCCTCGTCCCAGAAGCGGATGGTGTTGTCTAGGTTCTAAGGTGGTCTTCTTCGCGCTGCGTGATAGAGAAACTTGGTATGCGTGGGTAGGGGACCCTGCAATGGTTACGACCTCCTTGTCTGTGTGTCTGCCCCCCCCCCCCCCCCCCCCTGCACCCCTAAGTGCGTCCAAAGCTAGGAGCTTAACCGAACTAGGGTAGCTACGGCCTTCGCATGATGCGACATGCCATCAATAGGTGTGATCGTGCAGGACGTGCGAAAAAAACACTTTTTGTGTCATTGTTGTTGATCGGGAGCACTTGCGTAGAGCAATCGTTGTCTTCGGAAATTCTTCAGATCTTTGGGAACACTTTTCGACAGACGACGCCAAACTGTTGCGGGTCACTCGGTTTTCCCCTGGTCCGGTGAATCGGATTGCCTTAGCTCGAGAGTGAGCCGAGCGCACAAACAGTCAAATGAAAACCAAGAGCAATGACACGAGGTGTTTTAGCGTGGAAAACCCGGAAATGGTGAAAAACCACGTTGTTGGATCTGTGTCGGCTAAAGTCCACTAGTTCCTTTGCAGTTACAAGAGTTTGAGATCCTCGGAGGGTGACAGACCACTTCTTCATTTACAAGCCTTGAAGGCAAAGAAAGAAGGAAAAAAGACTAAGTACCAGAGCGTCCACTGGTGCATTATTCAGTTCCTTTTCTGGTGCTAGCGAGAGCGTCTACTTGAGCTTGAGCAGACCTGAGAGCGAGCAGGGCGGATTCAGAGCGATTGAGCGAGCAAGGTGCTAAGTCCTCACCTGAAAATCTTAGAGCTCTCTCTTGTCTCTTGGAATGAACGTCTTCAAATGAAGGCATGAGACTTTTAAAGCTTTTCTGAAGGAACATACGGGTAATTGCGACTGGATGGATCTGGAGTTGACGAATGATGTTGCTCGGTTCCGGTCACCTGGATCACCAATTTTCCGAAAATGATGAAAGTGCCCCCCGGGCGAACTGGGCGGCCCGGGCAGGTTCGTCGGCGATGGCGACGACCGGAGGCGGCAATGGATGGAGATGTCGGCGCGCTGCCGGCGCACGCGCGTGCCCGTGGCGAGGCAGCACACGTGCGCGCGGGGAGAGCCCGCGAGCGCACACAGTCTGGCGTGCTCGCGCACAAGGAGAGGCCTTGCACGCGCGGCGTGGCCTTGCATGCGAATCCGTGCCCAGAACCGTACGCGCGGGAAGAGCTCTCTCTTGTCTCTTGGACATACGGGTACAAGCGCTTTGGTTCGGTTTGACTCAGAAAGCTTAAGTGGGAATCCCATCAATAATATATACTGATTATTCCGCAATTAAATATATTTTAACGAAAAAGTTGTTAAAGCTAGGTTGATCCATTGGATATTACTACTACAAGAGTTTGATTTAGAAATACGAGACAAAAAGGGTGTGAAAATGTAGTAGACGATCATGTCTAGATTAAAGAATGATGTGTTGAAATTGTTGAAGTGGTGAAGAAGGGAGTCCGACCGGTGTGGAGGCTGGAGACCGCAGAGACCGCGCGGTCTGCGCTGGTGCTCTGGCGGTTTGGTTCTGCGATCTCTCCCTGCTTGTTCGTTCTGGCGATCTGCTGTGATCGGCCAGTTTGTTCCCTGGTTTGGTCGCTAGTTCTGGCGACCTGCTGCGGGCTCTCCCAGTCTTGCTACTGGGCAGTCTGTTCGGTTTGTTCTGGCGACTTGACTCAAGTTGGCCAGATGTTCGTCCTTGTCTTGGCGATCTCAGGAAGGATGATCCTGTGTCCGCGCGGCTTGTGCGCGGCTTGCTGCTGACTTAGGTCTTGGACTGAATCTTGTCCAAGCGTTGTGTTCGCGCGGTCTGCATTATGAGACCATTCGCGATCTGACGGGTGGTGATTGTATCTCTTCTGTGCGGTGACGACATCCGTCTACTCGCCTATAAATAGAGGTGCAGGGCCCGTCATTCCTAACAAGAATTGTAAGAACAAAAGCCCGGATTGTTTCTTGCGGACTCAAGTTTTGAGGTCGCACGACTTGGATGCGAGTTAACCGTTGTTGTGTTCGCAGGTTTGCGGTCAGCAGGGTGCGGTCTCATTCCTTGGTGATTTCCGGTGGCTTGAATAAACAGTTCGTCTGCGGTCTGTCAGCGAACTGGTTTATTGTGTTCTTGTGCTGTTCGCAGCGAGCTCAGCGATCAGGCGACCTTCCGCGGTTAGGCGATCAGAGTTGCGGTCTGGCGACAGCTTCAGTTCTTTGTTCAGTTCAATAAATATTCAGTTCGTGCGGTCTGAGATTGCAGTCTGGCAGTGCAGGTTGTCTGCTTCTGTTCGCGTGGTCTCAAGGTGTTTCTGCGGTCTGACTGTACAAGCGGTCTGGAAGTACAACAGAGCAAGCCGGGCGATCTGAACTTTTTGCGGTCTGTGCGGTCTCTGTTTTGGCAGATCGCCAGTTTCAGTTTTTGGTGTTTTTTGTTCTTCTCATCTCCGTGATTCTTATGAATCATGTCTCGCCATGTATACCTCGAAGTGTAAAGCAGTTCTGTTTCAATAAAGATTTATTGTGTTGCTGTTTTGGCATTGTGGTTGTTTGGCTATAACTCTTGTTGATACAACTTCTGCTTACTCCTAAATGGTCTTTCAAAAATTTTAACATGGTATCAGAGGGAGGTTTCTGGAGTGGATAAGCAGTGATCAACTAGAGTTGTCATCGTCTTTGTGAAGAAGAGACCACTTAGATTGCCATGGAAGGTGGATACACAAGAGGTCTTGGTATTGAACTCCTCACATCGACTAACTTTAAAAAATGGAAGTCATGTATGGAGAGTTACTTGCTTGGCGAGGATCTATGGGAGGTAGTTGGAGGAGAAGACACACAAGAGGTGTTTCTAGCAGGAGATAATATGTCAGAGGTGAGACTTTGGAGGAGGACGAATGCTAAGGCAGAGTTCACTCTCAAGAGGGCTATCTCACCGGAGCTGTTTGATCACATCATCGGATGTAAATCTCCTGCTGAGATTTGGACATCCTTGGATGGGTTGTTCAATAAGAAGAATGTAGCGAGGCTACAATATCTTGAAAATGAGTTGGCGAAAGCCTCTCAAGGTGATCTTTCTATTTCCACCTTCTTTCTCAAAATGAAGAACCTCACGACAGAGATTTCTGCGTTGGACCCTGATGAGCCTATCTCTGAGGCAAAACTGAAGAGGCATATCATCCGCGGGTTGCGGAAGGAGTGTCTTGCCTTTGTGACTTCAGTTCAGGGTTGGGCAAATCAACCGTCGTTGTTGGAGATGGAGAACTTTCTTGCTTCGCAAGAAAGTTTAGCAAGACAGATGGCGGGGGTTTCTATCTCCGGGGGAGAAAGTGATGTGATGTTCTCTGGGAAGAAGAAGAAGAAATGGGAGAAGAAGAAGCCGGGTCACGATGGACCCTCCACTTCAGGTCAGCAAGATAGAGGCTATGCCCCTAAGTCTGATGGGAAGAAGAAAGGAGAGGGACCGAGGTGCTTTAGATGTAATAAGACCGGACACTTCAAGAAAGATTGCCGGGTGAATCTTCAGCCGGGACATGCTGTGGAGAAGGAGATGCCAAAGTCTGATGAAGTTGGATGGGGAGGAGCCTTTGTGTCTAATATAACGGCGATGCCCGTTAAGGCCTTGGCTTCCATCAACTATGATGAGGACTGGATTGTTGATTCAGGGTGTAGGCATCACCTCACCGGGGATGGATCAAAGTTTTCTTCTTTGGCACCTTACTCAGGTAACAATGCTATCATTACGGCTGATAATTCTATTCATCCAGTAGAACACGTAGGTGTTGTCTCTCTGAGCAGTGATAAGGGTCCACTCACGTTGAGGAGTGTTTATCACGTGCCTGATATGAAGAAAAATCTCTTCTCTGTGACCAATACGGTCGACGCCGGTTATCATGTTCTGTTTGGCCCAACAGAAGTGAAGTTTCTCAAAACTCAACCGGAGATAAAGGGAGATGTTATTCATGTCGGCAAAAGGGTGAAGGACTTGTTTGTTTTATCGACAAGTACCTACGTTGATAAGATGAGGACCAATGATGGCGCTGCCATCTGGCATGAAAGGTTGGGGTATGTAGGCATGAACAAATTGAAGGCTATGACGGTAAGGGGCCTTGTCAATGGCTTGCCTAGCTTGTCCTCCCATGGAGATGGTCATGTCTGCGAAGGATGTCAGTTTGGTAAGTCTCATCGACTTCCATTTGACAAATCGCAAACAAGGTGCAAAGTGCCGTTGGAGTGCATCCACGGTGATTTGATGGGACCGACTGCCACCCCAAGCCTTGGAGGCAACAAATACATGTTGGTGTTGATTGACGATTACACCAGATATGTCTGGGTGTATTTTTTGAAGAAAAAGTCGGATGCATTTGCAAATTTTGTGGAGTTCAAGGAGCTCGTTGAAGGCCGGCTAGGCCTGCGGGTTAAAAAACTTAGAACTGACAATGGTGGGGAGTTCACCTCTGGTGAGTTCTCAAGTTTTTGCAGGAAGCATGGCATCAGGAGAGAGCTTACTTGTGCCCATACTCCACAACAGAATGGCGTTGCCGAAAGGAAGATCCGTCATCTGACGAAAACTTGCAAATGCTGGTTTCATGCTAAGAGTATCCCAAAGTCCTTCTGGGCGGAGGGAATGTCTTGTGCATCTTATGTCATCAACAGGTTGCCTTTAAGTCCTATCAACATGAAGACCCCTCACGAATTGATGTTCAAGGAGAAGACGAGTGTTGCATACCTTCGGGTGTTTGGGTCAACCTGCTATGTGCATATTCCTGATGCTCTTCGGACAAAGCTAGATGCGAAAGCAAGGAAGCTTGTCTTTGTTGGGTATGATGAGCGGAAGAAAGGATGGAGGTGCATGGATCCTGAGACACGGAGATCAGTGGTATCTCGAGATGTGGTGTTCGATGAAGTGACTTCCTACAAAGAGAGTTCAGGAGTTGAACTACCGGAGAGCAGGGTTGATGAAGCAGGGAAGGCTGCGGGAAGTCTTCAAGTGGAGTTGCCTGTTTCACCAGGAGCTCCAGCCGTGTCAAGCTCTGAGATGGAGGCTTCAGGTTCTGGAAGCAGGGGGAGCGATGCTCCAAGTTCATCTGGAAGAGGAGCTTGCACAGAAGAAGCAGCTGAGGAGGTGGTTAGTCAGGAGCAACCTCTTAGGAGGTCGAAGAGGACTATTCAACCACCAGATCGATACACAGGAGGGAACATGGTGAACTTTGTTTCATGCTTCTTCGCTGGTCCCTTGGATGAGAGGGAGCCGTCAAGCTTTGAGAAGGCCAGAGGCGTGAAGGAGTGGGACATTGCTATGCAAGAAGAGGTGGCAGCTCTCGAGAAGAATGAGACCTGGTCTCTTGTGCCCAAGCCCAAGGGCACCACTCCTGTGACATGCAAATGGGTCTACAAGCTCAAGAAGAAAGCTGATGGCAGTATCGAGCGGTACAAGGCTCGCCTTGTAGCTCGCGGGTTCTCACAGTAATACGGAGAAGATTATGATGAGACGTTCAGTCCAGTGGCAAAGATGACTTCGGTTCGATTTGTTATTGCCTTGGCGGCTTCAAGTGGCTGGGAGATTTGGCAACTCGACGTGAAGAATGTCTTCTTATACGGCGAGATTGACAAGGATATCTTCATGATCCAACCGCAAGGCTTCAGATTCTTTGCTTCAGACTCTGATTCTAGCTTGTTCATCAAGAAGGAGGGGGTGCTTCGGGTGATTGTGCTGCTGTATGTGGATGACATGATTGTCACCGGGAACTCGAAGGAAGCTGTTGCTAGACTCAGGGCTGAGCTTGCTATCAGATTCGAGATGAAGGATCTGGGGGAGCTTCACCATTTCCTTGGACTCGAGGTCCAGAGGCGGGAGAGTGGAGTGCTCATTTCTCAGGAAGGATATGCGGAGCGAATCGTGAATCGATTCGGCATGGAGGAAGGGAAGAGCAGCTCTATACTTCTGGAGCAACATCATAAGCTTCGGAAGGATGAGGGAAGAGTTTTATTTGAACCGTTGGTGTTCCGAGCTCTGGTTGGGAGTTTGATCTACTTGACGATCACAAGGCCAGATATTGCTTATGCAGTTGGCAGGGTGAGTCGGTACATGGCGGAACCACGGAAACCTCATCTTCTAGCGGCAAAAGGCATCTTGAAGTATGTGAAGTCGACCTCTGATTTGGGTCTCCTATATAGGAGAGGGTCAAGCTTGGAGTTGCATGATTTCATGGATGCTGATTATGGGGGAGACGTGGATGATCGGAGATCAACGTCTGGTTATGTCTTTATGACGGGCCCCACAGCTATCTCTTGGTGCAGCAAGAAGCAAGACTCGGTGTCTGTATCTACCACGGAAGCGGAGTACAAGGCTTCGGCCTTGGCAGCTCAAGAAGCCGTTTGGCTCAGGAGATTGGTGGAGGACGTTCATCAGGAGGTTCGAGGTCCCACCTTGCTACGCGGGGACAATGAGAGTGCTCTCAAGCTGGTTAACAATCCAGTCTGTCACGCGAGGACCAAACATATAGAGATTGAGCACCATTTCATTCGTGAAAAGGTGTTGGGAGGATCTCTTATGGTCGAGCATGTTCGGAGTGCGGACAATGTCGCTGACATCTTCACAAAGCCGCTGGCGAAGGGACCGTTTACATGGTTAAGGGAGTTGCTCGGGCTAGTTTCCACTTCCCACTTCAAGGGGGAGTGTTGAAATTGTTGAAGTGGTGAAGAAGGGAGTCCGACCGGTCTAGAGGCTGGAGACCGCAGAGACCGCGCGGTCTGCGCTGGTGCTCTGGCGGTTTGGTTCTGCGATCTCTCCCTGCTTGTTCATTCTGGCGATCTGCTGTGATCGGCCAGTTTGTTCCCTGGTTTGGTCGCTAGTTCTGGCGACCTGCTGCGGGCTCTCCCAGTCTTGCTACTGGGCAGTCTGTTCGGTTTGTTCTGGCGACTTGACTCAAGTTGGTTAGATGTTCGTCCTTGTCTTGGCGATCTCAGGAAGGATGATCCTGTGTCCGCGCGGCTTGTGCGCGGCTTGCTGCTAGCTTCGGTCTTAGGCTGAATCTTGTCCAAGTGTTGTGTTCGCGCGGTCTGCATTATGAGACCGTTCGCGATCTGACTGGTGGTGATTGTATCTCTTCTGTGCGGTGACGACATCCGTCTACTCGCCTATAAATAGAGGTGCAGGGCCCGTCATTCCTAACAAGAATTGTAAGAACAAAAGCCCGAATTGTTTCTTGCGGACTCAAGTTTTGAGGTCACACGACTTGGATGCGAGTTAACCATTGTTGTGTTCGCAGGTTTGCGGTCAGCAGGGTGCGGTCTCCTTCCTTGGTGATTTCCGGTGGCTTGAATAAACAGTTCGTCTGCGGTCTGTCAGCGAACTGGTTTATTGTGTTCTTGTGCTGTTCGCAGCGAGCTCAGCGATCAGGCGACCTTCAGCGGTTAGGCGATCAGAGTTGCGGTCTAGCGACAGCTTCAGTTCTTTGTTCAGTTCAATAAAGCTTCAGTTCGTGCGGTCTGAGATTGCGGTCTGGCAGTGCAGGTTGTCTGCTTCTGTTCGCGTGGTCTCAAGGTGTTTCTGCGGTCTGACTGTACAAGCGGTCTGGAAGTACAGCAGAGCAAGCCGGGCGATCCGAACTTTTTGCGGTCTGTGCGGTCTCTGTTTTGGCAGATCGCCAGTTTCAGTTTTTGGTGTTTTTTGTTCTTCTCATCTCCGTGATTCTTATGAATCATGTCTCTCCATGTATACCTAGAAGTGTAAAGCAATTCTGTTTCAATAAAGATTTCTTGTGTTGCTGTTTTGGCATTGTGGTTGTTTGGCTATAACTCTTATTGATACAACTCCTGCTTACTCCTAAACGGTCTTTCAAAAATTTTAACATGATGTGCTCAACATAATATCATTAATGAAAATTTTCCGGATGAACAAGTTTATGATGTTTCTCAAACTCCTTGGTTTGCTGATATTATAACTTACCTGGTCACCAAAGAAACACCATCATTCTGGACGAAACAAGACAAGATAACTTTTTCTCATAAGTGAAATATTTTTATTGGGAAGAACCTTATTTATTTAAATATTAATTGTTCCGATCAAATCATTAGAAGGTGTGTGTCAAATGAGGAGTTTAAACACATATTATCCTGTGTGTGGGGGGCTTGGTGGCGCGTGTTCCGGTGAGTCGCCATGTCCAGAGGGGGAGCTTTCGGCACCATGTCAGTTCTTGCTTCTCGGGCTCGATTTCTTCAGAGAAGAGGGGGGTTTCACTCCTTTCCGTCCTCTGAAGGTGTTAAGGAGATCAATAAGGGGGAGGGGAAGAGCCTTGACATCAATTGCCGTAATCACCATTAATGGTGATTTTCAGTTTCTTATGGGAGGAAATGAATTGGTCATCAATTAGGCCGGAAAAAAGGGCTGAAAACTTCTCCTCTCCTCAAGGGGAGATGAATGGTGCCATAAATTGGGTTTATTTGGCCATAAATGTCATTCTCCCCCTCTTCCTCTCTACGTCATTTTTGGGGGAAATGGAGCTTTCTCTCTCCTGGCCGAAATCCTTCAAATTGAATGGCCAACTCAGCAGCATTCAATCCCCATTAGGTGGTGGACCACACCAATTGGGTCTAGCTCAAGTGTGTTGGGTTCAATTTGGGTAAAGTAGGTCATTTTGACCTAAATTTAGGCTAATGTTGACTTTGGTCAAATTGACCACTTGGGTTGACCACAATGGGTGCGTAGTGACCCATTTGACTCCCTTGTGAGTTAGGAAGGCTTAGGTGGAGTCAATTTGGCAAGGTGAGGGTGAATTGCCCCTTAATATGTCACTTTGACCAAATTAGGGCTAAAGTTGATTTAGGGTAAATTGGCCAATTTAGAGGTCCCATGATGGGGCTTTTTGGTCCATTAGGTTCCTAATAACCCTATAAGGGTAGGGGCAAGGTCAATTTGGCATGGTGGAGGCCAATTGACCCTAATTGAGTTAGTTTGACCAATTTAGAGTTAATGTTGACTTTAGCCAAATTGGCCTCTTTGGTTGACCCCAATGGGTCCCTAGTGCTCCAAGGAGACCACTAATGGGTTAGGGATACTATGTTGGAGTCAAGGTTCAAGGAAAGGCCCTAAAGTCCAACCCTAGGCTACGTATTTGAAAACTGCTATATGCAGACCACTGATGTTTCTCCTTCTCATCCAAGCTCACATGGTCTTAGACTCTTCCTATGGTTTTTTCATGACCTAGTCATGACAAAACCAACTTAGGGGGTCTAGTTGTTTGAGGGATGTTACAGTTAGTGCTTAAGACACGAATGATAAAACTTTTTGATTAATCCACCTAATCTTGATTAAGAGAACTATTGTATTTATTCATAAAGATAATTACTTGTCATTTGACTGACTACATTAGTTAGCTATCCAGTTAAATAATTTCTTTGGCTTTTTATTTCCTTATAATTATTTTCATCTGTGATTTTCAATATAATCTGAGATCAATATATTTAAAAATTGATAAAGTCATACTATTATCATGGTCTCTGATAAGTCTTAATAGGCATTGTGGACTATGACACCTAAATAACTAATGATCTCTCCTAACACTACTCTAGTCCCTGATACGTCCTAATAGACATTGTGGGCTATGACACCTAGAGATTATATTTGAAAACATAAATTATTAATATGAGAACTCTTTTTTACTCCGTGACTAGCTCTACCTAATGTCTGATAAGACATAATGAGCATTGTATGTTGAGGCACCTATGGAGCTATCTTTAACTATTACTATGTAACATTTTGCTTTTAGCTTTTTCTGGAAATATAACTTACTCTAATGTTTTCATGAAGCTCATCTGATAAAATGATCATCTATATGACTTTAATATACTTATTCTACGATTTCAATATTAAGTGAATTTTTAAACATGTCTTTAAAAATCCGTCTTTTGCACTAACTAATTAGGTTATTTTTCTCATAAATTGAGTTTGTCAATAACTTATAGATTATGAGATTGAATAAAAAAATATTGAGCTAAAAGTGCATCACTAATGTTATAAATATATATATTTCAAGCTAGCTCTTTCTCTTAGAATTATGGACATAATATCTAAGATATATATTTGATTAATATTTGTTTAAAGGGTGAGAAAATTTGGCCGTGTTTAGCAAAGTGTGTAAAATCCTAAGCCTTAAAAGTGAAATTATTTGTCCATAATTATTTAAGATTTCCAATATTCTCTTGCGAATATTTATATATTCATGTACTTGCAAATTGATGTTTGAATTTTGTGGGTTTAATTCACTGAAAACGCTCACGAGACACAACTCGCCCACTAGGGTAATCTAGGAGTTTAAAGGTTTATTGCACGTGCTAAGTGCAATCGTATATTCTATGAAAGAATATTTATCCAATTATTTTTGCTTGGGACAAGCAAAACGTTGTGTGTGGAGGGGTGATGAAATCACCAAAATGCATTTATTTTATAATATTTTATGTTAGATTATATTTTTATAAAATTATGCGTTTTCAGTATTCACGGTATTTTTGTTGTTGGTACGCGCATGTTGTAATAAAATAATTAGAAGGAAAAATATAGTGAATTTGACCAAAGAATGGATATTGGAATGCGCAAGAAAGAGCTACAAGGACTGCACAACTCAAGATTACGAACAATCGGCCAAAAAGAATCGATTTAACAAACACCTATTTGACGAGAAATATGTAGGTGCACGTGCGCACAAAGATCTATGTGCGCAGTGCACATGATCCATCCAATTTGTGATCCACCGGTTCTTAAAAAGCGGGATTTTAATGAAAAAACTTTAAAAAATGAAGAAAAAAACCAGCAAATCAACTTGTATGATTTCTCCCGCACACGGTGCATCAGACGCAAATTTTTTCCTATTTGACGCCGATTTATCCAACGCCAGTAGTTGACACTGATTAAATTAGTGCCAATCATTGGCGCTGATTAAAGCTCTGTTTGGCATGATGGTGGCGGTTGTAAACGCGATGGTAAAACTGTCATTCGTGAACGGGCACCTAAGAAACTTCATCCACTTTTATGTTCAAATGGATGAAGTTCCTTAGATGGGTGTTCATGAATGACGGTTTTACCACCGCGTTCATGACCGCCACCACTGTACCAAACAGATCCTAAATCAGCGCCCTCTATCAGCACTGATTTAAACAGCGCCTATATTGATTGCTGATTAAATCAGCGCCTAATAATGGCGCTAATTTAATTAGTGTCGGGCTGATTAAATCAGCGCTATCAACATAACGCAATTCAGAAAATGACAGCCTTAAAGGCTGGCGTTAATATTCATGTTTATTTAAATTTTTTTTTAGTTTTCCCACTCTTTTTTGATGAAAAATTTCCCACGATTTTCATACAAATTCTTCGTACTTTGAGACGAGAAATGATCCGAATTTTGGAGCTAAGTGAGATTTTACTTGCATTTTATTTCTTGAGAGACATTGTATGAGAGGAAAGGAGATTTGGAGGAAGCTCATGTATGCGCTTCACGCAAATTTGTAAGTCTTCATTTTTGACTCAATAAAATTATTTCTTTGCTTCTATTTTCTTCCATGATGATCTCTCCTATAATTTTTACAAAACAAATCATGCGTGAGTAATCTTCTTTTGTCTCGGGTGCAATTTAATTAAGGGTGATGATATAGGCAGACCTATTTTGGCTATTGGCAAACCCCTGAAATTTAAAAACAAACCCCCGACATTTCCACTAGTGGCAGCCTCCCTTCTCGTGAATCTCCAGCCCTAGTTTCGCGATGGAATGTTGCAGCCCCAGAATCGCGATGTGCGCCGCCGAAGCCTCGCCGCCTAAGCTCCCCATGTGCGCCGCCCAACCCTCGCCACCGCCTGTAACCTCTTACCCTTCATTGACGTTTCCTTCCAAGAATGATGATGCGCCGGCCATGCCTGAAGCCGCGCCTTTGGTTGTAGCCCCACCTCCGCCCGAAGTTACTCCTCCGTGTAATCCGACGGCGGCAGAGGACTCCTCTGGACCATTAGGTACATCCTTCTTCTTCCTCGCGAGTTCAACATTAGCCCTTGTAATCTTTTTTTTGACATTTTTTTCTCCCGTGAGTTCCATTTCTTCCTCACGAGAATGTACATTGCATGTCTCCCTGCTCTGATGCCTTCGTGCCGTTCTTTGTCTGGATGGTTCCTTCGTGCTAACACAGTTGTGCTAATGTTGATCACGATTTAGTTCTCTGTGTGGATGGTTCCTTCGTGCAGACAGACATGCAGTTCTCTGTCTGGATGGTTCCTTTCAATTAGTTTGATATTTTTGAGCTTCTGGAATGAATAATATCAAACTAATTGAAGCTTCTGTGATGTTTTCGATATTCATTCAGTCGTGCAGAGTCCGTAATGTTGAAACTAATTGAAAGGAAGCTGGAAAAATTCAATATCACTGGGAAAATTTCAACATCACTCTGCTTCCCATTTTTAAGCTTCTGTGATGTTGAAATTTCCCCCCACTTTCCTGATTCTGGAAAGGTCGTAATTTTTTCAAATTTGATCTTTGATGGTTTAGCATGAATGGTAATGACGTCTTCCTCCTCCACAGGCGAGTTCAAAGGGTCGTTTCCTGCTCTGTCGGACACCTCTCATCTACCAGATTTGAGAGGGGACTCCAAAACAGCAGGTATATCAATATTTTCTTGTTCTTGGAGAGTGAATTTCCTTGTTCTAGCTGGACAAAAACATGAATTAGATTTATGTTTGTTATTCTCTGTGATATTTGCAGTTAATATTGATGTTGGAAATTTTTTTACAACTTCTATGAGCTTTCCTACTAAAGAGGAAATGATAACATGGGTGCGTGATATTGCTAAAGGTGCTGGTTTTGTTATTACAATACAGAGCGCAGATAAGATAAACTCTAGGATCAAACCTAGAGTACTGTTGGGGTGTGATAGAGCCGGATTTAAACGTCATAGTCAAAATGGTTGGGTGAACAAGAATATGAGAAAATCATCTTCTAAACGATGTGGTTGTCCATTTTCGTTGAAAGGAACAAGAGACGTAAGCGGTAGTGAGTGGACACTTGAAGTGAAATGTGGTGTTCATAACCATAAAATGGTACACCTAGAAGCTCACTCTTATGCAGGAAGGTTAAATGAAAGTGAGCAAAATATTGTTCATGAGATGTATGTTGCCGGAGTGAAGCCTCGAAAAATCTTGACTACGCTTAAGAAAAGAGACCAAAATAATGCTACATGTCTAAGAACCTTGTATAACGAAAGAGCTAAGATGCAAAGAAAGGAGTTAGATGGTGGGACTCCAATCCAATTATTATACAAGTGTATTACAGATAGTGGATATATCAGTTTCAACAAAGTAAAGTTTGGTGGCAACCAATTAGAGAGCTTGTTCTTTGCTCACCCAACATCAGTTCAGCTTTGCCATATGTTTTCAACTGTGTTTCTCTTGGACTGCACATACAAAACAAATAGATATCGACTACCCTTACTCTCTATTGTCGGCATAACATCTACAAATATGTCATTTTTTGCTGCTTTTGTGTTTATGTCCAAAGAAAATGAAGAGAGTTACATATGGGCCCTTAATTGCTTTAAGTCTGTGCTTGATAAATACGCTCTACCGCAAGTTTTAATAACTGACAGAGAAATGGCTTTGATGAATGCCATCAAGGTGGTGTTCCCACATTCAAAGAACTTGCTATGTCAAGTACACATTAGCCGAAATATTCTAGCTCATTGCAAGAAGTTCTTCACTAGCGGGAAGGAATTTGAAATTTTTTTGCTTGAATGGCATAGGGTGGTTAATTCTAATACTGAAAAAGATTTCATCAGTGCACTGCAGTCAATTAAAAATGTGTATGCTACTAAATATCCGGCTGTTTATTCATATGTTATTACTACATGGATTGAACCTTATAAAGAGTATTTTGTTTCTGCTTGGGTTGACAAGTGTTTGCATTTTGGTAATACCACTACGAATCGAGTGGAAGGTGGACATAGTCAATTGAAGAAATTTCTAGAAGTTTCAATTGGTAACTTAACCACAGTGTGGAAGACATTTGATCAATTGATCACTTTACAACATGGAGAAATTAAAAAATCATTCGGTGAAAGTGTCATGCAACTCAACAAATTATTCACAGGAGTTATCTATTCTGAATTAATTGGTAGAATTTCAACTGCTGCTCTACATATTATACATAAGGAAGTGACAAACATACAATCTGGAATCAATTTTTTTGAAGAATGCAAGCATACTAATAGGTATACATTGGGATTGCCATGTGCTCATGAATTAAAACCGTATGTTGCACAATGCAATTCAGTTCCACTTTGGATGGTTCACAAACATTGGAAACAGTTACAACTAATAGAGAAGGGTTTTGACAACATAGAGGTGAAAGTTGAAGATGAGGTTGAAAATGACATTGACATAGAGTTGAATGGCATTCTAAAGAGATACAAAAGTGCAAATGTTCTCCAAAAACAAGAAATTAAAAGAAAATTGCGGGAAATTATGGATCCAACATCATCCATTACAATAGAACCTCATGTTCCATCAAGCCTCAAAGGTAGGCCTAAAGGTAGCTATAAGAAATTTCTGAAAGATGAAGTATCAACTAAGCGGGAACTATCATTATTTGAGCATGTCTTGAATGCCGATCATGAAAAGAAACCTTGCACCAAACCAATCCAAAAGGGAAAAAGAATTCTTAATAGAGTACGAAAGGAAATGCCATCAAGCATATCAAAATATATATTTGACGCAGTGGATGTCAATGGAGATGGACATTATGGTTATCGTGTTATTAGCTTGGGAATGGACATGGGGGAAAATTGGCAAAGGGTGCGGAGTGAACTTCTTGGTGAAATGCAGCGGAACCAGAGCCTATATGCAGAGATAAGCACAAGATCTAGTGAACTTTTTACCTCTTTAGTTTGTACAGTTGTTCCTGCACCACTTGATAAGTGGATGACTATGCCAGACATGGGATTGATTGTAGCTTCGTGTTACAATGTAAGATTCGTTCATTTCTCTTCATTCCAGTCTTTCACTTTCCTACCATTATATTCTGCACCTCCAATATTGCCAAGAACAAATTTCATTGGGTTCATCAACGGAAACCACTTTGTACAACTGTTGGTGCATGATGCTTGTCCACTACCGCCTATATTCCCAAGTTGGAAGAAATATCGTCAAGAAATTGCTGCTAAATGGGATCCGGCAGTTTGGTAAGTCATAAACATTAGTAAATTATTTATTTTCTCTTCACTTCAATATGTTCACTCTTTTAATAAATTTTGAAATGTAATTTAAATTGCAGATTTATAACAACATTTTTGGTCTTCCAACTAATATATTACGGGGGAGAATCATTTTTTGTGCTACATTTCGGTCCATGACGTTTAGGTATGTATTTAAACTTCTAATTTATGTTATATTTTTATGTTTGCTAGTTTAATAATTTTACAAATGTAAATTTTAATTACAGATTTCTAACGATATTTTGATATTCCAACACTTCGGGGACAATCAATTTTTGAACTACAACTTGATTGATGGTATTTAGGTAGGCATTATAGCTTCTTTATATCCAACTTGTACACATCTTTAAAAAATTTGAATTAATAAAAACATACTTTTTTTGCAGGATTATCCGTTGCGAAAGATTCCACTTTGGAGATTTTGTGCCTAAAATGATATGTTTTGTAATTTATTTGGCAACTAGAGTTAAATGCCTAGAAACATTTTGGATTTTAAATGATTAATTAAAATTTTAAAATTTCTTGTTAAAATTTTGGTTTGACAATAAAAAAGTTGGTCTGACATTAACATTAGCGGTCTGCAATTAACCGTGAGCTGCCATTAGCCAAAATAGGTTTGCCCATAACATCACCCTTAATTAATCATGTGATTATATAATTTTTATAATGATTCATCGCTTCATTCGAAAATTTTATGCCCAAATATTTTATTAATTAATAACTTTGATATTTTGTGTAGCTTAAAACACATGTTACATTCCCACGAAAGTTCGATGTAATATAGAGCGAGTGAACACAATATATTCTTGGCAATTTAAGCAAAATTTTTGGGCTCATTCATGAAGCTCTCAATCAAGTTTTATCACTCGAGATTTTGTATTATTTCGCTCGCATATATCACATACTTAAGAGATTTTGAGATAATATGTGGAAAACAATGTACAAATATTTTGATGACTTATATAAAAAGAATTTTATATGCATGTCAACTTCTATATATCTATATTATGCACCGATGTGTCCTTATTCAATAATCATTAATTAAGCATTTTAATAAAATTGCACCCGAGACATTTCTTAAAATTATTTTTCTCAATTTAAGATTTCGTTTTTAAACAAATTAATCCAACCATGTATTTATAGTTTGCCTGGATTAAAGTAAAAGTAAACTTCTCTGTGGATCTACATGCACTCGCATTGGTATTACATTCGTACACCGTGCACTCGCAGCTTGTTTTACTTTGAATATTGTGCACTAACTTTTTTTACATCTTAAACTGCTTATTATATCGTATTGTTTTTGATGCACTTAAATTTATCATCAAGAGTATCATAGTGGACACCCATAGTGATGACTAAGTCTTTTGACAAAGCCATACAAGAGGTGCTCACGAAGAGTGTGGTACGAAGAAGAGGTGTGCAACCATGCACCCAATACCTAATCAAATGGAAGGGATTACTAGAGTCCGATACTACACGAGAGACATTGGAAGACTTATGGCGGTTTAAGGATATCCTTTAGCAATACGAGGCGACGATGACGTCACCAAGATAGGTGGGGGGGGGGCACAGATCATCATCTTTGGGGTTAAGACCTGAGAGTTTTAGAGAAATCTGGAGTCATGTACATAGGAAGAGTTAGGAAAATGATAGAGAATTTTAGAGTTGTTTCATGAGAGATCTCATTGCTTCCTGGTAAGAGAATGGATAATCCTCTAAGTGATAGGTAACGAAATTCTCACCAAAGTTATTAGGGATTCTATCTCTTGTAGATGCTCTAACTGGAATAGATTCAACCTCTAAAGGTTGGGGATCAGTGCTAGAGGGGCCGGCTTCGGATTCTATAGTAGATTCTGAAATCATGTCAGTAGACCTGGAGATGGTTAAACCATGATATTTGACAAACTTATGTTCAAAGAATATGACATATCTATACTCTATCACTGAATTAGTGGATAGATCCAAAAACTGTCAACCGCACTATCTTCTGCAATACCTAGATATACATAGGTTGTCGTTCTAGGTCCAACCTTAGGTCTCTTAAGGTCTTGTATTCTTACATAAATAATACAACCCCAAGTCTTTAGAAAATCATATCTACAAGGAAGACCATATCACAGCTCATACGGAGTAGTTGTGAGCTGAGAATGAGACACTTTATTCAAAATGTGGTTTCCAGTTAAGTTTGCTTCTCCCCAAACGGAATTAGGCATGCCAGTTGCGAGGAGCATACAATTCAACATTTCTATTAAAATTTTATTCTTACGCTCAGCAACACCATTGGACAGGAGTGAGTAAGGAGTTGTGGTTTCAAGGATTAAACTTTCATAGGCACAAAATTCCTTAAAATCAGTTGCAATATACTTTCCTCCTCGATCACTTCTAAATCTCTTAACCTTTAAATTTAATTGATTTTCCACCCGAGCTTTGAAAATCTTAAAGGTCTCAAAAACTTCATCTTTCGATTTCAATAAGTATATATAACAATATCTCAAAAAATCATCTATGAAGGTAATAAGATACTTCCTCCCCCGCCCCCCCTCCAGTGACATCACCCCAGAAGTCACAGAGATTGGAATGCATCAATTCAAGAAGTTGTATGCTTCTAGAAAATGACATGAAAGGTTTTCTAGTGATCTTTGTTTGTTCACACACCTCGCACTTATCAAATTGAATAGAAAGATCTAAGGGAATGTTGTGACTCTTAGCTAGATCATGCATTTTCCTATAGTTCACATGTCTCAGTCTATTGTGTAATAACTTAAGATCAATATGGTTTGAACTCACTTGGTTAATGCTTTCATTATCTAGGCTAAGTCTATACATACCGTTGATCATATACGCACAACCAAAATAATGTGAATTAAATGTTAAAGTTATTCTACCATTTTGGGTTGAGAAAAACATTCCAGCCTTATCTAGCAAACTCAAGGAAATCAAATTCTTAGTTATAGAAGGAACTACTTTAACATGTTCTAAAGTTAAAATTTTACCTAGCTGAAGAGAGGACTAGCTCTGTTGTCCCAGCATGCGTAACCACGATCTCTCCTCCATTGTAGTTCACCACCTTTTCTTTTACCGTTGTGACCCCAGTCAGAAGACCTCTATTATTTGTCACATTACAGGTAGCACTGCTGTCCAACCACCACTCAGAAGACGCACTGCAATGACTACTCTCAATCATATCCACAAAAGACTTGGGATTGGAGTTATCGACCATCATGTTCGCCACATTTTGTGGGGCTTCCTCCTTTCTTTTTTTAGAACCTTGCATTCCGCAGCCCAACGGCCCCACTTGCCGCAGTTGTGTCACTTGCCTTTCTTCCTTTTGAAAGAAGGCTTTAGGTCGTTAACTGTGCAGAGACTTCACCTTTAAGTGTCGGTGGCTTCCGATGAGGCTTGTTGGATCGAGGAACAAAGTTGACAGCTTATGAGGGCTGATCAACTTGCTCCAGGCTCTTGCCAACAATGTTTTGATCCTCAATGTGAATGAACCTTTTGAGTTCATACAATGCGATCTTCTTATTCAGTCTGTGCATTTCAGTCTTGAGGGTGATCCACTTAGGAGGTAACTTGCTCATAATTAGATTCACAAAGAGACTATCGTACATTTCAGACTGTTCATCTTCCAGCTTGTGATGCAAATTTTCCAGCTCAATGATTTGAGAGGCGACTAACAAATTACTATTGAATTTAAAATTGAAAAACTTCTCCCCAAGGAGAGTTTTCGATAGTCTCTCTTCCTTCTGGAAGTGTGCGTTCAAGCGATCTCAAATCTCCTTTGTGGTCTTATACGCATTGTAGGCCATGGAAAGTTGAGGATTCATGGAGTTCAAGAGGTAGTCCCTGCAAAAATCTTCGTCTTTGCTCCACTGATATTCGTCCACATCCTCACGGGTAGTGGCGAAATCACTCAGAACGGTGTAGAAGATTTCACGTTCTTTCATTCCTGGATGGACGTGCAATTTCCAACCGAGGAAGTTAGTGGCGTCAAAAGACTGCAACTTGACGATGTAATAAGTGCTTCTCTTCGACATATCGGGCTTTTAAGTAGAAAACTGAAAAGAAGTCACCTGATCCGTGCGGAGACGATCCGATGTCTTCAGAACCAATCCAGAAAAGTGTCTACCAAAAGTCGTCGAGAAGGCTTGTTGTGTCATCGAGAATGCCTGCCGATATTGTCGAGAAGACTCGGTGTGTTGTTGAGAATGTCGGTCGATATCGTCGAGAAGAGCACCAAATATCGTCGAGTACAACTTCAGCCAAAAAGCGTCGAGTACACTAGACGATATCATCGAGACCATTAGCCGATGTCGTCGAGTAGATTTTTCAGCCAATGTCGTCGAGTGACAATGCCGATATCGTTGAGTACAACTTATCCTTCTTCGATCGGGAGCGATGATAGATCTTTAGATCGACGAACACCGGAAGATCTGATATTCTTCAATATGCCCTAGATCTCTTGGAGAAGAATGATAGGAACTACTTACCTCTTCATCCAGTAGAGAAGAACATGAAACCTTTTCTCTCTTCCAGATCTGCGATGGGAATGAAATCTCGCAAAAGGGAAAAACTGCGAGCTTGACTGTGCCTGAATACCAGCGCAGATCTTCCACCGAGTGAGAGACGGGAACTCCTTTCTCCTTCAGATCTCACGCGGCAGCGACGACGCAGGAGAAGCGAGAGCAGCGAGCGGCGGACGACGAAAATCGCGAGACGGGAGAGAACAAACCCTAGCGGGAGCGCAAAACCCTATCTTGAGAATGTTGGGATAGACTCGCTCAAGATAGTCCATAATAGTTCATCAAGTTTGGAATGACTATTTATAGTATCTCCAACTTAGAGTCAAGCCCTAGAAGAGACACAACCCATTAGGTCACTCCGAGTCGGTCTCGACACGGGCAGACATATTAATTAAAACACCTAACACACCTCTCCACCCAAATCCTCAACGCCATTAGACGCATAGTGCAAGCTTGTAGGGATACAACTGGAGGGGCTTTCCGGCTGTGGCGAAGGACCACAATGTGAGTAACTTTTTTTCATGTGAGTTCTTAGTAGGAGGAGCTTGACAACGCTTTAATCTTTTCACGTTTTCTTAGCTCTATGAGAGTAATATCTTTTTAATCAGTGTCTCTCTGCAATAGAATTAAATAAAAAAAAATTCCTTGGCTCAAAACCAGAAAACAGAGGATGTCAAACACAAGATAGAAGACTCACACCGTGGGCATACAATCTTCCATCAATTATTTAGAAAAAATACTCGTCAAATCTGATATATATATATATATTTATATATTGGACTTGTTTCATCTATTTATTTGTACTTAGATAATTCCAATGACGTTGAGAGTAGTTATTTAGAAAATTCTGTTATCTGAGACTTATTTCGACTTTTTATAAACTATGACTACTGATTTCAACTTAAAAAAAAGAAGTGAGACTTATTTCAAAAAATGTGAGAACTTTAGGGACTGATTTCATAGTTTAGTCTAATTTTTATTTGTTTCAAATTGGTTCCTTAATTTTGATCACGGTTTCAAATAATTCCTTTAATTTTGGGCACTGATGAGACATCGCGTGGCGTTGACGAATCGTTTATGTGACAATAAAATTATTTTTGTAATTATCTAATAAAAATAAATACTATTTTTTCCAATTTATAATTTTTCTAATTAATTTAAAATAAATATTTATCCATTTTTTAAAAATAAATAGCAAAAAGTTTAGATTATAAAAGTCAGCACACCATTAAATATAAAAAATAATGAAAGAAATTCAAAACGTAACATTTTCGATAACACTTATTTATACTAATTAATATCTATTTATATATTAAGGTGAAAATAAGTACAAAGATTATTACATTTTGAATTTCTTTAATTTTTTTATATTTAAATTAAGTGTTGGCTTTTATAATATCTAATTTTTTGTTATTTATTTCTACTAAATGAATATAAATTTATAGTGTGTTGAGAAAAATTAATTAGAAAAATAGTAATTATTATTTTTAGATAATTACAAAAATTATATTATTAGCTCATAAACGAGTCAATTACTCGTTAGTGCCTAGTAATCCAAATAACAGTGGTTTATGAACTTATTTAAAATAAATTATAAAGTTAAGGAAATATTTTGAAGCAAATAAAAAATTAAATGACATATTTGAAACTATGCCTAAAGGGAAGGGACCAATTTGAAGCAAATACAATTTAAAGGACCTATTTGAAACAAGGTCAGATACTAAAGGACATAGCAAACGAAAATTAAATGACCTTTTTAAAACTAGGCATAAAGTTAAAGAATTAATTTGAATATTTTGCCATTTTTATCTGTAAAACAGAAGGGTATAATAGAAGTAATCATGTTCAAAAAAACTCGATCAGGCCTAGATTTCTTGCTAATCGGGCCCGGGCCAAGGCTCGGGTGCTCTCTCAAAGCAAAAATTCTTCTGTCCGATGCCCGGACTCCGGGTTGTGCTGAGCAAATAAACCAAATGGGTTCACTCTTTCGGTTTGATTTTTTTTTTTTTTAAGATTTGATCTCCTCCACTCGAAATTTCACGTGACAAAAAACAGAGCATCCCGGATGGAGATTTTGGAACGGGCATCAGACGGAAGAATCTCCCCTCTCAAAGAGGGGTATAATAGAAGTAATTTGTTCCAAAAACTCGATCGGGCCCAGATTTCTTGCTAATCGGGCCCTGGCTAGGCTCGGGTACTCTCTCAAAGAGGGGGCCTCATAAGGTCCTCCAGGCAGGGCCGGGCCAAACTCGAGCCCGCCTGATTTACCAATATGCCAGGGCCGGCTGATATGGGGGCCTTGTAAGGACCCCAAGCCTGGCCTTGGCACGGGTCTAGAAGGGCTTTTTCTGGGCCGTCCCGGGCGGGCTCCTCGGGCCGGATCTGATTGAAGACAGGCTAGTCTAGAAGTTGTAGTGACGCGTAAAAGCTTGCTGGAACAGCTTTATTAAAAACAATAAATAATAATTCTGCAAAGTAAAAAGGGGGCGTTGCGAGAATCGAACTCGCGACCTCTCGCACCCAAAGCGAGAATCATACCACTAGACCAAACGCCCAGATATATAATTAACTGATATTTATATATTTATTAATATTCAGATCAGTAGGAGTTAAAATGAAGAAAGCGCACGTGTAATAGATTGAAAGAAGGAGAAAGAGAATAGGCTTTACATTTTATTATTTTACTATTTCATTTAACGTCTAATTTCCGTAGAGTTTGTACTTGATACTAGGCCAGTAACCGATTTTAGCGAATCTTGAACTGAATAGGCTTGATTTTTACGCACCTAATTAACTATCAAATAATATTTCATAATATTTTTTATGCTTATTTATTTAACAATAAGTCATGTTGAAATCCGGATACTGGTTGGAGTTCGAATCAAGAGGGAGTAACTTAAATTACTTAACCGACAGTCGGACACCTGAGACTGAGTATTCTGAGCCTAGAGCTGACCCTCACCGATTGAAGATTAGAATGCTTACTCACAGACCAGCGAGCTGTAGCTAGAAGGTCCCACCACACACCCGGAAGTTCTATTCCGAACTTCCCTAAACCAAGAATTGAGCTCGATACTTCGGACAACACGGAAAAGAAGGTCGAAAGGTGCGAGCTCTAGAAGGTTGGGTCTGCCTTCTCCGAGGTGTTATGAGGTCCTATTTATAGGCAAAACATATCGATGGTATATTGGTTTTATTGGTCTGCGGGTAGCGGCCTTTGCCTTAACCAAAATGATATTCCTACATCCAGATGGTATGCGGGTAGCGGCCATCATTAAGTTGTTGTTCACTAACCTAGGTGAGCCCAAGGGTTGGACCGACCCGTACTTGCCTCGCCTACTCGGTAGTGTTGTGCTACCCGTGACTTGTTAGTATTGCATGGCGGGAGTCCTGCTGTCTTGCCGGGCTCTCCCATAGAACGCGGGTTGGGCGAGCTCTTGCTTGGCGGCGAGTCCGGGTGTCATGCCAGGCTCGCCCATCAAACACCGAGGTTGCACCCGCTCTTGCTATGGTTCACTGGGGCGAACCTCCCCTCTGCTCACTGAATACAGGTTGCACATGACAACTATTTTTCTTTTTAATTGTGTCGAATCTATCTGTTAATATTTACTAGCAAGAAAAAATATATAAGGTACTCAAACCTCTACTCATCTTTTAAGTGGACTAACACATTCAGCACACCCCTTTCATGGATCACGGGATCAGTCACGGACTCACTGGAAGAAGACTCGCAAGTCAAGATAGACGCTAATCACAAAACATTTGAGGCACGGTCCGTCGGTTCGGTTTCATCGGTTTACTGAAGGTGTAAATTGAAATCGAACCGAACTAGTTCAGTTTTCAATAGGCGTGCAAATAAGGCCTGCCGGGACCAGACCAATATGGTTGTCGAAGCTATGATGGAAATCCCACAATAGTGGAGGTCATCTATTGCAACATGTCGATAATTACATCAAAATATTTGAGCTGAATTATACAATGGTTTACAAGATTGTCTCAACCCCGGAGAAAATTGTGCTGGTATAAAAATTTTATTTCATATTCTTAAATGAATTTGTGAGACTATGTTTAAAGATAGGGCGCAATGGTGACAAAGGATCCATATAGTTGACCCCACTATTGTGGGATAAAAGGGTTAAGTGTTGTTATTCTTAAATGAACTATATCATCTGCGGCACTGAGTCTTTACGTTCATACAGATACATTTTTTAACTTCAGGAAATGTTGGTCGCCGAGTTATACTACCATCTATATTTATAGAAAGCCCACGGGACATGTACCAAAGATATCAAGATTTAATGGCAATTGTGCAGAACTACGGCATGTCAGACATATGTTTAACAATGACATGTAACCCTTCGTAGAAAGAAATAACTACGAACTTTACCCAGGTCAAGTCCCACACGATCGACCTGATTTATTGACACAGAATTTTTCGCCCTAAATATGAGAAGTTGAAAAATGATATCTTCGACAATCATTTTCTCGGAAAACCAATTGCCCATGCCCATGTCATTGAATCCTAGAAGAAAGGTTTACCGCATGTACATATGTTAGTTATGACAAATTAAATTCTCCGGATGACTACAACTCCATTGTCAGAGCTGAAATTCCACGAATAGAGATTGAACCTGAACTATACAATGTTGTCTTAAAACACATCTCCATATGGACTTCTAAATCACAATGTCGTAAGGGATATCTGAAAACCTTCACTGAATATACAACATAAGGGCTTGATTCTTACTCGATCTATGAATATCGAGATGACAGAAGAGCTATTCCTTTTGGACAAAATAGAGATCTGTACATTGATAATCGTCGGGTTGTCCCGTATAATCCATAGTTTCTCTTAAAATATGATTGTCGCATTAACGTTGAAATTTGTAGCAATATCAAATACTTATGCAAACATATTTATAAAGGACCAGATTTGGTTGCATTTGAGGTACAACCAAACCCCAACCATAACAAAGTAACTCGAAACTTGAGCGGTAGATGGACATGTCCTCCAGAAGAATTTTGGAAAATCTTCGAATTCCATATGAACCAAACGTGTGCGCGCACGCGCATGCGTGAAAAGAAAATTGATTCAGCAAAGGCTAGGACTCAAAACCCAACACCTACCATAATATAATCAAGATTTCTGGATAAACCTGATGAAGACCAACTTCAACTGAATACCATCTTCAACTACAACCACATACAAAAATCTCCGACAAGAAAGATCAGATGACAAAAAAATTGAGCAGAGAGATCAGAGAAGCATTATAAATGAAATGATCGCCCGGTTGCATACCAAACCATGGCAGCTTGAACTGAACCGAACAAGTCTAAGTAACCTTTTAGTTTTACAACAATCGCTTCCCAACTCTTATTCTCGGCAAAATATTCTAAGTGATCGGCCTTTTTTTGATTGTAAAGGGTCGCTTATCACCAAAGAAGGGTCGTAAATGGCCGCCTATCAGACAGAATAATTTATCCTTATTATTTGGAGAGATAAAGAGAGTAAATTTTCCAGGAAAGGAGCAAACTACTGCATCAGGTTCATTTGATGGTATCAGAGCTTGGATTTTGGTCCAGATTTCTTTTGTAGCACAATCATGACTTTCCCAATAGCCTTCCTGTCTTCTATAGCGGCAAAAGCGAGATTCGCCTATCACAAAGCAAGGAAAACCCCAAAAATATTTAAACACAAACATGAGTGTGTTTGATTATGCTCAGATTGATAGAAGCACACAGTAAATACAAATGCTAAACATACCCCTAGCAATGGAGAGAAAGGGAGAGAGATTGAAGAAACAAAGCTTGCTAACTTTGCTACAATCTCTTTTTCGTGTTTTCTCTAGTTTGTTATGGGTTTTAAGAAATTGGAAGGAATCCAAATGCATTTTACTTCACAATTTTATATTGAGTATGATGTGCTCCACGATTGACGCGGATGTTACAACTACGGGGCATGCGACCAGCACAATTGCACCAGCCCTGTTGAAGCTTAAAGGTTGTTTCTGGTATTTAGTACTAGTAGCTTGTGTTGTGGTGTGGTGTAACCCCTATAAGGGAGTGTTGTGGGTGCTAGGCGATGCCACCGAGACAATCGAGCATAAAGAAGTAAACGAATGCAGCGCATCAGTTCTATATTCGACAACACCTTCGAATGTCGGCATGAGCGCATTTGGGAGGGAGCCGCCATAAATATTTATGTAATGATTAATTAATTAGTCATGTATTAGTTAGCGAGTAAATTAGTTGATTGATTAATATTAATTAATTTATTTAATTAATATTAATTAGTTAGAAAATTTTGTTTTGTAGTTCTTTTGTTTTATAGTAGGCTTTCATCTTTTACAAGGAGACACTAGGTGTTGTAATGAGCATCTTTGGATCTTGGGTCTTTTGGGCTCTCATTTGAGAGAAGAGTTCTTTGGAGAGCCCAACCTAAGAGAGCTTGGCCAGAGTTCATCTCTGGATTGTATCTTGTATGTTTTTATTATTTAATGCATGTCTAATTGAGTGTTCTCTCGTCTCTCCCGTCATGTCGTCTATGAGTAATGCCACTCAGTTTTTCTCCAAAACTCTTAACAATTTCTTCCCCGGTAACATGTTATCCTTGTTGAATATAATACTCATGAATGTACAAAGCCTATTATGTAAAGCTCATTATGTAAAAGTCCATTATCTTCTCTTTAGTCACACATCTCCAAATTGAACATTGGCCTCACTCTCTTTACCTATTTATACCCCTTCAAGGGATGAATACAACTTAATCATTTTATGCTTATTATCATTCTAACATGGTAGCACCCATTGAGGTGTTGCTGTGTGACCTTGAGGTCACGGGTTCGAGTCCTGGAAGTAGCGTCTTGCAAACATGCAGGGCAAGGTTTGCCTACATTTCACCCTTGTGGTGGGACCCTTCCCCGGACCCTCGCTGAATGGGAATGCCTTGTGCACCAGGCTGCCCTTTTTTATCATTCTAACATGGTATCAAAGATACGTTTCGAGTACTCGCACATAAGCTAAGGTACTTGCAGACCTACCTCGGGTACTCTCCCACTACCTGCACTCAGCTGTCTGCCAAAATAATCAACCCTGCACCGCCTTTTATAGGCCCGCTGAGTACAAGGGTATTCAGAGCTCCCTGCAACTAAACTTGCCAACAGTACTCGCCCATAACACTCGCGAGGAGAACTCGCCCACAACACTCGCCAGGAGAACTCACCCACAACACTCGCCAGGAGAACTCGCCCGCGTTACCCGCAAGTAGTACTCGCCCGCGTTACCCGCAAGTAGTACTCGCCCGCGTTACCCACAAGTAGTACTCGCCCGCGTTACTCGCAAGTAGTACTCACCCGCGTTACTCGCAAGTAGTACTCGCCCGTGGTACTCACACATAGAACTCGAAGAGTACAAACACATAGCACTCGAAGCAATACTCGCAGGGGGCACTCGCCCACAGTACCCGTACTCGTGCTCGCCGCAACACCCTCCGCAATACTCGTCGCAGTACTCACCTGGAATATTCGTGAATCCTTTCTCCCCGGAGCTCGCAACCTTGCTGTTCGGAGCTCGCAACCTTGCTGTTCGGAGCTCGCCAACACTTGATATTTCCTCTCGCTACATCCAGAGTTCAAACGACCAATATTTTTGATCCAACCATCAGATTTGGGTCATAATACTTTTCGGAATCGGCACGAAATTCTCTGCCCATCGGTAAACCGGGTATACCCATTTGAGCTTGTTTCGTCCTCGCCGATCGCCCAAATTCAACTCCATTTATAAGTTATCACAACTTTTATCCGGGATTTCTCTCTGTGCCGATGGCGGACAATACTCTCACCTCTGAGTCTGGCATGCGTATCTGTTATGGGCTGCGTGCCCAACGATAATGAAGTTATGGGCTTCGAGCCCACTTATTATGTTATGTGTTCTTTAAGTATTTTTATTATGTTATTGTGTCGGGGGGAGTTACATGTTTGTCCCTTTGTATCTCTATTTATAGGACCTTAGGGGCCTCATATGGTAAGCAATGAAAGAGCTCTAATTCTCTGTCTTTGAATGTGAGATCTTGGTAGCTCTCTCCTCTAACGAGCAAGCCCCGCTTAGAAAGCCGCGATTAAAGCTCCGTTGTATCCCCCACCACCATCATCTCCACCGCCGACCACTACTCCGGCCACCACTTCAAGTAGGCCCATAACAACTTGATATCAGAGCGACCAGTCCTCTTCCCCACGCCATCGCTCGATTCTCTCCATTCCAGCAACCCCTAGCCTTCTTTTCCTCGTTCCATCCAGGACATCCAGCCCCGTGCCAGCGACCACTGCTTCTCCATCCTTAAGCTAAACCCTGCTCTGCCCCATCAACTCTCGGCCCTCGAGCCCTACAAAGCCCTCACGCGGCTTCGACGACACCAAAGAAGCAGCTCGTCAAGCCCACGCCTGACGCCGAATTCCACTTCTGGTCTTCTTTGCACGTCTTGACGCGCCTTCTCCGACTCTAGCGTTCTTCGACGGAAGCACCCTCAGCCAGGTCACCTACTCCGACGCAAGTTTCTCCCTGCCTTTAAGCGTATTTCCTTCTCAAGCCCAGTGCATCGCTTTCCTCGAGCCACCCGACATTTCCTCTCCTGCACGTACGCGTCCGCCGCTCCCTCCTTAAAGCCCATTCTTGTTTCAAGTCCTACACTCCTCAAAGCAGCAAAACTGATCCTCGAGCCCCACGCTCACTTGCTATAAGCGGAATTGACCTGCCCTCCGTCTTAGCCGGTTGTTTGATAGTAGATTTAAATGTTTAATTAATTTTATCAAGTATTATTCTCGATTAATTAATTAATTTTTAAATCATATTATCGCAGTAAAAAGAACATCAAGCTGACTGTCGTGGATGCGATCGCTATTGGATCGATGCTACGAGATTTCATGGCCTCCATGGACGCACGCCTTCAGGGTGCCGACGCACTCCACCCAATTAAGAATCCGACAGCCGCTTTTCTACCGCAGCCCCTGCCGCTTCGACCGCCACCACCAGTCCCTGCGGTCGTCCCTCCTCCGCTCTGGACGCTAGTCGCAGCCACGTCACCGCTCCCCACGTGGTTGTCCTTTCGCCACCACCCAATGTAGGCTTCACCTTGTCGTTTATAGCTCCGGCCACATCGCCGCCTCTTCTGTCGGCCCTTGTTTCACCGACCACTGCTCTATCGGGCCCTCCGGCCACCTCACCGCCTCCAGCTCCGTTCCTGATGCCAGTCGTTGTTTTCCCGACCTTCTTCCTGCAGCTGCTCTCCGTCGGACCCGTCAGACACATTTCTTCAGTCGCCCATTTTTCTGACGTCGCCGCCACAATTCACCGACGCCACCACCACCGCAACGCGATACAGAGAATTGTTCTGGTGCGAAATCAAAGAGCCAAACAATCAAGCAGTGCAAGCCTCGTTCGAGCTTGAGGACAAGCTCGATTTGAAGGCCGAGAGAGATGTTATGGGCTGCGTGCCCAATGGTAATAATGTTATGGGCTCCGGACCGAGAGAGATGTTATGGGCCTCGTTCGAGCTTGAGGACAAGCCTCGTTCTTTTAGTATTGTGCTTCACCAATGCTCTGGATGCTGAATGAAGGAAGCATGGTTATGTGCACATAAATCAAAATGGATTCTTGGGTCTGCCCTCTCTGATGTCTTTGGCTTTGATTTGAGGGCATGATTCCGCAGCAAACGCGATGGTATAGGGGGCCACTATTTCAGTGGTACTTTGTGAGCAGCCACTTTGTGCATTTATTGTCAAAGGTTAGGTCTTTCTCCTCTGAGAGAAGCCACTTTGTGCATAGTGCCAAAGGTTAGGTCTGTTTCCAATCTTCCCCCGCCCATACCCCCAATGATTGGGGACTATATGGGTTCTGTTGTTGTTGTTGTGTGTCAGGGGGAGTTACATGTTTGCTCCTTTGTATCTCTATTTATAGGACCATAGGGGTCTGATATGGTAAACAATGAAAGAGTTCTAATTCCCTGTCTTTGAACGTGAGATCTTGGTAGCTCTCTCCTCTAACGAGCAAGCCCCGCTTAGGCAGCTGCGGTTAAGGCTCCTTTGTATCCTCCACCACCATCATCTCCACCGCCGACCACTACTCCGGCCACCGCTCAGAGTAGGCCAAGCTTGTAGATGTCGGCCGACATGTCCGACATGTCGGCCGACATGTCATTTTTTAGGGGAAATCGCAACGTTAGCGACACAGATGAGGAAAATGGCGTTTTCCAGTATGGCGGCCGACATGTCGGACATGTCGGCCCGTTATGGTGGGTTATGGCGGGTTATGGCGGCCATTAGAAATTAATAAGTTATTTTATTAAATTTTATAATTAAATCAGTTTTTATTATATACTTATATAGTTACACTACGTTTGCCTCTCACGACGACTCCTCATCTCCCTCGTGTCCTCCTCACGATGCTCTGGGCTCTCGTCTTCTTCGCTTGCCCTAATCTCCGCTTCTGGCTCTCGTCTTCTTCACAGCTCTCCTTTGGTTACACTTCGACATTTTGAAAGTATGCAACATTTCTTATTTATTCTAAATTGATTAAACACTTGTTAGTAGTTTCATTTTCTAATATGAATTTTAGTGTATACTTCATTAAATAAAATAATTACCATCTAATTAAAAAAATATTATGATAATTAATATATATATACACATATAATATTACAATCCGACATTTTGAAATGTCCCCGATTATCCCCCGCAATCCGACATCCGACATAAGAAACTCAAACCGACATGAGTCCGACATCTGCAAGCTTGGAGTAGGCACATAGCAGTATCACCTTGGATGACACCAACTACAAAATATGGTCCCTAGCTGTCAAGGGTCGTCTCAGAAGTCATCGACTATGGGGGCACATTGATGGTTGCACCCCAACACCAACTCCCAAGGCATCGGACAAAGCCCTCGATCATGTCTACCTCACTTTGCTTGATACTTGGACTTCTGGTGAGCACCGGACCATCGATGTCATCCTCTAGTCCGTCTCCTCCTCTCTCTATCATGCTTCAATTTGAACCCTATGACAATGCGGCTGCCATGTGAAACCATATGCACGCGTACTTCACCTTGACTGACAGTGCCCATGAATTTCAGCTTCTTCAAACCATTCAGTCAACTTGACAAGGGAATCTTACTATACGACAATATCACGATGTTATGGTGGATCATTGGAACCAACTCAGTGTCATGGAGCCTACTCCCCGGCCCAAAGATACTAGTCCCTTCTACACCCAGTACTTTACTCTTTGTGATCATCGACGGCTTTTAAAGTTCCCAATGCATCTCCGCCCTGAATATCAAACCTTCGCAGACATCATCCTCCAACATTCCCCAACTCCATCTCTCGATGTTGTGGTGAACGAACTCATTACTAAAGAGAACCGAAGACTTGCTCTTGAGGAAAGCTCTTCTCTAGAACACTTTGTCCTGGCTACTCAGCCCACTGATGTTGCTCCGCCCATTGCTACGATTGCTCGACCTCCTCCAAAGTCCATGTCTTCTGGACCTTGTCCTAGCAAACCCGGGCAACCCTCTTCTGGACAGAAGTGGTGTGTTTGGCACAAACGGCATGACAATCACAACACTCAGGAATTGTCATGCCCTCGCAAATCAAAAAGCCTAAGATGCAGTCGGTCACCGATTCCTAGGCGACCTTTGCTGATAACTCTCCTCCTTTTACTTCCGAGCAAATTCAACATCTCATGACTATGCTGCAGCTCAACAATCAGCAATCTGATTCTGGATCTTCTTCCTTTGTTGGTGTTACAAGTACATCTTCTCCCTCTTGGATATTGGACTCAGGTGCCTCCTATCATATGACTAATGATGACACTCATTTTTCTCATCTAACTCCTCTCCACACCTCATCGTCAATTCGTACTATCGACTAAACCCTGGTTCCATTTACCGGTCGTGGCAACCTCCAAGATCACTCTCTTTACTATTCCTAACGTTTATCATGTCCTTCGTCTGGCTATGAATCTCTTATCTTCCTTATAGATTACTAAAATGAACTTTTCTGTTTCTTTTAATGCTTCCACCAGCTTGATACAGGATCCTCATACAAGGAGGGTTATTGGTAAGGGTCACCAGAGAAATGGCATGTACTTCGTTGATAGTCTTCATCTTCCGTTGTCGTCTATCGCTGCCACTACGACTGCTTCATCTACTTCCTTGACCACAACCACGTGTGATCTCTGGAATCGGCGTCTCTCTCACATCTCGCTGCCACGATTCAATTTCTCGTTTCATCTGGAGCTCTTGGGACCACGTATACTAAAATGCTTAATCCATGTACCAGTTGTATTAGAGGTCGTCATATTGTCACATCTTTTTCTTCCAGCTCTTTTGTATCTTCTGCTCCTTTTGAATTAGTTCACATTGATGTATGGGGTCCTTCTCTCACATTTCAAAAGGGGGAAATAAATACTATGTTACTTTTATTAATGACTACTCTTGATTTACCTGACTCTATTTATTAAATGCTAAATCCGATGTATTTTCTATGTATGTTGAGTTTACTTCTATGGTGGCTAAACGACGTCATCGTCGCATCATGGAGATTGCACGTTCTCTTCTCCTAACCTCATTTGTTCCTGTTCAGTTTTGGGCTAAAGCTTTTCTCACAAGTGTGTTCTTAATAAACAGAATATCTACTCCCAACCTTCAAAACACTTTGTTGGAACATGCGTTCCGCATCTCTTGGTTTGAGAATAATAAATCTCAATATGTATTTAATCAAGTTTGTTTTGTGTTTATAGTGTGCAAGCTATACAGGTACAATATTATATTGTTACGAGCATAATCGAATGAGACGAAAAGATGGGCGTCGTGCTTTGAAATGAGTACTACCACGGGGCGGTAGCCTCTACCACTAGCGACAACGTTCATTACTATGGGACAGCTGGCAAGAGGCACTTGAAAGAAAACATTGGCGGTAGAGGAAGACCATTTTTGCAAAGACTTACAACGACGCGGTAACGCTATCGCGCGACGGTAACTGAATGGCAACCCCGACAATCATCAGACTAATTGAGGAGTCAAATGAAGCAGAAAATCAGATTATGGCGGGATCAGATTTCGACTAACGCGGGGCGATAACCCTATCGCGGCGCGGTAGATTATTGCCTAATATATGAAAATATGGCTTCCATTTTAGGAAGGCAGGAGCGGGAAATTGACTTCCAAAAGGATACCGCGGGGCGGTAGATTCAAGACTCTATATAAAGAGTCATTCGCTTTTTCTTTCGCGTGATCTATGTAGAACTCCGAACATACTATTGTGGAGCCTCGTGCCTGACATCCAGAGCATTCCCTACAGCACTCTTAAAGATCAAAAGGAGAACTTGAAGGCGGAGTTCATCAACGCTTATTCAACACGAAGCATGAACATGACAACAACGACAATCTCTCTTTTGTCTTCGACATCGACTTCAGATTTCCTATAGGGAGATTTACTACATAAATTTTATTTCTAATATCTTTTGGTGACTCTTTTTGTGACGGTAAAGAAACTCGTCCGTGTAGTGGCAACTAGGTCTGTGTGCGTCTTAGGGAGGAATTCGACTTGTGCGTTAGGTGACTAGACTTAGGGATTAGGACTAGGGGCGGCTTGACGTCTATCTAGGGAGAGATAGGATAAGGTTAACCGGCTCTTGGTGAGAGTCGGTATAGAAAACCAAAAGTTATTTTCTACACGCCGCCTCGATTTCTAGCGTTATAGAAATCACAATTGTGTAATCGTTCTTTTTTTATTATTGAAATAAAATCATGTACTTTTCTTAAAAATTATTAGTTCTGAATTTCAATAGGAGTTAAATGAATATTTTTGTTATTGAAATCAATTTATAAAGAATTTTTATAATACCCTTATTCACCCCCTCCCCTCTAAGGGCGCCAGACAATCCAACACACATCCTCTTATCGACGCCTCCACAATAAAATCCATTCATACTCTTTCTTGAAAGTGTTTGTGTACATGCTTTGTTCAAATTCCAGCAAAGAACACGACAAGTTGTCACCTCGTTCTGTAGCATGTGTCTTCCTCGAATACAACTCTCAACACAGGTTATCAATGTTATAATCATGTCGCCAGACGTATGCGCATCTCATGTCACGCCATTTTTCACGAGAATCTCCCCTACAACGCTCTACCTAACCCATTTGTACCTCTACCATCATTTACTCCTGAGGACCTAATATTTCATGATATATTACCTCCATCCGCTCCTCCTCAAGCATCGGCTCTGGTCTCTCCCACTATACTTGAACGCACCAAGGCTCCCACTAGTGACTCTGATTCATCTACCACATCTATTCCACAATCTGACGTTATCGAACCACCTCAATCTCTTGTTCCTCTTCGTCTCTCCACTCAAAATCCCATAAACCTCCTGATCATCTCAGCCTTTTTTCTTCTCTCACTCCAGTTCTTCAAGTCTTTCTCTCCACTACTTCTAGTCATCAGGGGCCCCAGATGTACCAGAACGTTGCATCTATACATGTCTGGCAACGAGCAATGGAAAAAGAATTATATGCTTAGAAAAATATCAGAACTTGGGATCTTGTGTCATTACCTAAGGGTATTCATCTCATTAGTTGCAAATGAGTCTACAAAATCAAAACATTAGCTGATGGTACCATTGAGAAATACAAGACTCGCTTAGTTGCTCGGGATTTTCAACAACAGCACGACATTAACTATGATGAGAGTTTTGCTCCGGTCGCCAAAATGACCAATATACGCATTATTCTTGCCTTAGCTTCCATCCACTCCTAGGACATTTCTCAGATGGACGTTAAGAATGCTTTTCTCCATGACGATCTCTCTGAAGATGTCTATATGACACCACCACCTGGAGTCCCACACTCAGCTAGGTAAGTCTGTCATCTCCGCAAGGCTCTTTATAGACTCAAACAAGCCCTCAAATATGGTTCTCCGAGTTCACTACAGCCATCCTGGCGGCTGGATTTACTGCAAGTTCCTCGGACCCTGCATTGTTCACACACACCTCGGGCACTCTTTTGTTGTTATATGTTGATGACATGATAATCACAGGCGGCAACTCAAGACATATCCAACAAGTTAAACATCATCTCCAACATCAATTTGAAATGAAAGATCCCAGACCACTTCATTATTTTCTTGGCCTTGAAATAAATCGCTACCCCAGAAGATATATCTTATCCCAACGAAATTTCATTCACGAGATTCTTAATAGAGTCGTGTTGACTGGCGAACGCACTGCTGACACTGCTCTTTAATTAAACCTCAAGCTTCGTTCCTATCAGATCCCTTCAGATACCGACAACTTGTTGGAATGCTAGTTTATCTCACAATCAATCGCCCGAATATCTCACATGTCGTTCATATCATCAGTCAGTTTATCTCAGAACCCCGGAGTACTCACTATGCAACTCTTCAAAGCATCATGCACTATCTTCGTGACACAATTGACAGATCTTTATTTTTCTCATCAAACTCATCTTTGACTCTTCGTGCCTATACTGATGCTGATTGGGCTTGCGGTGTGTCTGACCGCAAATCCACAAATGGATACTGCCTATTTATTGGAGACTCCCTGATCTCTTGGAAATCCAAGAAACAAGATGTGATATCTCTCTCCAGTGCTGAAATTGAGTACCATGCCATGGCTACCATTGTCGCTGAAGTGATTTTGCTATGACGGCTTTTGCAGAATCTTTATATTCCAGTCTCAGATGCAGATCGCTTCCAATCCTGTTTTTCATGAACGCACCAAGCATATTGAGATTGACTACTATTATGTCCGACAACCGTTCTTGAGCAAGATCATCTTGCTTCCTCATGTGCCTTCCGCTCTTTAGATTGCAGACTTCTTTACCAAGACTCACACAATTCAGAGACATAAGTTCCTGATTCGATAACTCTCGATGATTGATTCACAAGCCTTCTGCAGAACAAAGCGACTCATCTTTCTCAACCTCATACTTCACCACTATGAGTTTGAGGAGGGTGTTGAATATAATATTCATGTATGTACAAAACTCATTATGTAAAACCCATTATCTTCTCTTTAGTCTCACATCTCTAAATTGTGCATTGATCTCACTCTCTTTACCTATGTATACAGTATACCCCTTTAAAGGATAAATGAAACTTAATTCTTTTATGCTCATTATCATTCTAACAATCCTTGGGTATTTGTGATTTAGAATCGAGCTTTGTTGGCCGAGAGCATAGACTTTTGATAGTTGTAGTAGTGTTTGTTCATCGACTACATTGTGATTTTCACTCTTTTTCTTTCGTGCTTAAATCTCTTTCCCTGAAACCCTAAAAGTGGATGATTGTGTTTGTCCTTTTATGCAATAAAATTTTGAAAAACTAAATTGGCCACACAAACATCTGCATAACCAAGTAGACTCGTTTGAATTTTGTTCTTTACATGCGAATTCTGTTAGAATAGTAGGCTCTTTTTTACTTGTGGTGACCAGACCCTTATGTTTTGTTTTATCACTACCCCCTAGTTACAGTTTAGGGTAACTTGGCTTATGACTACAGCCGCACACTTTGAGCATGAATGCTTTAACGCTTGTTGCTGTACAGCTGATGGTGGGATCTTGTTTTGGTCATATTTCAGCAGTATTATTATTGTATGTTCTTTAGCTATATTTAGGATCTATTTCAGGTTTTGACCTGTTGCAATTTATTTCGGGTGAATTGCACTTATAGTATCTTAAACTTTTAGAATAGCAAGCAAGAAATAAATCTTCCTCTTAACACTAGAGGTATTGGCGGCTCCGTAGAGTTCCACACAGGCAGCCGACAATTCCGGGTACCACAGTATCCTATCATCTTCTTCCACTATGAAGTTCAGTTTGGTATCAGAGCAAAACAATTCCACAACCTCGCTTTCTCCCTATCTAGCCGAGGAAAAAAAATAGTTCTTCCATTCTTCCTCCCATTGCTGAAATCACAAACAGCATCGACGCACGCATCCCTAACTGGATCCGCCAATCAAGCCGAATTCAGCATCAAGTCCTAGGTAGAGCTTTCCGTGCGTTGAGAGATAGACTTTCCTCCATGCTTGACACCAGTCGATCTTCTGAAATGGATGCGACCTCCTGGACACACGTCTCCCTCTGTATATGTAACTTAAAGGCATTATTGTACTTTAAATATCCCACTTCCCTATATATAGGAGTGGTAGTGTCTCTTTATGTTCATCTTTGAGATCTTGGGAGTGTTAGGCTTTCCTAGGTGAGAGAGGCTCTTAGGGGTCGAACTTGTCTCGGCATTTCTATCCATGTTTTGTGTTCAATCATACAATTCTAGTTCGTGATAGTGTGCAACTATCAATTGATTCGACCTGCCGCTCATTTAGGGTTTCAGTTGAAACCCTAATTGGATCTCATCCCTTGTTCCATCCAACACCCGACAACTTCCCACGTATTCCGTCGACATTAACCATACCAGCCACCGCGACCGAGCCCTCCCTGCTCGGGATCCCGCACGACACGCCTCATCTCGTCTGCTCATGCCACCATCCTCGCACGTCGACCCCCCGTCCCTACGCCGCTCATCGTCCTGCTCGCCGACTCTCACGCCATCCTCTACCTGTGTCGTTCTCTGCTCATTTCCAGCGCCTGCGCCACACACGCGCATTCCCCCCCCCCCCCCCCCCCCCCCCATACTTCTATCCCCAGCAGTTGCTTAGCTTCTCTCCAACGGCTACAGTTTCCTCACTGCCTCCCCGTTGGCCCCAACAACCATCAACCGACCCTTGGGCACCCCCTCTTTAGTCGTCCACCAGCGCACCCCGTCCACAGCAACCCCGACACTTCTCTTCACTACGCCCAGCCGACATTCCACACTCGTTCAGCCCCGCAGCCGCTGTTCTCCTTCGGTCCCTCCATTCCATGCTCAGGATACGTTCAATGGCCCTTCACGCCAACGAGGACGCCTCCTCAGCTTGAGGATCTCACCCTCCTCCTTCGAGAGCTCACGGCTATGGTGGTCAACCACTCACCGGCCCCTTCGCTGCCATCACCGCCACCAACTCGGCTGACTACATGGGGTTTCTCCACCCAGCTACGGGCATCCACTCGGCCAATCTCTGTCGGATCGACATTCCTGTGTTCAACGACACTGACCCACTCTGTTGGATCACCCACGCCGAACAGTTCTTCGACCATCAATCCCCCCACCCCAACCAGAAGGTTCCCCTGGCCACTACCTATATGGAGGGTTCAACGCTCCATTGGGTGTTTTGGACGCGCCAGCAGGTTCCTGACCTCTCATAGTCCACACTGAATGAGGAACTCATCTGCCACTACGACGGCCGCCAGGCGGGAAATTCCTACGAGCACCTCAGCCCCGTGTGCCAGTCCGACACTGTGGCCACCTACATTGACAAGTTCATCGAGATAGTCATGCACGTACCCGACCTTGCCCCCGACCCTTACCCTCAGGGATTTTGAAGCCCTGGAGGGCGATGACTCACCAGCCGCTCTGGGACCCCGTGCGCGGTTGCATCGTCTAGAACTTCTATGCTCTACGGTTGGCGGCACCTCTGTAACCCCACACTACGATGCTCTTTGGTTCCACGTATGACACTTCCCTGATGATGCTAATTAACAGTAGGGACAACCACATCTCACAACGCCTGGTGACAGAGCTCAGCATTCTCCCATCTCCTGCCTCACATTTCTCTAGTTGCGGGTGACGGTCGCCTCACAACCTCTGGGGGCCTCTGTATGGACCTGCCCATGACTGTGGCCCCTGCCCTCTCCACGCAAATTTTTACTCTTTTGAGCTCGGTGGCCTTGACAACATCCTCGGATCGCGTGGCTTCGTACTCTCGGTTACGTGTGGGTCAACTGGGATTGCCTGGCGATGCACTTTTCTTAAGCGACAGTCCATTTCCTCTTGGCATGGGAGACGTCCATTCCCCATCTGGTGGTGGTCCTCCATCCTCCTCCGCGGCCATCGATAGTGGACTTTGCTGCCTACCAGTGGCACGACGTCGAGCTGACATGACCTGCAGTGCGACCAGGAAGTTTCTTCTGCCTTGAGGACAAAATGAATTTTCAAGGGGGCGGCATTGTTATGAACACGGAAGAGGTCAAGGGACGAGGAGACATGGGGCATGACGCATATGTTGATGTCGAGACCGAGGCAACGAGGACATGGATCCCAACAAGACGACGGACGTTCACCGGTAGTGCGCATGGACATAGCACACTCATCAGCATTATATTTTATTATCACATATTTATTTCGGATCGTGAGTTATTTACCGTTTGCGCTTACGTATTTTAGAACTAGGCACTATATAAGCATATGCTAGGGACCATTTTTATGAGGCCAAAATCCCATGAGTTCTTTATACAAATTCTATGAGAAAGGTCTGGAAAAGCATCTCACATGTCTCCTTTTTGCATTGAAATTCACTGTGCATGCAGAATAAGTCTTGACGAATAACAGAGTCTTGTTTTGAAATATAAAGAGTTGGAATAACAGGTGGGCACTTTTTTACAAATATTAATGTACTTTTAGGTACATGTCTACCAAAGAAGAGTTGCACATAGTTCATAGATCAATTTTTATTCTCAATAATACAAACTTGACCCAACAACTACAAAAACTTAGATAATTTCTACAGACGAAAATACTTTTGATCAACTGTAGGAGTGTTTAATATGGATGGTCTAGTGCCTATAGTACTATGTAGCTCTAGTGACATTTTGGTAACATTCGAAGTATGCTCAATCTCGCATATATAAGGGAATGGGAGTGTTTTAGGATCATTTTTGGTTCTTTTAAGTTTGTCTCTCATTTGGAGAGGGCCTTCAAGAGGAAACAACCCTCGGAAGGTCGGCGTGAGCATACCACACAAGTTGTATCTCCACTTCTTTCTTTTAATGAAATCTTAATTTGATGGCTAGTGCTATCATATGTAAGTTAAAATAATATGTGGCTCTTTTACAAAGATTAATGTACATTTAGCTATAAATGTCTGCCAAAGATGAGTTGCTCATAATTCATAGATCAATTTTTATTCTCAATAATACAAACTTGACCATAAAACTAAAAAAACCCGACAATTTCTACAAGGATTGATTTACCTCTGATAAACTGTAAGAGTGAGAAATATAGATGGTTATCAATCCCTTTGATAGCCAAGAAAGCAACTCCATGAGGGAGTCTTCAAGAATTTTGGGCTGATGTGTTCTATAACTGCCCCAGTAAAGTCCATGAACAGTCCAGTTCTGACAATCATTATCAATATCCATAATAAGTAGGGATTAATTGGAGTGCCTTAATATGCACATCAAAAGTGAATAACTAGGAAAATTAGAAAACTACTAAGATAACTTAACATAATTTTTTGAAGAAACGAACATGCAAACATAACCACCTAGTGTAAAAAAAAATAGGAAACACTGATACAACATAAAATTTCTTTTAACTGAAAGAGTGAGTTATTGATGAACAGCTAAACGAGAATTGCAAATTGACATAAAAACTGCTAGTAATAAGGAATGCTATTGAGACGGATATAGATGCTACTTTTAAGCTTATCCATTGTTAACTAGAAGTCATGGTCTCAGATGAAGAGATAGCCTCTTTGATATGCAGGTGATGGGATCAGCCACATCAAGTAGGGCACAAACATTAGGAACCCAAAGGGTCTACTCTTGTCGTAGTTAGTTATAGAATTGTCACTTGGACGATCGGATCCATCCATCACAGTCAGAACATTTTCTATGATTTTTCTTTATTATTTATTTATTAGAGTCGCATTTTCTATGATTTTTCTCTATTATTTATTAGAGTCGCATTTTCAGTTTTAGGTTAAATGTCACAATAGAATGGCCTCGACCCTTCATGATATTTGTTGAAATAGCCCATATGTTTGGCCCATTTGGTGGCCCATTAACTTCTCTTCTAAATACTCTTTAGTCCCACATTGTGTATAGGATTTCTCTCTCTCCTCTCTCTCCTATAAATATGTACTCTCCTTTTGTATACAAGACAAGAAATATATACAAGTTTCGCTCTTCTCTACATGGTATCAAAGCGAGCGATCCAATTCATCATTAACAGAAATAAAAATCTTCTTCCCCTCTGCTCTAAGCTTATTCAATCCCATCATTTTAGTGAAGCCTCTTGTTGACTTTGATGAGGATCCTTTATCAGTCATTTTCCTGTAATAAGAAAGCCCTAAAAAAACCTAAACCATCCAAAAAACCTAAACAAAATTCATACAAAACCGCAATGATATTGAGGTAATACTAGTCTACCACACATTAAGTCAATCACACATATAAATACAGAACTATAGAAGTAGAAACTAGGAAGTAGGAAAATATGAATTATGAAATGATTATTCAAAATAGAAATTATACCATACAACTTAGAAATTATACCATTCCAACTTAGAAATTAGAAGAGCAAGAAAAAAATCGTAAAAACGAACCTAAGGAAGATGTCGACTTGTCGAGGAGAAATCGCCTTTAGGGTTTTCGCACAGAGCAGCAAACGATCCAGCGACGGTAAAAAGTAAAAAGACGGGGTAAATTCTTTCGTTTATATCCCAATTCGACAGCGGTTTATATATAAACCGCTGTCTATTGTAACATTCTGTGTACAATAGACAACGGTTTATATATAAACCGCTGTCTATTTGTACAATAGACAGCGGTTTATATATAAACTATTGGAGTTGTTATTTATGTAATATGTGTATTGTTGTAATTATTTTATTCTTTACTAGTTATATATATATTGAGTCTCCTCATTGGGAGACATGAGGGTTTTCCATTATTTACTACATGGTATCAGAGCAACACTAGGGTTCTGATTCCCGACTTCTTTCTCGTCGTTCTCGCCGCCTTCCGATCGATCGATCGATCGACGCCTGCTGCTCCTCGCTCGATCGACGCCTGCCTGCTGCTCCTCGCTCGATCGACGCCCCCTGCTGCGCATCGACCGACGTCCACCTTCTGCTCCCCGCTCGACCGACGCCTGCCTGCTGCTCCTCGATCGATCGACGCCCCCCTGCTGCTCATCGACCGACGCCACCTGCTGATCCTTCCGATCGGCGCCTGCTGCTCCTCGATCGCCGCCTGCTGCTCATCGTTCGACGCCTCCTGCTGCTCCTTCCGATCGACGCCTGCTGCTGTTCCTTGCCTCTGTCGCTCTCCTCTTTGATCCCCGTTCTCCTTTGCGGGAGGGATCACGATTTCGTTGCCTCTTGGTTCTTTTGTTCCATGGATTCCAAGGACGTTTCTGGCTCCTCTCCAGGACGGATTACTACCCTCCTTCTCAATGAGAAAAACTACCCTTCATGGGCCACCTCTATGAAAGTGGCTCTTGCTGGCCGGAACAAACTCTCTTGGCTTACCGGTGGCCCTCCTATGCCTACACCGACCGATACGGATGACAAGAAGGAGTTGATTAAGTGGTCGACGGAAAAATATATGGTTCTTGGATGGATCCAGTGTTCGATGGAGCCTCGTATCTTTAGTCAGTTCATGCGTTTTGAGGACATTTCCGAGCTTTGGTCTTCTCTCCAGCGTACCTTTGGGCATACTCGTGTTGATGCCCAGATCTTTGGTCTCTTTCAGGATATCGCTTCTGCCACTCAGGGGGAGCGCTCTGTTCAGGAGTATTTTACTTATCTGCAAGATCGTTTCCTTGAACTTAACGATCTTGAGCCTCTCAGTGTCCTGGAGTCCCCTAATGATGTTGCTCTTATTCGGAAACAACGCCAGCGCCGGGAGACATACCAGTTCTTGAGGCCTACTCCATTATTGCCGAGCATGAAAAACGTATGCAGCGGCAATCCTCCCTTTCCGGTGCTCGTGCTACCTCCTCCCTTCCTACTGAGCAGATGGTCCTTGCCGCTTCATCTCGCCCGTCCAACACTCGGGGACGTGGTGGTCGCAGCTCTTCTACTCCGTCTGCCGGCCGTGGCTCCACCAGTGGCCGTGGTTCTCAGGGTCCTCCCGGCCCTTGCTCTTATTGTGGGCGTCTATATCATGACTGCAGTCGCTGTTACCAGTTATACCCTCACTTACGGGGCACTGAGCGTACTACCCCTGGTGGTCTTCCCAGGCACACCGTTGCGACTGCCGAGTCCTCCACCTTTGTCGACCGCATCCTGGATGCCACCTCCTCTGACTTCAGTCATATGTTGGCGCAGTTTCAGCAGTTCCAGCAGTCTCAGTCTTCCACTCCTGCCTCTACTTCCGCTCCTTCCGCTTCTTCCTCAGGTACTCCGTTTGCTTGCTCTGCGACTATGGTTGACCAGGCTTCGTCACCCTGGGTGATTGACTCTGGTGCAACCGATCATATGACCGGTATGTCTTCTCGTCTGCTTCGGATTCTTCCCTGCTCCCACCGGGACGTTCGCCTGGCTGATGGCTCGGTTACCCCCTTCCTCAGCCGGGGCACCATCCCCCTCTCCTCCTCTCTCTCTCTTGACTCTGTTCTTCTTGTTCCTCAGTTGGCTCTTAATCTCTTATCTGTTAGTAGTATTACTCGTACTTTGAACTGTTCAGTTACTTTTTTCTCTGATCGTTGTGTTTTTCAGGACCTGACATCCGGGAAGACTATTGGTACGGGCTATGAGCGAAGTGGGATGTACTACCTGGAGCTTCCACCTTCCATCGCTACGCCTACTGCCGTTGCTACTTCTACTGCTGCTCCCACAGCCTTGTCTTCGAGCTCGCTTTGGCATGCCCGTCTTGGCCATGCTAGCCCCCGTCGGATGTTGTCTGTTTGTCCAGATGTGTCTGTTGTTTTTCCTTTTCGCTGTGATGTCTGTGAACTGTCCAAACACACACGGAGCACGTATGCTCCTTCTATTAGTCGTACTACCTCATGTTTCGAGTTGGTTCACTCTGATGTATGGGGCCCCGCCCCTGTAGTTTCTTTTGATGGTTTTTCATATTTTGTCACATTCATTGATGATTATTCTCGTTGTGTTTGGGTTTATTTACTAAAGCATAAATCTGAGGTTCTCTCTGTTTACACTCATTTCTCTAGTATGATAAAGACCCAGTATGGGAAGTCTGTTCGCATCCTCCGCTCTGACAATGGGGGTGAGTACACCTCTCGCCCCTTTGATCTTCTCCTCCACACTGAGGGTACTGTCCATCAGTTCTCCTGTCCGGGTACCCCCGAACAGAATGGGGTCGCTGAACGTAAAAATCGCCACCTCTTGGACTCTGTTCGTTGCCTTCTTCGGGGCATGAATGTTCCCAAGCCCTATTGGAGTGCCGTGCTTCTCGCCGCTGCCTTCCTTATCAATCAGACCCCCTCTCGTCCCCTTGGTGGACGTCCTCCTTATACTCTTCTTCATCCCTCCGCCCCCACCTTTCCCATCCCTCTACGCGTTTTTGGTTGTGTGTGTTTTGTCCAGGACCGACGTCCTTCCCGGACGAAACTCGATGACCGAGCCGTTCGTTGCCTCTTCCTCGGCTACTCCACTACCACTAAGGGCTACCGGTGCTATGATCCTCAGTTCCACCGTGTGATTTACTCTATGGATGTGACCTTTCATGAGGAGGTCCCATTCTTTCCTTTGACCCCCATCTCGCTTCCTACCATTGTTCAACCTCTTCCTGTCGTCCCTCCTTCTCCTGCCGATGTGCCCACGACTGCTCCACCAGTCCTCCGGACTTACTCTCGTCGTCCACCGCCGGCTCCATCGGTTGCACCCACTTCTCCTCTAGTCTCGGATCAGCAGCTCCTTCCGGTTGCAGGTACCTCCCTTGAACCTCTCTCTTCTCCTACTTCTGTTGATTTACCTATTGCCCTGCGGAAGGGCAAGCGTGCTTGTGTTCGCCCTCCTATCACGGAGTACCCGCTGGCTAACGTTGTTTCCTATCAGCATTTCTCACCCTCTTACCAGGCATTTGTGGCTACTGCTGATTCTGTTCGGATACCTGCCTCGACTGCTGAGGCCCTTCTTGACCCCCGATGGGTTCGGGCCATGGAGGATGAGATGTCTGCTCTTCGTTGCACTGGTACATGGTCTCTGGTTCCCCTTCCTCCTGGGAAACGCACTGTTGGGTGTAAATGGGTCTATACCGTCAAGTACTCTGTTGACGGGTCCATTGATCGATACAAGGCTCGTTTGGTCGCCAAAGGTTTCACTCAGGCTCCGGACGAGTTCGGTGCCACTTTTGCTCCCGTGGCTAAGCTGACCAGTGTTCGCCTTTTGCTCTCTCTTGCGGCATCGCGGGCGTGGCCGCTTTACCATCTGGACGTCAAAAATGCTTTTCTGCATGGAGATTTACGGGAGGAAGTCTATATGGCTCCTCCTCCGGGGTTTTCCCTTAAGGGGGAGTATTCGGGGAGAGTCTGCCGCCTCCAGAAATCCCTGTACGGCTTAATACAGTCTCCTCGTGCCTGGTTTGAACGGTTCAGCTCGGTTCTTCTCCAGTCTGGCTTCACCCAGTGTAGGGCCGATCACACCTGCTTCGTCCGAGCCACCTCGGATGGACGTCGCACCATTGTCTTGGTTTACGTTGATGACATTATTCTTACAGTGGATGACCCTCCTGGGATCTCTGAGGTGAAAGCTACACTCCGTTCAGCCTTTGAGGTGAAAGACCTTGGACACCTCCGCTACTTTCTTGGGATTGAAGTTGCTCGCTCACGGAAGGGTATCTCCATATCGCAGCGAAAGTATACCTTAGACCTTCTTCGGGATACAGGTCTACTTGGATGTCGTCCCGCGAGCACTCCTATGGATAGCAACCATCGCCTTCATGCTGAATCTGGTGATTCTCTCCCTGATCCGTCTCAGTACCAGCATTTGGTTGGACGCTTGATCTACTTGACCAATACTAGGCCTGACATCAGCTTCTCTGTGAGTGTTTTGAGTCAGTTTATGCACTCTCCCAGGACGTCGCATCTTGAGGCCGCTAGACGTGTCCTTCGCTATCTTAAGCGTGCTCCTGGCCTTGGATTGTTCTATCGGGCTGGTAGTACTCCCAGTCTCTCCTGCTTCACTGATGCGGACTTTGCTGGCTCTTTGACTGATCGCCGGTCTACGTCAAGTTTCTGTGTTTTCCATGATGATCATCTCATATCATGGCGGAGTAAGAAACAACCTATCGTATCCCGCTCCTCTGCTGAATCCGAATATCGGGCCATGGCTCATGGTGTAACAGAGTTGGTTTGGCTCCGATCGCTGTTGACCGAACTTGGCCTATCCCATACCTCAGGTTCAACTCTCTATTGTGATAACAAGTCAGCTATTCTTCTCACTCAGGACTCAGTGCTACATGAGCGCACCAAGCACATTGAGATGGATGTACATTTCTTGCGGGATCATGTTCGGATTGGGTCTGTTATTCCAGCTTATGTCTCCTCTGCCGATCAGCTTGCCGACGCCTTGACTAAAGCTATCGGTCCTACTCGTTTAGATCTGACTACTTCCAAGCTGGGCATGATCGATATCTTTGCTCCAGCTTGAAGGGGAGTATTGGAGTTGTTATTTATGTAATATGTGTATTGTTGTAATTATTTTATTCTTTACTAGTTATATATATATTGAGTCTCCCCATTGGGAGACATGAGGGTTTTCCATTATTTACTACATAAACCGCTGTCTATTGTACACGTACAATAGACAGCGGTTTATATATAAATCGCTGTCTATTGTACACGTACAATAGACAGCGGTTTATATATAAACCGCTTTCTATACTCTCATAGACAGCGGTTTATATATAAACCACTGTCTATTGTAACATTACGTGTACAATAGACAGCGGTTTATATATAAACCGCTGTCTATTGTACACGTAATGTTACAATAGACAGCGGTTTATATATAAACCGCTGTCTATACACCTATTTTTTTTTAAAAATAAGGCGGTCTTCGCCTTGTTTTCAATCAGCCGACTGGACGCCTAGGCGACGCCATGATAAGAATGGTGTCAACAAACATCATCGTGCTTCATTTAAGCATGTTTCGTTGCCTAGTTCTAGTCCATTTGCTGTTATTCATACTGATATATGGGGTTCATGCTTGCACCCTTCTATTTCTGGTTGTACGTGGTTTGTTACATTTATTGATTGTTTCTCACGTACTACATGGTTATATTTGCTACGTCACAAAAGTGATGTGTTCTCTGTTTTTCGACAATTCCATGTCATGATCTCTACCCAATTTCAGACCAAAATTCGAATTCTTCGCAGTGACAATGGCCGTGAATATGTTGATTCACAGTTTGAGCGCTACCTTGCTGATCACGGCATCATACACCAGACTACCTGTGCATATTCCCCAGCTCAAAATGGCATTGCTGAGCGGAAAAATCGTCATTTGTTGGAGGTTGCTCGTTGTCTTTTGTCCACCATGCATCTTCCAAAATTTTATTGGGGAGATGTCGTCCTCACTGCTGCGTACCTCATCAATCGTATGCCCACACGTATCCTCGGGAACCGTTCTCCTCTGGATACGCTTTGTGTGCCTCCTACTCTCCTTCCTCCCAAGGTGTTTGGGTCTGCTTGCTTTGTTCACATCCATCACCCTCGCCCCTCCAAACTTGATCCTCGTGCCCTCAAGTGCGTCTTTATTGGTTACTCTCCTACGCAAAAGGGGTACAAGTGTTTTCACCCACCGACCAAGAAGGTGTTTGTCAGCATGGATGTCACCTTCTGTGAATCTGAGTCATATTACCCTCTGTCTGCTTCCTCACTCTCGGGTGTTCCCTCTGTCTCGTTGCCCACCATATCCCTCACTTCAAGGGGAGACTCTACCCGTGGAAGTGAGTCCTATTCCGATGGAGGTGGGCTCCATCCCTATATCTCCACCTTCCTCTATGCCTCCTTTGCCTTCTTCACCTCCCTCTATGCCTCCTTTGCCTTCTTCACCTCCGACCTTGCAGGTATATACTCGACGTATAAAGGGACAAGCACACGAGATTCTGCTATGTTACCAGAACAGTCAGTGGATCCTGACTCAGGGCCTTCTGATCTCCTGATTGCCCTTCGAAAAGGTATCCGGTCTTCTACCCGCCATCCTCTAGCTAATTATGTAACTTATGACTCTCTGTCTACCTCCTACAAGGCTTTTATCTCCTCTCTTGCTACTTCATCCATATCTGTGTCATGGCAACAGGCTCTTGAGGTCCCTATGTGGCGAGGGGCAATGGTTGAGGAAATGAAGGCTCTGGAGAAGAACCATACATGGGATCTTGTCCCTCTTCCCCATGGAAAAAAACCTGATGGGTGCAAGTGGGTGTTCTCAGTGAAACAAAACCCACAAGGGATTGTTGAGAGGTGCAAGACAAGGTTGGTTGCAAGGGGTTATACCCAAACTCATGGCATTGATTATCAGGAGACGTTTGCCCCAGTTGCTAAGATGAATACCATCAGGGTACTGGTATCTGTTGATGTTTGCAAAAATTGGGAACTTCTGCAACTTGATGTGAAGAATGTCTTTCTCCATGGTGACTTGGAGGAGGAGGTCTATATGTCTATTCCCCCGGGTCTCACTCCGGTTGGTGTTGCAGGGAAAATTTGTAGATTGTTAAGGGCTCTATACGGACTGAAGCAGTCCCCAAGAGCTTGGTTTGGCTGGTTCCACAAGGGGATAGTGTCGTTTGGATATTCTCAGAGCAATGCGGACCATACGTTGTTTATCAAACGTAGGCTTGGGAAAATTACTATTCTCATTGTGTATGTTGACGACATTGTCATAACTGGTGATGATCATGAAGAAATTCAGAATCTGAAACAGAAGCTTGCCAGAGATTTTGAGGTCAAGGACCTGGGAAAACTCAAGTATTTCTTGGGAATTGAAGTTGTCAGATCAAAGCAGGGGATTTTTCTCTCTCAGCAGAAATACACGTTAGATCTTCTTGAGAAGATGGGAATGAGCGGATGCAGACCGGCTGACACTCTGATTGAGGCAAATCACCGGTTGGGGCGTGATGATGGAGTGGAGATTGAAGATATCTCAGGGTTCCAAAGGTTAGTGGGGAGGCTGATTTATCTGTCTCATACTCGTCCGGATATCTCTTATGCGGTGAGTGTTGTGAGTCAGTACATGCATGCTCCAAAGACCCGACACATGGATGCTGCACACAGAATTCTTCGGTACCTCAAATCTTCATCAGGAAGGGGAATCCTTTTTTCCCCGAGTTCTGACCTAAAGATTGAAGTCTATACTGATGCTGATTGGGCCGGGTCAGTGGATGATAGGCGATCCACCTCTGGATATTGCTCTCTTGTTGGAGGTAACCTTGTTACTTGGAGGAGCAAAAAGCAATAGGTTGTAGCACGATCTAGTGCTGAGGCTGAGTTTAGAGCTATGGCTCATGGGGTATGTGAAGGCTTATGGCTTCAGGCCTTATTGAGCGACCTTGGTCTTGTGGAAGACGGACTCATCCGTCTGTATTGTGACAATAAGTCAGCCATCAGTATTGCACACAATCCTGTTCAACATGACCGGACAAAACACATCGAGGTGGATCGACACTTTATCAAGGAGAAGATTGAAAAATGAATCATATGTACTCCCTTTGTGCCCTCCAACGGGCAACTTGCCGACATTCTCACCAAAGGATTGAGCGGGAGTTCATTTGGCCAGTTTGTGAACAAGTTGGACATGATTAACATCACTCAACCAACTTGAGGGGGAGTGTTAGCATAGTTAATTTTACTTTTATTTTATTTCTCCTAGTGTGCTATTAGGCATATTTGTTCTCCTCTATATGTAATGGGTTCTCCTCCTAATGAAATCATAACTTCCAATTACTATTCCAACACCAACAAATGGATGTTTTATGTCCAACTGAATATCCTTTCTGAGGACAAGCTCTGTCTCGTACAAATGTCTTATACACATAGTTTTAAATGTCCTCCGACAATGTCATTTTTGAGGGTAAAATGACATTTTTTTTCTAAAAAATTGATTGACATTTTGTAAAATATAGGCCGATATATCCAATTTTTTCTGATATATCGACCGACATGACAATTGAACATATCGTACGCTATTTTATTTTATGTTATATTAGTAATCTAGCAGTATATGTCTAAATCATATATATATATATATATATAATGCATGTTTAAATCAATTAGACTTATTATTTCTATCTTTTAATTTGTTATTCTTATAATTATTTTGCACTATAATTTTCTTATTTCATATTACAAAGATATGAAAAATTTAACAAATTTATTAATTGTTATTTATATGATTTTAACATAAACTTATTAAGCACGAAAAAACTTATAATTAATTAAAGATATTTAGCTTTTAAATCTTCTTTATTTTCTATAAAACTTAGTACCAATAATATATATATATATAATATAAAATATATTTTACATTGTACTAATTTGTACTTGTTATAATATTTTACTTTGGATATTTTTCGAAATTATTTTCGGATATACATGACTTATTGTTCGTTTGCTTGTTATGTTAAGTTTTTTTTTCTTAGAACATATAATTATACTTACGATACATGAAAATATTTTTTTATAAGATATGAAAATCCGACATTTTAAAATATCTCTGACATGTCTTTTGACTTCCGACATCCGATATTTAAAATCCAACATGTCGCCGATATCCAATATTTACAACCTTGCTTATACCTAACTGGATTATCCTTTCTGAGGAAAGTTCAATGGATGTCTTATGCCTAGCTGGTTTCCCTTAGTAGTTTGGCCCTCGGGATCCCTTTAGGTCGACACTCGTAGTAAGGTTGCCAGCTTCTTTGGATGACCAGAACCATTTTTTCTCCAATGGTCATATTACTCGGATATAAAAGTTTCAATGTGTTATAATCAACATCTCAGAGCTTCAATCAGATGGAATCATCAATTTAAAATTTCTAGAAAATTCTCTTTCTCATGAAAATCGCAGACTATCACCTGGAGTATTTGTATCACATGTTATGTTCCTCTGGGATAGTCATCAGCTAAGTATAAAGAAAAATTCTCCTTTCAGGGAAGTCACCGACTATAACCTGACGTATTCATGTTCACTGTGTGTCATTAATGAAATACAGAGCCAATGAAATTCACTAAGCACTGCTTATTGGTATCGCTGGAGGTATTAATTAATAGAATTTCAGGTAGTCTTCGCATCACATATTACGCTCTTTTGGGAAGTAATCATCAATTTAAGGTGCTCCTTGACATCAATTCGAGAAGTATTCGCCTCACATGCTATTTTCCCTTGGGAGTCATCAATCTAGTGTACAGAAAACCACCTCTCTTTTATGGAAATCACAAATCATCATGAATAGTATTCGCGCTGATACTTGGCCATTAATAGAGTTGTTGGAATTATGAGTTATTATTATATTAGTCTATTGGAGTCTTTAGGAGTTTAGTCCCACATTGTGAGTTCAGTTTAAGAGTCTTGTTGTAAAGTTATAAATAGCCCTGTTGTGGAAGAATAATATGCACTTCTATATTTTCATTTCTCCTTTTCCAACATGGTATCAGAGGCAATGATACCTCCCTAATCTATTTTGTTTCCCACACGCTAGGGAGACTGTTCGTCCAGTTCTCGCGTGAGAAGTTTGTTGTGGCTTCTTCAACGATCTCCCGTGACATCCACGCTCTGCTTGCGGGCTCCTGCTCCTTCGACGATCCCGTCTGGAGTTCCTGTCGATGCGTCGTTCGGTGGCCTTGTCGATTTCTGCCAACGCAACTGCTGCCGATCCCGCTAGCTTCTGATCGTTGACACGTCTTGCTTCCGATCCCCTAGACGAGATCGACCTCTGAGTCCATCGACGGGAGCGATTCCTTTGTTCGCCACGCAATAGGTCTCCTCTGCTCCTCGACGAGGGCTTCCTCGTCTGACTACGCCATCGATCTCCAGTTTGGTACGACGCTCTCTGTTGCTCCTCCATTGTCGATCCCGACTCCTATCCTCACACTCGATCAAGCCAGCTGCTGTTCCAGTTCTCTTCCCTCAACGATCGTTGTTGTTGCTTCCATCGACATCGACGACAGTTCTCTGTTGATTTCGTCGATCCAATCCCGTAGTCTGCTGCTGTCGATGGATGCTTCTCCCGACGGGACATCTTCTCCAACATGTTTACTGCTCCCGTCGAGCTCTCTTCCTCGTCCGTCCGCTGCTCTGGGCTATGGATCGTCTGTTGCCGCCTATTTCTGTGGACTCCAGCAACTGCCTACAATATTTCTTTCGATTCCTGATGCTGCTTGCTCTTCCCGGGTGCTAATTTCTCGCTGATGAAGAAGCTTTATGTTAGTTTTTTAATCATTTTTTGGGTCAGTGCGTGTCGTTGCTTTGTTGTTAGTACTGTATTTGCTTCATGTTGTTGTTTGCCTATATGCACGTATTATCCACGTGAGGGGGAGTGTTGGAAGGAAGGTGACTCGGATGATCTTTCCCGACTTTTCGCCTTCGTTCCACACGGCCTCCGGGCTTTTTTGTTGTCTCCCCAGTTTGTCTTTCGATTGGTCATGTGTTGAGGCGCAATTATGTTGGTTGTTCTAATCTCAGTGGGTTGTGTCGTGCGGGACTGTGTCGTGTGGGACCGCCCTTTGTGCGGATTATCCCCGACGGATTATCTCTGGTTGCCCTGTTGATGATTTGCTCCTCATTTTTCGTTCCTTTTTCGCATGTTGTGTGTGTCGTTGATGTTGGTTGACCGGTTTCCAGCGAGTCCATGTCGTGAGTGGTTCCTGCGTCGTGTGTGGGTCAGGGTCGTGTGTGGCTATGTCCCCGACTTGATTCCCCGGTTTGAAATTTCCCCCGGTGGTTCGTCTGATGATTTGTCCCGCATCATCTACCTCCATTGCCGTTATTTGATGTGTCCAAGCTGAAGGGTCCCCCCTTCAACTTGAGGGGGAGTGTTGGAATTATGAGTTATTATTAATTAGTCTATTGGAGTCTTTAGGAGTTTAGTCACACATTGTGAGTTCGGTTTAAGAGTCTTATTGTAATGTTATGAATAGCCCCGTTGTGGAAGAATAATATGCACTTCTATTTTCTCATTTTTCCTTTTCCAACAAGAGTTAATGCAGAATCCATAAAATTCATCAAGTATATTTGAATGGTATCGTTGTATCAGTTCTTTAATATCATTTCAGGGAGTATTCACATTCATGTATTGTATTCCTCAGCGATAATCATTGATTTTAAAGGTTACGGAAATTCTCCTCTTCACTGAAGTCACATTCCCTTATTCCAGGTATTCATTGTAACCATTCCTCAAGGATATAATCTAGGAAGTACCGGTGCAGGTACCAGGTACGATATGTATCCGGTACAGCGGCACGTCAAATTTTAAAAATAAATGCACGGGTACGGCGGGATACGTTGTATTAAATATAATAAATATATATGTATATATCACAAATGCAATTATAAATCCTCAAAACAATAAAGCATAAAACATAAATAATCAATTGAAGTACAAATCCACAGTTAATGCAATATAACATGAAGTTCCCAAACATAAAATATTCATAATCATTTCAAATTTAAGTATGTTCATCACTCATTTTCTTTATCTTCTTTCGTATTGTTGAAGATCAACGCATCTTTAATTTCTAGTTCGTCTAGAGACAAGTTGGTAATCTGTATGATTTATGTATACACAAATATGTAAGAATTATGCATACAGAATTCTGTATACAGAAACCTGTATGATTTCTGTATACAGAAATCTGTATGATTACACATTAAATTTTTTCCTAGATTAATTTATTGGGTTTCATGCGTACAAGATCCATCTCATTTTGTCAGACTAGGTGCAACGCTGCAGTGCAGGTGCAACACTACGCTGCACCAGACATTGACTTTATGCACACATCAATATGATAAACATCAAGAATTGTAATAATTGCTTCCCTGGAAGCGAAAATGCAAATATTTCATTGAAATCTGTATGATTTACGTATATAGAAATCTGTATGATTTTTGTATACACAAATCTGTATGATTTCAGTATACACAAATCTGTATGATTTCTATATACAGAAATATGTGTAAGGAATGACCGACAACAGCAGCTAGGAAAGCCTGCAGCAGTAGCGGAAGAAGAAGAAGAAGAAGAGGAGGAAGAAGAAGAGGAAGAGGAAGAAGAAGATGAGGAAGAAGAAGAAGAAGAAGAAGAAGAGGAAGAAGAAAAAGATGCGGAAGAACTTATGAGCAGGCTTCGATCGACGACAGCAGCGGGGCTTCGATCGCCTACGGCAGAAGAACTTCGATCGGCTTTGATTAATCGACCAACGACGTCGACAACAATGAAGAAAGGGAGCGGGCGAGCGAGAAACAACGGCGTCGACAGCAACAGCCAAAATCGGGAGCGGGAGCGGGATTGAATGTGGAATGACCGACAGCAGCAACAATGAAAACCTAATATCCTGTATTATCGCCTGTCCGCCGGCACTGAATGCGTACCCGTACCAGAAACGCACCCGGTATGGGTACGAGCCTAAAATAGACATACCTGTGCTTCGTAGGATATAATGATACAATATTCGCATGATATTACATCAGGAAGAATTCTTTGGTCATATTGTCCAAATACTTCCTAGTTCAAGGCTCACAAGTTGGTTCAATAAAGGTCGTTTAGCATCTTGAGGCAGTATTCGCCACATGCAAGGATTCCAATGTATAAAGTTCGTAGATATTATCAAATCGATTTCATTCAACAAAGCTAAGTTAAATTACGTGATGGTATTCACGGGACATTTTCTCGAGAAATCGTTGATGTTAATAGCGAGAATTCGCCAGATTATCATACTAAGTCATGAAGACCACATGAAATCTCTTCTCTCGTTGAAGATTATATTTTAAAGTAATCTATCATTACTTTTATAGAAATCGTCGACATTGGTTAAAAGCGTTTTTATCTAAGGTGTCGCTGACGCCTCTCAAAGAACTATTACGAACCTTACATATTACTTCACTCAGAAACTACATTATTACTGCAAGATGAAGATTATGAGTATTTGCCTAAGTATCTATATTCGATGTCGACTGTCGATTATAAGAAACAAACACATGAGTTCTGAAACGTGGAAATAATGGGGTACTCGCATACAATAATCCATCAAGACAACCAAACAGAGGTGTAAACAAAATTCTTTCATTAATGATAAAAAATTTACATGTATTGGTTTGACAGGTATCCGCGGTAACAAAAAATAAAACCTGTGAAACCTCAAAAAAGAGAGAAAAATACTTGTCGTCACTGTATCCCGACGAGTTGGATTCATCTCCTTCGAGGTATTCGTCGGGAGAGTCAAACTCGCTATCACTAGCGGCCTAACTACTCGCCGACGACTTTTCAGCTAGAACCGCAGCATCAAGGAACAATGACACATATGTCACTTTGTTGAACTCCGGCTTCAACATTCCAAGATCCTTCAGCGCCACGATTGTCCGTCCGCAACAAGTTGCGAGATTCTCATCATCTCGTTGACATACTTAGGGTTATCCATGTCGAAAGGATCCTCCATCTTCCGCATCTTGGCAATTAATTTCTACACCAAAAGAGTATTCGCTCGTCAGGAGAAGAAAACTTAGAATTTATAGATCTCGCGGAACCTCTATACACCTCATACCTTGTTTTGTTCTCGCAAAACATCCCTATCCCTTCTCACAATATGGAGTTTGTTGAGCAAATGGGGGAGTTGTGCGGTGGTAAGATGGTTGAGGATCAAAATCTGCATATTCAACCTCGCCGCCGCCCTCGGGAGCTCTGACATCTCAATCTTGAGGATCTCGACCACTTTTTCTTTCGTTTAAAGCATATGCTGAAAGTCGAAGACATGCGGCGAGTCCCTGTAAGACAGAAGTCGCATGCTCACAGAGAATCTTTGCGTCTTTTCATCCCAAATGACCAGCGGATCACCGGCTGAGTCGAGAACACTTGCAACAGCATCTGGAAATGGATGCCTTGTCTCCGCTGAAAAGGTCCCCTTCTGGGCCTCCCTATTTCGCTTTCAGTGAGCCTTGGAGAACTTGAATCCCTCTTGGTCTACTCTTCTCCTCTTCTCGACGTACATACGCCTCCTGATCCTGCGAGTCTCTGCCTGAGCGGCGTACTCTGGATCATTCTCTGGGTCAAGGTAACCTTCTCGCCGGTGTGGACGGCTATCAAGAAGAGTGAGTCGAGTTGCATGAGAAGAAAATTTTTAGAACTCACAAAAGACGTTCTGCGAATACATATAAATGGTCTTTATCTTACCCTCAGACGGATCGAAGTCTGCGACTTCATCCATGCGGGACATAATATTCGACGTCTAGAGGATTGTGGGCAATGAATCTGCGATCTCTTTCTCAACCCCTTTAGAACGATGGTAGTGAAGTCCTCCTCGGCCCTCGCAAACGGCTTAGTGACTAAGGGACCCAGATCCACCGCAAACATGGTTAAGTGTTGAGACCATAAGTGGACTTTGTTCGGCAGGTTCAGCACTCGCATGCGGGTCCCCCCTGACGCAGGACGAATCTATAGGCGGCGGATGAACCGTGACCTAACCCTGCAAGCTATGCAAATCCGACGGTTAAATCATAATTAGATAATAAATAATTAAATCCCACATAAATATTTCAAAGCAAGGCAAAATAATTTATTAAGCGAACAAGCTTTGGTTTCCCTCCGCGTGGAGGGCCAAAGATAAAGCGCGTGGCGAATCTGTCCTTTCTGCAGTTAGAGATTAATCTAAGCACAAATAATCATAATAAACTGAACATCCACACAAAAATGTAATAATCCAGACGATAACAATGTTTTACAACTCAATTCCAATACAAAAAAACACAACACAAATATTATGGCTACTGTAACTAAAATAAATCTGAATATTGGAGGGCTACAAGAAGGATTCCGGTGGTGGGTGGATCGGATCGGGTAAGGGAAGACTGATTGGGGATTAGGAGGGCTGGATCGGAGAGGGAAGTGGCTGGATCAGGGTTGAAATGCCCAGATCTGAGCAGATCTGGAAGGGCGGGCTGTTTGGGAGGTGGATGCACGTGAGGAAGGGACTATGGCAGCCAGACTGGGTGGGGGAAGAGGGGCGGTGGCCTGCTGAAGGGGGCGGCTGTTGGGCTGGCGGCAGGACAGTAAGGAGGAGGGGCTAGTGGCGTGTCGTGGACAGCACAGGGAGGGAAGGGGAGGGCTAGCGGCGAGCAGCAGGAAGAGGGAGGGCTGGCGGTAGGACAGCAGGGAGAAGGAGGGGCTGGTGGCGGGTCTTGGACAGCAGGGAGGGCGGCGGCGGCTGGCTGAAACTGGGGGCTGGCGGCTACAGGAAACAGGAAAGGGAGGGCTGGCGGCTGCAGGAAAACAGGGAGGGGTGGCTGTTTGGTGGAGGGGAAGGGGAACAAGGAGGAGATGAGATAACTTACCCAAGGAGTCGTCACCAAGGGGTTCCACGGAGTCGGCACCGCGGAGGGGATCACCAGAATGAAGGAAGAAGCTCTCCACTCATTCAACAATAATAAAAACAGCAGCCCTACATGTCCTATTTATAAGAAATAAAATTAGGGCACCCAGAATCAACGACTATGATTGGTCGTTGGTTTCGGGGCCCAAACTATATGAAATAATAACCGAAAAATACAAAGCTGTATATGAAATTGACTCGCAACACGAATCCGGACGCATCCACGGAGTCGGATCGTCGATCCGAGCACGCCATATATGGTAAGTCGCCAAATCAGCCCGAATGGGCCCAAAACTCGTCCTCCACTGCTCCGCATCACCCCCGACGAAAATGATCTCGTCCTTGCGAGACCTAGCATAAAATAAACTCCTGAAGACCCCCATGCTCCAGGACACCTTCTGTAACTGAAGGTATACGGCAAAGGAGGTCAAGATCAAGTAAGAGACAGGGACAATTTGGGCGGGGATGACACCGTAGTTGTTGAACGCAGCCGCGAGTTCTGGACATAGGGATAGTCGCAAACCATAATTGAAGTCGTTAAAGGGGATGGAGACTACCCCGTCCGGCGTCTTGTTGATATGTTTGTCCGCCGAAGGAAGTCGCGCAATGACTCCTTCGGGTGGAGGATATGCCCGACAAAAGTTGGCGAGTTCTACCGCAGTCCCCAGAGATGGCTTGAAGGTGTGTTGCAGGAAGCGCTCGTCAATTCCGGTTCTTTTTGAAGAAGTCTTCCCCTTCCAAGACTAATTCTTTCCAGCCATGCGGAGTACTCGCAACACTGGTTCCTCGTGGAAATCCAAAAGAAGCATAAAATGAGAACAGCGGAGGACCCAATTTATAGTGAAAGTGTATTAAATGTCTAAACGTCATACACGAGTTCTCACAGACGAAGTGGGGCGTTACATGAATACTCTAGAAATACTTAGACAACGGGAATCAACCAAAAAGAGAATACGCAGGCGAATACTACAAATTTTATTCAATAGTTCAAACTATTACAAAGATTGTGAAGGACTCGCTATTAGATCTGAGAAAGAAAAAGAAATTCTACAAGGGGTCGCGCACAAATTCGCGACAACATCGGTCAGCTGGGAGTTGACGAGATCCTGCTGAGCTCTATAGTGATGGAATTGTGAAATCAAAGCATGGATCTTCCAGGAAGCCCTGTTCGTGTGAGTACTTGCCGACATGTTTGGAGGTCTTGAAGTTGGAGGAGGTTGAGCTTACTTCTCCATGAGATACTTTGGCTCATTTGATAGGCGTGTGAGCCCTTCAACTTGCAGCCTCTGCTCCTTCTCCATGGTTTGAATTCGCCTCCATAGTTGGTCATTGTCAAGGAGAACTCATCGGAACTCCTTTGTATGACCTTGAAGAGCGTTCTCCAGAGGCGGTCTCACAACTGCATGACAAAACAATGATTAAATCGAGTAATCGCCGAAGATAGATAGCCAGAATGAAATACACCTTACCAGAGGTACTCGCAGGCTCACGAGGATCCTCTGGAATATCCTTCCTGACGCTTGCCGGTTCCCGGGGGGAGCCGACTTCCACAGACGTCGAGCGTCCACGGCTGTAAGCTTCTTCTCGGAGGCCTCGTTAACGAAGGCGATGCTCCTTTTTGCCGGGGCCTTGGACTTGGACGCCAAGAATTTCTTCCTAAATTCCTTTTGGGCGAGCGAGATCAGATTCACTTTGCGTTGAGTTGTTTGTTCATCATATGCATGTGTTACATGAGTCAGTCCGACGGTGGATCATTACTAGTAATGAATATTATAAATTGCAGGCAGATGTTCACAGGTGAGAGCGAGTATTTTTGGAAGGCGAGCAGATGATGGTGTGAATCCGCATTGAGAGACTCCCTTGGGGGCCTGCTAAAAGCGAGCGTCAAGTGAATGGGTCCATACACAGTCCTGAAATGGATCGAAACAAATTCCTACGAGCTTGAGATCCATACGAGCATGGGTATTCATCATGTATTTAATGTTGAGGACCTAACGCCATACTATGAGCCTCACAAGTATGTGGACCCGTATCATGGAGAACCTCCTGAACCTACACATTCACATCTTTTTCGAGCCTACACCTCCACATCCCCAGCTCTGCACCCAGTCCACTCCTGACGCCCACATGCTTTTGGGTATGTCGTTTATGGCTTCACTGTGTGCACCAGTGATCGCACTGTGACTACCAACACATCATGTGACTTTCGAGAGTATTAATGATATTGTGTCCCACAAGTGCATGACCACGCCTGATGGACAGACACAGAAGTACCCGAGAGAGGATGCTCCGCCATCGACGAAACTTGGACGACCTTTGATGGACCACATCGATCCATACCTGACATACGTCGAGAGGATTCTGATCTCTATTCATCAGAAGATGAATTCTTTCAAGCCGGGGAGAATGATGGGGATCAGCGATGCGGACCCGCAGTGGAGCACGAGTTTTTGGCTCGTTCGAGGCAGATTGGCCACCTGACATATTTGGTATCTCTGGATCAACGATCCGACTCCGCGGATACGTTCAGATCAATGTTTTGATTATTTTCATGTATTTGCTTAATTTTTTTGTGTTTTATTTAGTGAGATCGGACAACCATCGTGTACATCCAATCATAGCCGTCCAAGATGGCTGTCATAAGTCATGTTTTATTATAAATAAGAGTGCACTGGCATCCGTCATGGGCATGGCAAATTTTGGAGAAAGAAGAATTCCCAGAATCCGGCGATCCTCTCACGGTGACGACTCCATGAGGCCTTAGGTGACGACTCCTAGGCTTGTTCTTGTATCCCCTTGTATCCTCCACCAATGCCCAATCTCCTTCCCCAAAACATCCACCATAAATCACTAAAGCTCCCTCCACCAAACCCCTCCATGCAACCCACTTAAATTTTCTTCATGGCATGCCTTGTGCAAATCCCTCCACCAAATCATTCATTGTAGCCCACCTAAATCTCCTTCTCGGTCAGCCCTGTGCAAATCCCTCTCCCGTAACTCCTTCACAAAACCCACAAACACCCTCCCAGAAAATTCTCCTCCACTGCCTTCACTAAAACCCCTTTCCCTCAATGTTTTCCCCCAAACATTCCCCCAACCAAGACCTTATTTTCACCAAGCAAACCCACGTCCCAAACCCATCAATCCAGCCCGTGGATGCAACCCCCACAACCCCGGTTACCTGCTTCCATCCCGATCTAACCAGCAACCCTAAATCCAACCCTCTCCCCCCTCCAGTGCCCTGATTCTAGCCACCGCACAACACCATACAACATTCCTTCCTCCTCCGGACAAACATCAACCACCCGCGAGTCACCGAAACTCCATTACACGGAAAACCCCCTTACTCGGTGAGTGTCTTATTGTTGTATGGACCTTTGTTTTCAATATTAAAATAGGATGTGATTTCATATTTGTGTGGATCTATAGTATCATGGTTGATTGTTCTATTTTTTTTTTGTGATTTGCAGAATCAATTCACTGTAAGCTCTTACTTTGGCCCTCCACACGGAGGAAGTCAAAGCCTGTTTTGCTTAAAGAATTATTTGATTTGTTTAAAACTATTGTGCGTGATTTAGATCATTTATTACTATGTTTTGGTTTCACCGTCGGTATTTGCATGTGTGTCGCATATAGTACTCAAGGACGTTATAGTAATTTCCATGCACTCCACGCTATGATTGCATTCTCTCACCGTCACGTAGTCTACCCTACATCAAGTCTCCTTAAATCACACTTATTATTATTATTATATTTAATAAAAAGAAACTTTCATCACAGATAAATCAAAAACAAAAGAGAAATGCATGCATCACAGATAACAGAGATTTATAGAGGTTCCCCAGAGCAACACATGATCAGGTAGTCCTCTCATACACAATTATAGTAACCACTACCAATCCAGGACGCAGAGCCCTTCCCAACTAGAGGCTCAAGAACCCTACAAAATCCTTTACACTGGAGATTCCAAAGCCACTCCACTAATATTTTAAAAGGAGATTCAGTAACCCTTACCAAAACTTTTTCACTAAGAAGCTCGCAAACCTTCACAAATCTTTTAAGGAGATCCTATAACCTTTACAGAGAATGAAAAGAAGAGGATACAGAGGAGGTAAGAGGGGAGATAGTTGTGTCTCGTAATACACAGTTTACATTTAGAGGAGGAAGAGAGGAGAGGAGAGTTAAACCCAAGAAGCTAGGGGCTTCTTTCTTTCTTTTTCTTTTCAAAACAGGAGAGTGCTCCACATTTAAGCATCTTTATTCTTCTCTCTTCATCTATCTTTGATCTTCAAGTCCTCGGGAGTATATGTAGCGATTTCATCTCCTCTTTAATCTTTGATACAGTCCCAATGAGATAGGAAGGTGCGGAGAAATTGACTTCCTCTTTTGACTACTACAATGGCTCTATTCCGCTTCCAGACAAAAACATCAATTTGATCAGCTTCAGTCAGCGAACGTTGAGCATTGGTCGGCGAACCGCAAGTGTATAGTCTTCATTTAAAGAGCGCGGATAGAGGGAAGGCACGGTCGGCGAGCGGCTATCAGCGAGCATCGATCTTTGATTGATCGATGACTGATGCATCAGAGAGAGGTGTTCTACTTTCCGATCGGCGATCGGGTACTCAGTCTCCGAATGAGTCCCTGATCGGCGATCGCTTGCTCGGTGATCAAATCCTCGAGTCCTTCTGAGCTATCTTTTTTACCGCTTCTCCTAGATAACCTTATTCGTCCTTCTTCTTTCTACTTCAAGGTCACTTTCCTGGCTTCTTTAGAGGCGAAAACTACTTGCATGTCTAAGTAGTCCACATAATCAAGCATGTACGGTTTTGCACCATCAAATCCAAGGGATTTTCCAAACAATCTCTCTCTATTTGATTAGAACAAAGTCATATGAGATTGACGAAGGAACTTACATGAGAAGTAATTCCTAATAGAGGGTTTGCTCCCCCTGTTTCTTTTATTCCTCTCCATGTTCCTATTCTTCCAGTATATTCTCTGGAGGATGAAGATCTTCACCGTAGTTCATGCGCCTGTAACATAGAGTAGATTCATGAGTACTCTTGTTAGCAAAAGAAAACATATATAACCTTACTCAGAGTTTCATTGTGCAAATAGGGATTGTATATGATTGAAAGTTTAGGTATCATACATTTATAGAAAGTGTGATTTAAAAGATTTTGGTGAAAAAAGGTAATATTCAATCATGACTAAATCTTTTCATTAATGTTTTAACCCCTAAAGATGAACCTATCTCGATACCACTTGAAAGTTGCGGGAGCTGAATATTTTTGAGAGCGAAAGAGAGAGTAGTCTCTTTAAATCATACTTATTTATTGTATTTTACAAAAAGAAACTTTTGTCAGAGAGAAATCTAAAACAGAAGAGAAGTGCATGCATCACAGACGACACAAAGATTTATAGAAGTTCCCTAGAACAACACATGCTCGGGTAATCCTCTTTTCCACAACTGTGGGAACCGCTGTCAATCCAGGTCGCGGAGCCTTTTCCAACTAGAGAGTAGAGACTCGAAAACCCTACAAAACCCTTTACACCGGAGATTCCAAAACAACTTCACTAATCTTTTGAAGGGAGATTCAGTAACCCTTACCAAGATTTTTTTACTAAGAAGCTCGCAAACCTTCACAGATCTTTAAAGGAGATCTCGTAACTTTTACAGAGAATGAAGAGAAGAAGATACAGAGGAGGTAAGGGGGGAGATAGTTGTGTCTCAGAGTACACAGTTTACATTTAGAAGAGGAAGAGAAGAAAGGAAGAGAGGAGAGAGTTACAACATATGTTGTTAAAGACATGCCTAAGGCTCAAGGCCACCAGGCTCAGAGGTTTGCATTTTTGTGCGCCTTTGGAGCATAAAAGGCACGTCAGGGTGAAATTTCTGTTGTAAACTCTTTTTTTAATAAAGAAATAAATAATGTAAGAACTCAATAATTTTTACATGATTTAGTGTTTATAAACACTAACAACAACAACAACATAACCCATATAGTCCCCAATCATTGGGGGTATGGGCGGGGGAAGATTGGAAACAGACCTAACCTTTGGCACTATGCACAAAGTGGCTTCTCTCAGAGGAGAAAGACCTAACCTTTGACAATAAATGCACAAAGTGGCTGCTCACAGAGTACCACTGAAATAGTGGCCCCCTATACCGTCGCATTTGCTGCGGAATCATGCCCTCAAATCAAAGTCAAAGACATCAGAGAGGGCAGACCCAAGAATCCATTTTGATTTATGTGCACATAACCATGCTTCCTTCACTCTGGATGCTGAATGAAGGAAGCATGGTTATGTGCACATAAATCAAAATGGATTCTTGGGTCTGCCCTCTCTGATGTCTTTGGCTTTGATTTGAGGGCATGATTCCGCAGCAAACGCGACGGTATAGGGGGCCACTATTTCAGTGGTACTCTGTGAGTAGCCACTTTGTGCATTTATTGTCAAAGGTTAGGTCTTTCTCCTCTGAGAGAAGCCACTTTGTGCATAGTGCCAAAGGTTAGGTCTGTTTCCAATCTTCCCCCGCCCATACCCCCAATGATTGGGGACTATATGGGTTATGTTGTTGTTGTTGTTGTTGTTAGTGTTTATAAAACATAATTGAGCGTTGAGACTTAGATATGATGCAAATGATCAACTGATTCTATTTTTAATGAATAGAATAGATGAAAAATCTGATCAATAAGATGAACTGATGTTTAATGTTGATTATTTAAAATGGATGTGGTTGCGCCTTGCCCTCGTCAAGCGCGCGCCTGCGCCTAGGCTTCAAGACCCATTTGCGCCTTGGTGTGTCTTGAGCCTTTAATAACTAAGGTTAAACCTGAGAAGCTAGGTTTTTTTTTCAATACAGGAGAGTGCTCCACATTTAAGCATCTCTATTCTTCTCTCTTCATCTGCCTTTGATCTTCAAGTCCTCGGGAGTATATGTAGACATTTCATCTATTCAATTTCTGCTCCAGTCCAAATGAGATAGGAAGGTGCGCAGAAATATGCTTCCCATTTGTACTAATGCAACCACTCTATTCCGCTTCCAAACAAAAACATCAATCTGATTAGCTTCAGTCGGCGAATGTTGAGCCTTGGTAGGCAAATGGCGAGTGTAGAGTCTTCCTTTAAAGAGCAGATAGATGGAAGGCACGGTCGGCGAACGGAAATTGTCAAGCAATGATCTATGATAGATCGTTGACTGATGCATCAGAGAGAAGTGTTATGCTTCCCAATTGGAGATCGGGTACTCGGTCTCCAAACGAGTCCCCGATCAGCGATCGCTAGCTCAGCGATCAGATCTTCGAGTCCTTCTGAGATACCTTGTTGACCTCTTCTCCTGGATAGCCTTCTTCGTTCTGCTTCAGGGCCGCTCTCCTGTCTTCTTTAGAGGTGGGAACTATTTGCATGTTTAAGTAGTCCACATCATCAAGTATATTTTTGTATCATCAAATCCAAGGGATTTTCCCAACAAAGGACACCAAATGATGACTTATGTGTGCGTACATAGATGAGGGACTAGGTAGCAATGAAGCCCTAATGGAGATATGACTTACAAAAGGCCGAATAAGGGGTGGGGGTGAGGGAGGCTCAGGATCGGGGTAAGAGGGATTGTGGCGACTGGGGATTAGGAAAGGGTGAGGCATTGTAACACCTCGCCCTAGTTTTACCACAAATCAGCAGTCTGGTCGGGCCCCGTGATAAGGAGCAAACCAAGTAATGGTAATAAAATTGGTACATAGCATGCATAAAAGAAAAGTGCTAAAGGAGTACTTACAGCGGAAGTAATAAGATAAGCTAAAGGTAATGTGTACCTCAAAAAGTCTGATTTCACGGAGCCACTAAAATTGAAAGAGTCAAAATGCTTGAAATACTGAAATCTTAAACATAGTCTGATACAAAGAATCATTAGGCAAATCTGATACATGTCCAAAATCACAAAATAGTACTGGGAGAATAAACTACTGAATGAAAACAAACTATAAGAGGAGCGACTGCAAACACACTCATCCTAGGCGCAACACCCCACCTGTGACCCCTGTAATAATAAGCCCAAAAATGGGTCAGCCCAACTGGAGAGTAAGAAAGACCAATCTTCTTAGTGACACTAAAATATTTTGAGAAAAACATGGGTATGCTTTTTGAAAACATTAGTTTTTACACTACAGAAATAAAAATACTTATATGATGTTGTACTATGCATGTTTTCCTATAAAAATGCTGTAACATAAATGTTTGTTCTAATTTTCAAACACCTTATGCATATTTGTTCAAACTCCGAAAGAAATGGTTAACTATGATATCATTTCTAATCTTCGACATATATTTGAGTTCTATGTGTCTTGTGATTATCCTTCTTAATATTTTATGCTGAGAATCTTTTTATGCGCATTCTAACGATCCGAGTCTCATCTAACGAACTCAGGGGTTCTAATGTTTAACGGACACAGACTCAAATCTACTAAATTTCTAAATAGAGAAATGATCTCCCTGTATTTGAAGCTCATAGGGTCTACTACGGCCTATGAGTAAGATAGTGCGCCTCTATCTATCACGAGAGAGAGAGAGAGAGTCTCAATCACGTCTCCTAATTATTCTTCGTTAACTGTTGAATTTTAAAATTTGTTCTTCTGACTAATCGTATGTAGTATTGTATGCTAAAGAAACGCTTCGTATACATATTCTGAGAATTTATGTTTATTTGCACGTTTAACAAAATATATGTTTACATTAACATCTAGATATACGTAATGGTAAAATATTACATATATCCTCCTACTATACGAGAAGACAATCTGTGCATAATTATTTGGTATGTCTAACCAAAAAGAACAAAATTTCTTACCGTGGCATTGCAGTGCTCGTACACAAGACGCGTCGGCATGACTCTTTTAAAAGATTCTGGTAACACAAAACCTTCTCCAAATTTCGTCCACCCGCACCTAAAATTTGAAATGTGACATAAACCCTAGTTAATTTAGTAACAATTTTCATGGGTTTAGATGATAACACTACAATGTTTCCAGTGTTAACAAAAAAAGTGGATAGGGTAATCCTACGAGGGAGAAATAAAGGGCTAGAACCAACTATCGGAGAGGGCTGCCCTAAATTCTATGAGGAGAAGGTGTTTCCAAAGTCTCTGCTAACTGCAAAGGGGCGGGGCGGGGGGGATGGTGATGGCTGCATCAAAACTACGGCTAGGACAGAAAGAAGGGACTGGTTACTTACAAAAGAACCTAAGCTGGAGCCGGTCAACCCTGCACCTGGGTCCAAACGGCGGCTACGACACAGAAGAAAGACTCCTAAGGACTGTTGTTGCCGACTCCAACAGGATGAAGGCTTGCTGCGATCAGAAGGAGAGAGTCGGTTAGGGCCATCGATGATGCTTACCTCTCAGAAGCAAGGGAAAACCCCAGGTGAGAAAGATCTGGACTGTCGTCGGTCCTCAGGGCTGACGAGGAAGGATCGTCGAACTACCCAGAGGCTAGAAAAGGAGTCTGCAACCTTGATCGACAAAAGAGGAGCTTTCGATCCTAACTGGACTGCACGACTGCGAACTCCTGGACGGAGGAAGAAGGGGATAGCAGCGGTTCTTACAATCGAGCGCTTACTGGAGATAAAGGGGGGCGTTAAGGGTTGCGGGGGATTTAATGGAAAGATGCGGGGTAATTGGGCGGTTACGAAAACAACCGGAGAGAGGGAAAAAAAGAAAACGTGATATAGCATAATAATTGAGTGAATTAGACATTTCTAACTTATTACAAGATTGTCATTTCACTTCAACACTTAGAATTTATTCTTCAAACCATCGCACAATCGTTAAAATGCATCGTATTAATTAAAGTGGCTACAATTATTTTATTAACGCGCGACCATTAACACAACGTCGTACCTCTACATGACATCTGCTCGGTCAAATTCGCTCGCGATCGGGCCTGCAATCACTTTAGATTTTCGTAATAAATTACGGTTGTTACAGGCATGGCTATGAGCAGGGATGGCAGGATGCCTATATGGAGTAAGAGGAGAAAAGCCAAACTTCCGTAAATATAGAAGACCACAATGCTAACATCTTTTGCATCAAGTATTCCTTATAGTGAGGAATAATCCAACTAATTTATTTACATTTTGCGTAGTGGAGAATTTGTGCATTAACTCTTGCCGGGAAAAAGTGTAACCATAACAACTCCCAACGCTTCACTCTCATTTCAAACAAAACAGTTAGAGCTGCAAAATCATTGACCAATCATTGGACCAAGAGAAATAAAATTAAATTTAAAAAGGAAGTTTTGATGCTAGAATTCATCAATCAACAAAGGTATTTTAAGTTATACATACTGCAGCATTTGGCCAGCATATTGAATAAGGTCCAACTAAGCTACAGAAAATCAACTCAACAAAAAATCAAACATAGTAAGTTGGGTGAGCTAACAATATGCTTTTGAGTGCAAGAATCAATTCAAGTTAGAATACCTTAACTAGGGCAATGTTTGCCGGGATAACAGGTACTTCACCACTAGCAAATCCTATAACCAGAATTTGTGCTCCCCAATTTAAAAGCTTCATGCTATCCTTCATAAGTTTTCCTCCAACTGGATCATAAAGAACATCAACTCCTCTTAGCTTTCGTTTCTTCAAGTACTGCTTCACATTTTCTATCAGATTTTCCTTGTTTGAGTCAACAACATGATCAACCCCCATTGACTGCAGCAACTTCTGTTTCTCACTTCCCCTGGAGTTATAATGCATATGAATTTAATCTTAATCTTCTTCTTATTATTAACCAATAACTATAATTATATATATAGAAAGAGAGAGAGATAGTTATATGTACACATATATCTATATCTATGTCTCTCTCTCTCTTTATATATATATAAATAATATATATTTATTTATAATGCATGAGTTTAATCTTAATCTTCTTATTATTAACCAATAACTATAACTCTCTCTCTATATATAGAGAGAGAGTTATATATATACACCACATAAATGTATATTTATACCAACATACCTAACCACAGCAATGACCACAGCACCACAAACCTTCCCAATCTGCACAGCTGAAATCCCCACACCACCAGCAGCACCAAGAACAAGTAAGACCTGAAACTCATATAATCTTAATGAGAAAAAAAAAAGTGAAGCATGAATAATCTATACTACATAAATAAGACAATGTATTTTGATGTAATGGTACACTTCGTACTACCCAAAACTACTCTTTCTTCCATTCACCACATCAACACACTATTATTTAAACATTTTCGGGATTTCACCAACATTTTTTTCTTAGACTCGCATGAACCGCCCTTGTGCGTTTTACTTCTCCCTAAAATTACTATTTAACCAGCTCTCGTATTTTCCATCAATCAGTCCTCTCCTTTCCATCTCGCTCATCTACACCTCCGGTACCCTTTTGTCATCATCACCAGCAATAGGGTTGCAGCCCGCACACCTCAACCAGCTATCCGCGCTCATATTTCACGCGGTGGGTTGTTGACCTTTACCTCCTTGATGAGAAGTCCTTCCTTTGACAAGGAAGGACTTCTCATCAAGGAGGTAAAGGTCAACAACCCACCGCGTGAAATATGAGCGCAGAAAGCTGGTTAGGGTGTCTAAGCTGCATCCCTGTTGTTAATAACAAAGAGCCCACAACAGTATACTTCGACGGCCTATCCACTACATTTAAGGCGATCCAAGTGGCTAAGCCCTGAGAATATTATGTTGGAATAGATAAGAGAAGACCACTTGGTGTTTTCAAAATAACCTAGATGAATCATTTCGCTTCATTATGTCTACGAACGCAACGTATAGGTAAGAAATTTCCTTCGTATTGGCTAGGCATATCACGAATTTCATAGTGTTGTTTTTGATTTCATACAATTGAATATATGACTATGGGTTTAATGAAAACTTTAAGTGTATATATTAATGTAGAAAATCTTGCTTAAAATATGTTAGAGCATGCAATGATCATAAGTTTCATGGATAATGTATTAGACTTGAGAAATGAATATAACTAGACATAGCATAGAACACAAATAAATCATATGATTATGCTCTAGACTAGTGGACTTATGTGTGTGTCATTTTAGTTGAACATGTCGACCACTAGTCGCTTGGGGAATGGGGGGTACTTTCTCTCATGATTGATGGATTCATATCATCATACTCATAGGGTATAGTAGACCATATGTGCCTCAAATAGGGGTCGACGGCCCATTCTACCATGTATGGAAATAGTTAGATTTGAGTTTGTGTCCAGTTCTAGGGCCGCATCAGAGCACCATAGCTGTCAATATGGACTCAAATCTCATCATGTGTCTAGAAAGATCTGAAACCTAAAACTTAGAAGAATATGAACATGAATCTTCTCAATTTTAAAGTAAGAACTTGGAACCCAAAAATCTTGCACTTTAAAGAATTAAAGTCATGTCAAGAACTTGAAGACATGTTTAAAGATAGAAAATGTAATTTATGTTATGTCTTTTCTTGTTAAAACATGTATAGTTTCGATGTATAAAAGCAAGTTCCCTAGTTTCAAATGTAGCATAAATAGATCTTCATATATGTTTATTTACGATATTTAACCGTCAGAGGAAGGAAGAGTCTTTCTTACTTGTTGGAGGGTTGACTTCACCTTCAGACCTTTCTTTACATGGAACATAGATCGAGAGGTTCAACTAGGATGACCCTTTGAGGGTTTATGGAGTTTCAGTTTGTCTTTTCCTTTTTAAACATTGTATCTATTTGGATTGACTCTTTACTAATTATTGACTTAGTTGTATCAAATATTGTTGTAGATTTCAGTATTCGGGTTTGATTTCATTTATTATTCTAGTTGGCTCTAAGATTCAGTTATTGAGGTATTTCTCTAACCTTGGCTCCGGTTTTTTGTTTTCATTGCATGTTTTAGTTATTTTTTACCATCTTTCTATATTATTGTACCAATTTTATTACTGTTACTCTGTTTGCTTCATATCACGAGTGGCAGTCGGGCTTTTGAATTGTTGATGAACTAGGTACGAGCATTACATGATCTCTATCCAGAAACCGATGATCACAACTGCAACAGGGATCTAGGTGGAATAGCCAATTGGAATTTGGATTTGCTCTGATACCATGAAAAGACAAGAAATACCTCAAGCCATAGGCCCAAGACTCTCATTCATCTCTGTAAATATCCTGATTCGTCAATATATATATATATATAATAGGTTTCAAATGCATTCAATTTAATAAGTCAGGATCTCTCTAATTCCGAGGAAAATAATAAAGTCAGAATCATTCTAAGCTCTAATAAACTAATCTTTAATGGTCTAATCAAATCAGCTCTAAAGCTAGAAAAATCACATATCCAAACCGACTTGTCACATCTATCTTCCGAGCGGACAGCCTAGGGCCATGCTATCCACAGAGCAGAGGGATATGTGGCACGCTTCCACTCATCCTCGCAAGTTAAATAAGTTCATCTTCATATTAGAAAAAGGAAGAGAAAAAGAGAGGATTGGAGAGACACCAACAAAGTTCTCAGGTGTGCGTGAAGGATTTCTAGTATTCCCCTTCTCTTCTTCTGGTAAGGTTCCTATGAGGACATCCCGCAGATAATTTTTCCTTCAACAAGACAATTTCATATTTTTGTATCCACGGCCTAGTATTATATCTAGGTTTCGAATGTATCATTTGCAACAGTCTCGATTATCATCATTTTCAACATGTGTTCTATAAATTAAGTATCGTGTATAGTTCTCGGTAAGTGATGACCACCACAACTGGTGGTTAAAAAAATTATTGCACATAGAAACGTGCCCAAAATGTGGGATCCGTGTTCGTGTGATGACCAAGGTTTTACCACAGCTACATATAGTGCACAGGGATACATCGTGCACCTACTGCTAGTATGATATAATAAACATAACATTATTCTGATATTTATTTTATAGCCTATTTGATGCAGGACAGGCGTCCCCCCTGCCTGCCACCATGCGACTTGGCATCACACCCAGGCCCAGGGGTCCCACAGGGAGTCCACCCGATAGGCCTTATCAGGATCGCGGCCCGTACACCCCAACCCATCCCCGGCCCCACCACAGGGCCGATAGGTTGTTGAGACCGGTACTCAATCCCCCAACCTCCTTGATAAAGAGTCTTCAGGAAGACTCTCATCACCAACTGAGACAAACGTCCCACCTGCCTGCCACCCTGCGACCTGGCATCACACCCCGACCCAGGGGTCCCACCGGGAGTCCACCCGATAGGCCTTGTCAGGTCCGCGTCCCGTACACCCTGGGCCGGGGTGTGATGTCAGGTCGCATGGTTGCAGGCAGGTGGGACGTCTGTCCTGCATCACTATTCAACGTCATGAGGAACCTGAATTTGCATGCGTTGTAACTTAAAGATTGTGAGATTGTAATTGAGGCTTGTAAATTTTGTAAACAGAAAATGCTTCTCAACAGCCTCTATGAAGACAGGTCTTCAAATTCAAAGCAATGGTTGTTCAATTATATGTTTTAAGAGATACATTTTATCTTGTCTGTGGTTTATCTAGATTTAGATAGCATGAAACACTTAAACATTATTACTTGCAAAAGAAAATCTTTCCAATATGCTTAAAATGACCGTAAATATATATATATATACACACACGAGTAGCTCCGCACGGGCTTCGCCGTGCTCGCTGACTCTTAGCGGGCTTCGCCCGCATTCGAGCGGGTTGCGCCCGCATATGAGCACTTACCTTTTATTCAAAACATATACATATGAGTACTTAAAATTGCCATTAAAAATATGAATTAATATTCGTATTTTTATTTTGTAAGAAAATGTAAATTTTTACCTAAAAATCAATTTCTCTCCCTTTCTCTTCTCTCCCCCTCTCTTTTTCTCTCAATTTCTATCCTTAAATGTAGGTATAGGAGGGCTATAAAGATTCCCTCTCCCTCTTTCCCCCTCTCTCTTCTCTCTTTCTTTCTCTCTCTTCATTGAATAGTTGAGATCAAAAGCTTGTCACATATTGGATGGCTAAGATTAATTCTACAACTCCAAAGTACTTCTTTAATGTAGTTAAAGATATATATAGAGAGAGAGAGAAGTGTTTACTCTTATTTGACTTATTATAGAATTAACCTAATTCAACATGGTCTCAGAGCTATCAACATTGCACACGATCCGCCGGCATTATGCAGTGATCTACAGGGCCTCCATCACCTTCCCTTCCAATTGACGTCCACTCCTCTCTTCTCGTGAGAAACCCGTGAGCCTTGCCTAGGTTGTGTCAATCAGCATTTACGGGCGCCAGAATCCTCAGTGGGGGTATGACTCCCACTCCAATGTCTTATCCCCTCCATTATTGAAGAGATGATTCTTCTTCCACTTTCTCACACCTATTGTGTTTTCGTTTGGTTCCATTGGTTGGATCGTGAGTCATGTTGAATCTAGGTTTTTCCACTTTCTATGAGCAAATCCTAACTTACGACTCTTTGGTGTTTTTTGTCTATTCCTTGATTTCTATTCATGGAACATTATGTCAAGAGTGTTGAATCTCCAGTTACCTCATCAGGAGTTGGTGCCTCTTCTTCTCCCTTGACTTATGTAAGATCTATCCAGGCAATTAATGATCATAATACACCTCAAGTAACCACATACGATTGGATGGTTCTAACTAGATTCCATGGGCTTGCACTATCACCCTTGCCCAGAAAAGCGGCAGGTGTTGGGATATGCCAGTGGCACCACCATAGAACCCGCTCAAATTTCACTGATTGGCTGTAATGGGAGTTTGAAAACTCCCTGGTCATGTCATGACTCACAAACTCTATGCAGGAATCCATTGTCTGCAACTAGATGTTCCTGGATACGGCGACAAATATCTAGAAAAGAGTTGAGTCCACTTGCTATTGTTGTGGGAATGTTGCGCAAATCTTTCAACTGCGACGAAGGATATTCCATCTGCGATAGGGTGATCGCCCTCCTTCTGTCTAATACTTAGAGTTTACTCAACTATACCAAGAATACAATCACTTTGATTTGCTCACCCTTGTGTCCCCTGAAGGCGAAGTGTTGGTTGGAGATCGGAAAGAACGCAATGGATTTTTTGAATTCTGTTACCGACATCCAGTCGGACGAGCCGGAATGGCAGGTTTACTCGAGAAGGGCGCGCGCGAGAGAAGACAACGCCCCCAACCCCACGACCGAACCGGGCGGTGGGGTGAAGGAAACCGCCTAGGGGCCGGTCGGCCCTATTTATCATTACCGCTTTTATTTTGGTTATGTATTTTTAATTTGAACTATTAATATGGTGTGTGGTGGTTTCCCCCTATATAAGGGATCACCTAGGGTTTTGTAATGATCTTTTGATCAATCTACTTAGGAGGGGCTGCTCCCCTTGTCTTCTCCTTCTCCCTATCTCTCTCCCTCTCTTTCTCGATCTCTCTATCTCTCTCTCGCTCGCTCGTTCGCCCTCCCGCCTACCGCCGCCGCTGTCGCCCAACGCCAGCTTCTAAGGATACCCCCGCCGCTATCGCCCTCCCTGTCGCCCAGCGTCAGCCGCCCGCTACCCCTTCCGCTGTCGCCGACGCTATCGGAGATCCTATTACCCGCAGCGGTAACATTGGTCCGACCTGCAGCTCCGCCCGCCCTTCGCGCCGCCGGAAATCCGTCATGCCGGTCTCTACCCGCCTGACTACCGCCGCCGATGCGTCCGCCTCCGACGACGCCATCACCGCCCGCCTCGCCGGCCACGATTCCCACCTCGCGAGCCTCCAGTCCTCCCTCGACGACATCGCCGCGAGCCAGCACACCTTCGCTGCGAACCAGAACACGATCATCGCCCAACTCGCAGCCATCACCGCCCAACTCCAACCGCTGCCGCCCTCGCCCACGGTACCGCCTGCAGCGACAGCGCCGGCTGATACCGCCTCGGTGCTCGGCACGCCGCCCACCCCGCTACCGCCGGCCTTCCGCGCCCAAGCCCAGTTTCCATTGGGGCCGACATTTCCGCCGGCCGCGCCCTTTCGGCCCCCCTCACCCTCGACGTGCCTTCCTTTTCCGGGACGGATCCCATGGGATGGATCGCTCGAGCGGAACAATACTTCGATCTTAATGATACCCCGCCGGTGGACCGAGTCGGCACGGCCATGGTGGGCATGGAGGGTTCGGCCCTTCATTGGGCCCGCTGGCTCCGCCAAGTTCAACCGCTCATTCCCTGGCACGAGTTCAAGCAGGAGATGATTAGCCGCTACGACTCACGCTACACCGGCTCCGCCATTGAGCGGCTCTGCTCCGCCCGCCAGACAACCTCGATGGATGCTTATATTGACGAGTTTGTGGCACTCGTCACGCAAGTTCCGGGCCTCCCGCCCGACCATTATTTGGGGTTCTTTCTGCAGGGCCTCCTCCCCAATATCCGCTCCCGCATTCGTACCCACCACCCCCGGACCGTCTTGGACGCTCTGGAACTGGCTCGGGCAGTGGAAGCCGACATCGGACCCCGCACTGCCGCCCCCAATTCCGACCTCCACAGCACCGGGAGGCCGCTCCTCGGCACCCACCCACGGCAGCCGGTCGGCCTCCTCGCCCGGACAATCCTCATCGCGTCTCTAACACGGAGTACAACGACCTTCGTCGTCGCGGGTTATGTTTCCGCTGTCGTCAACCATACTCGCCTCAGCATGTGTGCCCGGTCAAAGAATTCCATGCTATTTTCAGCGATAGCGAGGGGTACGCCGCCGCCGAGGATTTGCCACCCCTGGAGCAACCACCCGACCCACCTACGGCCGACCTCGAGGACGCCCCTCTCAACGTGTTGGAATTGCCCTTTTACTCCGTGGGGGGATTAACGGGCCCCCGCACCATGAAGTTGGTCGGCGACCTACACAACCGCCCCGTCATCGTGATGGTGGATAGCGGGGCGAGTCACAATTTCATGTCCTCCAATCTGGCGCAGGAGCTCGCCATACCAGTGGATCCGTCACCAGATTTTTCGGTGTGCTTGGGCGATGGCCGCCGACGGCCGACTTTGGGCCAATGCCGGGATGTTACCATCACAGTGGGGCCGTGCCGCGTCACGGCTGACTTCTACATGTTCGAGCTAGGCGGTCTCGACGCTATTCTCGGCGTGGCGTGGCTCGAGACCTTGGGGGACGTCCGCGTAAACTGGGCTTCGATGACGATGGATTTTCAGCAGCAGGGCCGACCATGTCGCTTGGTGGGTGACCCGACCCTCCTCCGCTCCCCGCTCTCCTATCGGGCGATGACACGCGTGGCCGACGTCGATTTCTCAGCATGGCTATGGCCCCTTCAGGCGAGTCCCCCCGCGGCGGCCGCACCCATCAAGGCCGACATGAGCGCCGTCCTCGCGGAGTTCGAGGACATCTTCACCGCACCTTCGGGACTGCCTCCCACCAGACCGACCGATCACGCCATTGTGCTCCATCCGGGGTCATCGGCGGTGTCAGTGCGGCCCTACCGATATGGACACGCCCAAAAGGACGAGATAGAGCGGCTCGTTCGGGAGATGTTGTTGGGTGGTATTATACGGCCCAGTGCGAGCCCGTTTTCCAGCCCGGTGCTACTGGTCCGCAAGAAAGACGGCAGTTGGAGGTTCTGTGTGGACTACCGGGAGCTCAACAAGGCGACAGTCCCGGACAAGTATCCTATTCCGGTGATTCAGGAGCTCTTGGACGAGTTACACGGCGCGACGTTCTTCACCAAGCTGGACCTACGGGCCGGCTATCATCAGATTCGTGTTCGGCCAGACGATGTGCCGAAGACGGCATTCAGGACACACGATGGGCACTTCGAGTTCTTGGTCATGCCGTTTGGGCTCACCAACGCCCCCGCAACATTCCAAGCAACCATGAACGAGATCTTTCGGCCGGTTCTGCGTAAGCACATCCTTGTTTTTTTTGATGATATCCTTGTCTTCAGTCACACTTGGCAGGACCACCTCCGTCATGTTCGGGAGACGTTTGCCACTCTCCGCTTACATCACCTTACCGTCAACCACAAGAAGTGCACCTTTGGCACGGCAACGGTCAGCTACTTGGGCCATACTATTTCGGCCCACGGCGTGGCCATGGATGAAGACAAAATTCAGGCGGTGCTAAGATGGCCGACTCCCGCTTCCTTACACGACGTCCGGGCCTTTCTCGGCCTGACAGGATACTACCGGCGCTTCATCAAAGATTACGGCGGTTTGGCCCGCCCTCTCACTCAGCTGCTGAAGAAATCCGAGGAGGGGCCCTTCACATGGCCACCGGCGGCTATGGAGGCTTTCACCGCGCTCCAATCCGCCTTGGTCCGCGGCCCGGTTTTAGCCATGCCGGACTTCCGCCAGCAGTTTGTCGTCGAATGTGACGCTTCGGGCACCGGCGTCGGCGCCGTCTTGATGCAGGCCGGCCGACCCATTGCTTTTTATAGCCGGGCCTTTTCCAATGCGGTGCGCAGCCGCTCGGCATACGAGAACGAGCTCATGGCGTTGGTGTTGGCGGTCCAACACTGGCGGCCTTATCTCCTCGGGCGGCCCTTCGTCATTCGCACCGATCACCACAGTCTCCGCTATCTCCTCCAACAAAAGATCGCCACTCCGACCCAGCAAGTTTGGGTGGCCAAGCTGCTCAGCTACGACTTCACGGTGGAATTTCGTCCGGGCAAGACGAACCGGGCGGCCGATGCGCTCTCCCGATGCCCGCACGCGCCAGAACTGACTGCTATATCCCGGCCGGTGTGGGACGACGCCGCGGCCATTCAAAGCGAGGTGGACCGGGACCCTCACCTTCAGGAAATTCGGGCTGCATTGTTGACCGACCCTTCATCCCGACCGCCATTTACACTGATCGGCGGCCGCCTCTTCCACCGGGACCGCCTTGTGTTATCTGCTTCATCGGCATTGATTCCGGCCCTCCTGGCGGAATTCCACTCCACCCCGTCGGGCAGCCATGCAGGCGCATATCGGACATACCGTCGGTTGGCGGCCTCGCTCTTCTGGCCCCACATGCTTCGACAGGTCAAAGCCTATGTGGCGGCTTGCCTTCCATGCCAGAAGGCCAAATACGAGACGTTGTTTCCCAGCGGCCTCCTGCAGCCTGTTCCGATTCCGGAACGTGTTTGGGAGGATATCGCTATGGACTTCATCACCCGATTGCCCCGCTCCAACGGCTTCGATTGCATCTTGGTGGTGGTGGACCGTCTGACGAAGTATGCGCATTTCCTTCCGCTTCGCCACCCCTACACGGCCGCGTCGGTGGCAGACAGCTTCATCGCGGAGATAGTCCGTCTTCATGGGTTTCCCCGTTCGATTGTTAGCGATCGTGACCCCCTCTTTCTCAGTAGCTTTTGGACTGAGTTATTCCGTCTGCAGGGCACCCAACTCCGGATGAGCACAGCATACCACCCGCAGTCGGATGGTCAATCCGAGGTCCTTAACAGATGTTTGGAAACATACTTACGCTGCTTCATTGGGGAGAGGCCCGGTTCGTGGAACAAATGGCTTGGATGGGCAGAGTACTCGTACAATACAACATACCACTACGCCGCCAACAGCTCCCCATTCGAGACGGTGTATGGCCGGCCACCGCCAACCGTGCTCCGCCATTTACCCGGAGAATGCCCGGTGGCTAGTTTGGCGGATCATCTCCACGATCGGGACGTTATTCTGGACAGTTTAAAGCATCATCTTCGACGGGCTCAAGCAAAGATGGCGTCTTTTGCCAACCGCAAGCGCCGGGACCTCCAATTCCAAGTGGGGGAGCGGGTGTTTATTAAACTCCACCCCTATCGCCAGCTCACCGTGGCCCGCCGCACTTGCCCAAAGCTTGCACCACGCTTCTTTGGGCCGTTTGAGATTCTCAGCCGCATCGGAGCCGTGGCCTATCGCCTCCGCCTTCCGGACACCGCCCGCATCCATCCCGTGTTTCATGTCTCACAACTCCGCCGCGTCATCGGCGATCATCCCGTCTCCGACCACATTCCACCCAACTTGGACACCGCCAACTCCGACCCTCTCTACCCGGAGGCCATTATTGATCAGCGCAAGTCCACGGCCGGAGCGGCCCAGCCAGACGAAATACGGGTATCTTGGCGGAACAGGCCTCGCACCGCCGCCACTTGGCTCCTTCGCGACGATTTTCGCCGACAGTTTCCGGATTACTGCCTTGAGGACAAGGCCAATTTCCCAGATGGCAGTATTGTTACCGACATCCAGTCGGACGAGCCGGAATGGCAGGTTTACTCGAGAAGGGCGCGCGCGAGAGAAGACAACGCCCCCAACCCCACGACCGAACCGGGCGGTGGGGTGAAGGAAACCGCCTAGGGGCCGGTCGGCCCTATTTATCATTACCGCTTTTATTTTGGTTATGTATTTTTAATTTGAACTATTAATATGGTGTGTGGTGGTTTCCCCCTATATAAGGGATCACCTAGGGTTTTGTAATGATCTTTTGATCAATCTACTTAGGAGGGGCTGCTCCCCTTGTCTTCTCCTTCTCCCTATCTCTCTCCCTCTCTTTCTCGATCTCTCTATCTCTCTCTCGCCCGCTCGTTCGCCCTCCCGCCTACCGCCGCCGCTGTCGCCCAACGCCAGCTTCTAAGGATACCCCCGCCGCTATCGCCCGCCCTGTCGCCCAGCGTCAGCCGCCCGCTACCCCTTCCGCTGTCGCCGACGCTATCGGAGATCCTATTACCCGCAGCGGTAACAAATTCTTACATGGACTGCATTGTGATTTGGATCAAATCAATGTCCAGATCCTTGGGAGAGCCACTCCTTCCCAAAGGTCTACAGTCTTGTGTAACATAAATTTGATCGGCGACAGACCTGGCTCCCTGACTTTGTTTCAGAGGGATCTGCCCTTGCTGCTTAGCACAGCTCTGGAAGTCGTCCTGTCGGTGACCTCAGATCGAATTCTACGGAGAAGGACCGCATAGACTCGCCACTCCCGGGATACGTGCTTCGGCTTCATGGATTTCCTCCTTAGAGAGGAGGTTTTGTTCCTCGAGGTGGTCGTCGCGATGACCGCTCTCAGGGTTGTCCACCTCCGTCGCGGTGTGCTCATATTTCTGATTCCATGGTGGAGACTACGCCCAGTATTGGCCCTGACCTTGCTGGACTTCCAGCTGCCCTTTCTGCAGAAGAGTTATAGGTTTTCCGACGCTTGATGCATGATCATACTACTAAGCCGTCGACTTCATTGTCATCTTCTTATGCTCATCAGGGAATTCCAGGTGTCCATTCTACGGAGAAGGACCGCATAGACTCGCCACTCCCGGGATACGTGCTTCGGCTTCATGGATTTCCTCCTTAGAGAGGAGGTTTTGTTCCTCGAGGTGGTCGTCGCGATGACCGCTCTCAGGGTTGTCCACCTCCGTCGCGGTGTGCTCATATTTCTGATTCCATGGTGGAGACTACGCCCAGTATTGGCCCTGACCTTGCTGGACTTCCAGCTGCCCTTTCTGCAGAAGAGTTATAGGTTTTCCGACGCTTGATGCATGATCATACTACTAAGCCGTCGACTTCATTGTCATCTTCTTATGCTCATCAGGGAATTCCAGGTGTCCATTCTACGTCCAAACGCTCTTCTAATCAGTGGATCATTGACTTCGTAGTAACTGACCACATGGTTCGCTCTGCTACAAGTTTTGTGTCCTACCTATCTTTGTCTGGTAGAGACAAAATGAGCATTGTGGATGTATCTCTTACCTCTATTGTAGGAAAATAATTCATACCTTGTTTCTCACTCACTCTCACTTTTGTTCTCCATGCTCCTAAGTTTACTCATAACCTTCTCTATTAGTCACTTAATCAACTCTATGAATTGCTTTGTAACTTTTTCCCACCTCATGTGTATTTCAGGACCTGAAGATTAGGAAGGTGATTGGCACTGGTAGATTGTGTGATGACCTCTACATACTTGACCCTTCCAGTTCTGCCTCACCTCCGCAAGCTCTTCATGCGAATCAGCCATATGTTCTGAATTCCTGGCACTGTCGCCTATCCCTCTATCTCTACTTACGAAACATCTTTTTCCTACTATATCAACTTTGTTATTTGAAACTTTTAACAGTGATATGGAACTTAGTAAACATCGATATACTTCATGTAATCAAGTTTTCTGCCTAGTACTATGCTTTTTGTTATTATTCATAGTGATGTTTGGGGACCTTGCCCCGATGCATCTATTTCTTCTGTTCTTGATTTGTTATTTTCATAGATTGTTTTTCTCGTATTACCTGGTTTTATTTGATGAAAAACAAAAATGAAGTGTTTCCTTTTTTCAATGTTTCCAAAAAATGATACCCACTTAGTTTAATATTACTATTAAAATCTTATGTAATGACAATGGCCATGAGTACATTGAATCTCATTTTGAGAGAAATCTTGTAACATCCCTAATTTTAACAAGAAAATGATTTTAAATTACAGGGTCCAATAGCGAGTAATATTCGTTCGCGCAATCGTCAGATCAAGGTATTTGATTCCGGTAGGATCACTTTTGTGCGTGATTTACATAATGTCTTGTAATAGAAAACTTGATAATTTATTCATTGCAATTTAGAGCTGTGGGAGCAATTTTTGTCGAAATTATAACGATAATAATACGCAGTGGCAATTTGGTAATAAGGGAAAAACCTAATTCACTCCACATAAGATTCCCTAGCCGGTTCACTCCACGTCGCATAAGCCCCTCACTCACGTCTCCTAACCGAGCGCTCGACGAAAGGAACCGTCGTTTCCTTCTCTCACATAGACGTTTCCAGCAGGTCTTCCTCCGCTCGTTATGGATCGCTAAGTGTTATCCTCTCGCCAGAAACCCCCGTCGATCCCTCCTTCATCGCCAGGAACCGGCAGCGACCCCTCTTGTGTTGGTTGGAAACGTCGATCTTTCTCCAGAATCCTTTTCCTGAAATGGTGGTTCTCGACAACTCAGATCCTAGCATTCTCCTTCAACAGGTAATGGTCGATTGTTCCTTTCTCGGCCGCAGTTGGCTCGATTCACTGATTTAATCGATTTTTCTCCCTCAATGTATAGCCGGCCAGCGATAACAATGGTTATCCCCTCTTCCAAATCAAAGGAAGACCCCTAACCCTACAAGCAGTTGATCTCCTCTTGCCGTTCTGGCCAGATAACAGCCGGATCTTTCCTTACGGAAGAAGAGGTATCCAGAAATTTGCTTCTTTAGCATGCAAATTATATTTTATGGCTTCCGATTAATTTAGATTTCTTGTTGCACTCTTAAGAAGTGAATCGGAGGAGGCTTGCTTAATTTCCGGTCCAACCTTGTTGAAGGATAACCGTGTTTGATAAGCGTAAGTGTCAATCCCTTATGAATTTCATTTCATTGTCATATATTTTCCCTTTGCTTAATTGATGTTATTGGGATCTCAGTGTAATCCTAGAAGCGAGGGAGGATATATTGTGTAGAGTTCAAATTATAATCCAAAGAAATCATGTCACAGCGCCACGTTTACGAACATCACAGCACCGAGGCAAGAAATTTTACTCATCTTGGCTAGACATATCACCTAATATAATTGCATTATCTAGGTTGCGTAAGAATGCACATGTAATTTAATTATTTAACTTATAGATGCAAGTTACCAGATAAATTAAATTACCACAGATTACATAAAAAATCAAATAACGCATAATCTAGTAATGCATGATACAAGCAAGTAATTTACAAAGATATGACTTTTAGCAAGGTTTTTAGAACCGGACCGGAGATTGAACCGGAACTAGGAGAGGTTCAAGGTCGAACCGGTTGAATCGGTCGAACCGGAATTGAACCGGTCAGACCGAAATTGAACCATAATAACCTAATTATATAAACCATATTTTAGTATTATTATATTTTTTATGGTCACATAGATAAAATAAAATGCATTAAAATATATCATTCAAATTTAACTAAATATAATAATTAGGTATTCATTAAAACATTATAAAATATCCCTAATTCAAAAAAAAATGTTTTTATGTTGGCTCAAATGTATAAATAAATAAATATTTAAAAAAGATTATAGTATTGAATCTTAAATCTGATGTTTTTTATTTCAAGTAACATTAGAAAATCAATAACTTTTAAATGTAAATTATTCATATGCATTAATGTATACATAATTATTTATTAAATTAGTAATGCGTTAGTTATATTTATATATTTAAATCTTTCTAAATTTATCATCGTCTGGCGCCTCAGGTGGTTAGCCCTTTCTATTTCCTATAATTGGGATGGGTTCGAGACCTGCCAGAGGAAAAATTAAGTTTAAATTTTTAAAATTTTGAAATGTTTGCAGACTCGCCCGGTTGACTGAAACCGTGACCGGTCCGCCCGGTTCTACAGTCCGCCCATCCGATTCTCCGGTCATTAGCCGGTCCGTGGCTGGCGCGATTCTATGGGCTGGACCGGACCGTCTGGGTTCCCGGTCGGCGGTCCGACCGGTTGAACCGGCCGGTCCGGTCCGGTTTTCAAAACCTTGACTTTTAGAACGAAACATGAATACCTACATTCTACAGCAATAATAAGCATGATACTCATATGTACAGTACTCCATATGAGCCTCAGACATGGGGTCGAAATCCAACATTTTCAGACCTAGAAATAATCAGATGTGGGTTTGTGTCCCACTCAAGGGACGCAGTAGTTCAAGGCACCTTCGGGTCGTCATTTGGACTCCATAATAAGTTGTGATGTTAATAAGAGGGAACATGAAATCTAATTACCCCAAATTTAGAAAGAATTCAGGACACAAAAATCATTATATACAAGAATTACAGATAATGAGACAGAATTCATAAAGCGACAATACATAAAATGAAATTATAAAACTATAGTCAGTTTATACAGAAGCATGCATAATTATTCAAAAGTTCATATTTTTATATACAAGCAAATTATTAAATTATGTATTTTCTTAGTGTTATGGGGGAGTAGTCTTTCTTACTCACTAGTTGGGCTGCCACGTCTTTGGACATTTCTTTTCAGGGCTCACCGGTGGGGAGATACGCCTAAGATAAGCGTTCGCGGTTTCTCCACTTTTGTTTGCTTTCCTTCAGTTATATTTCAGTCCAGATGTCGTATCATTTACTTATGAAAACAATGTATTTGAATTATTTAAATTTTTACATGTTTCAGACAATCTTTAAGATTTTAGTGTTTCAGATTTATGGTTCTTTTTAATTCAAATTGGCTCTGTGAATCAGAAATTGAGATACTTTTTTACGCATAGCTTCTTACTTTACTTCAGTTGTAATAGTATATACAAGTTGGACCCTTTTCAGTCTTTTCCGTATTTTCCTCGTTCCTATATATGTATGTGTTACAAGTAATGGATAATGAATTCCTATTCTATTCAACTTGGTATCAGAGCAAATTTGCCCTAGCCGCTCTCCTCTCGCCCGTCTGCATCTCCTCTCCTCTCGCCCGTCTGCGATCGCTCCTTCCCTTCTCTTTCGCGCCTTCTGCCGAAGGTTTGAGAGTCCCCCGCTACTTCCCCGCCTCCGCTCATTCGGATCCTAGGCGTCGCTGCTAAAGCTGGACGCTAGGACCGCCGTTCTCCCGATGTCGTCGATCTGCCGATGCAAATCTCCCGATGTTGATGTGCCGCTGATGCTGTGCCGCTGCTGTGTCGCTGCTGTGTCGATCTCCTCGCTACTCTGCCGCTGCTGTGGCGTTGTTGTGCCGCTGATCTCCTAATGTCGTGATTTGCCGATCTCCTATGCTAGTGAGCTGTTGTCGTGACCTCCTGCTGCCATGTCCTGCAACTGCTATGCCGATTGTTCCATGGCTGTGATTTCTTCTGTTGCTGATCCTGTAGCCCCGTGCAATGTCGTGTTAGTGGTGCTATCTTCTCTCTTTATCCGTACGTGATTTCTTTTTTTCTGCTAGGGAGTATCATGGGGGATTCTACGGGTTCTTCGCCGAGTGAAGTTATGCCACAGATGAGTGACCCTCGGCGGACTTATGGCCACTCCGGTTCGTTGAAGATTACCACTGTGCCCTTGGATGGAACAAATTACCTAGAATGGTCGCGTGTTGCTCAACATGTGATACGTAGCCATCAGTTGTTCGGTTACAAAGATGAGACTGTTAAGGCTCCATCCAAGGATGATCCCACTTGGAAACGTTGGGACTCCGAGAACTCCCTTGTCGTGTCATGGCTTCTTCACTCTATGTCTCCCAAGGTGTATCGCAGTTATATGTTGTTGGACTCAGCTCACGATATCTGGACCCGGGCTTGGGACACCTACTCTCAGATTGGTAGTTCCACTCAGATATATGAGCTCACTCGTCGCATCTTGGAGCTCCGACAGGGATCTATGACGGTTTCCACCTACTTCTCTGGGTTCGAACGTCTTTAGCAAGAGTTGTATTTCTTTGAGCAATTCACAGCCTCCTGTACGGCGGACGATGTGAAGCTGCAGCAGAAGGAGAGTCGTTACCGCCTGCATGTCTTCTTGATGGGGCTGAACATGAAGTCAGATATTGTCCGGACTCATATTTTACATCGCTCGCCTCTCCCTTCCCTTAAGGAATCCTTCAGCATGGTCCTTGGCGATGATGATCGTCGGAAGTCCCTCAGGATGGCTGCTCCTCTGGATCGCTCAGCCCTGACTAGTGTTGGTCGGGGTAATACCACCACTAGTGTTCCCACTTGTGTTTACTGTGGTCGACGGGGTCACGCTAGGGATACATGTTTTAAGATCCATCCTCATCTGGCTCCTGCTGGCCGTGGTTGTGGCCGTGGTTGGGCTCCTGGCCGTGGAGGAGGCCGGACAGGCAGCCCTCGATTTTCAGATGCTGCTTATGCTTCAGAGATATATGAGGAACATCCAGCCCCTAGCTCCTTCTCAGCCCAGGAATTGGACGCTCTGCGTCGTTTACTTCACTCCCAGTCTGACTCTGCTCCGGGTGCCTCCTCCTCCTTTGCTACTACGACTCAGGCCCATGCTCATGCTGCCACTGCCTCCTCATCTGACTGGATCATTGACTCGGGAGCTACTGATCATATGACAGGCTCCTCCTCAAGTTTTGTTTCCTACACACCTTTGTCCGGTCGGGATAAGGTCATCTCTGATAATGACACTTTATCCCCAATTGCTGGCAAAGGACACATTTCCTGCTCCCCTACTTTCTCTCTCACCTCTGTTCTTCATGTTCCATCTTTTCCCCGCAATTTACTTTTATTAGTCATATTACACGCTCGCTCAACTGCTTCATAACCTTCTTCCCTGACTCTTGTGTTTTTCAGGAACTGGGTACGAGGCGGAGAATTGGCAGTGGTAGGAATCATAGTGGTTTGTACTACCTGGACAACCAACATCCTCCTCGAGCTCTCGCATCTGCTACCGTCACCACTGAGGATGTTCGTCAATGGCATATTCGCCTCGGACATCCCTCTCCTGTTTATCTTCAAAATTTGTTTCCTGCTTTTATTCCTTTTATGAAATCTTTTGTGTGTGATGTTTGTGCTACGTCAAAACATGTTCGTCATACTTCTGTGCCATTATCTTCTCCTAACACTATTCCTTTTTCTGTGATTCATTCTGATGTATGGGGTCCTTCCCCAGTATTATCTTTATCTGGTTTTAAGTGGTTTGTTACGTTTATTGATTGTTTTTCGTGGACCACTTGGATTTATTTGTTAAAGAAAAAAGTGAGGTTTTCACTTGTTTCCAAGTCTTTCACAAAATGGTTCAGACACAATTTAATGGTAAAATTTGTGTTCTCGGTAGCGATAATGGGGGGTGGGGGGGAATATGTTGATCGGGGTGTTTTTGGTTCCTATCTTACGAGTCATGGTATCTTACACCAAACCACTTGTGCTCACACCTCTACTCAAAACGGGGTGACCGAACGGAAAAATAGGCATCTTCTTGAGGTGGCTCGTTGTCTTCTCCATACTATGCACCTTCCCAAATCTTATTGGGGTGATGCGGTTCTCACCGCTTCTCGCCTTATCAATCGCCTCCCGTCGAGAGTCCTGGCGTATGCTATCCCCATTGGCCGTCTCTCGTCCATGTCTATTGTTCATACCTCTCACTTGCCCCCCCCCCCCCCCCCCCGGGGGGTTGGATGTGTGTGATTTGTGCATGTTCACTTACCCCATAGGGATAAACTTGACCTCGGGCTCTCCGTTGTGTCTTTATTGGCTACTCCTCTACCACAAAAGGTTACCGTTGTTACCATCCTCTTTCTCGTCGTATCTACTGTACTATGGAAGTTACCTTTCAAGAGAAGGACTCATATTATCTGACCACGACTCACTCTCTTCGTCAGGGGGAGATTAGTGAGGAGGGTGAGACTGTGTTAGATACTCCTATCCCTTACCCTTTGATTCGGGTTCCTCCTGTTCCTGCCCAGGCTCCTGCTCCGCCTATTCAGGTGTCTCCTCTTCCAGACCTGCCTTCATCTCTGGTGTCTCCCTTCCCTCACATATACCACCGCCGTAAGACAGGAAAACAGACCGCTACTGCTCCTCCGCTAGCAATGCACGCTTCAGATTCAGGTTCTGGAGATGAGGAGTTACATGCTCCTCTTCCTTTGTCGGAAGGTACAGTTCCTCGTACCCAGCACCCCATCTCTAATCATGTCTCTTATCATCATCTTACCCCAGCGCATCAGTCCTTTGTGGCTTCATTATCCATGGTTACTATTCCTAAGACATGGCAGGAAGCATTGAGCATACTTGTATGGTCTCGGGAAATGGAGGAGATGTCTGCATTGGACAAAAATCATACTTGGGAGGTTGCATCTCTTCCCACTAAAAAGAGAGCTATTGGGTCAAGATGAGTTTTTTCTGTCAAGTAGAATCAGGAGGGTAAGATTAAACGATGCAAGGCGAGGCTGGTTGCTCAAGGCTACACTCAGACTCAGGGAGTTGACTACTATGAAAAATTTTTCCCTTGTGGCGAAGATGGACTCCATACGGACTCTTCTATCTTGTGTCGCTTGCCTAGGTTAGGGTCTTCGCCAACTGGACATGAAGAATGTGTTCCTTCACGGTGAGCTTGATGAAGGGTATACATGAAGTTTCCTCCTGATTTTGTTCGAAGAGGGGCCGAAGGACTTGTTTGTCGGTTGCGGAAGTCACTATATGGATTAAAGCAGTCTCCAAGAGCCTGGTTTGGCCGGTTCCTTAAAGCTATGTTGAAGTTTGGATATGTTCAGGCACAATCGGATCATACCATGTTTATCCATAGACATGAACAAAAGATTATGGTCCTCATTGTCTATGTGGACGACATTGTGATAACGGGTGATGATATACAGGAGATCCGTAACCTCAAAACTCTCTTGTCAGCCGAATTTGAAGTTAAGGACATGGGAAAGTTGCGATATTTCCTGGGTATTGAAGTTGCTCGGTCAACCCAAGGTATCTTTATATCTCAGCGCAAGTATGTGTTGGATCTCCTGAAAGAAACCGGAATGCTTGGGTGTGTCCCTGCTAATACTCCCATGGAGCAAAACCACGGGATCAATGAAGATGCTGACGGCGATCGTGCTGACACTTCGAGCTACAAGAGGTTGGTTGGAAGACTCATATACATATCCCACACCCGACCGGATATTACCTATGTTGTAGGTATCTTGAGTAGGTACATGCATGCTCCGAGGATTAAACATCAAGAAGCCGCATACCGTGTATTGCAATACCTGAAGAAGGCCCCCGGTCGGGGGCTCTTATTCTCTCGGCATAGCCGCCTGAAGATTGAAGTCTTCACTGATGCGGATTGGGCTGGATGTCATGATGACAGAAAGTCCACCACCGGATACTGTACGTTTGTTGGAGGAAATTTGGTAGCATGGAGGAGTAAGAAGCAAAATGTTGTAGCAAGATCCAGTGCGGAGGCTGAGTATCGTGCGATGTCTCTGGGTCTCTGCGAAGGCCTTTGGGTATATATCATGCTTCATGATCTGGGGCTCCAGGATAATGGCCCCATCTCGATGTACTGTGACAATAAAGCTGCGATTGATATAGCTCATAATCCAGTCCAGCATGACAGGACTAAGCATGTGGAAGTGGATCGGCACTTCATCAAAGATCACCTGGATAAAGGAAATGTGGTTACTCCCTTCGTGCAATCCAAGGATCAGCTCGCTGATGTGCTCACCAAGAGCCTTAGTTGTGATATGCTCGTTGATAATATTCAAAAGCTTGGGATGATCGACATTTACCGTCCGACTTGAGGGGGAGAGTTGTAATAGTGTATACAAGACGGACCCTTTTCAGTCTTTTCCGTATTTTCCTCGTTCCTATATATGTATGTGTTATCAAGTAATGGATAATCAATTCCTATTCTATTCAACTACTTCCACTGTAAATTTTCAGTTATTACTTTCATTTATGTCTGCTATGTACCAGTTTTATCACCGTCGCTTAGCTTGCTTCATATCACAAGTGCCGACTAGGCTTATGAATTGATGATAAACTAGGGGTGTTACAATTGGTATCAGAGCTAAGTTTAGGATCTTATGACCCAGAAAATTCACAGAGCCTTATGATTTCATCTAAATCACTCCGACGTTAGAGTCATTAAGTTTCATCTTGCTTTTAGTTTATGCTTATGTATGAAGATACCCTCCGTAGTAGATTCTTCATTTTTGTCATGTTTAGTAATAATTATTCTCCTTACATCTTCTAGGCATCCCGTAGCGGTGAGACAGGCGAACCATCGCGACAAAATACCAAACCTGAGATCATCATGGACGATGTCAATGCACCAACAGAACCATCATGTACTGCCTTTGCAGCTGAAATTGCAAGGGAACTAACCCTAGCCCTATTGGAGTTCAGGAATGCACAACCTGCAGTCCCAATTCCAGCTCCTGCTGCCATGGAGATCGGGATGGATCGTTATCTGAGGAACTTTAGAGATCTCCACCCCTCTAACTTCAGTGGAGAAGAAAGTCCTATGGAGACTGATGGCTAGCTAGTTAAGACCCAGGATTTGTTGAATGTGATGTAGTGCCCGGAGAACAAGAAAGTACCTTTGGCGGCCTTCCTTCTTGAGGGTGAGGCCAATTTGTGGTGGACTAGACACCTAGCTGATGATCCTGCTGGTAAGAATTCAAGTTCAAATTTCCTTCCTTTTAAAATGCATTTCTTTTCCTGATATAATGATAATGCGATCTCTCTTTAATTCAGGACGTTCAGTGGATATGTTCACCTGGAACGAATTCTCCACAGCACTCTCGAACTGGTTCGTACCACCTTCGGAGCGTTGAACCCTTCAGGAGAAGTATCTCAGGCTGAATCAAGGAGATAGGACTGTCACAGCTTATGAGTAAGAGTTTACTAAATTATCTTTCTATGCGGGCATTGATGAGTCCGATATTTATAGTGTTTTACGGACTCATCCGGGCTATCTTTCTATGCGGAGCAAAGGCTGGCAAAAGATGCGTCAAGATGGCCGATAAAAGGGGCGAAGAGATGAACGGCAGGGCCGGTAGAACAGGGGCCGGCATAGAAGGCGGCGAAATGGCCGGCGGTGGCAACTGTGTCGGGAGGCAGTCAGAATGGGCCGGCAGTGGCAGAATTGGCAGAAGAGGCGGCGACGCTGGTGGGGCAGAACTTCAACTTATCCCGACCTCCTCAAATGAACAATTTTGGCGTCGAGGCGAGACAGAGTCCTGAAATAATGCGAATAGCGAACGGAAAATAGCCGAATCGACAGCATTGAGCTTCGTTCCATCATAATTAGGTGATTAAATAATTAATTCAATAAAGAATTAATTAAAAATCAATTAATTTGGTTGGTATTAATGAAGTAATGATTAATCAAGGAATCAAGGAATCGATTAATTATTTAAAATTTACAATCAGATGAAACTATAGCACATGGCCCACTCGGCAGAAGTGTGGGTCGATGGGGACATGCGGATCAAGACTCGAAAAAGGAGGGGCAGGGATGGGGCGGAGAGAAGGCGTGTGGATTAGCCTGGCTTGAGAGGCTCGAGGAAGGTTGACGCAGAGGACGCGCGAAGCCTGCAGACAAAACGGTGTTGCTCTGTTGGTACGCGGTGATGGAGCAGTAGACAGATGGCTTGTCGAGCGCCGGAAGAAGATGAGTGGCATCGATGAAGGATGGAAGCGTGCGGGTCTGGAAGGGAACAAGAGTGTGTCTCCAGAGGACGCAGAGGGCGGAGGTGTCGCTGCTTCAGCAACCCGAGAGACGCGTGCAAGTGTTTTGGTTCCGCCCAAAAAAGGAGGGGCGAATGGTTGTGCAGCTGCGTCGTTGACAAGCAGGGAAGGAGAACCTCGGAGAAGAGTAACAGGATGTTACGTCGGCCTGTTGTTGTCGAAGAAGAATCGGTAGCTGACGAGGGAGCATCGGTGTGCAAAGGAGCAGAGAGGCGTGGTTGGAACGACGGAAGAAAATTCTTGTCCGGAAGGGGAGGAAGGATGCCTCTGATACCAATTCGTTATGGACTTCTTTTGGCCGATGATTGATGGAGGCGGGGATACAAGGGCAAGCCCTAGAATGGTGGAGGAGATGAGAGAAGATGAAGCTTGGGGAAGGGGGAAAGAGGAAACCGTAGAGGAGGAGAGGGCTTGGGGGAGAGGGAGAGGAATTAGAGAGAGAACGAACTTTCATTAATTCATTGATTCCTTTCTCACACGACTCTAAGGGTCTATTTATAGGAACTCAATGACAACATTGCAAAGACCTAAAATAAAAGCATAAAATATTTAAACATTTAAAACACGATGACTCGACTCATACAATATTAAAATACCTAATACACTATGACTCGACTCATACAATATTAACACACTTAATACACTCGACTCGATACAACATGACTCGAGAGAATACGACTAAATATAAAGAGACTCTAATACTAGATAACCAACGGCGTGAGATCCATAACATATGCTTTCCTTTTTGGCCCAGGTATGATTGTAATTTTTGAGAACGAAAATTTTATTATAAGGGGAGATGTATAACATCCCTAATTTTAACACGAAAATGATTTTAAATTGCAGGGTCCGATCGCGAATAATATTCGTTTGCGCAGTCGTCAGATCGAGGTATTACGGGCACGATGCCCGTAGGATCAATTTTGTGTGCGATTTACATAATGTCTTGTATAAAAAATTTGATAATTTATTCGTCGCGATTTAGAGCATTATGGGAGTGTTTTTTTGTCGAAATTATTACGATAATAATATGCAATGGAAATTTGGTAATAAGGGAAAAACCCAATTCATTCCACATAAGAATCCCTAGCTGGTTCACTCCACGCCGCATAAGTCCCTCACTCCCGTCTCTCAGCCGAGTGCTCGACGAATGAAACCGCCGTCTCCTTCTTTCTCGTAGACATTTCCAGCGGGTCTTCCTCCGCTTGTTTTGGGTCGCCAAACGTTATCCTCTCGCCGGAAACCCCCTTCGATCCCTCCTTCATCGCCAGGAACCGGCAACGACCCCTCTTGTGTCTATTAGAAACGCCGATCTTTCTCCAGAATCCTTTTCCTGAAGTCGTGGGTCTCGACAACTAAGATCCTTGGTGTTCTGAAACTGCTCTGTTGATTCCAGTCCCATATCGACCTTTCCTAGCATTCTCCTTCAACAGATAATGGTCGACTATTCCTTTCTCGGCCGCAGTTGGCTCGATTCACTAATTTAATCGATTTTCCCCCCTCAATGTACAGTCGGCCAGTGATAACAGTGGTTATCCCCTCTTCCAAATCAAAGGAAGACCCCTAACCCAGCAAGCAGTCGATCTCCTCTTGCCATTCTGGCCAGATAACAGCCAGATCTTTCCTTCCAGAAGAAGAGGTATTCAGAAATTTGCTTCTTTAGCATGCAAATTATATTTTCTAGTTTCCAAATAATTTATATTTCTTGTTGCACTTTTAGGCAGTGAATCAGAGGAGGCTTGCTTAATTTCCAGTCCAACCTTGTTGAAGGATAACTGTGTTTGATAAGCGTAAGTGTCTGTCCTGAATTTCATTCCATTGTCATATATTTTTTTTCCTTCGCTTAATTGATGTTATTGGGATCTCAGTGTAATCTTAGAAGCAAGGGAGGATATACTGTGTGGAGTTCAAATTATAATCCAGATAAATCATGTCACCGCGCCGCGTCTGCGAACGTCGCAACACAGAGGCATTTTTTATGCATAATTACTCAAAATTTCATAGTTTTTATATACAAGCAAATTATTAAAGTATGTATTTCTTAGTGTTACGGGGACTAGTATTTCTTACTCACCAGTTGGGGTGACCCTTCTTCGGACATTTCTTTTCAGGGGTCACCAGTGGGGAGATATGCCTAGGATAAGCATTCGCGATTTCTCCACTTTTGTTTGTCTTTCCTTCGGTAATATTTCATTCCAGTTGTTGTATCATTTACTTATAAATACAATGTATTTGAATTATTTTAAGTTTTTCATGTATCAGTCAATCTTTAAGATTTTAGTGTTTCAGTTTTATGATTCTTTTTAATTCTAATTGGCTCTGTGAATCAGAAATTGAGGTACATTTTTATCCATAGTTTCTTATTTTACTTCTGTTGTAAGTTTTCAGTTATTGCTTTCATTTATGTCTGTTATATACCAGTTTTATCATCGTCGCTTAGTTTGCTTCATAGCACAACTCAAGTGTCGGTCGGGCTTATGAATTGATGATAAACTAGGTATGAGTGTTATATATCTCAATGACCTTGACATTATTCACCAAATCTCTTGTGTCTACTCTCCCGCTCTGAATGGGATGGCAGAGCACAAAAATCGTCATCTTCTTGAAGTGGCACGGTGCCTAATGCTTAAGATGCACCTCCCTAAATATGGTGATTTATATTAGCACACACTCTCTCGCTATAAGCAACCCTTGGATATACGCAGCACACAACATTACATTTGTACATCATTTTAATATTCAAAGCTCAAAAACAAAAATTCTTCTCATTTAAAAAATAGTAAGCTCTTCGTGACTTCAAACTTTCAATGGTCAATCGCCGACAAATGGATGACCAAGCAAAAACGCTAACGTTGAACAAAGTCGAGAGTTCTTGTAGAGGAAATTAATGGGAAGAGCTGACACGGTCCAACTTTGAAGACAACGAAGTGACAATTTTTGGGAAGTTTTTCTCCATGATTTTGAATGGATCATGAATCTTCTTTACTAAACAACCTCGATTAGAGAGAACAAAGGATTTAGAAGATTATGAAGCGATGAAAATGATTTCAGAGCTCTTCCTTTTGTTTTTCGTGCTTACAGGAACACTTTGAGTTTAGCCATGGCACCACCGATGTCGGTGATGGTAATTCCTTCATCTCTACAGTACACCTGATTAGAAGTAGTTTTCGATAGAGTAGGACTGGCGGAATGTTACAAAGCAGCGGCAAATCAATCTCTGACGAGCGGATGGTAGAACTTGTAGCAGAGCTGGGGGAAGGACGATAATCCGTGCGGGGCGCCATGGGAAGGGGTTATCTATCAAACAGGTACTATCTATTATTTTTCAAAGAAAGAAATAAGCATAAGTGGATCCCTAATGTGTGGAGAATTTCTACTTTGATTCTAATAAGTTTAGAACATTTGGACATTTTATTCCTTATGAACGGTTTTGTTAATGGAAAAATCTAAGTAAAAAAATCTTTAATATTTCATGGCTTGTGTTAAGTTCTAAATACTTAATTCTATAGACATACTTATAAACAAAAATATATTATGCAGGGATCTATCATACAACCTTGGTGGTAGAATCTCTCCGAGCATAAGAAATCTCAAACAGCTTAACCACATTGTAAGTACTTAAGTTGCCTCTGTAAAATATCATAAATCAACTAAATTTTTCATTTTTTACTTAAGTTACCACATTGTAAAGTATGAAGCTATGGATAAAAAAAGGTACCTCAAATTTTGATTCACAGAGCTAACTAAAATTGAAAAGAACCATAAATCTGAAACACTGAACACTTAGACAATGTTCTGATACATCGAAATCTTTAGATAATTCAATTACATTGAGTTCATAATTCAATTACAATAACTGGAAAGAAAAACAACTTAAGGGAAAACAAACAAAAGTGGAGAATCGTGAAAGCTTATCCTAAGCGTATCTCCCACCGGTGACCCCTGAAAAACAATGTCTGATGGCGAGTCAGCCCAACTGATGAGTAAAAAGACTACTCCCCCAGTAACATTAAAAATACATAATTTAGTAATTTGCTTGTTTATGAAAATATGAACTTTTGAGTAATTATGCATGCTTCTGAATAAACTAATTGTAGTTTCATAAGTTCATTTGATGTAATTGTCGTACTATGAGTTTTGTCTCATTATCTTTAATTCTTGTATATAATGATTTTAGTATCCTGAATTCTTTTTAAAGTCGGGGTGATTAAATTCCATGTTCCTCTTATTAACTTATGTCTTATGGCTTACTGAGCACATCTTGAATATGGAGTCGGAATGGCGACCCGAAGGTGCACTGAACTGTTGTGTCCCTTAAGTGGAAGACGGACTCACATTTGAATATTTCCAGGTCTGGATGTGGGTCGTCAACCTGATATTTGGGGCTCATATGGACTGTTGGGCATATGAGTATGATGGTGTGCATCCATCAATCATGGGGGAAATACCTCTCTTGCCCCCTTCTGGTTTAATTTGGTGGTGGTTATGATATTTACAGTAAGTCAACCACTTGAGGACACTAGTCTGAGACTTATTACATAATTTAATCTTTTATTCTTCGCCTAATTGTATTCTTCATTCTTAATCATGTTTGTTCTTGTAGATTAATGTAGGTATTCATGTTTCGTTCTGTAGGTCGTATCTTAATAAATTACTTGATGGTAATATGCATTACTAGGTTATGCGTCATTTGATTTGCTATGTAATTTGTGGTACTTTTAATTTAATTGCTAACTTGCAGCTAAAGATTGAATAATTGAATTACACATGCATTCTTACGCAACCTAGGCAATGCAATTATATTAGGTGATATGTCTAGCCAAGAGGACTCAAATTTCTTACCTCGGTGTATGGTGGTCATAGACGTGACGAGGCGGCATGATTTCTCTGGATTATACTGAATTCCACACAATTAAATTCCCCCTCGCTTCTAGGGTTACACTGATATTTCAATAACATCGATTAGGCAAAGGGAAGGAAATATATATCATTATGAAATAACATTCGTAAGGGACTTCCACACACCCTTATCAATCATTGTTAAACTACAACAAAGTCGAATCGGAAACTAAGTAAGCCTTCTCCAATTTACTTACTAAAAAAATCCTAAAATTGAGAGCAATTACTTCTAAGGTAAAGAAAGGGGAAAAATGATTCGGAATTACTTGGGAGGAGCCAATCTCAGTCACGGAGGATCGATCGAAAGAGGAGGAGACTTGATCGACTACTAAAACTCCTGAAGAAGGAAAACTGAAACCCTAAATTGTTCGAAATTAATCATGGGACGCAGGAAAATCCATAAAGGAAAAGAAATCGAACTTACTAGAACCACTAATCGGCACTTACCTGGCAAAGGCAATTTCTTCCTCACAGTAAGGTCGAACCAAAAACGACAAAGAGGTTGTGTCACAAATTCCCTCTAGACCACTAAATAAAAGGGACGCGCGACTGCAGGAATTTCTGCAAGAGGAGAAATCGTAGGTCTTATCTTTGAAACTGAGAAATGGGGGGAGGAAGAAGCATTAAGCTCAAGAGAGAAACGATTGTTACCTGTGAATGAGTGATGGAATCACAAGCAGAGATAGACGTTAACTATAGTCGAATCTCACGACTGCCAAGAAAGGAATTTCTGAAGCCTATGGAGCCGGCGCATCCAGTCGTTGAAGGGAGAGTGCCTTGCGGTTCCAGTCAACGGTATCAGAAGGGTCGAAAGCGCTAATGTCGAGTGGGAGGAGGCACGCTGGGAGCGTTTGCGAGAGAAGGGTTTGCGGAAGGTTTCGTCAAAGACGTGCGCTCCGCTGGGAAGGTTTGTCGTGAGTCCTTATTAGAAGGGAGTAACTTGCGGTTACCAAAAAGGATCGTGGAGTGGGGAAGGGAAACCGTGGCTCAATTATTATTGAGGGGGAAAACAAATGTTGAAATAAGGGTTCGTCTTAATTACAGGTTTGTCATAGCACTCTAACATTTGCCAATTAAGTGTGTTTAGCTCTCGTGCACCATAGACAATCGCGTCAAAATAAACTACATATTGGATGGCATTATTTAAGTTTATTGACGCATGAATTAACCATAATGAGAGTAAATACCTCAATTTGCTGTTGACGTCGATCCTAATTCTTTGCGATCAGATCCTGCAATTATTAAGGGACGACACATAAATTTTGGATGTTACAGCTCCGGCGCCGGATCTAGCCGAAAACACCCTAAGACGGTGATGATCGACTGTTGCACCGGAAGCTACGATGAGGGAGGCTAGGGAGAGGGAGGGTCCGATGTTGGCAGCGTGCAACGAGGGCAGCTCCAGCGAGGTCGGGTAACTCCAGCGAGGTCGGGCGACTCCAGTGCGGTATCGGCTGAGGAAGGGGTTGTGGATCAGGGAGGCTGTGGTTAGAAGGAGATCAGTGTGTGCAAAATTAATTTTAGGTATTTTTTAGTGGTGTGTGAATAGTCATATCAGGTGTGCTAATATACACTGCCTTAAATATTACTAGGGGGTGTTGTTCTCACCACTGATTAACTCATTAATTGTACGCTTACCCATGTTCTTGGGCATAAAACTTCCATCGATACCCTTCAGGTAACTCACACTCCTCTTCATCCTTATATCTTTGGGTGTGTGTGCTTTGTTCATGTGCATCACATATCCAAACTTGACTCTCGAGCCCTGAAATGTATCTGTATTAGGTATTTTCCCATGCAAAAGGGTTATAAATGCTTTCATTCTATGACCAAGAAGACCTTTGAAACCATGCACATCACTTTTAGGGAATCTGAGGCTTACTATGAGACCTCACTTCAAGAGGAGTCCTTACCTATGATGGAAGTGAGTTCCCATCCTATTCCTCTACTCATTCCTCCCACATATCAATCTCCTATCACTACTTCTCCTATTGCACCCAATGGTCAAGAGAAATCTACTCAACCCCCTTTGCAGGTTTACACTAGGGGGAACAAGGGTATTAATACATAAGCTTCGCCAATGACACCAGAATTGTACTAGATCCATTTTCAGATATTAACAGTAATCGTACTTCAGAATCCTTTATCACAGTTTTTGTCATATGATTCGTTAATTGCCTCACATGAAGCTTTTATCACCTCCTTGCCTTATATGTCTATTCCATCATCTTGGCAGGAAATGCTTGGTCACCGTGAGTGGCAGGAAGCAATGCTTGAGGAAATGCATACTCTTGAAAAACATCTGCATGTGGGATCTGATGCATCTTCCTCAAGGGAAGACAGTTGTTGAGTGTAAATGATTATTTCTGTCAAACAGAATTTTCAAGGAATTATTGAAAAATACAAGGCAAGACTGGTGGCTAGGGGCTACACTCAGACTGCTGAGATTGATTATAAGGAAAGACTTGCTCCTATGGCAAAGATGAATTTCATAATTACTCTCATATGATGCATGTAAAGGATGGAACCTCAGTCAATTAGTTGTGAAGAATTTATTTCTCCATGGGGATTTAGAGGAGAAGGTATATATGTTCGTACCTCCTAGTCTCGCCCCTGAAGGATTTGAAGGGAAGGTATGCAAGTTGAAGAAGGCCCTGTACGGCCTTAAATGGTCTCTTAAGGTCTGGTTTGGGAAATTTCACAGGGTAATGACATTGTTTGGTTACACTCAGAGCAATGTTCATACTATGTTCATCAAACGCAGGAAAGGTAAATTGACTGCTTTCATCGTCTATGTGGACGATATTGTTATAACAGAAAATGATATGGATGAGATCCAAACTCTGAAGGATAGGTTGGCAAGGGAATGATGAAAGACCTAGGGAACCTCAAGTATTTCCTGAGGATTGAAGTCGCTAGATCTAGGCATGAAATCTTCATCTCACAGAGGAAGTATATCCTCGATTTGCTCGAGACATCGGGGATGAGTGGGTGTAGACCTGCTGACACCATAATTGAAGCCAAACACAGATTAGGGAAGGATGACAGAGAAGTTGGACAACGCCAGATTTCAGAGGTTGGTGGGGAGGCTTATCTATTATTTAAACATTGTTTTATTAAAAATACCAAATTGATATTTTAATGAAGTCGGAGCTTGAACTTAAGATCAAGAGTGTTTCAGCAACACTCTTTACCAATAACACTAAATAAATTTTACGAGATAATATGTAATAAAATTATAAATCTATGTATAAGCGACAATACTACTATCGAGTAGAGCAGCGGTATTATTGTCACCTCACGCTGCCTACAAGGGGTGCGAGTAATCGATGGTACTGTTGCGGCCTCATGGGGGAGCCCCCATATATATATTTGCATATATACATATATATAAGAGTCATCACTGACTTATGCATATAAAACATAAATAGATCTGAAAAGAAATAACAGAAAGTGAGAAATACCTGTCCAGCCTTTAATTGAGCTCTATGGACAAGAGCCACATGTGAAGTGCCGAATGCAACAGGTAGTGCGCCAGCCTCAACTAGATCACATCCATCAGGCACTAAATATCTATTTTAAATTAAGAAAATAACATCAAATTCAGTTTTAGATGTAAACTTGAAACCAAAAAGTAAAGAGGAATAAATATTTACTTAAAACTGGGTGGACGACATCAATTGAACAAGAAAAAAACTTGATTTAAATGTTTTTTTCAAATTGGCTGTGGACACGGCTCATCTTTAATCAGATTCTTTAGGGTTCCTCAAAAATGAATCAATTCAGAGAGAAATGATAATAAAAAAATTTCATTGAGGGAGTTGCCAACCAAACATTGACATAATGATAAGAAAAGCTCCAATACAAAAGATTACATTAAAATCTATGGGCAAAGCCTCAAGAAAGTAAAATAAAAAAACAGTACTGACGGGAACAGGGGGCACATATATGACATATTATCCAGAATCCTTCAGGGAGCAAAGCGTGAGCATCTAAGGCTCCGTTTGGCACGACAGCGGCGGTCGTGAACGCGGTGGTAAAACCGTCATTCGTGAACGGACACCTAAGAAATTTCATCCACTTTTATGTTCAAGTGGATGAAGTTCTTTAGGCGGGCGTTCATGAATGACGGTTTTACCACCGCGTTCATGACCGCCACCATTGTACCAAACGGAGCTTAAGTTAACATGTCCAAGTTCACAATATAAAGACATCAAACCAGATAACATTTGGTATGGGAGAGATGACAAACTGTCCAACGTCTGGAATGGAGTAGATAAAATAAGTGAATTAAAAAAATTAAAGAATAAACACAGAGATCATGTTTATAGTGGCTTGATCTAGGATGATCTACATCCATTATAGGAAAGTCAGCCTGCAGTTATATTTATTCCTCCCAGCAGTGAAATTACAAGAGTCTCGGGGTTCTTATGCAACATGAAAAAGAAGAAAAGGCTTGGTCGCAGAGTTTATTACTTATAGGCATCTCATCTTTCTCAATGCTTATTGGAGTCATTGGAGCCACTGCCATCATAAAGACAAGGTAGCCATTAATTCAAAATGCCATGGAGCTGAGCAAACATGGCTGCAGTTACTCAGGCCTATAATGAAGAACTATTGATGGAAGATTAGTCGTTGAAGGATTCAGAATTAATGAGCACGATCTCCCCTTAATTGTAGTCATGTAATGGTCCTTAGGTATCACATGTTGCATTAGAGAATCACAATGATCTGAAAGGGTACCTAGGACAACTAGTCAGTTGATTTTGATAAAGTTGTTATAGCAAAATGGAGATTGATAATTATTTGGACAAATATTCGAGAATTGGCATATCGATGCCAGGTCACCTCGAAATATATATAATACCAAGTACAGAGAAGTGAACCATCCTGGGGAAATCTCCCTCCTGAGGTTAAAAGTTAGGCTAGTGATTGATAGAATTGATGAATACTTGGATTACTCTACAAAGGGCATCCATATATATACATGAGAGGGTGATCGCAACACCCGAGGTGAGCCTAAGCTATATCTACCATATACAGTATCTCTAACACCCCCCTTAAACTCACGGGGGATCATACACCGAGAGTTTGGACAATAGATAGGTATGTTGGGTCCGCGTCTGTGGCTTAGTCATCAAATTTGCAAGTTGTTGCTCAGAAGGAACAAAGTAAGGAGCAAGAGTTCCACGACCATACTGCTCACGAAGGAAGAAAGCATCCACCTCGATATGCTTGGAAGAGAGTGTATCACCGGGTTCAGAGTAATCTGAATGGCACTGGTGTTATCACAGTGGAGTGGAGTGGAGTGGGATCCAGAGAAGAGACACCAAAGTCCTCAAGAAGCTAGCGGAGCCAAATAATGTCCTCAGCGGTGGTAGTCATGGCCCGAAGCTCGGCCTCAGTGCTGGAACGAGAAACACCGGTCTGTTTCTTAAACTTCCATGCAATAAGTAAAGAACCCAAGAACAGGAAGAAACCAGTGACAGATCGATGGTCAACAGGATCACTGGCCCAGGTAGCATCCGAGTAAGCACAGAGTTGCAGAGAACTACAATTGGAGAAGAATAGACCAAGTGAAGTTGTCACCCGGAGATAGCGCAGGAGTCGCAGTAGGTGACCATAATGCACAGAGGTAGGCACACTAACAAACTGGCTCAACACATGAACAACATGGGCAATGTCGGGCCGAGTAATAGTAAGGTTGACAAGACTCCCAACAAGGTGATGATAGCGAGTAGAATCAGAGAGTGGAACCCCATCATCGGGACGTAGCTGAAGGTGAAGCTCGATAGGGGTGTCCGCGGTGCGAGAGTCAAAGAGAGTATCCCGAGCTAAGAGATCTGAGGTGTAATGTTGCTGAGAGAGCTGAAAACCACGGTCTGTAGAGGTGACCTCAAGGCCCAAGAAGTAGCTCAGTTATCCAAGGTCAGTCATCTGAAACTGTTGCTGAAGGTGATGCTTGGCGAAGGCCACATAAGAAGGATCATCACCAGTAATGATCATATCATCCACATAAAGTAACAGAAGAGTCCGTCCACGAGAGGAGTGCACAAATATAGTTGGATCATGTGGACTCAGCTGAAAATCGGCAACTGTAATGGCTGAGCTGAAACGTGCAAACCACGCGCGGGGCACTTGCTTGAGCCCGTAAAGAGCTGGACGCAAGCGGCGGACAAGGCCTGGAGGAGAGGAGAGACCGGAAGGAGGGAGCATGTACACCTCCTGCTGAAGGTCGTTGTGAAGAAAGGCATTCTTCACGTCGAGCTAGAGCAGAGACCGGTGGCGAACAGCTGCAACTGTAATAAGAATATGAACCATAGTCATGTGGAAGACAGGAGCAAAGGTCTCATCATAGTCTCGTCCCTGCTCCTGCTGAAAACCACGAGCCACAAGCCTTGTCTTGTAACTCTCCACAGAACCATTTGAATGAGTTTTGACCTTGAAGACCCACTTGCAAGCAATAGGAACAGCACCGGGTGGAAGAGGAACAAACTCTCATGTACGAGTGTGCTCAAGTTCCTCCAACCCAGCAGGCATGGCAGCCTTCCACTCAGGTATTTGGGCAGCCTCACAGTAGGAAGTCGGCTTTGGAGTACCACAGACAGTAGTAGAAAGGGCAGGCAGGTCCAGCGGTAGTGTAGCAAAGCTAAGGCGGTCAGGAGGATCTCTCACGAAGGGGGTATCGACACGTAGGAGGATCATCCACAAGACACTCGTCGGAGGAGACAAACACTGAGTGTGGGGGTAGTGGAGGCGAGGGAACGGAAGGGAGACGACGAGTATAGTGATATGAAAGGGGTACGACGATCTCATCAGCGGGAGAAGTGCGTGGCAAAAGGGGAGGAGTGAGAAGGTGAGACTGGAGAGGTCGGAGATGGTGTAGACTGCAGCAAGGAAATATACCGTAGGAGAGGAGACATGAGGCGATGAGATGGGAAGAGTGAGAAACTGCACATCAGAGGGAGTCACAGATGAGTGTGAGGTTGAGGGGACAGAGGACACAAAGAAAGGCTGAGACTCGTCAAATGTGACATCCCGTGAGATGCGAAGTGTACGTGCAACAAGGTCATAACATCGATAGTCATTGTGCTCAGTACTGTAGCCAAGAAAGACACAAGGAACATACTGAGCAGAGAGCTCGGTACACTCACGTGGAGAGAGTAAAACATGGCACTGACAGCCAAAATCATGAAGATGAGTGTAACGTGGAGGTCGAAAGTACAGACACTCATTAGGACTCTTGCCCTGAAGGAAAGTGGAAGGATGCAGGTTAATAAGATAGACAGCAGTGGAAACAGACTCGGCCCAAAAATGAGGAGGAACGTGGGGGGAGATGAGAAGGGTGCGGGCTATCTCAATAATATGGCGATGCATCCTTTCAACGGTGTCATTATGAGCGTGAGCGCTGGGACAGGCAAGCTGTGGGAGAGTGTCGTGGGTAGCTAGCAGATCGTGAAAATCATGAGAGAGGTACTCCCCCCTGAGTCGGAACGAAAATACGCATGGAAGCAAAAAACTTGGTGAGCACCATAGCAGAAAAAGTAACATAAATCTGAAAGAATACAGAACGAGAATGCATAAAGTAGACCCGACAATAACGAGCATAGTCATCAACAAAGATAACATAGTACCGATGTCCGCCCTTTGATACAAAAGGTGTGGGGCCCCATACATCTGAATGAACTAAATCAAAAGGACGTTGAGACCTAGACTCACTAGACTGACAGGGGAGTTGTAGTTGTTTACTAAGCTTACAATCCGTACAAGAGTGAGACCGATCAACAGAAACGCGACCAAGAAAACCATGACTGATGAGAGACGCAAGACGCGAACCACTGTGATGACCAAGACGGTGATGCCGCTGAGAGAAACCCACCAAAGGAAGACAAAAGGTAGAAACTGCCGGTGACGATGAAGTGAATGGAAGATGGAGACGATCAAGGACGTACACCCCGCTACGGCGACGGCCAGCTCCAAGGAGTATCTCTGTCAGACAATCCTGCACACGGCACGCAAACTCATCAAAAATAATAAGACAACCGTGGGATGTGAGTTAGCTGGCGGATATAAGGTTCATGGATAACTTGGGTATGTAAGCAACATCGATAACATGAAAATGGCTGGTATGAAGGAGGCCACGGCTAATGATGGGGAGAATAGTGACATCTGCTACCATGATACTCCGGAGTCATAAGTCATATGAAAAGAGGCAAGAGATGGGTGGCATCATAAGTCATATGAAAAGAGGCTCCGGAGTCAAGTAACCTGCCGGAGGGAGAGATACATGTAGGGGCGAAGGCAGCCAACTGAGAGGCAGAGGCGTCAGAAGCATCCGGTTAGAGCACAGAGGCTGAGGAGAGAGGTAGTGAACCGTAAGAGAACTGCTGGGTAATCTGATGGGCAAGCTTAGAAACAGAGAGTGACTGCGCCAGAGCAGAAAAGTGAGTTGAAGGTGCACCAGAAGCAAGTTGCTGACCAAACTGCTGAGCCCTCTGAAGCTTGCGACACTCAGATTTAACAAGACCAAGGCATTAACAGTAGTGACAACAGACAGGCAGGCGACGAGGAGCACTGGACTGAGCAGCTGATGGCGCCGGAGGAGGAGGACGAGGAGCAGGGCGCACCGGAGCACTATAACCAGGTGAAGGCAGCAGTGGAGCAGCCAAAACAACATGAGGCATCACACCAGGAGGAGTAGCAGTGTCCAAGGAGTGGAGACGAGTCTCCTTAGCAATCACCAAGGCCAAGGTATCGCTAAGAGACGGCGGAGGATCCCAGTGCAGAAGTTGTGCTCAAACAGGCTCGAACTCGGGGTGAAGGCGCATAAGAAACTCATACATACGCTGGAAGACGCGATCCTGGGATGTAGCAACACACTGAGTGCAAGTAGCGCAGGGGAGAGGTGTCATCTCATCGCACTAACGTCAGAGGTCCAGGAGCTCAGTAAAGAAAGCGTGTACAGACCGATCACGCTGGTAGAAAACACCAAGGGTCTGAAACATAGCACAGAGCCTGGCTAGATGGCAGGTAGAGACGACGCAAGTGATCCCACATCGCCTTGGCCGTAAGTAGCTCGTAGACCGTCATGCGAATGGGGAGCTCGCAGGACTGACAGATGACGGCTATCGCGCGAGAGTCGTCCGAGCGCCACCTCACCCAGTCGAACCGCTGGGAGGAAGTGGTCGTGCTGACAGTGGAAGAAGAGGAGTCCGCAGAACTGGTAGGACTGACAGTCGGTGGGGGCGGAGAAGGCTCGGTGCTGTCAATGTGTCCCCATAGATCAAGGCCATGGAGGATCACGCCGACGGTGGCGGACCATGCCTTGTAGTTCCACCCATCGAGGATGACGTCAACCTTCTGGAGGAAGGCAGATGAAGACGATGTCATCGAACCAATGGAGGACAGAGGTGGCCAGTGATGAAGACTGCGGTGAGATCGGGGCTGCGGGATCAGCCATAGAAGATGGAAACCACGGTCGGCGGCAGAGGGAGGTCTTCGAGGAGAAACGGAGCAAAGGCTGCTCGATACCGAGGGAGGAGGTCCGACAACGGTGGGGGAGGCTCGAAGGAGTGGTCGCCGGAGCCGTTGGGAACGCCAGGCGGCAGAGTCGGGGCAGTCGGGACAGACGATTGGCTCTGTCGTCGATGAGGCAGAAGACCCATGATGGAGAATCACGTACAAGCGGCGCATTAAGTCGCGCAAGGAGTCCAACTTTTAGTTCATGTTATCTTTTATTTTTATGTGCCGCACTTTATTTTGTAGTTAGAACTTGGACTTAGTTTGTGCCCCAACCGGTTATAGAGTGGGGGTTGGTTTTGCTTGAGGTTATGAAAAGTATTATTATCAATCTCTCTCTCGTTCATATTCCCTATCGTGCGCCCTAACCGACCGACGCCAGCGCCATTTTCCACCCTTCATCGCTAGCTCCCACCAGCTCCTCCCCTCTCAGGCGAGATAGGTTCACAGGGGTCCAAGAAGGGTCACGTCAAACTCCTCTGGGACTTCTCCTTCGATCGCCCTCATACCCGATCACAACGACGGCGTGTACCTACTTGGTATCAGAGCCATCGATCTCCGTCGCTCCTCTTATGTGTGTGATCCTGCCGACGGCACCTCCTTCGACGGCGACCACCTACCGCAACCCTGCCCCGACTGCCCCGCTCGCTCCAGCGCATCGACATCGCCATTTCCGCGTGTGCAACTTGCAGACGCCCAACGCGTGACCCAGACGCTCCTTTTGGGGGCTTCTGTTGTCGATTCTTCCCTTCTCACGGACAGCACAGGCCTCTTGCCCACTCCACCTCGAGCCTTTCCATCCTATCCAGCGGCATCAATGGACGACGGCAACCCCGGCGGCCTCACCTTGGATCAGATCTTGGAGTCCTTTTAGAATATGATGGTAGTCAACAATAGGACTCTAATTGAGGCCCTTCGGCCGGCGGCCCCCACATTCCCCACAAGCCGCTTCGGGTTCTTCCTAAACGGGACATGACTTTCCTACCCATCGTTCTGATGGAGGCGGAATCCCTCATTTTCTGAAGGCGGATTTCCCGATTTTTAACGGTCGGGAGGACCCCTTGACATGGCTCAAACGCTGCGATCAGTTATTTGACAACCAGCGTACGCCGTGGGAGGAATGGATTGGCGTTGCTTCTCTCCATCTCATGGGCTCAACGCAGTTATGGTTCTCACAGTTACAGTGGGAGAAACTTCACCTCTCTTGGGAGGAGTTTAAGACTCATTGTAACCTCCTCTTCGGGCCTCCCCTTCGCGGCAACCCCATTGGCGATCTCATCTCCTTCTGGCAGACAGGGCTGATCAATGACTATCTCGAGCAGTTCCAAGTGCTCCTCGCCCGTGCCCCCTCCGTCCCAACGGCACATTAGGTGCCTTTCTTTATCGCAGGTCTCCACGAGCGAATACGTCTCGATGTCGAGTTCCAGTCTCCTCCGGACCTCACGACGGCCATGAGTTTAGCACGCGTTTGTGAGAAACACATTTTGATGGACCGCCCGTAATTGGGGCGTCGCTCTAGCGAAGGACCCCCCAGTGGTTTTGGCCCTTCCCCTCACCCATCCAGCAGTGGAGCCGACAAGGGAAAGGAGGGGAACCGCCCTTCCACCATTCGTCGACTATCAAGGCAGGAGATGGCCAACCGTAGGGCCAAGGGTCTCTGTTTCAACTGTGATGAACCCATTAGTCGTAGACATCAGTGCAAGCGCCTCTTCTGGCTTGGGGTGGAGGAACCCTCCAACGAGGACGTGTAGGAAGAGGATCCTGGGGTCCCCGAGATCTTTATCTATTCGATGACGAGCCCCCATTCCAGGGATACGGTCCAGCTACCGATCTTCATGGATTCTGGCAGCATGCACAGCTACCTTAGTGATCTCACCGCACAACATCATCGCCTCCCAATGACACCCCGTTAGATCCTCTGTATGTCCGTGGTCAACGATATGGCAATGGCTTGCACTGGGGTTTGTCGATTTGTGTCTATCGTGGTAGAGGGATACCATTCCCATGTGGATTTCTTTGCGATCGCCCTTCGGGGCTTTGAGGTTGTGTTAGGGGTTCGGTGGTTGCGCACCTTGGGCCCCCTACTGTGGGACTTTGACGAGCTTACTATGACATGGGGTCGTGGACCACAACAGACCGTGTGGCAGAGGCGCTCACCGACCGCCGACAAACGGGTTTTCCTTGCAAGGACCCGACCCGCCAGAGCCCTCCGATCTTGATGCTCTTCTGCGGGCATATAGTAACACTACGGCTGCCCCAACGGGACTCGCTCCTCTACGGCGACAAGACCACCGCATCTGCCTCTTGCCGAATACGGCCCCCGTGGTTGTCAGTCCCTACCGATATCCTTTTTTGAAAAGGACGAAATTGAACTGCAATGATCCGCCATGCTGCGACAAGGAATCATCCTCCACAACGTCTCCCCTTTCTATTCCCCAGTCTTGTTGGTCCACAAAAAGGATGACACGTGGAGATTCTGCGTGGATTACCGCGAGCTGAACGTGCGGACAGCGAAGGACAAGTTTTTGATTCTGGTAGTTGAGGAGTTGCTTAAAGAGTTGAACGATGCAGATACTTTCTCCAAATTGGACCTTTGCTCGGGGTACCATCAGACGGGCATGTCCCCATCGGATGTGGAGAAGACTGTGTTCCGCACCCACCATGGACACTTCGAGTTTCTCGTGATGCCCTTCGGGCTCACAAACGCGCAGTCCACCTTCCAGACTCTCATGAACGAGGTATTCCACAACTTACTGCGTCGTTGTGTGCTTGTTTTCTTTGACAATATCTTGGTATACAACACTACTTGTCATGCACCATGCGTCGCATTATCACATTGTTCATTAATTTTATTTTTGGTATCGCGCATCTTTACTTTAGCACACGTTATTTTGTATCATGCATGTACTTGTTTGTTTTATTTCGCGCACATCGCACGCGCTCATTGCGACGTCTTATTGGAGTGATCGCCAAATAAGTCCCTGAATAAAAAGATTTATCAAAATTAGATAACATGTTAATTAAGGCAAACACAATAAAATGGATATATTAAAGCATATTCAAAATTAGTTAATATTGAAGTCAAAATTCATATTATATTTTCGGAATTAAATTATGGCAAGAATTACTAAGTGAGAAAATCTTTTGAAAAATCCTTTCGGGGTCCTTTGAAAAATCTCCTATTTTGAAAATATCTCCTTTTAAACTTGAATACTTGATATTTGTTCCTTATTAAAAAGCCAACCCTCCCTCTATGAACGGGATGTTGGGACAGAATCGAACAGAGACTCTTCACTGTCTTGACTTCTCTAGCGTGACTGTCGCACCCACTCCCCGCCTGCTTCCAGACGCCTCATTCTGCCCCGTCTCCCCCGCTGGAGGCTTCTCTGAAGTCCGGCGACCTCTCCCTCAGCGTCCAATCTTGTCGATGTCCAGCTCCTCCCATCCCAACTGATTTAACAAACCTAGTCACTGCAGTCCAGGTTTCATTCGACATTTCCCAAATTTACCGGTCATCTCCTGCCCCCGTTTGGCCTTTGGTCATCCCATCCACCTCTGTCCGACCTACCACAAGTCGCAGCCGTCCAGTCTGCCACCCTCCAGTCACCGTACCACCTCCACTGAGTCCCATTCAGCTATCTTCTTCCAATCTGAGGAGTCCACAGCCTCACAAGCCTCACCCTAAAGTCCAAACACGTATTCGAACGACCCAAACCTTCCTACCACAGAATTTAATCTCCCCGCATCTTTACATATATATGGGTATACCACTTTCTTTTCCCTAATCGTGTTAAAATGATTTAATGCTTTTATTATTTATTTGATCTTTTAAAATATCAGAGCAGTTTGCCTTAATTTTCATTCGTACCTATTTGTCGTAAATTTGGAAATATTCTCGCAACTTTATTTGTTATTTTCAGTTTTAAAGTTAACATTTTTTATTAGGATCTTAATTTGTATATATATATATATATATATTTGCTCTTCGAATTTAAAAAAAAAACTTTGATTTGAGTTTTAAAGTTAAAAAAATCAATTAAGATCATTATTTAAAAAAGAAAAAAACATTTGTGTTCTTTCTGAGTTCAAGCAAAAAATATTTCTATCTCTCATTAAATAAATATGAGATAACTACAGAAAATGTAACTTAAATATTCTCTCGCATTAAAATATTCCCACTATTTTAAATATTTGAGTTCAAAATATATATTTTTTTGAATCAAAATAAATTGTTTAGAAAAATATATCAAATCTAAATATTTCCTCACTCTGCAAAGCTAATTTAAAATCTTTGAGTGTTAAAAAAAATTAATGAAAAATCGTGTGGGTTTAGAGAGTAATATGGGAGATTTAAATGCTCAAATTAAAAATTATCTGAAATGATAGTGTCTCTCACATCTAATATAAAACGCGACTCAAGTAGAAACACTCATTCTCATGTACACTCATGGCATGAAGAGAACACAAACCCTAAGCACTTAGAGCACACACACCCGAGCGATTTTTATGGTAGTCTAGAACCTGATGAATGTTTAGATTGGTGTCATATTATGGAGTATTTCATGAGTGAGAGCCAGATGTCATTGGGTAGGCAAGTTGAGTATGTGATTCGTAGACTTAAGGGACACGGATTAGATTGGTGGAAACAACTAGAACGCATGAGAGATAAGTTACGGCTACCTCATGTAACTACATGGGGTTAGTTTAAAGTGAAATTGCGCAAACACTATGTCTCCCCCGACTACCTTCAAACTATGTATCGTAGATTCCATAATCTACAACAAAGGGATTTATCGGCGGATGAGTAGACTAACGAATTTCCAGTCCTTCAGTCTAGGAGAGGTATTCAAGAGGGCGATGTGACGATCATATCCCGTTACCAGCACGGGTTACACTATTTCAGTAGGGACCAACTGGAGTTGCACAATTACCACGATTTAGATGAAGTCTCAATTATGGCTCATATAGTGGAATCTTTACCACCCACATGAGCATCTTAGCTTCACCTATCTCCACTATAGCACCTCTTTCAATCGTGGAATTTCTTCCCATTCCCCAGCTCCAAGAAGGAGAGCTTCTCTCTCATTGTCCAACCATCAATAATGAGATTGCGACTCCACGTGCCCCCACTATATCACAACCTTTAGTCATTGAGATTCTACCTGATCCCCAGCTCCAGGAAGAAGAATTTGCTAGCGACATATCACTCATCTTAGATGACACAGATTCAATCTCCGCAATTCCCGACTCTCCTAATCCACTACAGTTGTACACCCTTGAACCCGTAGGCATTATGCATGATGTTCACTTTTCGTTGACACTAGCATCATCACAATGCATTGACTTTGTATTTGGTGATCGCACTCTTATTATATCCCACGATCATTTGTGCCTAAACACGCACCACGAATTTTATCAACAAGTTTAAAATATCTATTTAAGAAAATTCGTATTTGGAGGATAGTAACGATCCCTAGGGTTTTCACTCCTCGTAGGGACGCACGCTTGAAAGGATTTCTCTGGAAAATTTTAAATGGTAGATTTGGAATCAATTTTAAATTTTGTAGCGTTAGTCAGATTCTAATTGGTGATATGTTTGGGGTAGTTGATCTTGGTCTAATAGACAGTCATAGGTGTCTGACAGGAGAGCATTTAATGCGACGTGAGTTAATGATTCCACAGGTCGAGCCTACTTGCTTCTTACCTTGCTTCTTTGATCCCCACTTTGTGATACTCGTCTCTCTGATGCTCTGATTTTTACTGATCATTTAAATATTATGCATAAAATTATGACTAACAGTTTGCGAGCATCTTCCATAATTCCATTATTGATTTTATCACCCGGAATTATATTTTTTCGAAGGAGATTGGTTTACTGTATTTTTCAAGAAAGGGAGTTTGCCTACAGGTCGGAATTGCACTGAGAAATCCTTCCTTCGCCTCACTGCCTACCACGACCCAGAGCATGACAGTAGCGAAGCATTTTCAGATTGACGGTCGGACTTCTTTGTCGCAAGATACATTACACTCTCAATGGGGTCGAGGTCTTTCAACCCCAAAAGAATTGATGCACTCTGCGTCGCATTATTACATTGTTCTTTTATTTTATTTTATTTATCGCGCATCTTTATTTTAGCGCACATTATTTTGTATCATGCATGTACTTGTTTGTTTTATTTCACGCACATCACCCGCGCTCGTTGTGACGGCTTATTGGGGTGATCGTCCAATAAGTCCATGAATAAAAAGATCCGTCACAATTATGTAACATGTTAATTAAGGCAAACAAAATAAGGATATATTAAAGCGTATTCAAAATTAGTTGATATTGAAGTCAAAATTAAGCATAATATATTTTTGGAATTAAATTATGGCAAGATTTACTAAGTGGGAAATTCTTTTGAAAAATCTTTTTGGGGTCCTTTGAAAAATCTCCTATTTTGAAAAAATTTCCTATTTTGAAAAAATCTCCTTTTAAACCTCAATACCTAATATTTGTTCCCTATTAAAAAGCCAGCTAGCCCCCTATGAACGAGATGTTGGGATAGAAATCGAACAGAGACTTTTCTCTGTCTCGAATTCCCAAGCGTAACTGTCGCGCCCACTCCCTGCCTGCTTCCAGACGCCTCATTCTGCCCCGTCTCCGTCGCTGGAGGCTTCTCTGAAGTCCGACGACCTCTCCCTCAGTGTCCAAACCCGTCGACGTCCAGTTCCTCCTATCCCAACTCAATTCAACAAGCCTAGTCGTTGTTGTCCAGGTTCCATTCCACATTTCCCAGATTTATTGGTCATCTCCTGCACCCCTTTGGCCTTTGGTCATCCCCTCCACCTCCGTCCAGCCTCACACAACTCGCAGCCAGCCAGTCTGCCACCCTCCAGTCACCGTACGACCTCCACTGAGTCTCATTCAACCATCTTCTTCCAATCCGAGGAGTCCACAGCCTCACAAGCCTCACCCTAAGTCCAAACCCGCATTTGAATGACCCGAACCTTCCTACCAGAGAACCCGGTCTCTACATCTCTAAATATATGGGTATACCACTTTCTCTTGGCCCTAATCGTGTTAAAATGATTTAATGTTTTTATTATTAATTTGATCTTTTAAAATCTCAGAGCATGTTTGCCTTAATTTTCATTCATACCTATTTGTCGTAAATTTGAAAATATTCTCGCAACTTTATTTGTTATTTCTTGTCGGTGAAGTGATAAACATGTTCATTAAATGTCCGCTTGTTAGCTCTCGTGCATGTTTGTGAACCCGATGTTAATTGTCACTTATAGTTAGTCGAGAAAAACCTCCCTTGTGTTACATATTTGAAAAATAACTCAAATTTATTATTTAAAATCAATATCAGGAATCCCGGTTTAAGTCAACTTGTGAGGCCCTCCAAGTCCATCTCCGCACAGTCTTTCAGTTGGTTCACGCCCACTAAGTTTTCTTGAAGCGGGTCAAATGTTCTTTTGGGACCGACAGAGTCTCCTACTTGGACCACATCGTCGACAGTGCGGGTGTCTCCGCCGATCCCATCAAGACTCGGGGAGTGACCGCTTCCTCAGTCCCAGCGTGAGCTCCGCATCTTTCTCGGCCTTGCAGGATACTATCCGCATTTCATCCAAGGGTACAGCGTGGCCGCAACACCGTTGTTTGCCCTATTGAAGAGGCAATCCTTCGCGTGGGGGGGGGGGGGGGGGGGGGGGGGGGGGGGGGGGGGGGGGGGGGGGGGGGGGGGGGGGGGGGGGGGGGACGCCGCGATGACTACCTTACGAGCTCTACAGCAAGCCTTGGTGTCGACACCCGTACTTCGCCTACCAGACTTTGGACATAAGTTTCAAGTTGAGTGTGATGCCTCAGGGCAAGGTTGTGGCGTTGTGCTCCAACAGGGGGGGCCATCAAATCGCATATTTCATCCATTGGACAACACTACATAATCAAAAACTCTTGGCTTACGAACAAGAGCTTATTGGGCTAGCCAAGGTCGTCCAACATTGGCGGTCTTGTTTGTGGGGACATTCCTTCCTGATTCGCACCGACCATGTCAGCCTCAAATATCTCTTAGAGCAGTGCCTCAGCATGGCCCCTCAGCAGCATTGGATCAACAAACTCATGGGATTTGATTTTAGGGCGGAGTACAAGGTGGGTGCCTCAGCAGCATTGGATCAACAAACTCCTTGGCTTTGATTTTAGGGCAGAGTACAAGGCGGGTGTCTTGAATCGGGCTGTTGATGCCCTCTCACACCGCGATCACCAGGAAGGACTTCTATTGGACATTTCTCAGCCACCATCTTTCGTTCTCCACCGCCTTTGACAGGAGATTCGTGACACCCCAACCCTCCTAGATCTTCTCCACCGCATTGAAGAGGGGTGATTACCACTGTATTGGGGCGCACGGGACGGCCTCATCTTCTACAAGGATCGACTCTACCTATCGGCTACCTCTCCCTTGATTTCAGATATTCTGGCGGGCACCCACGGTGCCACTCATGAAGGGGTTCACAAGACCCTTCAGTAGATTCGAGCAGACTTCTTTTGGAGGAGACTCAAACGCAGCGTTCAGGACTCCATTGCCACTTGCCCCGCCTGTCAGCACAGCAAGGCCGACCACCTACTACCGTGAAAGTGAGGTTAGATCTTAAATTAACTCTAGAGAAGGGGTGAATAGACTATTAAAACTTTTTATTAGTTTTATTGCAGAATTAAAAATACTGATATATATGTATAGTAGAGTGATATATAAGAAACTGAAAATAAAACACAGCACAGCACAAGCACAGAAAAGTAAGCAATCACAGAGGACACAAGGAGTTATAGTAGTTCCCCAATCAACCTGGGTACATCTACTCTTCTACCACACTTGGTAGGAATCCACTACAGGTTGTTGATCAGGTGCCCTGCCACCAAGGGAGTTTTGATCAGGTGTCCACACACCAAGGGAGCTTTTGATCAGGTGCTCTAACCCAACTACAGGTTTTTGATCAGGTGCCCTGCCACCAATGGCTGTAACTTTTGAAGGGAGTTATAACCCTGTACAGGATGGAAAGGGAAAAGAATATGTTGTACTTCTCTTTCTAAGAAGACTCTAGAGATCCAGATGGTGTTGTTGAGATTGGATCTTTGAAGGTGATGTTGAAGAGCTCCCCCTGTCTGATTGAAATTGATGACAGTTTGTGGAGGCTTCTTCTCCTGATTGTAAATACTCATTTTCTTCTTCTGCAGTTTGATCCTGAGCAAATAATATTGATTGGTGTCTCAGGATAAATATATTCTGCAGAGAAGAGTTAGCAAAAAGAAGATAGATAGATAAAATATATTGTTCTTATAAAGAACTCTGCTGATGTGTTCTTCTTTTTGCTTCTCTGTTTTTCTCATATATCTCTCCTTGTTTATTCTTCCTGGTTCTTCCTGCTCACTTCTTCTTCTTCTCTGCTCTTTTCTTTGTATATATAATCTGGAGCTGTTTGAATTCTTTTCCCAACAAAAGAGGAAAGAGATAATGTCTCTTTAATTTCCAAGATTCCTCGAGAAGATAAATTGTCGTCTTTAGCTTTTCTGCAACGGCTATAACATTTATTGTCTGCAACGGCTATAATATTAAATGATACAGAAGGGCAGCAATATATAATTTAATCAAAGTATTGCTTAATCAGATATAATAATATTAGCCGATCTGAGAAATGATATTTTAAAGAGCTGAACATATTTCGTCGATCTCATCTTGAAGTTCGTCGGGCTGAGCTTGCCGATTGTTGATCTGATCATTTAGTTCGTCGATCATTACTGTATGAACTTTCGTCGAGCGCTGCTGGGATTTCGTCGAACGCAGCTTTTCGTCGAGCGCTGAGCCTGGATAATTTCGTCGACCGCTGAGATAGCTGGATTTCGTCGACCGCTGAGATAGCTGGATTTCGTCGACCGCTGAGATAGCCGTTCTTCGTCGAGCGCAGAATGAATATAATTCGTCGACCGCAGAGCGTCGTTCGTCGAACGCAGATAGCCGTTCGTCGAACCTAGAGAACATGTCTAATTTTCTCGTCTCTTGTCCTAATGGAATTTCGTCAATCACAGAATATTTATAAATAAGGATCACGACTCAAATCCAAAACTAAGGTTCCAACAATCTCCCCCTATTTGAGTTGGGATCCTAATTCAAATCAAGACTAGGTGTTCTAACAATCTCCCCCTATTTGGTTTAGGATACTAAGCATAAAAAAGAAATAGAATAACTGCAAGCATAACAGTTAGAAATATAAAGCTTAGAGGAGATGTAGAAAATAAAACAGATAGAGAATTTACTTGTTCTTTTTGGAAAACATTTAGTCATACATTATATTATTTCTTCTTCTTTTAAAATACATTTAAGCTATTCTGATTCATAGATTTTGATTTAAATAGGATTTTAATATTATGAATTGTTACAGCTGTTAATGGATTCTAAGGAATTTTAAACTCAGAGAAACATTGCCTGATACCGTCTTTCTATAGAATCCCCTTATCAGAAGAGACTCAAACTCAGTGCTCTGATCATTTCTGATCTATGCAATCTGAGTAGAATGCTCAACATGATTTTGGAGAAAGTCTGTAAGAACATTTAAGTTATCTGACTTTGTTTTTAAGATAGAAAAATTCAAATGAATCTTATAACTGTTTGATTAATTATTTTTGAGTTAAAAGAAAAGGTTAAGTATTTTCTTATAGTTAGATATATTAGCCTTTTTATCTCATTAAAATATAAATTTGTAAAATTTCTTTGATTTTGTTGAACATACATAATTTCCTTTTTAAAAGATTGTTCAAATTTTTCAGCATTAATTAATTTATTTTTCAAAGAAATAATTTTCTTTTCTGATACTTTCACATCTTCTTTAAGTTTATCAGAAGTTAAATTGTTTATTGTTAACTTTTCTCTGATTTCATTTTCAGATTTTGTTAAATTTGTATATGGAATTTTAGAATCTAATTTGATTTGTTCTAAAGTAAAATTAGGAGTTGAAGTTACCTCAGTTACCTCATCTGATTCAGTTTCTGCATCTGAGTTGTGATATGAGTCATATATGGCCATCATGCAGAAAGCTCTAGCGTTTTGTTCTTCTTCTTCTTCTTCACTTAGACTGGATGATGGTTCTGCATCATAAGTACAGTTAGTGAAAGAAGGTTCAGTTACCATCTTTGTGAGGGAGTTCCAGATTGCTCTTACTGAAGTGCAGTCAGCAACTTTTTGATGAATGTCATTTGACATTGATTAAGCAAATATGTCCATAGCTTTTGCATCAGCACTTTTCAACTTCTCTTGAGCATATGTTGATGTTTGTGAAGATGGAGGTTCTGTCAAAATAGAATTATAGATTTCTTCATATATGACATTCATATATAATTTAATTCTAGCTTGCCATAAAGAAAATCTATTTAGATTACATATTGGTGGATTTGAAAATTCTACTTGTGTCATTAGATTTTAGAAAAACTTTTTTTTTTACTTAAGAACTAATTGATCTTTATGATTCAGGTGTTAGCCTGTATAAATAATCAACCTACCTCTGATACCAATTGAAAGTGCAATTGATATCAGTTGAAGATGATTAATATAATCAACCTTGCTCTGATACCAATTGAAAGTGCAATGAGTATCAGTTGAAGGTGATTAATATAATCAACCTTGCTTTGATACCAATTAAAAGTGGGGTTAGATCTTAAATTAACTCTAGAGGGGGGGTGAATAGAGTATTAAAACTTTTTATTAGTTTTATTGTGGAATTAAAAATACTGATATATATATGTGTATAACAGAGTGATATATAAGAAACTGAAAATAAAACACAGCACAGCACAAGCACAGAAAAGTAAAGCAATCACAGAGGACACAAGGAGCTATAGTAGTTCCCCAATCAACCTGGGTACATCTACTCTTCTACCACACTTGGTAGGAATCCACTACAGGTTGTTAATCAGGTGCCCTGCCACCAAGGGAGTTTTGATCAGGTGTCCACACACCAAGGGAGCTTTTGATCAGGTGCTCTAACCCAACTACAGGTTTTGATCAGGTGCCCTGACACCAATGGCTGTAACTTTTGAAGGGAGTTATAACCCTGTACAAGATGGAAAAGGAAAAGAATATGTTGTTCTTCTCTTTCTAAGAAGACTCTAGAGATCCAGATGGTGTTGTTGAGATTGGATCTTTGAAGATGATGTTGAAGAGCTCCCCCTGTCTGATTGAAATTGATGACAGTTTGTGGAGGCTTCTTCTCCTGGTTGTAAATACTCCTTTTCTTCTTCTGCAGTTTGATCCTGAGCAAATGATATTGATTGGTGTCTCAGGATAAATATATTCTGCAGAGAAGAGTTAGCAAAAAGAAGATAGATAGATAAAATATATTGTTCTTATAAAGAACTCTGCTGATGTGTTCTTCTTTTTGCTTCTCTGTTTTTCTCTTGTATCTCTCCTGTTCACTTCTTCTTCTTCTTTGCTCTTCTCTTTGTATATACAATTTGGAGCTGTTTGAATTCTTTTCCCGACAAAAGAGGAAAGAGATAATGTCTCTTTAATTTCCTAGATTCCTCGAGAAGATAAATTGCCGTCTTTAGCTTTTCTGCAGCGGCTATAACATTTATTGTCTGCCGGCTATAATATTAAATGATACAGAAGGGCAGCAATATATAATTTAATCAAAGTATTGCTTAATCAGATATAATAATATTAGCCGGTCTGAGAAATGATATTTTAAAGAGCTGAACACATTTCGTCGATCTCAGCTTGAAGTTCGTCGGGCTGAGCTCGCCGATTGTTGATCTGATCATTTAGTTCGTCGATCATTACTGTATGAACTTTCGTCGAGCGCTGCTGGGATTTCGTCGAACGCAGCTTTTCGTCGAGCGCTGAGCCTGGATAATTTCGTCGACCACTGAGATAGCTGGATTTCGTCGACCGCTGAGATAGCTGTTCATCGTCGAGCGCAGAATGAATATAATTCGTCGACCGCAGAGCGCCGTTCGTCGAACCCAGAGAACATGTCTAATTTTCTCTTGTCTCTTGTCCTAATGGAATTTCGTCGATCACAGAATATTTATAAATAAGGATCACGACTCAAATCCAAAACTAAGGTTCCAACAATCTCCCCCTATTTGAGTTGGGATCCTAATCCAAATCAAGACTAGGTGTTCTAACAATCTCCCCCTATTTGGTTTAGGATGCTAAGCATAAAAAAAGAAATAGAATAACAGCAAGCATAACACTTAGAAATATAAAGCTTAGAGGAGATGTAGAAAATAAAACAGATAGAGAATTTACTTGTTCTTTTTGGAAAACATTTAATCATACATTATATTATTTCTTATTCTTTTAAAATACATTTAAGCAATTCTGATTCCTAGATTTTGATTTAAATAGGATTTTACTATTATGAATTGCTACAGTTGTTAATGGATTCTAAGGAATTTTAAAATCAGAAAAACATTGCCTGATACCGTCCTTCTATAGAATCCCCTCATCAGAAGAGACTCACACTCAGTGCTCTGATCATTTCTGATCTATGCAATCTGAGTAGAATGCTCAACATTATTTTGGAGAAAGTCTGCAAGAACATTTAAGTTATCTAACTTTGTTTTTAAGATAGAAAAATTCAAATGAATCTTATAACTGCTTGATTAATTATTTTTGAGTTAAAAGAAAAGGTTAAGTATTTTCTTATAGTTAGATATATTAGCCTTTTTATCTCATTAAAATATAAATTTGTAAAATTTCTTTAATTTTGTTGAACATACACAATTTTCTTTTTAAAAAAATTTCAAATTTTTCAGCATTAATTAATTTATTTTTCAAAGAAATAATTTTCTTTTCTGATACTTTCAAATCTTCTTTAAGTTTATCAGAAGTTAAATTGTTTATTGTTAACTCTTTTCTGATTTCATTTTCAGATTTTGTTAAATCTGTATATGAAATTTTAGAATCTGATTTGATTTGTTCTGAAGTAAAATTAGGAGTTGAAGTTACCTCAGTTACCTCATCTGATTCAGCTTCTGCATCTGAGTTGTGATATGAGCCATATATGGCCATCATGCAGAAAGCTCTAGCTTTTTATTCTTCTTCTTCTTCACTTAGACTGGATGATGGTTCTGCATCATAAGTATAGTTAGTGAAAGAAGGTTCAATTACCATCTTTGTGAGGGAGTTCCAGATTGCTCTTGCTGAAGTGCAGTCAGCAACTTTTTGATGAATGTCATTTGACATTGATTGAGCTAATATGTCCATAGCTTTTGCATCAGCACTTTTCAGCTTCTCTTGAGCATCTGTTGATGTTTGTGAAGATGGAGGTCCTGTCAAAATAGAATTATAGATTTCTTCATATATGACATTCATATATAATTTAATTCTAGTTTGTCATAAAGAAAATCTATTTAGATTACAGATTGGTGGATTTGAAAATTCTATTTGTGTCATTAGATTTTAGAAAAACCTTTTTTTTAACTTAAGAACTAATTGATCTTTATGATTCAGGTGTTAGCCTGTATAAATAATCAACCTACCTCTGATACCAATTGAAAGTGCAATTGATATCAGTTGAAGGTGATTAATATAATCAACCTTGCTCTGATACCAATTGAAAGTGCAATTGAGTATCAGTTGAAGTTGATTAATATAATCAACTTTGCTTTGATACCAATTGAAAGTGGGGTTAGATCTTAAATTAACTCTAGAGGGGGAGAATAGAGTATTAAAACTTTTTATTAGTTTTATTGCGAAATTAAAAATACTGATATATATATGTGTGTATAACAGAGTGATATATAAGAAACTGAAAATAAAACACAGCACAGCACAAGCACGAAAAAGTAAAGAAATCACAGAGGACACAAGGAGCTATAGTAGTTCCCCAATCAACCTGGGTACATCTACTTTTCTACCACACTTGGTAGGAATCCACTACAGGTTGTTGATCAGGTGCCCTACCACCAAGGGAGTTTTGATCAGGTGTCCACACACCAAGGGGGTTTTTGATCAGGTGCTCTAACCCAACTACAGGTTTTTGATCAGGTGCTCTGCCACCAATGGCTGTAACTTTTGAAGGGAGTTATAACCCTGTACAAGATGGAAAGGGAAAAGAATATATTGTTCTTCTCTTTCTAAGAAGACTCTAGAGATCCAGATGGTGTTGTTGAGATTGGATCTTTGAAGATGATGTTGAAGAGCTCTCCCTGTCTGATTGAAATTGATGACAGTTTGTGGAGGCTTCTTCTCCTGATTGTAAATACTCCTTTTCTTCTTCTGCAGTTTGATCCTGAGCAAATGATATTGATTGGTGTCTCAGGATAAATATATTCTGCAGAGAAGAGTTAGCAAAAAGAAGATAGATAGATAAAATATATTGTTCTTATAAAGAACTCTGCTGATGTGTTCTTCTTTTTGCTTCTCTGTTTTTCTCATGTATCTCTCCTTGTTTATTCTTCCGGGTTCTTCCTGTTCACTTCTTCTTCTTCTCTGCTCTTCTCTTTGTATATATAATCTGGAGCTGTTTGAATTTTTTTCCCGACAAAAGAGGAAAGAGATAATGTCTCTTTAATTTCATAGATTCCTCGAGTAGATAAATTGTCGTATTTAGCTTTTCTGCAACGGCTATAACATTTATTGTCTGCAACGGCTATAATATTAAATGATACAGAAGGGCAGCAATATATAATTTAATCAAAGTATTGCTTAATCAGATATAATAATATTAACCGATCTGAGAAATGATATTTTAAAGAGCTGAACATATTTCGTCGATCTCAGCTTGAAGTTCGTCGGGCTGAGCTCGCCGATTGTTGATCTGATCATTTAGTTCGTCGATCATTACTGTATAAACTTTCGTCGAGCGCTGCTGGGATTTCGTCGAACGCAGCTTTTCGTCGAGCGCTGAGCCAGGATAATTTCGTCGACCGCTGAGATAGCTGGATTTCGTCGACCGCTGAGATAGCTGGATTTCGTCGACCGCTAAGATAGCTGTTCTTCGTCGAGCGCAGAATGAATATAATTCGTCGACCGCAGAGCGCCGTTCGTCGAACGCAGATAGCCGTTCGTCGAACCCAGAGAACATGTCTAATTTTCTTTTGTCTCTTGTCCTAATGGAATTTCGTCGATCACAGAATATTTATAAATAAGGATCACGACTCAAATCCAAAACTAAGGTTCCAACATACCGGACATGCTCCTCCAACCACTTCCTGTCCCAACACAGATATGGGCAGATATCTCTATGGACTTCATCGAGGGGTTAACCACATCGAGGGGCCGGTCGATCATCTTCGTGGTGGTGAATAAATTTTCCAAGGGAGCACATTTCATCTCCATGAGTTGCCCTATTACGGGGGATGGGGTAGCACAAACCTTCTTCGACCTGATGTTCCGTCTGCACGGCCTCCCAGAAAGCATTGTGTCCGACAAGGACAAGATTTTTACATCGTTATTCTGGCAAGAGTTGTTTGCACTATGCGGTGCCAAGATTGCACTCTCTTCGGCATAACTACCATCCACAGTCGAACGGGCAGACCGAGGTGGTCAACCGGACACTAGAGATGTACCTTTGTTGCATTACAGGGGACCGTCCAAAGGATTAGGCAAGGTGGCTTCCATGGGTGGAATATTGTTACAACACATCCTATCATACATTCATATGTCCATTCAGACCACTCCCTTCCACCTCGTCTACGATCGGGCACTGCCACAACTACTCACATACATCAGCACCTCATCTTGCTCGGCCACTGTTGACAGTGAAATGCAGACTCGCGATCAGATCCTCAGCTTAGCCTATGGGCGCCTTCTTCAGGCCCAGGCACACATGGAGACCGCCTACAACCGGGGCACCACTGTTCTTTTCCCCTGGGGATTGGATGTGGCTGAAACGCCTCCCTTACCGCCAGTGGACCATCGTCAAGAGCCCCTACCACAAGCTGGGCCCCAAGTTCTACGGGACGTTTGTGATTTTACAGCGCATCGGCAAGGTGGCTTACCGTCTTCAACTACCGTCGTTTCAGGATCCACGATGTGTTCTACGTCTCGCAGCTGAAGTCATTCGTGAGAGTGTCACTGCCCGAGCCCTTGGTACACTTGCCCCCCACAGCTACACAACAAGCTTGATGACAAGTTTGATGTCGACGTGGGCAGAGATGTTACGGACCCACGATGGGGGATCACGTACAAGCGTCGCATTACATCACGCACGGAATCCAACTCTTAGTTCATGTTATCCTTTATTTTTATGTACCGCACTTTATTTTGTAGTTGGAACTTGGACTTGGTTTGGGCCACAGTAGGTTATAGGGTGGGACTTGGCTAGCTCCCACCATCTCCTCCCCTCTTCGGTGAGATAGGTTCACGGGGGTCCAATAAGAGTCACGCCGAACTCCTCCAGGACTTCTCTTTCGATCGTACTCGTACTCGATCGCAAACGACGGCATCCATTAACTTGAACTAGAAGAAGAAAATCATGATAGATGGCATCCATTATAAAAGAAAGGCAAAGTGCCATTAACTTCATCATCACAACACTTAATTGCTAAATCATGAAGTATTAAATACATGTCCAGCCCATAATAAATAAAAAATCAGAAGAGATAACCTGCAGTCTACTTTTGAACACAAGTATGTGCTCTCATTTGTTCAAGAGTTTTGCATCTCGAGGAAGTTTTAGGCTGCTCAAAAAATAATAAAGGTAAAAAAATTCTAAAAGTGATTTTCTATGTGCTTAAATCAGTCAACTTGGTCATCTAAATTCGTTCATCCTACTTACTCTCTTTGTTACTGTGCACCTGAAAGAAACATCAATATAGATTTTCAATTCTCTCCTTATTATTTGTCCTCCACCACAGGTATTATGTTAAAGTTCACCTACAGTCCACTTGTGAAAGATCCATTCATTTAAGGCTCTGCGCCTGAATTGAAATTGGAGATCCAATTCTAAAGAAATTACTCTCCAAGTCTAATTCCAAGGCCTCAATTTTGTCCAAACGAACTTGATGGAAGTGGGTTGGGTTTTACTCTTCTGTTTGAGAATCTCAATAATCATTTCCATCACAGTACTGGTATTTTATTGCTTCATATAATTAGTTCATGAAATTAGGAAATAATATTTTTTATTATGAATTAATATTTGATATCAAAAAGAAGAAATTTTCTATACAAACTGTCCATTCCCCTATATCATGAGTATATCAACATGGCAAAATTTTCAGTTCGGGAGAAGGGAGTAATGTCAAAAAGAAGAAACTCACAAATCCTTCTCATCCGACACGATCATCTCAGCGAAGGATCCAAGAGATGCCATCGAGCAAACCTTGTCCCCAACCTTAAATCTGGAGACGCGCTCCCCCACTGACTCCACGACGCCCGAGTAATCGGAGCCGGGGATGAACGGAAGAGGGTACTTCTCCTGGTATTTTCCCAGTATTTGGAGATAGTTGGCGAAATTAAGGCTAGTGGCGCATATACGAACCCTAACGGCAGTGGGAGAATTGAGCTCTGGAACAGGGTGGGAGCGGGACAGGAGGAGAGGAGAGGAATTGGACAACGGGAGCGTCGGGTCACCGATCTCCCTGCAAACAAGAGCTTCCATGAGATAGGGCTTTGATGCGTCACCAGTGATCGCTAGAGAAAGGGAAGGGGGGAGAGATCGCGATGGAATAGGGCTTGCATTAAGGTGGAATAAAGAAGAGAGAAAAAACCATGGTAGACTGGTGAACAGGGGCGGACCCACCTTGGGGCGAGTGTGGGCGGCCGCCCACACTCAAAGTTTTTTAAAAAAATTTAATAGTATTAGCCACGGCAAAAAGCCGTGGCTAATACCCCTTTTTTAACTTAATATTATTAGCTACGGCAAAAAGCCGTGGCTAATACCATTTTTTTTAAACTTAGTAGTACAATGCCCTATTCTCAACCCCCGACAGCTCGCGACATGTCACAAGCCAGCGAAATCCCTCCCCCCTCTCTGGCCGACGGAAGCCCTCACCCTCTCAATCGGACCGATGAAGGCCCTCTTCCTCTCAATCCGACCGACGGAATCCCTCCGACTCCGACCCTTCGGCCTCCTCACAGTCCAATGCCTCAGAAGGTTTGATTTTATCAATTTTTTTGTAGATCTTGATTTTGTAGATGCGAATTTGTTTTATTTAGCTAATCATTATATTATCCAAAAAGATCTGTTTTGAAAATTTTCCTGAACGAACCCAACATATCTGATTTCATTAAGGATATTATCTTTTTGGATGCTGCTTTTTTCTGAGCATTTTTTTGTAGATCTGTTTTTTTTTTCTTAGCGTTTTTTTCAAAATCATTTAGTTTATTTGGTAAGCTATCAATGCATTCATGTCTCCCAGAACTCATAACACATTTCTTTGAATTTTGAATTTTATTTGCTCAAGTTTTTCTTATTATGCCTCGGTCTACAAGAGGTTTTTTGTATAATTTTTGTCATATTAATGATTAATATACTTGTTTCATATTTTTCAATTTTTTTTTGCAATTTTTTAGTCCGCCCACACTGGAAAAAATTCCTGCGTCCGCCACTGCTGGTGAACTTGCAGATCACAGTCTACTCGTGGAAGGATTGATGAAGTGCAGCAGTCAAAGGGCGTCCGATTTAACTACGATTTAACTGTCTTCAAATTTGCTCTAGTCGCTCTTTTTTTTTTAGAGCAAAATTTTCTCTGCGTTGTGCGCAGTGAGCGATCCTGAGCTCATAAATACGGTTGGGCCCACCTTATTTCCTTCCTTTCCTTCCCGCCGAAATTCAGGGTGTGATTTACTAATCTTCTGTGAAATCGCCTTTTCGGCGAAGGCAGCAAAAACCCTAGCTCTCCGGCGAACCCCTTTAGCTCCGGCGAACCCCTTTAGCTCCGGCGAACCCATTAAGCTCTGGTGAGTACCTGTAATGCATCCAGTCCGCTATCCATTGCATTATTATTTAACTCATCTAATTTATTTGTATTGCTCCCCTTGGTAGTTTTTTGACCACGGAGATACTTGCATAATCCTATATGATGTCGTCCGAGAAAGTAGATGATAATGTTGGCACTGTAAGTCCTTCGATTCATATTGTTTCATGTCTGTAGATAGTATTGAACTGTATTAAGTGAGTATAATTATTTATAAGTCTCACTGTTTTCCACTGTACTTTGACTGTATATCTTATTACAATTTTAATAGTACAGTAACTGTATTATTAATGTAAGTAAGACTATATTCCTTGAATTAGTCTTATGTTTCGAATCATTTGTAAGTAAGACTATATTCATGTTTGTAGTTTGTAGGTAATATTGAATTGTATTTAAGTGTGTATTTTTATTAATAACTCCAACTGTATTCAATTGTATTTATATCGTAATACAATTTTAACAGTACATTTACTTTATTATCAATGTAAACTATGACTGTATTCCTTGTATTAGTCTTTTGTTTTTAATCATTTGTTGTGATTTTCAATGTTCAGCTTAATTAATTGAATCTTAATTAATTCATGTTTGTTGTCTGTAGGTATTACTGAACATGTATTGAGTGTGTATTTTTTTTATAACTCCAACTGTATTCAACTGTATTTTGACTGTATTTTTATTTATAACTCCAACTGTATTCAGACTTTAATATTTTTCCTTTTGCTTTTAGGTGCAAAAGAGCTCAGTTGTTTTTCCTATTGTCCATTCGGAGGCTGAGGCTTAGGCTATGTATTGTAATTATGCTCACACTAAAGGTTTCAGTGTTCGCAAATAACACGTAATGTATTAGATGCACACAAGAATTATTAAAGCACGAGAATGTAGTTGTACGAAAGCAGGTTGGAAGGATACAAAGGTGTCACCGAAGAAGTACCGCAAATTAGAAACACGTATCGGTGGTCTTGCTTGCATTTGTTTTCATTCAGATGTAGATGGCAAGAATTGGATAGTCACGAGGTTCGTCGTCTAGGTGCGAGATACTCACCTACAAAATTTTCAAAAGTTATATACATAAATTATAAATAAAAGATTTATATAAGGGGTTATATGTCTTTGCTGGGGGAGTATCGAAAACCAAAGAATTTTCTCATTTTTCCTCCCTGTCCCCGTCCCGTGGAGCACCGGCGAGTCGTCGAGGGTTAGGGTTGCGTCGGATCGGTGTCAAGCGGCACCGGAGCTGTCGGAGGAGGAAGGATCGTGGTTGCCGGGGCTTATCTTCGTCGTCGGGGCTAAGGATCCGGTCGGCTCCTTCCATGCTTGTCGTGATCCGGTGGGTCGCCATTGTTTGAGGCAAGAAAACTCTTCATTTTCCCCTCTTCCTCCTTCATCCCCTTCCATTTGGGCTATGCTCCAGGAGATTTATTTATTTGCTTTCCCCTTCTTATGGTGGCTGTTAGGGTATGCTTAAGCTTCAGGAAATTCCATTTCAGTTTCCTTGTTATGGTGGTTGTTTGGGGTATGCTTAAGCTTCAAGAATTTATTTGCATACTCCTTATGTACTGCCTGTTTGGGTTATGCATCAGGAGGTTAATTGTAGTATTCTCCTTATGTTTCGGCTGTTTGGGTATGCTCCAGGAAAATCCATTCAGGAAATTTATTTGCTTTTCCCTTCTTACGGTGTCTGTTTGGTTATGCTTAAGCTCCAAGAAATATGTTTTTTTAGCAAATTCTTTAATGGTGGATCGGGTTTATGCTCCGGGAGTTTCACTCATGGGGAAATTTTCACCATCTTAGTTATAGTAGTTGTTTGGGTTTATACTCCAGGAAATTATTCATATCTATCTCCTCATATTGGGCTATGGTGGCTGTTGGTGGTGGTTTGTTTACCATTCCAGAAAATTTTTACCTAAAATTATGCTTGGGTGGCTGCTTGCTTGTTCTTTCCTTTAGGAGATAAGGGGCTGGTGGCTGCTTAATTTAAGTTAGAGTTTTTAATTGAAGTATGTGTTATTGGTGGCTTGGTTTTAGGCAAAAGGGTTGGTCATATCCCCTTATGCTAGTTGCCTGTTAAACTTTAGGCTAAGCCTTGGAAGGCTCTGTCCAATTCTGGGATAATTCTGGAAGACTAAAAATCTAGATAGCTTTATTTCTGAATATTATTGCCTGGCTCAACCCTGGGTAATTTTATTTCTGATTATATATACTTGGCTAAAAATATGGATGGTTGGTGGCTAAATTTCATGGAATCTTGTTTGCAAATTCTTAACGGTATGAGGAGCCAGATCCTAAATTTCCCGGGAATTTCATTTTCTAATCCCTGGTGGGTTGGGAGGATTAGAGGCTAAATTCCCTGGGAATTTATGTTGCTAGTTCTTGATGATTCAACGAAGCCATTAATCGTTAAACTTGAAAGGATGTAGTCATGTAGATATATTTCGGCTTCGAACTTTATATCCGTACCAGTTGTCGGCGGTTTCAAACTTACAGTAAGTATCAAATGCTAGTGTATAACTTTATACTTACGTGCAACTAGCAAAGTTTATTCCCCTATATCAAATATAAGACCCTTCTTGAGCGTCAAACCAAGCTCGTTGCTGATGAGTTTAAGTTGGAATTTGGCTCTAGACTGGAGAGTGGGTAGACGCATGAGCCCTCACCACAGTGGTTTTAGATTGGAGTGTGGGTGGACGTATGGGCCCTCACCATAGTGGTTTTAGACTGGAGTGTGGGTGGACGTATGGGCCCTCACCACAGTGGTTTTGGACTGGAGAGTGGACGTATGGGCCCTCACCATAGTGGTTTCAGACTGGAGAGTGGGTGGACGTATGAGCCCTCACCACGGTGGTTTAGAACTGGAGCGTGGACGGATATTGAGGCCCCCACAACAGTTCTTTTAGCTTTATGTAGCAGCTTGGTGTGGCTTTCTTTCCTTACTGGTTGCCCTGGATTGGGCATGCTCCTGTGGCCTTTGCTCATGATCAAGAAAAATTTTTGCTAAAACCGTGCCTCACTCTTGGCCGAACTTTATACTTATCACCTTATAGCTTCTTTCTTCTTTTGTTGTTTTCTTGCACCTTTTGAGCTGAGGCATTCTTTTCTTATGGATGCCTCAGGTTCAGGTCAGTAGCAGCTGCTGGGGTTAGAGCGGAGTCGTCCAGTTTCACCCACCGAGGCCTCTCCTCCCCTGTGGGTAAGGATGCAGTTCTTTTGTTTTGTAGTTGTAACCCTCTTTTGGATTTTCTGCTTTCTTTCCTGCGGATTCGTGTCAGCTGTTGTCGCCCGTATGGCTTTTCGCTCAGATTACTTGCTTATGCTGCTACTTGTACTTCTTTTCTTATTTTGGTTTTAGTATACATGTACTCTCTTGGAAAATGTATTATTTTTTGGCTTAGGTGAAACTCTTTTAGCAAATTAAGTTTTTAGCATGCCTTGCTTTACTCACTATTATGTATCACCTATTTGCAAAGCGTAAAAAAGTACTTATAATATACTAAATCTAGACCTACGTACGCCCTGAAGACATTTCTGGTCTTCAACGCTCTTAGGGTAAAAAGGGACCTATTTTCTTCCGTTGTGTACGCATATCTTTTTTTTTTCATGGTGGCGTTGTAGACCACGGGGTCGAGGGGCAAGGCCTCCTAACCAAAGAAAGAAATGTTAAAAGATAATTTTTTTAATACCTATATTTTCTCGCAAAAATGATTGTTTGAGTGCTTGTCTGAACGTCTGTAGTTGTCCCCTGCGGGACGTGGCATCATGACGCGTAATTTTCCCTTTACTCTGATATCATAGCATAATTTGGGAAAATTACGGGTTGTGACAGTTAGTATCAGAGCCAGGTTGGCCGGGTTGCCGGAAATGGTCTGGTTGGCCCGGTTAACCGTCCAGTGAGAATCGTTATTCATTGCATACACTCATCGATGGGTCATCGATAGATATCGGCTAAAGCACGAACACTACACTCATAAGCATGAAGGAAGTATACATGGCATATTAGGTAGTATGGGATGCATAATATGTGTCTGTATATGGATCCTCATAGGTGACAACATGGGACTGTTATGTAGTATGGGATGCATAACGTAGGTCACATGCATGTCCATTAGATTTTCTTTTTCGCTGCATGCAATAATATGTAGTATGAGATGCATAAGATCGCATGCGTACGCCGCTCATAGCATGCATTAAGGCCTTTTTCTTAGTTTGCATAGCACTGCATGCATATCATAATATTGCATAAGCACACGTGCCAAGCTAGATATCTACACGATGACACATGTACACACATGATTTCAAAGGTAAGATGCTAAGTTTATATGCATACGGGAGAGGTGCACGAGAGATAATGGATGATATACCATCCCGAGTGTAGCAAAATATTATGTATTTACTTTTCCCAAAGAAACAGCAGTAGCAAAAGCAAGTATTTGTATGTCTTCCCATCCTAGAGGTTTGAGTCCAGCCTTATCGTGTTGTTTGTTGTTGTTTCTGCTAGATATGGCTTCTAGGCATCGGCCTGCGAAACCTGTTCCCCAGTCCGAGGGCGAGACATCAGGTGCGCATAGTGAAGCGGTAACTGAAGAGCTACGCCTGAATAACGAGACTTTGGTGTGACAGTTGGTCGCGATGCAGGAGCAGGTGCAGGCGTTGCTGAATGCCACTCAGCGGTAGCAACCCGTGATGAGCCAGCCGGAGCCCGTCCATCGTGCATCCCTTGTTCCCCCTGCTGCGTTGCCGCCGGAGATGAACTTTATTTCTCACTTCCAGAGGCTAGGACCCCCGACTTATGACGGGAAGGCAGACTTTATAGCGCTCGATGATTGGATCTTGGCGATGGAGGAGATGTTCTCGTATTCTGGTGTGTCGGTGGACCAGAGAGTGATGATTGCCGCTTTCCAGCTGAAGGGTTTAGCAAAAAGCTGGTGGATCAGGGAAAAGGAGGCTCTCGCAGAAGGTTGCTCGTGGGAGCAGTTTAAGGGGAGACTGTTGAAGAAATTCCTGCCTGCCGTTGAGCAAGATCGCTTAATGAATAACTTCTTGCATCTGAAGCAAAGGTAGTTCACAGTAGAGGAGTATGCGATTGAGTTCAGCAAGCTGAGCAAGTTCACTCCGGATTTGGTTGCCTCTGAGGAAAACTGGGTGAATTGATTTTTGGGAGGTCTCGGTAGTGAGATCCAGCAGTCGGCCAGCGCTTACCAGTCCGTGAGCTTTACGGATGTGGTGGAAGCCGCGCTGAAGGTAGAAGCGATCGAGAATGCCAAAAATAAGGAAAGGAATTTAGAAAAGAGAAGAGAAAAGCAGGCGATCGAGGCAGCTCCGCTCCGAGTAAGAAGGGCAAGGTTGTGTGCAGTTTCTGCGGCCGTGTGGGCCACCCCTTTGATAAATGTTTTAGGAGGCAGGGTGCGCAGGAGCAACAGCTGATGGCTCTTCAGGGTGCCCCGAAGAAGCTCCATTTTTGCACCTTTTGCAATCAGGCGGGCATGATGCTGCCCAGTGCTGGAAGAAGGACAAGGTATGTGGGTACTGCGGGCAGAAGGGCCATGACACGACTCGGTGTCGGTCGAAGAATAAGTCGTGTTTTTAGTGCGGTCAAAGGGGACACTTGAAGTCCAAGTGTTCGCAGCTCCAGATGGTTGGCCAGCAGTTTGCGCTCCCGGCCGTGGCACCGCCACCGCCTCAGCAGCAGCAGATGGATCGAGGGAAGGTGAAGTTGAATGCAGTGACAAAGGAAGAAGTGCAGTGCTCGAACCAGGTGATATCAAGTGTTGGGTTTTTCTAAATACAATTCAAAATGATATGAACACATCAAATGTGCGCAGCGGAAGAAAACTAGAACAACCCAAAGAGTAAGGATCTTGCGGATCTCATGAATCAAAAGATTAGGAAAGCAAAATGCAATATACCTTCGCGGGATTGAGTCAATACTCAACCAAGGTGCTCCAAGAAGGAATCCGGTAGACTAAATCTGAGTTCCAAGAACTGAAATGTATCGGCTCCTCTACAGCGATCCACACGAACGATGGAGAACCCCTGTAACATCCCGTTTCGCGCTAGACCCATCAAAGACGTTTTGACTACCCGATTTTGGGCTTTCCAGTGCGTGCACGGTTTTGGATTAATTGGGGGAAAGGATTAACAAATTGTTGATATATATATTTCTGTGATTTCGTTCGACGAACGTCGAAGGAGAGCCTCGTTCGACGAACGTCGAAGGGCAGCTCCGTTCGACGAACGTCGAAGGGATAGAGGCGTTCGGCGAAGTAAAGGAGGTTGTGTTCGACGAAACATTGCTGCAGCCGCGATCGAAGAAGGCTGCCAGCGTTCGACGAAAGTTCGTCGAACGGCGTTCGACGAACGACGTTCGACTAATTTGTCGAACGGGAACCGTTCGACTATGTTATAATAGGAGCCGTTCGGGAACCGTTCGACGAAAAGATCGCCGAACGGTGATCGACGGAAGTATTCCGTTCGACGAAAGTCGAAGGAGCGGCGTCCGACGAAAATCCCAACGTTCGACAAATATATTATTCCAGCCGATCGACGATCGATGAAAAATGATAGCGCTCGGCTAAAGCTTTGCTGCTCCCGTTCGACTAACGTCGAACGGGAAGCGTTCCACTAAATCCTTGCGCTCGACTAAGTTCGGGCAGCGTACGACGAAATGACTGTTCCCGTTTGACGAATCTGGGTATTTTTGTCTGCTGTTGCCGACAGAGCTTAAATGCTTATTCTTTATGTTATTTTAGGCTAACAGTGGAATCCTTGTCTAGTAAGAAGCCGGCACCTAACTTTGGATTTCCAATGCTTATTAATGCAAACCCTCTTCTCTCTTAACACTAGGGCTGAGCATTTCTCCCGAGGAAAAATCTTCTGCTTCATCTTCTTCTTCTTCTTCCTCTTCTTCTTCTTCATCTTCTTCCTCTCCCATCAGGAATTGGATGGGGGAAAACTTTGGAGGAGCAAAAGCTTGGAGGCTTTTGGAGCTTGGCCGACCACCATCCCGGCTGCCATGAAGATGAGCTCTGTCCATGCCTAAAAATCAGGTGACTTCCGACCCCTCTCCCTTGGTGCTAGTATCCTAGATTACAATAGGAGAGATGATAGCTCAAGAGAGCTTCTCATGTGAGCTTTAATGGAGTTTTCTTAGATTGACCACATGGAACTTCAGATTTAGGGCACCGCTTGCCGTGAAGTTCCTTGAAATCATTTCTTCTCACCAAGAGGTTGAGATAGGATCTGATTTGGTGCATAGCCGTGGTTTGTGGAGGGAGATCGATGAGAAAAAAATGCTAGGGCTTGATAAATCGATTAAGGGTTTTAGTTTCCCTGTTATGGGATTTTATTTATATATGCTCATACTTATATATGATCAATTATAGTTCCCTGCTATGGGATTTCTTGTTGGGGTATAGCAGGAGTTTAATTATATGGTTAGAAGGATAGATGAAGCTCTGTATATATGACTTAAATTATGAAATTTTGTTGGGGAAGATGAGGATTAATCCTCTGTTAATTGGGGTTGTTAATTATAAAATCGTGCGCAGCTGGGTTCGAGCCAATTTTTAGGCTTGACCCCACTGGAATTAGACTTTGGGCTCAACAAGGAAGTTGTATCCCTCGGAAAGAGCTTTCCAACGATAGGTTACACGTTTTCTAGGGTGACCTGTAGCTCTCTAAAGGTCCAGTCGAGTGGACTGTCCAGAAAGCTGGTTTGGGTCCACTGCGTGCTGTTTTTGCTGTCCAGGTTTCTGCAGTGGACTTCAGGGCAGATTTTAGGTAGGACCCACTGGGATCTGGGTTTAGGACTCAACACGAATGTTGTATCCCTTGTTGTTAGCTTTCCAAAATGGGGTGGCACATAATTTGGGGTGGAGTAGAACTCCCAGAATCTCAGTTTTGTTAATCAGCGTCGTTGTAGTTTGAATTGCGATAAACTTGGGATATCTTTTATAATACTTGTCCGACGCTCTTAGTAGTGGTAGAAATCGAATTGATGATATTGTGCTGACCCTTGTTGAATTTCATGAGTTGTGGGAGGGTACTTGTTGTGATTTCGCCAACCGTAGTTCGTTCTCGCTTCGCTCTGGGAATAATAACTAGGAATGCCAACGTGGCTATTGTTTGAAGAAAAATCTATATTCTCCAATTTAATGAGGAAATGAGTGCCCAGATTTACGTGTCAATTGGGCGGAGCATGGGCGAATGGCATGATGTATGGAATGAGGCATTGCGATGAATAATCGAATAAAGACTTTGACGACATGTTTATAATAATGTGCACATCGATCGATCACCCAGCGAAGAGTGTGGTTTGGTGAAAACCCCTCAAATGCGATAAACATCTCATTGTGATAGAGTGAGCCGTAAATTGAGTGCGAGAGGTGAATGTCGATGACATGTGAGATATGCTTGGAAATCCCGAACGTTATCTTGGGGACTCTTGGCGCATGTTTGGAAGACGTGCTTCTATGAATGATCGCCTCGCTAGATAAACAACGGGATGATGCGTATTGGTAGTAAACTCTCAAGAATGTGAATAGTTCAACTAGGTTGAACTTGTGGTGAACGGAGCCTACGGGCAGAACGTGCTAATATGATGAGTGCTTGTGAGCACCGGTTGTGAACGGAGCCTATGGGCAGAACGGGCTAATATGATGAGTGCTTGTGAGCACCGGTTGTGAATGGGCCTACGGGCAGGACGTGATAGTATGAATGTGCAGGTTTTCACACATGGTGGTGTAGTGATCCTCGGTAGAGGATAGTTGGTGGCGGGTCTACGGGCTCGCTAGTCGTGACACCGACAGGAGCCGGCAGTTAGACTTAGACTGGTTGGGTTGGAATGTCTTGGTGTCCATCTACCCAATAGATCCGCTCCGCGTCTTGAAGACCCCGCAGGAATGCGGGTAGTACGCAAGGACTCCGCTATGAACAAGAGCGTCGAGGCGTACATAGGCCTAGGACCGGTAGTATTCATACCCTCCTAGTAGTGGCGAAGCCCGTGCCACTGCCACCGTCTGGCCACGACGGGGGGTGCCTGAGTGGTTAGCTACCCTCAAAAAGTGGGAACTAAAGGTCTGTGTCGACATAGCAAATGCGCTTGGAGAAGTCATCATATCATAATCATTGCACCGCATTCATATCATAATCATTGCACCGCATTCATATCATAATCATTGCATTGCACAGCAATGGATACTCATCATATAAACTTGTATGGGCATCTTTATATGATGAGTTACCTTTATATGCAGACCCTTAACTTATAAGCTTGTATGAGTATCCTTATAAGTTAGGTTCAATTCAGCTTTGTGATACTTTATCTATGTCCTGTTACTAGTACGATTTTGATACTCTGCTTATGTTTTCTGTTTCCAGTACTTGCATTTATAACTGCTGCTACTTATATATATACTTATGAACAGCTTGTTAGTGCCATTGCAAGTACTTGGGTACTTATACAACCGACACATATGAACAACCCTTCCTGTCACCTGTTTTGTATACTATTGCTAATATTGCAGCTTCTATTCAATTCTATCGCCCGGTGCCTTGGAGTCGCCGGGGGAGCGGATGTGAAGCCACTTAGTCTTTATGACTAACGGTTGCTACGTCCCTCTTTTTAGGAGTGCGCCCTGGAGCCGCAGCGCACGGCGCAGGAGGAGGACAGTCAGGTCAGGGCGACAGGGCCGGAGACAGCGATACCTACAGTACCGGCAGTGACAGTCGTGAGTAGTAGTTTTGAGATGTAGCCCCTTTGGGCATCTTGTGTGATACTCTGATATATTTTGCAGGAGCTCGTGGAGCTACCTTTTTGTATAATTATGGACTCTTACTTATGCGAATTATATATATCTATATGTGGCTTCTTGTTTTAGTTTATTGATGGGTTGGCGCTGTTGAGTTTGTTTAGCCGGCGGGATAGGCGTCTTGTGGAGGTGGCTTGCCCGTGAGCTGGCGCTTCCGCAAGGCGGCTGTCCTAGGCATAAGACTCCCCTCGGCCGTGTGTTGTGTTCCGAGGGGGTTTTACAAATGGTATCAGCTTGCAACGATCCTGAGATAAAGAAGTCCATTAGACCACTAGGCTACCCCGGCTAGCTAGATCAGTTTGAGGACAAACTGATGCAGCAGAAGCGGTGGTGTGCCCATGTGTAATTCGCTATAAGTATGTCCGCTTTTTCTTATAGAAAGTGCCAACCTAAGCCAAACTGGTACCCTTACGTATAGATGCTGGCTCATTCCGAGACAGTAATTTGTTTTCCCATTCCAACAGTCAGAGTTGGTTTGGCATATGACACCTTTTTGGTCGACTTAGCAGGATAGGTCATGACGTATTCTAGCCTTATACTGATCTTGGGATGATTGGGCCAAGCAATAAGTGACATTGAGTGACTAAGGGAAGAGTTTAACGTAAGTGTAAATGCTGGAGACTCACACCCTGAGATTTCTACCCTAGAAATTGATTTCTACCCTAGAAATGGAGTAATATTATCACCTTACACAAAAATTTGGCCAATTTCAATGAGACTGGTGCTTGTAGTCTATTACCAGCTTAGTGAGAGACCACCAAGCATGTCTTTTAAACTCTACGTGGATACCTCACACTTCTATTTATGTAGAAGGTTTCATATAGAGAAGATACGATAAGAATTCGGATCCAAAGAAGGCTCATGTTGGGACGAATGTATCGTATTGGCAATGGAAGAAACTCAGCCCGGGAGGTATGGGGGCTGATCTTGTTTCTTCGTTTATTGGGGCTAGTAGATGTCGTCGTGGGGTGTTGTCGCTTATTGAGTCGTCACAATTCTACGACGCTTAGATTCGGTGACCCTTGAGGATTTACTTCATCTTGAGCGGTACGACTTGTATCGTCAGACCTTGAGCGATGGGCAATTTCATTAGTGAAACGGGAGAAAGGAATATCTTGGAAATGATAACCTTATGGCAGGGAGTAGAAGAGATCTTGTATGTGCACGACTATAATGACGACGAACCGTTCCCATGAAGTTTGAAAGACTCGGGTGAGTATCTTCCATATAGGCTTGGAGGATTGCCCTTACCTAAAGTTTGGTGGAATTATGCCGATGATATTGAGATCACCCCAAATGAAATTTATGAATTGGGTTGTATATTTATGGTAATAATGGGTGAGACTTAAATTTGGCGGAAATGTTCAGAGGGGGATTATTTGTTGTGATAAATTTGGGAGGTTTTCGCTCGAAATAATCCCCTGATTCAATAATTCCTTATAAATGGTTACGCGAATACGATTACCTGGGGAATGAGCCTATGATAATGATAGTTGATGTTAGCCTACCGTTGAAGTCGCCCCTGCCGTGTAGAACTGTTAGATGCGCATTTCGGTTGAAAGAGATGTAGGCGATTATTATGATGAATAAAAATTTGGATGAGTATTCGAACATAGATTGAAGAAGCCATGAACGTAGTATCTACGGGAAAAAGAAAATCAGCCGAAGAGATATGGGGGCTTATCTCTTCGTTTATTGGGCTAGAGAGGTACCGTCTTGGAATTCTTTAAGGATTTTACATCCTTGTAATTTTAACCTCGGAAGCTTGTGATCTCTGAATAATTAACTCGCCGTAAGCAAGATGGTTGAAAATCATGAACACTATATTGGGAACTCTTGACGTATGTTTTTGGAAGATATGAATACATCCTGATGTGATGGTAAGGACTTGAGACTGGCAGTCCTTGAGTGCGGCTATGCACTAGTCGGATCCTGGCAAGCGTTTGGATGACATAAGGACTCGGTGGTAGTCCTTAGGTCCTCATAGCATGAGTTCCATCATTAGAACCTCATGGGGATTAATAAGTGGAAACTTGAACTCTCTCGATAGTGTTGTAGTGCCTCTCAATGATCAATGGTTGGTCAGACGACTGCGCAATAAATTTTGGGGGACGCCTTGAAATTTGTTGAGTGGGAGTCGTATTCGATTGTTGATCAAAGAGTTGTGCTTAAAGTGACATATTTAGGATAGTTAGGTTAAATTGTAGCACTCATAGTGCTAAGGTTTTGCAACGTGGTGGTTAAATGAAGATGTTGGGAGCTTTGTTATATTACTGCTCGCATCGCTAGATGACCAACTGGATGGTCCGGGCCCTTTGTTGTTAATTCTCAAAGCCGTCATCCGGGCTAGTTTAATTCGTTCAACTGGATGGTCCGGGCCCTTTGGTGTTAATTCCCAAAGCCGCCATCCAGGCTAATGTAGTTCGTTCAACTGGATGGTCCGGGCCCTTTGGTGTTAATTCCCAAAGCCGCCATCCGGGCTAATGTAGTTTGTTCAACTGGATGGTCCGGGCCCTTGGTGTTATTTCCCAAAGCCGCCATCCGGGCTATTGTTTGGTGTTAATTCCCAACGCCGCCATCCGGGCTATTCTTTGGTGTTCATTCCCGAAGCCGCCACCTAGGCTGTGTCAAGCATGTGCGTGACCCCATACCTTACCTGGTAGACTACCCGCCTGACTTTAAGGCCGATTTCTTTGAAAGCTAAATTGTTGAATACATTCAAGTGATGACGATAAGGGTGCTGCACGTTATTTGGATAACGATGCCTGAGATTGGAAGAATCAACTTACTCTTGCAAATCTAAAACACATGACTCCTTGAGAGGAGGAATCTGGATTTGGTGCGGGAGCACGAGTGGTAAACTCGTGCGTAACAGGTTCACTGAACCTAGAATGATTCAGATCCAAGGTGCGAAGAATGTTGATCGGTTAAGGTTGAGAGGACAAGTTATAACATCGTGCGTGTTAGGCTCTCTGACCTGACGACTTTTGACAAAGGTATAACAAAGTTGATTCGTTGAGGTTGAGAAAACTTGGGATACCAAGTGCGTGGAGTATGACGAGAGCACACCGGGGAGAAATTGAGGTGAGGTAGGAAGGACGAGTTGTGGCCCTCACCTGAGACGGGTAAGATTCGGTGTGTGCTCGGAAGAACAATTTTCGTAATCCGATCTTCGGTCCCCATAAGCCCAACTTAAATTTCGGGGACGAAATTGTTTCTTCGTTTATTGGATTTGTAACATCCCGTTTCGCGCAAGACCCATCGGAGACGTTTTGACTACCCGATTTTGGGCTTTCCAGTGCGTGCACGGTTTTGGATTAATTGGGGGAAAGGATTAACAAATTGTTGATATATATATTTCTGTGATTTCGTTCGACGAACGTCGAAGGAGAGCCTCGTTCGATGAACGTCGAAGGGCAGCTCCGTTCGACGAACGTCGAAGGGATAGAGGCGTTCGGCGAAGTAAAGAAGGTTGTGTTCGACGAAACATTGCTGCAGCCGCGATCGAAGAAGGCTGCCAGCGTTCGACGAAAGTTCATCGAACGGCGTTCGACGAACGACGTTCGACTAATTTGTCGAACGGGAACCGTTCGACTATGTTATAATAGGAGCCGTTCGGGAACCGTTCGACGAAAAGATCGTCGAACGGTGATCGACGGAAGTATTCCGTTCGACAAAAGTCGAAGGAGCGGCGTCCGACGAAAATCCCAACGTTCGACAAATATATTATTCCAGCCGATCGACGATCGATGAAAAATGATAGCGCTCGGCTAAAGCTTTGCTGCTCCCGTTCGACTAACGTCGAACGGGGAGCGTTCCACTAAATCCTTGCGCTCGACTAAGTTCAGGCAGCGTACGACGAAATGACTGTTCCCGTTCGATGAATCTGGGTATTTTCGTCTGCTGTTGCCGACAGAGGTTAAATGCTTATTCTTTATGTTATTTTAGGCTAACAGTTGAATCCTTGTCCAGTAAGAAGCCGGCACCTAACTTTGGATTTCCAATGCTTATTAATGCAAACCCTCTTCTCTCTTAACACTAGGGCTGAGCATTTCTCCCGAGGAAAAATCTTCTGCTTCATCTTCTTCTTCTTCTTCCTCTTCTTCTTCTTCATCTTCTTCCTCTCCCATCAGGAATTGGATGGGGGAAAACTTTGGAGGAGCAAAAGCTTGGAGGCTTTTGGAGCTTGGCCGACCACCATCCCGGCTGCCATGAAGATGAGCTCTGTCCATGCCTAAAAATCAGGTGACTTCCGACCCCTCTCCCTTGGTGCTAGTATCCTATATTACAATAGGAGAGATGATAGCTCAAGAGAGCTTCTCATGTGAGCTTTAATGGAGTTTTCTTAGATTGACCACATGGAACTTCAGATTTAGGGCACCGCTTGCCGTGAAGTTCCTTGAAATCATTTCTTCTCACCAAGAGGTTGAGATAGGATCTGATTTGGTGCATAGCCGTGGTCTGTGGAGGGAGATCGATGAGAAAAAAATGCTAGGGCTTGATAAATCGATTAAGGGTTTTAGTTTCCCTGTTATGGGATTTTATTTATATATGCTCATACTTATATATGATCAATTATAGTTCCCTGCTATGGGATTTCTTGTTGGGGTATAGCAGGAGTTTAATTATATGGTTAGAAGGATAGATGAAGCTCTGTATATATGACTTAAATTATGAAATTTTGTTGGGGAAGATGAGGATTAATCCTCTGTTAATTGGGGTTGTTAATTATAAAATCGTGCGCAACTGGGTTCGAGCCAATTTTTAGGCTGGACCCCACTGGAATTAGACTTTCGGCTCAAAATGAAAGTTGTATCCCTCGGAAAGAGCATTCCAACAATAGGTTACACGTTTTCTTGGGTGACCTGTAGCTCTCTAAAAGTCCAGTCGAGTGGACTGTCCAGAAAGCTGGTTTGGGTCCACTGCGTGCTGTTTTTGCTGTCCAGGTTTCTGCAGTGGACTTCAGGGCAGATTTTAGGTAGGACCCACTGGGATCTGGGTTTAGGACTCAACACGAATGTTGTAGCCCTTGTTGTTAGCTTTCCAAAATGGGGTGGCACATAATTTGGGGTGGAGTAGAACTCCCAGAATCTCAGTTTTGTTAATCAGCGTCGTTGTAGTTTGAATTGCGATAAACTTGGGATATCTTTTATAATACTTGTCCGACGCTCTTAGTAGTGGTAGAAATCGAATTGATGATATTGTGCTGACCCTTGTTGAATTTCATGAGTTGTGGGAGGGTACTTGTTGTGATTTCGCCAACCGTAGTTCGTTCTCGCTTCGCTCTGGGAATAATAACTAGGAATGCCAACGTGGCTATTGTTTGGAGAAAAATCTATATTCTCCAATTTAATGAGGAAATGAGTGCCCAGATTTACGTGTCAATTGGGCGGAGCATGGGTGAATGGCATGATGTATGGAATGAGGCATTGCGATGAATAATCGAATAAAGACTTTGACGACATGTTTATAATAATGCACACATCGATCGATCACCCAGCGAAGAGTGTGGTTTGGTAAAAACCTCTCAAATGCGATAAACATCTCATTGTGATAGAGTGAGCCATAAATTGAGTGCGAGAGGTGAATGTCGATGACATGTGAGATATGCTTGGAAATCCCGAACGTTATCTTGGGGACTCTTGGCGCATGTTTGGAAGACGTGCTTCTATGAATGATCGCCTCGCTAGATAAACAACAGGATGATGCGTATTGGTAGTAAACTCTCAAGAATGTGAATAGTTCAACTAGGTTGAACTTGTGGTGAACGGAGCCTACGGGCAGAACGTGCTAATATGATGAGTGCTTGTGAGCACCGGTTGTGAACGGAGCCTACGGGCAGAACATGCTAATATGATGAGTGCTTGTGAGCACTGGTTGTGAACGGAGCCTACAGGCAGAACGGGCTAATATGATGAGTGCTTGTGAGCACCGATTGTGAATGGGCCTACGGGCAGGACGTGATAGTATGAATGTGCAGGTTTTCACACATGGTGGTGTAGTGATCCTCGGTAGAGGATAGTTGGTGGCGGGTCTACGGGCTCGCTAGTCGTGACACCGACAGGAGCCGGCAGTTAGACTCAGACCGGTTGGGTTGGAATGTCTTGGTGTCCATCTACCCAATAGATCCCCTCCGCGTCTTGAAGACCCCGCAGGAATGCGGGTAGTACGTAAGGACTCCGCTATGAACAAGAGCGTCGAGGCGTACATAGGCCTAGGACCGGTAGTGTTCATACCCTCCTAGTAGTGGCGAAGCCCGTGCCACTGCCACCGTCTGGCCACGACGGGGGGTGCCTGAGTGTTTAGCTACCCTCAAAAAGTGGGAACTAAAGGTCTGTGTCGACATAGCAAATGCGCTTGGAGAAGTCATCATATCATAATCATTGCACCACATTCATATCATAATCATTGCACCGCATTCATATCATAATCATTGCATTGCACAGCAATGGATACTCATCATATAAACTTGTATGGGCATCTTTATATGATGAGTTACCTTTATATGCAGACCCTTAACTTATAAGCTTGTATGAGCATCCTTATAAGTTAGGTTCAATTCAGCTCTGTGATACTTTATCTATGTCCTGTTACTAGTACGATTTTGATACTCTGCTTATGTTTTCTGTTTCCAGTACTTGCATTTATAACTGCTGCTACTTATATATATACTTATGAACAGCTTGTTAGTGCCATTGCAAGTACTTGGGTACTTATACAACCGACACATATGAACAACCCTTCCTGTCACCTGTTTTGTATACTATTGCTAATATTGCAGCTTCTATTCAATTCTACCGCCCGGTGCCTTGGAGTCGCCGGGGGAGCGGATGTGAAGCCACTTAGTCTTTATGACTAACGGTTGCTACGTCCCTCTTTTTAGGAGTGCGCCCTGGAGCCGCAGCGCACGACGCAGGAGGAGGACAGTCAGGTCAGGGCGACAGGGCCGGAGACAGCGATACCTACAGTACCGGCAGTGACAGTCGTGAGTAGTAGTTTTGAGATGTAGCCCCTTTGGGCATCTTGTGTGATACTCTGATATATTTTGCAGGAGCTCGTGGAGCTACCTTTTCGTATAATTATGGACTCTTACTTATGCGAATTATATATATCTATATGTGGCTTCTTGTTTTAGTTTATTGATGGGTTGGCGCTGTTGAGTTTGTTTAGCCGGCGGGATAGGCGTCTTGTGGAGGTGGCTAGCCCGTGAGCTGGCGCTTCCGCAAGGCGGCTGTCCTGGGCATAAGACTCCCCTCGGCCGTGTGTTGTGTTTCGGGGGGGGGGGGGGGGTCTTACAAATGGTATCAGCTTGCAACGATCCTGAGATAAAGAAGTCCATTAGACCACTAGGCTACCCCGGCTAGCTAGATCAGTTTGAGGACAAACTGATGCAGCGGAAGCGGTGGTGTGCCCATGTGTAATTCGCTATAAGTATGTCCGCTTTTTCTTATAGAAAGTGCCAACCTAAGCCAAACTCGTACCCTTACGTATAGATGCTGGCTCATTCCGAGACAGTAATTTGTTTTCCCATTCCAACAGTCAGAGTTGGTTTGGCATATGACACCTTTTTGGTCGACTTAGCAGGATAGGTCATGACGTATTCTAGCCTTATACTGATCTTGGGGATGATTGGGTCAAGCAATAAGTGACATTGAGTGACTAACGTAAGTGTAAATGCTGGAGACTCACACCCTGAGATTTCTACCCTAGAAATGGAGTAATATTATCACCTTACACAAAAATTTGGCCAATTTCAATGAGACTGGTGCTTGTAGTCTATTACCAGCTTAGTGAGAGACCACCAAGCATGTCTTTTAAACTCTACGTGGATACCTCACACTTCTATTTATGTAGAAGGTTTCATATAGAGAAGATACGATAAGAATTCGGATCCAAAGAAGGCTCATGTTGGGACGAATGTATCGTATTGGCAATGGAAGAAACTCAGCCCGGGAGGTATGGGGGCTGATCTTGTTTCTTCGTTTATTGGGGCTAGTAGATGTCATCGTGGGGTGTTGTCGCTTATTGAGTCGTCACAATTCTACGACGCTTAGAGTCGGTGACCCTTGAGGATTTACTTCATCTTGAGCGGTACGGCTTGTATCGTCAGACCTTGAGCGATGGGCAATTTCATTAGTAAAACGGGAGAAAGGAATATCTTGGAAATGATAACCTTATGGCAGGGAGTAGAAGAGATCTTGTATGTGCACGACTATAATGACGACGAACCGTTCCCATGAAGTTTGAAAGACTCGGGTGAGTATCTTCCACATAGGCTTGGAGGATTGCCCTTCCCTAAAGTTTGGTGGTTATGCCGATGATATTGAGATCACCCCAAATGAAATTTATGAATTGGGTCGTATATTTATGGTAATAATGGGTGAGACTTAAATTTGACGGAAATGTTCAGAGGGGGATTATTTGTTGTGATAAATTTGGGAGGTTTTCGCTCGAAATAATCCCCTGATTCAATAATTCCTTATAAATGGTTACGCGAATACGATTACCTGGGGAATGAGCCTATGATAATGATAGTTGATGTTAGCCTACCGTTGAAGTCGCCCCTGCCGTGTAGAACTGTTAGATGCGCATTTCGGTTGAAAGAGATGTAGGCGATTATTATGATGAATAAAAATTTGGATGAGTATTCGAACATAGATTGAAGAAGCCATGAACGTAGTATCTACGGGAAAAAGAAAATCAGCCGAAGAGATATGGGGGCTTATCTCTTCGTTTATTGGGCTAGAGAGGTACCGTCTTGGAATTCTTTAAGGATTTTAAATCCTTGTAATTTTAACCTCGGAAGCTTGTGATCTCTGAATAATTAACTC